>CM046878.1:127945428-129145428 GCA_025667525.1 Glebionis coronaria | reverse complement strand
ACGTAGATTGTCACAAGGAACCCTAACTTTTATAGCGAATCAATCGAATCTATTCCTGTAGGAAATCTAGCTATTCTAGATCTAAACCAAGTTGTGGATGTTCATAATCCCAACAAAATGGTTGATATTTGTGACAATCCATCAATTTTAGGTCGTTATTTTATTCTCAATTATTACTTATAACCATTATTTTATTGTTAGTTTATGAACTCACTCACTTTTGGGAAGAAATTAGGGTTTACGTCTTAAATTAGCATCGTCTACGTTTAAAACGGAGAGCTCTACGTTACGCGTTTACGTTTACATACTCCGTTTTTGTGAAAGTCTGACATTTTCAGATAATAAATTTATTCTCGTATATTATTTTGAAATTTTATTTTATGTGAGTTCATGAAAACACATATTTACGGGATGAAATTAGGGCTTAGATGCATAATTTAACGTGTTTTACGATTAAACCAGGAACCCTAGGTTTACGTATTTACGCTTTTGTGCTCCGTTTTTTATGAGACAATTTTTATTAGAATCGTTTAGTGCCGTAGTTTCATAATTTGCAAAAACGTTTTTCGTAAATCGACCCGAGGGCACGTAAATCAAGGAAACTAGAATCGAGGAGTACCCGTAAAATACTAGGGGATGAAACAAGTTTCCACTTGTCCCACCCCCCATAGTGGGCGGACACAACAAGGGCTAACACCCCTTTGTTGTCAAAATTTAACAAGTATTGAGACAAGTATCTCATACTTGCACTTGACCAAACCACTTAACCACAAAACCATCAAACTTTTCTCACACTTCACACATACATGCAAAATTAAACTAGAAAATTCTCCAACTCTCTCTTCCTCTCTCTCTTTTGGCCTTCCATAACCACCACCAAATCACCATCATCATCAAAAATTTAACCACAAACTTAATCTACAATTTACATATGTTGATAACCACTTGAAAGGTTGATGATTAGAGGTGATTATAACTTTTAAAAAGGAGTTTTCATGAGGTCCTAGGGTTGATTTTCAAGAAGTTGTTCATCCATTTGAAGATCTCAAAAAGTGGTCCTGCTAAGTTAAAGATTTGGTGACAAGTTGAAGCCTTGTTCATCATAAATCTCATCTTTTTTATCACAATTGGTTGGTATAGAGATTGTTCTTTCTATCATCCTATTAATTTTGTAAATGTATTCATCTATTTTCTTCAAAAATGTATATGTATGATGATGATAAATGATGATCAATATATTGCACGGGGATGTTGTGTCACTAGATTAGGTTAAAAAGGCTAAAAATTACAAGTAAAAGTTGATAAAATCATATCTTACAAGTAGGCTGTAATAAACAGTAACTTTCAATATTTTTACTTGATAAAATGGATTAGATTATTTGATATAATGACAGATAAAGGATTTTTACATAAGTGGTGAACTGGCCACACAATGGAATGTTAAAAATGAGCAAGATACAGCCAAAACACTTTTGTGGTACTAATCTGTCTGGTCTGTTTTGGACGAATTAAAACAAATACTTAGAGGCTGTTTAAGAAGGAGCTATAGGAGAGTTATTTGTATCACATATCATGTAGTTTATACAGTAAAACTTTGGGGTCTCAACTTCTTGTAGAACTCAAGATATGATCAAAATGGTGGACATGAGATTTCACACCAGATTTGACTTAAAAGTATATAATATTAAAAAGGCACTTAAAGTAAAATACTATATAAAATAAGTGTATAAAAGTTAATAAATGATAATAACTATTATAAAATAAGTTTATATACTATAATAAATAAATATTACCTTTTATAAAAGTAAAACTCAAATGTTTTCTAAACTACAAACTATATATATATTTTTACGTCTTTTCGGTTAAAACCGAAAGGATGGCGTTTTCGCCAAATAAAACTTAGATGGTCGGACCCGTCTAATGTAACATTTTTATAAAACATATACTGATATGTAAACATATTTGACAAGTAAAAATCGACAAAACCGAGCTTTGTAACTTATGGACCATAATGGGCCAAATTAGCCTTGTTGGACCACTAGGCCCAACTAGTTTGGCTCAACACTATTGGAATTACTCATGGGCTTAATCCACCTGGGTCCAACATATGAGTATAGGCCTGGTCTTAAATGAATAAATGGACTAATATAATGTATTGGACTCTTAATGGGCCTATTGGGCCTTAACATATACATGGGCTAAACTTAGTATGATTGGACTAAGTTAACTAATATTTAACAACTAATAATGTTGTATAAGGTAATAAAACCCCACTTGATCATCATGTTATGACATCATTACATATACATAACAACTTTTTATAAATATTATTCGACATAGTCTAAGATCGAGTATTATTTGTTTAGGTTTCCCGTGATCGAGGCACGTACCGTACATCCTAATTGCCGATAACCCGCCTTTCCCAACCAACGTGAGTTCATAGCCTCACACTCTTTTAAATATTTTTGGGAAATGTTTTATAAACCCGCGAGGGAGATAACATGCTAGTCTTAATAAAAATAGAACACAAGTGGTCCCGATTGTATGCTTATTGATATGGACCCGATTGATTTGATGACCTAATGAATGATTGAAATGGATTATTATTAGTTAGATTATGTCACTATAAGTCCCATTATCATGAATTGTGAACTACCGGGAGTTGGTAGACACCTATGCATATAATAGTACTATTTGGGGAAGATCACCCCAGTTCGCGTCTTGACGGCTGATCCCCGTTGTGTCACATTGATTGGCAAGCGAATTTATGTATGAGAGTGGTATATTTAGCGTGATTTTTGTGACGACACGCTGTTTTAAATGGGCAAATGAATTCTGAGCTAGCTACCCGATATATAGTATAGAAAGGTAACAATGTCATGCGGCTTATAATAATCCGATAATAAAAATGATAATGGTAACATTGAGGCTGCGGTCTCAGGAAATAGTGTATGATGAATGATTGGAATTATAATATATTGCTTGACTAGTAATATGGGGTCTTATTTATTATAATATATGTGTTCTGGTTTTACATAACTATTTTATATAACGGTTTTTATTATACTTTAAACATTGTTATAAAACGTATTGTATGATTTACGCCAATGATTCGTATCAAAATGTTTTAGGCCTATGATATGATTTACGACAATGATTCGTATAAAAGCTTTTTGGCCTATATTATGGTCTACGACCAAGAATTGCACAAAATGCTTTTCGGTAATGATTATATACTGATTTTATGTTAATGGTTATTATTAAACTCTATGCACTCGCTCAGCGTTTCGCTGACTTTTAACATGTTTTATCTTAGGTACTTGAAGGTAATTCTCGGGAAGATGACAAGAGTTTATGGCCCGCATTTAAATAAAAATTTCCATTCAAAAGTTTTGTAAAGTTCTAAGACATATTTTTACCTGAGGACCTATGTAATTTGATATTTATGAATGGAAAATGCTTTATTGTTAAACGACGCGATTTTTAAGCGTTGTCTATGATTTGAGTAATGTGTTATCCCGTAACACCAACGACTCTTCTGCTGATTTGAAATGTGAATATTTGGGGGTGTTATAGTTTATGAGGACCTATTTAATTTGATATTTATGAATGGAAAATGCTTTATTGTTAAACGATACGATTTTTAAGCGTTGTCTATGATTTGAGTAATGTGGTATCCCGTAACACCAACGATTCTTCCGCTGATTCGAAATGTGAATATTTGGGGGTGTTACAATATTCGTAGCAATGTTGATATTTAATGATTGTGACATTGAATTGTCAAGAATAAATCTGATGTCGATGTTGAGACAAACTTTCCTTATAGACTAGAGTTTGACAAAACCTCGTCACCTGGAAATGTGTCGTCCGACTCGGTGTCATCCAATTCTTAATTCGAAAATCGAGAAGGTTAATGATGCACTTGAGGCTATTATTGTAACCCTTACCCAAAAACCTCATGCCACTCGTACCTTTCCGAGAAGTCTATTTGAATGTGTGAGCCATTTCCTACTCGTGACTCACTTGATAATTGTTGCTATAAGAGCTATAGAATTGGAAATTTAGTGGTGTTCATGTCAAGCTTTTATTGCCCTTTCAAGGTCTAAGAATAATGTTGAAAGTATTGGAGAATGAGGTAGAATGTCGCGTTGAGTATAAGTTGGTTGAAGCTCGGATAAAGTTAGAATTAACTCGTGTGGAATGCGGGATTTTTAAGCAGAATTCGTTGAGTCCTGTGGTTGAATTATAAGGTTTTAAATGATTGTTTGTTTGTGTTAAGGGTTGTTCCTAGGCCATTGTCCAATGACGAGGATGCCCAGTGTCCAAGAAATAAATCGAAGAAATCTTCTTCTGATTTGGGACCGATGGATCCTCCAAGACACGTGGAACACCTAATGACTTTTGTAGATTAGTATTCATTATAGTATCTTTTAAAATCACTAACTTAACTGAGACATCAGTTGGTAGGGTGAGTCCTTGGAATTGTATGACATTACATGGTGACACGTAATGTGTGACGGTACAGCTTGTGACTTGTTTGTGATTAATGAAAAGACTATCTTTGATTGCTAAATTCTACATGTATCGTTGTTATCCATCTTTTCTTACTTCTTCCTAATGTTCGCATTAGTGATGCAACCATCGAACGAATACTCATCTCGATTTGAGTTTCATTGTGAATTATTCTTTCGTATTCTTGAGTTCCATCGATGTCATGAACCTCATGATTATTCGGCTAAGCTCATTTCCTATCATATTGTAATTAGTTCTTGGTGAACAACTCTTCATCACTTCTTTGCAGATCACTCATTGTTTTTATAAGACCAAACAATATCACCTAAGAAAATTTAATTTTCATCACCATATGGATTATTTAAATTGAGACTTATAAATAATCGTTATCGAAATAAAGTTGTTTATGAAACACCTTGGAAAATTTAATTACTTTCATGACGAAGAACATCTCTGTAAATTCATTTTGATTTTTATTCATAATTAAATATATATATATATATATATATATATATATATATATTAAAACATGATACAAAATTTTGATGAACTGAGTATTGCATCGTTAACCCTAAGTTGTACATAGAAGCGCGCCTACGTACAATTTAGAAGGGACCATGCAAGGCTGATTAGTAGTCACCATGAAATTGTTAATAAACACTACATTTTTCTTGTGTAATTGTGAAAGATTAAATTTTTATGAGATCTGCAAGTAGTGCAAAATAGGGGCATGTTGTTAGGGACACCTACATATGTGCCCGTACCATTTTTCTGAATCAAATTTACTCATCTGTGGATATTGTCTTATTTGACAATTGACATCCCCTTCTTATCCAATTCTCTCATGGTAAGATTCTTTGGAAAATTTTCTAATTATTGAGTGTTGATACCCGACTGGGTGTATCGATGTTCCTATCATTTCTTTTGATTAGATTCCATTTGAATGACATGGGTGACGATCTGAGGTGCTTTCGGATGCATACACAAGTCATGAAAACATGGGATATATCCATATTCGTTAATGTTTTCGTCTTTATCTGATTTAAAATTCTCTCGCGTAAATCATGCGTTGACCTTACTCTTTTAATGTTAGCTATGTCTCCAGATATCCTTGATTTGTGAAGGGTTACGAGTTATTATTAAGTTCTTGTCTTATCAACGGTAATGAAACTGGAAAGTTGGTAGTGCCATTAGGATGGATTGGTTGATTATGACATGATGTCATTGTCTTAATTGATGGGAACACGAGTAGAATTCACCTAAAAGATAAGATGTTGATTATCAAAGGTGATCTAAATAATTCCTGATGGGTGATCGTATCCTACATTCAGGCTTGAAATTTTACCATGAATGATTATGAACTAGTCATAGATCTAGCGATCTAGAAAGAACCTAAGGTGAATTAAATAAGAAAATGTTCCTGTTATCTGAGACTTTCTAAGGTAATTGCTGATGAATTACCTAGACTTTCGCCATTAAGGCAAGTTGAATTTCATACTGATTATATTCTTGGTGCTGCACCTGTGGCGTGTGCACCATACGTTAGCACCATATAAATCAAAAGAATTACCGTGCAACTAAGAGAGTTGTCGGAGAAAGCTTTTATCCTATCGGGCTTTTCGTCGTGGAGAACTAGAGTATTATCATTCCATATATTCATTGATTATCGTGAACTAAATAAATTGACGATCAAAATTGATATCCATTACCCAACATGAAAGATTTGTTCGATCATTTACAAGGTTCTAGCGTATATTCAAAAAATTTGATCCACGGTTTGGTTGTTATCAACTTTGCGTCCGCAAGGAAGATATTCCAAATACTACGTCCAGAACTCGTAATGGACATTATGAGTTTCATGTGATACCGTTTGGATTGACCAATGTACATGTGGCATTCATGAATTTGATGAATCGTGAGTGTAAGTCGTATCTCTTTAAATTCGTGCTTGTTGTTATCGGGGACCATCTGCTTGTTTCTAAGAATAAGAAGGAGCTTAGTAATCATCTGTATACTACCCTAAGCTAGCCGAGAAGCGAAAACCTACATCCTGAGTATTTATCATGTGATTTAAGGCTTGATCCTTTACATTGTTTGACCGTGTGATTAATGGTAGTGGAATCTATGTTGACTCTTCAAAGATCGGAGCCATTAAGGCTTTGGGTTATACCAAAAAGAAAGTGCGAAGATGTCACACCCCACCATGGCGGAATATGGGGCGCGACGTATGGATATCATCACAACATGGCGTGTCTATAGAGATAACTAAATGAAATAAGAAATGTCATAAAATGGTGATACAAATGTCATGACAATATCTCAACAAAGCAGGAGTCTAGGCAAGTAGGTAACAGTCCTACCCCTTACCCAAGACAAACAATACATAAACAAAGCAAACATATAGGTGCCAACAGTATCACTTATTAAACAAAAAAAAGAAACTAAGAAGGAACGGGGATCTCCTTCTATATGCAATCCTAATGCCTCCAAAACTAGCCACTTCTATCCTCAAGCTTAACCACATTCTCACCTGAAAGAGACACTAAAACACGTCAACATAAAGTTGGTGAGAGTCATAGGTTTAGACTCCAACGCCAAAATCAGTTATAAGCTGTGAAAAACAACCACTAACAAATTAACATATGGACTATTTGATACAAACATGCATTAACAACTAATATTCAAGATTTAACAAACCAAACCAAATCCAAGGTTCCCAGCCTTACCAAACACCATGGTACCATAGGTGCCCATACACCTATGTACCAATCCCAAGGCCCCGCCTTGTCATTATCCATTGGTCCCATAGATGCTCACACATCTATGTACCTCCACAAGGCCTCGCCTTGTCAACATCCCCTTGGTACCAAGTCAAATCACAAAACAATCATGAATCAATTAGCAGTTAATCACATAAGTACACATAAGTCTAATACAAGGCTTTTTGGCCCGTATAAAAATTAGAGTTCGTTGTGTGTTGGTCTAATCGAATTGATCTAGGTTCTATGTGTGATTCTATTGTTCTTTGGTGAAACAAAAATGTGTCGTTGTAGTATTAAAAATAAAGGTGCGAAACTTTAAAGTAAAAGTGCAATTAAAGTAAATATAAGTATAATTAAAAATAATGGGCAAGTATTTAAAAGCGAGACTAGAAATTAAAAAGGCACTAAAAGTAAATGACGCAAATTTAAATCTATCTACGACAAACTTAAAATGCAACTAAAACTTAAACTAAGGCAAGGCTAAAATTAAGCTAAGACAAAAATTAATTTAAAATGCGAGTAAAAAAGGCGGGAAAAATAAAGCTTGAAAATAAAAGACAGAAACTTAAAAAGAAAAACTAAAAAGAACCTGACAGAAACCCTTGATTCGGAACTCTTCCGAATGAAGCACTTGATCCGGAACTTTGCCCTTGATTCAGAACTTTTAAGTTGATCCGGAACTTTTCCCTTGATTCGGAACTTTTAAGTTGATCCGGAACTTTTGTTCGGAAGACTTGACTCGGAACTTTTTGAGTTCCGAATGAATTGCTTGACTCGGAACTTTTGAGTTCCGAATGAACCTTCTTGATCCGGAACTTCTCGAGTTCCAAATAAAACATCCTTGATCCGGAACTTTTCGTCCGAAAGATTTCGTCCGGAAGTTTTGTCCGGAACTTTGAATGTTCCGGATGAACAATGCTTGAGTCGGATGTATTGATCCGGAAGTTTTCCAGATGAACTTTACTCGGAACTTTTCCGGATGAAGCTTGATTCGGAACTTTTAAAGTTCCGAATGAAAGACTCCCTTCTCTTGGCTCGGAGCTTACCTGGGAATACAGTAACAGAAACAAACAAACCGAAGAAGAGGGAAGGAAAATAACACGAATCTAACCACAAATTTAACCAAAATCAAACACAAGATTAAACTAAACTAATAACAAAACATTCAATAATCATAAACCAACAATTTAAATCAACAAAACTAACAAATCTAGCCACAATAATCAAAAACCCACTTGATCAAAATAAAAACATGAACATGAACACAAACATAAACATAAAAATCAAAGATTAAGAAAGGTAGATAGGAGATTAACAAGATAAAATAAAGATTGACAAGAATTAAATGGAAACTTACTTGAAATTAAAGGAATTTAAGGTGCAAGACAAGGTATTTAAATTTGACAAGTATTTAAATTGACATGAATTAAAGGTGCAAGGTAAAAAAATGGAAGACTAATTGTCACACTTAGCCAACAAAGAAGAAAATTAACTAGTCCTAATCTATATATAGGGGAGGATTAGGAAGCTTCCTCCTTTCTTTCCTTTTCTCTTAATTACAAGATTAAGTCCTTCCTTCTTTAATCTTCATTAATTGCATGCTTAGTCCTTTCCTTCTTATCTTCTTTAATCTTGGACTTTTAATGACTTTTGGCTCGGGATTTCTTTGAACTCGTCTTTTAATTCTTCGATAAAATAGACTCGAGTTCTTCGGCTTTAAGTAAACTTCCGTCTTTTGACTTTTTCTTCGATAAATCTTCAGAATTGGTCTTGGACTTCCGTTCTTTTTGCACTCTTGAATTTTTGACTTCGTCTTTCATCTTTTTCTTCAATAAAAGTCTGTAAATGCCCGTGAATTCCCGTGTTTTCTCCACTTTTCACCTTTTCGTCCTAAATCACAACAAAAACACAAACCACGCATAATTCCGACATAAAAGACATAAAATACACGATTTGGTCCGGTTATTATTGTAATTAAGTGGTAGAAAGGATGGGTGTTTACACACCTATCAAATCCCCTACACTTGACCATTGCAATGTCCTCATGCAATGCATTAGTTACAAAGCACGTTTATATTTTTCATCATAATTAATCCACGTTGGCCTTTATTAAAGAGATAGAAACTATAAATATTCAAAGTAAAGAAATCAAAAAGCATACCTTCGGTTTTGGAAGTGTTATGAATAATCATCATCCTCAAGTTTTCACTTTCTCCAAACCAAGCTTAAAAACGAGATCATTGTTATTATAAGTTAGCAGACTAACACGAACTCATGTGGGCCAATTATTCACTTAGACTCCCTTATTCCTAAGTGTATCTCTTATATTTTATTGTTGTCTTGAATGATCACGAGGATGCATTGTTGACTTATTTCGATAGTTTATTAGGCCGAAAATAAAGTGAACGATTTAATCAATAGTTAGCTAAAGGACAAAATCTTTTAAAACTGCTTCTCGGGACCTCATAAAGTTCATATCTTGGCATAACTCGCTTCGCGATTTGAGACCTTTCTCGGACCGATATTTGGCAGCGACTTCATACTTCAAACCTTGAGAGACGTTCATGAAATAATGGCCTTCTATTCATAATAGGAATTTCTTCACTTGAAGTTTAGAGAGATTCATACTTGGACCACGACTTCTTCATTTTTCTCCAATCTTTATTTTGGACTTTGATATACAACGATCCGCCTCCTTTTATGACTTGGATCTATTTATCCTCATACCTTGTTAGGGTCTTTTCGGATACACTTCTCCATGACTTTTGGGAGTTTTTGCTTTTCGTCGTGTATCTCGATCCTTCATATTGATTTTTGATAAATGATTCTTCACATCACTTTGGATCTTTAGCAACAAAATATAGCCCTCATGCCTTGTTAGGGCCTTTTCGGACTCGCCAATCTTCGCATCCCGCTTCAATAAGTTATGCCTTGGCTATGAACTCTAATCCATACCGAGCAACTTTTAAACGATCTTGGGCTAGAAGCTAAGTAACTTTTCAAATCGTACAACCTTATTTATTAGCAGATAAATTATTTAGCAAGTGATGGGAGAATAGGCTTATAATTAACTCACATAAATTTACGAAAGAATACCAAACTTATAATTGACTCTATCATCTCTCGTACTCCACAGTTTAAAATCTCAAGGAATGAGACTCGTGGATGCTTAGCCTATTATATCAAAGTTTTGGGTTTTCGAGTCGCCTATAGGATCTTGCAAATTCTTAGACTCTTTCAAGTTTAGAAATCGCGTTTTAAAGTTCCCTTGATAAACGACTCTCTAGGATCAATTATAGGAACTTGCGAAAAGTTCTTGTTCTTAACCCGTGAGAGTTAAGACTTTCGCGTTTTATAGCTCCCTATATAAAAGCCTAGCAAAACTCGACTTAAACATGTTAAGGATACTAGCTAGAGTAAACTTAGATAAGTAAACTCGGATTGAGTCAAAAGATTCACAACGTTTGAAAATTAAATCCACTTTATTAAACATTTATTCTAATAAGGAAAGAAAATACTATACAAAGGGAAAAACTAATAGGCTAAAATAGATCGAAAATTTTGAAAAATGTCAAAAAATTGATTTTCCGGTTAAAATGAGGACAAATACGAGGAAAAAGGCCACTTAACTTCGATAGAAGTCCCCCCTACACTTAACATAAACATTGTCCTCAATGTTTAAGCATGTGGGAGTAAACTCCCCTACACTTAGGACATTGTGCACTTTGTTTAAATCTCGCTAAGGAAGAGACAACTAAAGAGATTCCTATTTTAATATTGAGAAAATATGAAATAGTGAATAAAAAAGAGTTTAGGATAGAACCGGGATAATGGAACACGAAATCACGGGGCGTCAAGAATCATCAAGAGTGTGTCATTGAAGCTCGAATCCCTGATTATAAGAAAGGAGAGGAGAGGAAAGCAAACCAACGGGTCTCCCCTACACTTATGATAAAGAAAGCGAAAAGATAGATGCATGGGTTGCCTCCCAAGAAGCGATTTATTTTTGTTAACCGAGTCGTGAGCCTGACTCGACCTTGATCACCAACGGAAGAAGCATGAAACATATCCACCAGGATCGAAGACATAGTTTTCGTCCATCAAATAGCACAAGCTTAAGGCGAACAAGGCAAACCAAAGAAGAGTAGGCAAGGTTCCCTTAAGCAGTGATGGAGCACGGTGGAAGCAAGGGTGAAGTGGTGCAAGCAGATTTTCAATAGTTCCAAAGATATTTCCTTTTATTTCATCAGGTGGATACTGAGATGGCTGCAGAATGTTGATACCGGGGTCGAACACCTTTTCCTTTAGGGGAAAATAGCACTCAGGCTCAGCAGAGTGTGAAGAAGATCCGCGAAGAAGCACAACCTCGTCCTCAGAAGGGGGACAAAGAGGTGTTAACTCATACGTGCTGCGGATTTCGGTGTCGACCGGTTTCTTCTCCTTAGAAAGAATGTGCTTCAAATCCAAAGTAGGATCAAGACAATAATCTTCAAAGTCATAAGGAGGAGCATCACTCTCATGAGGGAAGTAAGTGTTGAGAAATTCAGAGAAGTCTTCCTCAAATGAGTAATCATCCAAAGTAGGATCAAGTGATGGCGGAGGATCTTCATTATGTGAAGAATCGCTCGAAAGAGTATCGGCCTCATCGAAATCATCATACGTGGGCAGCTCGGGATACTCAGAAGTAAGGTCATCATAATCATCCGAATCTGAGCTAGAATCATCATCATCATAAGCATCAAAGACCGGTGGAGAATCATAAATGGGAGAAGCTTCCAAATTGGACCGAGAATCATGCAAATCATCTTCAAAAAGTGGATTATCAATGGAAGAATCGAATAGAGGATTGTCGTAGACAACAAAGTCATCATGCACATTAATCATATTCACTGATTCTCGGCCTCCAAAGGATTTGCCTGTAAGCTTCCCCATTTTAAAAACTTTTGAATCATCCCCGACTTGTAAGATTAACTCACCTTCGGCCACATCCACTAAAGCTCGTCCGGTTCTCAAGAATGGCCGACCAAGTATTAAAGGAATACGAGGGTCCATTTCATAATCAACAACGACAAAATCGACCGGGAAAGTAAATGTGCCAACTTTTATAAACACGTCTTCGGCTATACCAACGGGGTAAGTGAGAGTGCGATTTGCAAGTTCGAGAGTCATCTTTGTTGGAGTGAGGTCGGGCAATGATAGTGTTTTCCAAACACTCAGTGGCATCAAATTAATACTGGCCCCGAGATCAGCAAGGGCAGTAAATTCTTCAGTTTTGTTGAACACGCAAGGCAACACAAAACGACCGGGATCTCCAAGCTTTTTCGGAAGTTCTTTAAGAATAACTGCAGAGCAGTTTTCATTTAAGCGTGTGTTGGCGAGCTCAAGTGTGACATTCGTCAAATTTCCATCATTTAATTATTCGTGTAGTACGAGTATTTTAACTGCTATTCGACTAGTTGTCGTCATAATCGTGTTAATTTCTTTGCTTTGCGGACAAAGCCCTTTTTAGGGAGAGCATATGTAACATCTCTATGTTTCGCGACTATTTAGTTGAATGCAATACAAGTTGTGAGCGTGTTATGATGTGCCGTACGTTTTATTTGTGCTAGTTATTAAGATTTGGTAATGTCTCGCACAATTGTCTTTTGTTTTGGGATCGTACGCTAAACGGTTTTGCTGTCGTGTTATGTCAGTCGCGTCTAAACCTAAATATGTTGAACCTGAGCCGAGTTTATCACTATCACAGCATGTGTATATAACTGATTATTTAAACCTTCAATTTTATTGTCTAAGCTTGTCATACAAGTGTCCCAAATCAGTCACAAGTCTACATTACACTTACAAACTTTATAGTTATTTGCCCCACTAAAGGACAACACATTTGCCTAGTTTACCCCTTTTGGGTATATCACAAGCAAACATTTCCAGAATTTCACTAACCCTAGACTAATTATACAAGTTTATATACAAGTCCAAGGTAATGTCCAAAGTCCAAATACAAGTTATCACAAGTTATCACAGTCCAAAAATACAAACATTAAAATCTGCACAAGTCTTCACAATATAACTCCTGGGTAGAAGTTTTGTTCCAGCCAACCTACACGCCTCGTCCGAACCTGCACAACCAAGGGTCTTCATTCCGTCCGAACCTGCAAAACCGAACGTAACATCCCTCTTTGTGAGTCTTTTGTCCTTTCGTTTTACTTTCGAAGTCTAGTTGTGCTTGCCTTTGTACGAACCTACGAATAAACGAAACCGCGGTTAGCCATTGAAATGAACTTATACTTTTAACCAAAAACTGTAAATTTCTAAACTTTTAAATACAAACATGTTTATGTTATCATTTTGCTGTCAACCAAACCGAGACCCAATTTAGACCAAACCGAGACCCATGTTCAACCAAACCGAGACCCAATCAAGAACCAAACCGAGACCCAATTTAGAACCAAACCGAGACCCATGTCCAACCAAACCGAGAACCTAATCAAATCAACCAAGTTCTTTCTGCCAAATTATTAACAATCCTTATCAACCAAATCCAAATGTATTAATCAAGCTTTCTTTTACAGAAAACCTTAACCATGCCGCGTGTATATGGAAACCCCCAATCGAAACCCTAATCATGTAACATCTTTAAACATTTCATTTACATTGAGACATTTCAGAAACACCATCTAAACACGAGTAACATTCGATAATATAAAAACCCCCAATTTTCAGAAAACCCTAGATTTACTTTTATTAATTAAAATGCTAATTAAACCTAATCTAAACCCAAACCCCTTAATTAAGTTAATTAAAAGTGAGTTTTACAAAAACCCCCAAATAACCGAAACCCTAATTTTTATAAATCGACTTTATATTAAAATTAGTTTGATTTTATAAATGGAAACATCAATTAATTACGTTTTAAACTGATTTTGATGAAAACCCCCAAATATTTCAAAACCCTAAATTTGTTTACCTTCAATCCGAGTACCATATGAGTTACAACAAGTATTTACGAATCAATTGAACCCACTGATATATATAAAAATCGAAAATCAATTAAAAGCTTTTAAAAAGGAATAAAGGAAAATAAACTTATCTTGATTTTGGTATTTGATTTACGAACCGCAAGAAGAACACCATCAGAAAAACCCAACGGTTGATGTGGGGATTAACCCACATCTCACGCGATATAAGGACCTCAGACCACCCATATTTAACCTTATAACACAACCTGATTAGATGATAACCCTAGAAAGGGATAGAACCAATCTAGGTTTAGAGAGAGAGAGAGTTGTGGGACGGTGGAGGAAATATCGAGAGAGGAGAGAGAGAGTCAACTCCCAGTTATGGGGTTATGTGTGATAACTCACGCATATACTCCTTTTCGTTCCTTGTTTAATCCGCCAGTGGACCGGGCCGGGTCAATGACCCTTGGGCCGGTTGCTGGGTAAGGGTTTTGGACCCCCAATTTGGGCCTTGTGAGTTTAAATTAGTTTAAGTTAAAGCCCAAACGAAATTTAGTAAATTTAAGTTATGTTTTGACCCGTGAAACCCGACCCTTTAATAAACCGATTTCACTTAACGTACTTTTCCGTAAAATCGTATTTTTCATAAACGTATGGTTTCGTCAAGCACAATTAGGGTGTCGAGTCATTTAATCATACAAGTATTCGTATCGTAACTCGATTCTTAATCTAATTAGGTCGCGGCTAGCGTAACCGTACTCTCGAGCTATTTTATCTTCGTTCTCTTTGCTGAATTTACGAGGTGAGTTTATAGCCCCATACTTTACTATTTTCACTGCTTTTTGGGGTGAGACATTGCTTGATTTTAACGTTTGAACGCAAGTGCATTTACTGATTTATCTATTAGTCTAAGTCCCACTAAAAACCCAGTTGCTTTGGCCCGTGAATCGTGAACCGTTAATTACTTTGTGTAAGCGCGAATGTTATGGATAGATCTATCGGGATTGACGTCCCTGTCTGTCTTGTCCAACAAGGGGATAAGCGGGCACAGTTTCATTTGAATCTGATATAGGATGTCGTGGGTTTAGGCATCTAGTTTGGGCTACATTTATATGATTATACTGCCGGTGTTGTTAACGCTTCGGTGTCACGAGCTTAGACTGTAATAAATACTATTGGGATGACTTTGTATATGTTATATTGTCATCACATTTGGGAAAATCTTGTGGTTCATTAAACATTTCAAACTAACTAAACCTATGAACTCACCAACTTTATGTTGACACTTTAGCAATGTTTTTCTCAGGTATTAAGAAGGAAGATGCTAAATGAGGTCTCATGCATTGCCGTCATTTCTTTGAAACAACGATCATTTGTACCATTTAAGAAAACTATGTTTTGTAACCGTATTCAGTTTATGCTTCCGCACTTTGTTAAAACAACTTATTTTATTAATTACAAGTGATCTATTTTTCCGAACGTCTCATGTAGAGGTCGTTCTTTGTGACTATGTGTGTATGATAATCATGACGTCACCACTCCCTTGTCGCCATTATACTCTGATATTTTGGGAGTGTGACAGATTGGTATCAGAGCACTAGTTATAGAGAACTAGGTTGCATTAGTAATTCTAGACTATAACTGCTCTATGTTTAATCGATTATCATACAGATTGTAAGTATTAAGTATATGTAGATACATAAGTAATAAATGGGATACATGTGAATTAACAATTACGAGGTATATTTACATGGGTTACATGTGCAACAACAAAATCTGAATTATGTTATATGGGTTACATGTGGATTCAACAATGATTGCTATGTTATGTTAATGTCCTTTTTATGGACTAATTTTATGAGATATTTACACACCTTTATTTTGTTTATGATTACAGCGATGTCTTCATCCGATGAGTCCACGTCTACAGGAGCGTACTACAACCGTAGTTCGCAGTCGACCATCAGTTCATCAGTAGGACTACCTAGAGGATCGCCGTCAGGATATCCGTGGTACCGGATGGTTTCAGATGATGATGTAGAGAGAGAGGTTGAGGAAGTTCGTCATTCACCGATTCGTATTCCTGACGCATCAGCTGACGATGTGCTTAGCCTAGAAGGCGGGGGAGAGGATGACATGGACACTGACGTGGTGCAGTCACCAGGTCAGGCATCAGTGACTGGAGATGAGACAGTAGAGGAGACAGAGGATGATGGGATGGAGTTTACAGATGGGGAAGGAGAGCCTATGGAGGTCACAGACACTGAGAACCCTCCTACTGCATATGCCGCTACTCCTGAGGTTTCCCTAGCACACATCTCCTCATCTTCATCTGAAGATGAAGGAGAAAGGACTGCTATTCCTGCTCCAGCACCTGGTACTCTACCTTTCTACTATGTGAGACGACGTCTTCGGGGGAGAGCTTCTCGACCACCACTTTCACCTTACAGACCCCTCATACCTTTCACTGCCACTGACAGGCATGCAGCCCGCACACCTGCCAGTTCTGTCCCAGAGGCACCATTACTACTACCACCACCAGAGACTGTACCTGCAGTGTACCAGGAGATGCTTACTGACGCTGGTATCTCTACAGGACCGAGAGCTACGACTCCTATTCCTAGGAGAGCTACGTCGACGGTGGTGATGCTTGGGGCGGCAGATGGTTGTGTGACGACACGGTTGAACAGGTTGGAGGATGCTGTAGAGGCTTTAGGAGAAGAGTACAATGAAGTGCAGGATAAGTTGGAGGCACTAGCGAAGAAGAGTCCAGTCAGGGATGAGACAGTGTTGACGGTATGCGTGACCCGTCTACGAGGACAGCTTCTTACTGTTCTTGACCAGATGGAATCCATGCCAAACACTCGTCTTGAGGAGATTGAGAGCCTGATGACCCGTTGGGGAGTAGAGCCATTGGTGGAGACAGGCGGACTAGAGGCACCAGTGGATGACCCTGTTGCAGACTTGGATAAGAGGTTTAGAGCCGCTTGTCATGACACCGATGTTAGGTTGAGAGATTCCCAGGCTCGTGAGCTAGTGGTTGAGAGGAGATTAGCAGAGTTGGAGAAGGAGCTTCATCAGCGCCGTGAGGGCACTAGTTAGATTTATTTTGTACCATCGACCTATCCCTGTATGACCACTAAGCTTTGAAGTTTGTCTTAGCTAGTTGGTATTTTATTTTCTCTTATTATGTTATGACAAACTATGATGTATTATCAAACGATTTCATGAATGATATTATGAGTTGCAAATTGAGAGATTATTATTTATTGTGTATTATATCTTGGAGCATTTCATAATTGTGTTGTGTGTGCCATGCATGTTATGTCTGGCAAAAACTCATTATCCTATTACCTTGTTAGATTATGGCGCCAGTTAGAAGATCCGAAACGCAAAATCCGCCAGCCGCTACCGGTGGAATTGACACTGCCCTGTTAAGCCAAATGATAGCCGAACGAGTGGCCGAGGCACTCGCGACCGCTGAAGCAAACCGTACAGCCAGCACACAGGAGGAGACCAACCAAGGAGCTACAAATGCTATTGCACGTACTTGTACCTACAAGGAATTTCGTGCAGTTACGCAAGTAAGTTTCCGAGGTACTGAAGGAGCAGTAGGATTAACCAGATGGTTTGAGAAGCTAGAATCCCAATTTGGGATTAGTAATGTCGCTGAAGCCGACAAGGTGAAGTTTGCGTCAAGCACGTTAGTGGATGGTGCTTTGACTTGGTGGAACGTCTATGCTCGTGCAGTGACCATTGACGTTGCCCAAGCGACGCCCTGGAGTGAATTTAAAGCTATGTTCGTGAGGAAATACTGTCCCCGAAATGAAGTCAAGCAGATGGAAGTTGAGCTGTGGAACCTAAAGGTCAAGGGTACTGCTCTTACTGCTTACAATCAGCGCTTTCAGGAGCTGATTTTGTTATGTCCTGAAATGGTGCCCAACGATGACCGATTGTTGGAGCGCTACATTGAAGGACTACCTTTGAGCATCAAAGGGAATGTGACTTCATCCAAGCCGACTGATTTGCACGAGGCAATCGACATGGCTCAGAGTCTGATGTACCAAGTGGTACAGGAGTTGGGAGAAAATACTGGGGATAAAAGAAAGTGGTCTGGCAACCACTACAACAACAATACCAACAACAACAACCCAAGCAACTACAACCAGAACAAGCGTCAAGAAGTAGCAAGAGTGTTCACTGCTGGACAAGGAAATACTGGGAACTACGCTGGGAGACTACCTTTCTGCGGAAAATGTGGTCGACACCACGAAGGAGCATGTCCCCCTACGTGCTACAATTGTGGGAAGGCGGGGCATAAGGCAAAGGAATGCCGAGCACCACCTCGTGCTACTAATCAAAGAGGACCTGGAACGCAAGGTGGCCAAGGAGCAAATGTCACTTGCTTCGGATGTGGAGAAAAAGGTCACTACAAGAACAAATGTCCGAGCGGTGGAAACCAAGGTCGTAATAACCAGATTCGAGGGAATCAAAATCAAAACCAAGGGAACCAGAAGCAGAATCAAGGGAACCGAGGAGGGAATAACCGAGCCACAACTAGTACTCCTGGAGGATTCACGGCACCTAGCAAAGGGTATCATCTCTGTGCTGAAGCTGCTGTGCAAGACAACAATGTTGTGACTGGTACGTTCCTAGTCAATAACAACTATGCTTCAGTACTATTTGATTCTGGTGCGGATAGGAGTTTTGTGTCGTCTATATTTAGTGAACGCCTAAATATTACCCCTTCTGCGTTAGACGTTAAGTATAATGTAGAATTAGCCGATGGGAAGTCAGTAACCACCGACGTTATTCTGAAAGGATGTAGTGTAAGACTACAAGGTCGTTCGTTTAGTATCGACCTACTCCCTATAGAATTGGGAAGTTTTGACGTCATCATTGGAATGGATTGGATGTCGAAGCATCACGCAGAGATTGTATGTCATGAGAAGTGTGTCCGTGTTCCTTATGGAAACGACGTACTCATCATACAAGGCGAAAGAAGTGGTGTGAAGAATGGATCAAGATTGGAAGTCATCTCATGTATCAGGACCCAAAGATACATTGAGAAGGGATGTCCGGTATTCTTGGTTCAAGTAACACAAACGGAAGGAGAAGAAGATCGCGAGAAGAAGGTGGAAGATGTACCGATCGTTAGAGACTTTCCGGACGTATTTCCAGAGGATTTACCCGGACTACCACCAGCACGGCAAGTGGAGTTTCACATCGAGCTTACACCAGGAGCCGCGCCTGTTGCTAGAGCCCCATACCGCCTAGCACCGGCCGAGATGACAGAGTTAGCTGAACAGATAAAGGAACTTTCTGACAAGGGTTTCATTAGACCAAGTTCCTCACCCTGGGGAGCGCCAGTCTTATTTGTCAAAAAGAAAGATGGATCCTTTAGAATGTGTATCGATTACCGAGAATTGAATAAGCTAACGATAAAGAACCGCTACCCATTGCCGAGGATTGACGATCTTTTCGACCAATTGCAAGGATCTAGCATATACTCGAAGATCGACTTAAGGTCAGGATATCATCAACTAAGGGTTAGAGAGGAAGACGTTCATAAAACGGCTTTTAGAACCCGGTACGGACACTACGAGTTCCAAGTTATGCCTTTTGGTTTGACAAACGCACCTGCGGTATTCATGGATCTCATGAACCGAGTTTGCAAACCATACTTGGACAAGTTTGTGATTGTATTTATCGATGACATCCTTATCTATTCTCGTAACGAAGAAGAGCATAAGGAGCATTTGAAGACCATATTAGAGCTGCTAAGGAAGGAGAAGTTATATGCAAAGTTTTCCAAATGTGAGTTTTGGATAAACACAGTGCAATTCCTTGGTCATGTGATCGACAGCAGTGGTATTCACGTTGATCCTGCTAAGATCGAGGCTGTAAAGGATTGGGCGACTCCAACAACACCCACGGAGATCCGTCAATTCTTAGGTCTTGCTGGTTACTATAGGAGATTCATTGAAGGTTTCTCTAAGATAGCTAAACCAATGACGGAATTGACTCAAAAGGATAAGAAGTTTGAGTGGAAGGAAGAGCAAGATTTGGCATTCCAGACGTTGAAGCAGATGTTGTGTGAAGCACCGATACTAGCCCTACCTGAGGGTAATGAAGACTTTGTGGTGTATTGTGATGCATCCATAAAAGGGTTAGGTGCAGTACTGATGCAAAGGACTAAGGTCATAGCTTACGCATCAAGACAACTAAAAGTGCACGAGAAAAATTACACAACTCATGACCTAGAGTTGGGAGCAGTGGTGTTTGCCTTGAAGATTTGGAGACACTACCTTTATGGTACTAAGTGTGTTGTATTCACTGACCATAAGAGTCTACAACATATCTTGAACCAAAAGGAACTCAACATGAGACAACGACGTTGGCTAGAGTTGCTCAGTGATTATGATTGCGAGATCCGTTATCACCCAGGCAAGGCAAATGTCGTGGCCGACGCTTTGAGTCGAAAGGAGAGAGTTCTTAGGGTGAAGGCTTTAGTGATGACCATTGACTTAGACCTTCCATCCTTAATTCTCAAGGCTCAGAAAGAAGCAGTCGAGGAAGAAATGCTTAAGACTGAAGATGTTGGAGGAATGATGAAGAAGTTGGAAGCACGTTCGGATGGAACGTTATGCCTTGATAATAGGAGTTGGTTACCATGCCATGGCGACCTACGACCCTTGATTATGCATGAGTCGCATAAGTCAAAGTACTCCATACACCCGGGATCTGATAAAATGTATCATGATCTGAAGATGTTGTATTGGTGGCCGAACATGAAGGCGGACATTGCTACATACGTTAGCAAGTGTTTGACTTGTGCCAAAGTCAAAGCCGAACATATGAAACCATCAGGATTATTGGTCCAACCCGAACTGCCAGAATGGAAGTGGGAAAGGATCACTATGGATTTCATTACCAAGCTACCAAAGACCGCAGCCGGATTCGACACGATTTGGGTAATCGTCGACCGACTCACCAAATCGGCTCATTTCCTACCCATCAAGGAGACTGATGGAATGGATAAGTTAGCAAGGACATACCTGGAGGAAGTAGTCACGAAGCATGGTGTGCCTGTGTCTATAATCTCCGACCGAGACAGCCGATTTACTTCGCAGTTTTGGAAGTCACTGCAGAAGGCATTGGGAACGCAGTTGGATATGAGCACTGCGTATCATCCCCAGACCGACGGTCAAAGTGAACGGACCATTCAAACCTTAGAAGATATGCTGAGAGCCTGTGTGATTGACTTTGGAAATAGATGGGATAGACACCTACCTTTGGTGGAATTCTCATATAACAATAGTTATCACACTAGCATTAAGGCAGCGCCGTTCGAGGCACTATATGGTAGAAAATGTCGTTCACCCGTGTGTTGGGCAGAGGTCGGTGAAGCACAACTCACTGGACCTGAGATCATACACGAGACTACTGAGAAGATCTTTAAGATTAAGAGCCGTATGCAAGCCGCAAGAGATCGACAGAAGAGTTATGCTGATATGAGACGCAAACCTCTTGAATTTGAAGTTGGTGACAAAGTCATGTTGAAGGTCTCACCTTGGAAAGGTGTGATTCGCTTTGGAAAGCGTGGAAAGTTAAACCCTCGTTACATTGGACCCTTCAAGATCATAGAAAGGATTGGCCCCGTAGCCTATCGTTTGGAATTACCCCAAGAACTTAGCCGAGTGCATAATGTGTTCCACATTTGCAATCTGAAGAAATGCTTAGCCGACGAAGCACTCGTTATCCCTTTGGAGGAGATTCAGCTCGACGACAAACTCAACTTCGTAGAGGAACCCGTAGAAGTCATGGACCGTCAAGTTAAACAACTCAAGCAAAGCCGTATACCGATTGTGAAAATCCGATGGAACGCGCGTAGAGGTCCAGAATACACGTGGGAACGTGAAGATCAATTCAAGAGCAAGTATCCTCATCTTTTCGTTAACCAACCTACCACAACAACGTCTTGATTTCGTGACGAAATCTCTAAAACATGGGAATACTGTGACATTCGTCAAATTTCCATCATTTAATTATTCGTGTAGTATGAGTATTTTAACTGCTATTCGACTAGTTGTCGTCATAATCGTGTTAATTTCTTTGCTTTGCGGACAAAGCCCTTTTTAGGGAGAGCATATGTAACATCTCTATGTTTCGCGACTATTTAGTTGAATGCAATACAAGTTGTGAGCGTGTTATGATGTGCCGTACGTTTTATTTGTGCTAGTTATTAAGATTTGGTAATGTCTCGCACAATTGTCTTTTGTTTTGGGATCGTACGCTAAACGGTTTTGCTGTCGTGTTATGTCAGTCGCGTCTAAACCTAAATATGTTGAACCTGAGCCGAGTTTATCACTATCACAGCATGTGTATATAACTGATTATTTAAACCTTCAATTTTATTGTCTAAGCTTGTCATACAAGTGTCCCAAATCAGTCACAAGTCTACATTACACTTACAAACTTTATAGTTATTTGCCCCACTAAAGGACAACACATTTGCCTAGTTTACCCCTTTTGGGTATATCACAAGCAAACATTTCCAGAATTTCACTAACCCTAGACTAATTATACAAGTTTATATACAAGTCCAAGGTAATGTCCAAAGTCCAAATACAAGTTATCACAAGTTATCACAGTCCAAAAATACAAACATTAAAATCTGCACAAGTCTTCACAATATAACTCCTGGGTAGAAGTTTTGTTCCAGCCAACCTACACGCCTCGTCCGAACCTGCACAACCAAGGGTCTTCATTCCGTCCGAACCTGCAAAACCGAACGTAACATCCCTCTTTGTGAGTCTTTTGTCCTTTCGTTTTACTTTCGAAGTCTAGTTGTGCTTGCCTTTGTACGAACCTACGAATAAACGAAACCGCGGTTAGCCATTGAAATGAACTTATACTTTTAACCAAAAACTGTAAATTTCTAAACTTTTAAATACAAACATGTTTATGTTATCATTTTGCTGTCAACCAAACCGAGACCCAATTTAGACCAAACCGAGACCCATGTTCAACCAAACCGAGACCCAATCAAGAACCAAACCGAGACCCAATTTAGAACCAAACCGAGACCCATGTCCAACCAAACCGAGAACCTAATCAAATCAACCAAGTTCTTTCTGCCAAATTATTAACAATCCTTATCAACCAAATCCAAATGTATTAATCAAGCTTTCTTTTACAGAAAACCTTAACCATGCCGCGTGTATATGGAAACCCCCAATCGAAACCCTAATCATGTAACATCTTTAAACATTTCATTTACATTGAGACATTTCAGAAACACCATCTAAACACGAGTAACATTCGATAATATAAAAACCCCCAATTTTCAGAAAACCCTAGATTTACTTTTATTAATTAAAATGCTAATTAAACCTAATCTAAACCCAAACCCCTTAATTAAGTTAATTAAAAGTGAGTTTTACAAAAACCCCCAAATAACCGAAACCCTAATTTTTATAAATCGACTTTATATTAAAATTAGTTTGATTTTATAAATGGAAACATCAATTAATTACGTTTTAAACTGATTTTGATGAAAACCCCCAAATATTTCAAAACCCTAAATTTGTTTACCTTCAATCCGAGTACCATATGAGTTACAACAAGTATTTACGAATCAATTGAACCCACTGATATATATAAAAATCGAAAATCAATTAAAAGCTTTTAAAAAGGAATAAAGGAAAATAAACTTATCTTGATTTTGGTATTTGATTTACGAACCGCAAGAAGAACACCATCAGAAAAACCCAACGGTTGATGTGGGGATTAACCCACATCTCACGCGATATAAGGACCTCAGACCACCCATATTTAACCTTATAACACAACCTGATTAGATGATAACCCTAGAAAGGGATAGAACCAATCTAGGTTTAGAGAGAGAGAGAGTTGTGGGACGGTGGAGGAAATATCGAGAGAGGAGAGAGAGAGTCAACTCCCAGTTATGGGGTTATGTGTGATAACTCACGCATATACTCCTTTTCGTTCCTTGTTTAATCCGCCAGTGGACCGGGCCGGGTCAATGACCCTTGGGCCGGTTGCTGGGTAAGGGTTTTGGACCCCCAATTTGGGCCTTGTGAGTTTAAATTAGTTTAAGTTAAAGCCCAAACGAAATTTAGTAAATTTAAGTTATGTTTTGACCCGTGAAACCCGACCCTTTAATAAACCGATTTCACTTAACGTACTTTTCCGTAAAATCGTATTTTTCATAAACGTATGGTTTCGTCAAGCACAATTAGGGTGTCGAGTCATTTAATCATACAAGTATTCGTATCGTAACTCGATTCTTAATCTAATTAGGTCGCGGCTAGCGTAACCGTACTCTCGAGCTATTTTATCTTCGTTCTCTTTGCTGAATTTACGAGGTGAGTTTATAGCCCCATACTTTACTATTTTCACTGCTTTTTGGGGTGAGACATTGCTTGATTTTAACGTTTGAACGCAAGTGCATTTACTGATTTATCTATTAGTCTAAGTCCCACTAAAAACCCAGTTGCTTTGGCCCGTGAATCGTGAACCGTTAATTACTTTGTGTAAGCGCGAATGTTATGGATAGATCTATCGGGATTGACGTCCCTGTCTGTCTTGTCCAACAAGGGGACAAGCGGGCACAGTTTCATTTGAATCTGATATAGGATGTCGTGGGTTTAGGCATCTAGTTTGGGCTACATTTATATGATTATACTGCCGGTGTTGTTAACGCTTCGGTGTCACGAGCTTAGACTGTAATAAATACTATTGGGATGACTTTGTATATGTTATATTGTCATCACATTTGGGAAAATCTTGTGGTTCATTAAACATTTCAAACTAACTAAACCTATGAACTCACCAACTTTATGTTGACACTTTAGCAATGTTTTTCTCAGGTATTAAGAAGGAAGATGCTAAATGAGGTCTCATGCATTGCCGTCATTTCTTTGAAACAACGATCATTTGTACCATTTAAGAAAACTATGTTTTGTAACCGTATTCAGTTTATGCTTCCGCACTTTGTTAAAACAACTTATTTTATTAATTACAAGTGATCTATTTTTCCGAACGTCTCATGTAGAGGTCGTTCTTTGTGACTATGTGTGTATGATAATCATGACGTCACCACTCCCTTGTCGCCATTATACTCTGATATTTTGGGAGTGTGACATCAAGCAACTTCTCTTTCTTGTTAAGCAATTCCTTAAATGCTTTGACAAATTTGGGCATGTGGACAAGTGCTTCAAGAAAGCTAATGTTGAAGTTCATTTGAGAAATCATCTTGATATAGTTTGACACTTGGCAGTCATTCTTGGTTAGCAAGTTAGGCTTGTCCAAGCGAGAAGGATATAGGATGTTGGGTTTATAGGTGGAAGGTGTAGGTGTAGGTAAAGGTTGGGATGTTGAAGGGTCCTTCTGGGAAACATCGTCATGACGAGGCGGAGACGGTAATGGTGCACTAATACTAGGTGTAGGAGGAGGTGTAGATGATGGGGGTGGGATTGGTGGTCCTACGATGGTAATTCCACTACGAGTAGTAATAGCACTCACATTAGCTCGCGGATTGGTGACGGTGTTTAAAGGTAGAGAACTCGAAGTAGAAGGTTGAGTGGAGGGCAATAAACTAGCCAACATATTCTTTAATTCATTCGTTTGAGTGCTGAAGGAGGATTGAATATTATCGCGAACCTCGGTTCTAATGTCATTTCCTTGCTTCGTGATATCTCCTTTCAAATTGATTATTTGGCTCTGCAGATTCTTGATTTGCTCACCTTGGGTTCTCATTATTGCTTCAACATCGGGGTTAATGGGTGGGGTTTGTTGGGCGGGTTGGTGATAAGGATTAGAAGCTCTTGGTGGGATTTGGTTGCTCCTATTGTAGTTGTTGGCGGGATTTTGGTTTTGAGGAGAAAAACCGGGTGAAAGGTAATTGTTGGATCGGTAACTCAGCAGATTTCTATCCCCTTGAGGTCGAGCTTGGTAATTTTCCGGTGAATAATCACCATAAGCTGCATACACATTTTCCGGATTTCCTTGTGTAGAAGGACAATCGGTGTATGAGTGAGGACCGCAGCATGTTTCACACGGAGCAGCAACAGCTTTAACTTGTTGTTGTTGTTGGTTTGAAGCCAAGAGTTGCATACTTCTGTTCATTTCAGTCAGCACACGGGTGAGTTCGGTCATATCAGGGTTTGCTGAGGTGGAGGAAACATTGACTCTCTGGTTGTTCCTAGAAGAAGCAGAGGAATCCCAGTTTTTGTGGTGAGTAGTCATGTTCTCAATTAACTCTCTACACTCCTCGGATCTCCTTTTCATGAATGTGCCACCGGCGGCTGCATTAATCGTATCACGATCTCGAAAAGTCAAACCGTTGTAGAAAGTATCAATTAAGGTCACAGGTAGCATGTTGTGGTTTGGACATCTATCGATCAAGACATTATATCGCTCCCAGGCATCAAAAAGAGATTCATCAGGGTCTTGCAGGAAACCGCTGATTTGATTGCGAAGGCTCGTGACCATGGATGGTGGAAAGTAGCGCGATAAAAAGCGTTGAGTCATGTCATCCCAAGTGTGAATAGAATTCTTCGGGAGACGATCAAACCATTTCTCGGCATGATGCGATAAAGTATGTGGAAAGAGTTGTAGGCGAAGGACATCCATTGTGGCACCAGGCAACTTCATGCTTTGGGTGATTGTAATGAACTTGTCGAGGTGTTTGTTGGCATCATCATCAGGCAATCCACGGAATGGGTTAGTTTGCACTTGCTGAATCATGTGGTGCTTCAACGAAAACTCAGGAGCATTGATTTGCATCGGCGCAATCGGTCCTCCTCGTCCAAACATGGTAGGTTGACAAAGTTCCTCCATTGTCCGAAGATCGGGCTGTGGAAGAACATTGTTGTTATTGTTGAGGTGCGGTGGAATGTTGCTGTTGACACCTGACATAGCTAAATCTTCTTGAGTCTCGGGCTCTTGATAATTAGAAGATCTAGTACGCATACACCTGAAAATGCAAAAGAAAAAGAAACCAAACACAAAGACAATATATATACAAAATAAAGATAAAATCTTTTTGGATTTTTGAAAATTTTAATTTTTATGGATTTTTATCAATTTTTGATTTTTATGATTTTTTGAAAATTTTTGTGCAAGAAAAATAACGCTCACAAGTGAACGGATCCCAAAAAGCAACGCGTCTCTCACAGAAAACCGTTAATCTTTACGAAAAGAGCCGGCAGCGGCGCCATTTAATACAAGGCTTTTTGGCCCGTATAAAAATTAGAGTTCGTTGTGTGTTGGTCTAATCGAATTGATCTAGGTTCTATGTGTGACTCTATTGTTCTTTGGTGAAACAAAAATGTGTCGTTGTAGTATTAAAAATAAAGGTGCGAAACTTTAAAGTAAAAGTGCAATTAAAGTAAATCTAAGTCTAATTAAAAATAATGGGCAAGTATTTAAAAGCGAGACTAGAAATTAAAAAGGCACTAAAAGTAAATGACGCAAATTTAAATCTATCTACGGAAAACTTAAAATGCAACTAAAACATAAACTAAGGCAAGGCTAAAATTAAGCTAAGACAAAAATTAATTTAAAATGCGAGTAAAAAAGGCGGGAAAAATAAAGCTTGAAAATAAAAGACAGAAACTTAAAAAGAAAAACTAAAAAGAACCTGACAGAAACCCTTGATTCGGAACTCTTCCGAATGAAGCACTTGATCCGGAACTTTGCCCTTGATTCGGAACTTTTAAGTTGATCCGGAACTTTGCCCTTGATTCGGAACTTTTCAGTTGATCCGGAACTTTTGTTCGGAATACTTGACTCGGAACTTTTTGAGTTCCGAATGAATTGCTTGACTCGGAACTTTTGAGTTCCGAATGAACCTTCTTGATCCGGAACTTCTCGAGTTCCAAATAAAACCTCCTTGATCCGGAACTTTTCGTCCGGAAGATTTCGTCCGGAAGTTTTGTCCGGAACTTTGAATGTTCCGGATGAACAATGCTTGAGTCGGAAGTATTGATCCGGAAGTTTTCCGGATGAACTTTACTCGGAAGTTTTCCGGATGAAGCTTGATTCGGAACTTTTAAAGTTCCGAATGAAAGACTTCCTTCTCTTGGCTCGGAGCTTACATGGGAATACAGTAACAAAAACAAACAAACCGAAGAACAGGGAAAGAAAATAACACGAATCTAACCACAAATTTAACCAAAATCAAACACAAGATTAGACTAAACTAATAACAAAACATTCAATAATCATTAACCAACAATTTAAATCAACAAAACTAACAAATCTAGCCACAATAATCAAAAACCCACTTGATCAAAATAAAACATGAACATGAACACAAACATAAACATAAAAATCAAAGATTAAGAAAGGTAGATAGGAGATTAACAAGATAAAATAAAGATTGACAAGAATTAAATGGAAACTTACTTGAAATTAAAGGAATTTAAGGTGCAAGACAAGGTATTTAAATTTGACAAGTATTTAAATTGACATGAATTAAAGGTGCAAGGTAAATAAAATGGAAGACTAATTGTCACACTTAGCCAACAAAGAAGAAAATTAACTAGTCCTAATCTATATATAGGGGAGGATTAGGAAGCTTCCTCCTTTCTTTCCTTTTCTCTTAATTACAAGATTAAGTCCTTCCTTCTTTAATCTTCATTAATTGCATGCTTAGTCCTTTCCTTCTTATCTTCTTTAATCTTGGACTTTTAATGACTTTTGGCTCGGGATTTCTTTGAACTCGTCTTTTAATTCTTCGATAAAATAGACTCGAGTTCTTCGGCTTTAAGTAAACTTCCGTCTTTTGACTTTTTCTTCGATAAATCTTCAGAATTGGTCTTGGACTTCCGTTCTTTTTGCACTCTTGACTTTTTGACTTCGTCTTTCATCTTTTTCTTCAATAAAAGTCCGTAAATGCCCGTGAATTCCCGTGTTTTCTCCACTTTTCACCTTTTCGTCCTAAATCACAACAAAAACACAAACCACACATAATTCCGACATAAAAGACATAAAATACACGTCTTGGTTCAGTTATTATTGTAATTAAGTTGTAGAAAGGATGGGTGTTTACACACCTATCAAAGTCCATCACCAATCATGAAACATTCACAGCAACAATTTACAAAACCATAATGAATGTCTCTTCCATCCCATCTGGAAGTCAAAATCATTAAAAGATATAAGACTATGAAACTCACCTGATTGAGCTTCTCCAAAAATCCGCGCACTAGCAAAAAGCTAACAAACAAAAGCACACAATCAAAACATGAACCAAACACTAAAATGGCTCATCAACCTATGATAGACATCTAACCTTCTCCCATATATATACCTCATTTATATACTCTAAGCATCTCATTACACCCCTCTATAAAGCCCTTAACTTAGTTTACTTCATAACCCGTCCCGTTAACATTTTACCCAAAACAGTTCTGGTTTTTAGGTCTCCAAACTATAAGCCAAACGCCCACCTAACCATACTCATGACCTCTGTAAAGGAAACCCTATGCCCTTACATATGTTAGCTAACTCCTCCTTTTTGCCCCAACTTTAAAGCTACTGTTAAGGCCCCGTTATACATATATATATATATATATATATATATATATATATATATATATATATATATATATATATATATATATATATATATATATATATATATATATATATATATATATATATATATATATATATATATATATATATATATATATATATATATATATATATATATATATATATGCTTTTGTCTATCCGGATTTTATTAATTTTGAACATACAAAAAGTTTATTATGATTAGGGGGTCTTACCCTAACCCACAATCTTAGCCCCAATGCAGATACTTCCTATAATATATAAACCAACTCCCATGTTCGTTTGAAAGTCCCAATATAACCCTAAGTACCCCAAACAACACAAAACATAAAAAGAAAACAGGCTGATTTCAAAACTGTTTTGACCTCCGACGGTTGTAACCTGTTTTTGACCCACTTCCCTACCTCCAATTTAGTTCTCGTTTCTTGCATTTGAAAGCCAACTCAAATACCTTTCCAGGGATACTTGGATCGCAAAATAAGAGTTTACAGAACTCTAGATATCATCAAAACAATTGACCTAAAATTATGACCAGTTTTTAAAAAACGAATTTAATTAAATTAACCTAATTAATTATACATAAACCCTAATTAAAACATAAAAACAATTTCCAATGATAAAAACCTATTAATTAAATCATTAATTACAGATTATTAACAAAATCTAATTAAAAGTTATGAATGTCAAACCCTAATCCATCATATTAGGTTACATACGTAAATTAAACGTTAATTAAGCATAGTTTTAGCGCATACCTTAAACCATAATTGAATAATTGGTTTTTCTTCATCCACCATTTTTAATCACGACTCATATTATGTTTGGGAGAAATAAAAATCGTTTTGGGGGCTAAAGGGAGTAATATGGGTAATTAAAAATAACCAGGAAGCCTAATAGTACTCAAACTGGGCTCCCGTTCCTTTCCTTAAGCAAAATTTGGCCTAAAACCAAGCCCAACACCCTATGGCCGAATATTTTAGCTATATTACTGTAAATTAACTATTAATTATTATTACCTTAAATTCCCTTAATTTATTTCAGCTCCTAAAGCCTCCCGAACCTCAAAATCGTAAAACTAGTCAAATTTACGCGTATACCGTAAAAGACGTAAAATATACAGTTTTATAAAAACTCTTTAAATATGAAATAAAGTAATTAACTAAGTCCTAAATGACTTAAAACCATCCCAAAAAATACTCCCGTGACTAAATACCTCATCCGAGACCTCGAAATGCTAAACCGTAAATCGTAAAAATACGATTTTCTATAATACATATACATATACGTAAAGCACTAAATAACACCATCTCATTTCATAGTCACTACCATGTGAGCTCATGAACATGAAATCATCACAAATCGTTTCACTCACAAGGTACCTCGTACCGGAAACGATATCCAAACCAAAATCTATACACACCAATTAGCACATAAACACGAAAAGACACGTAACTAGCACAAAATAAAACTAAGTGACGAACCTCAAAACCGCGGTTGTCACATCACTCCCTCCTAATAGAAATCTCGTCTCGAGATTTACTCCTTTGGATCAAACACACAACGAACAAATCACATGAGGATACTTGTTCTAAATGAACTCTTCTCATTTCTATGTGTACTTTAGTTCAAGTCTCAAATTACCACATATACTAACCAACAATATTTAAATTCATTGCCAAACTCCTGACCTCACAGTCAATAAATCTCACAATTGACTCTTTGATAACACAATCCCTTATTAACACAAATCCCGAATATCCGTACACGCAAATATGCATTCTCAAACAACATTTACCAATCTCAATACATGAAATATATCATGTATACCACTCATTTCCCCCAGGTAATTCTATGCTCATAAGCTATTGGTCCGATCTTTCCAAAGATCATAAATGGACCTACAAAACTCTACATCAACTCTTCCATTTTACCAAAACATACCACCCGTTACTATCGGTGAAACTTCCTACATAACTTTGTCACTAAACTCTAGTGGTTTCCTCCTTTTCAACATAGCATCCCTTGTTGCTCTCATCCTTTCCACAAACACCATTACCACATTAGTAGCCTCTTTTACCAATTCTAGTCCACAATGGGGACAACTCACCCTATCCTTTCATATAGTGCCTCAATTGGCATTTATCGACTTCTAGTATGATAACTATCATTATATGAAAACTCAGCCATCGCTAAAGAGTTTCCTAACTCCCTCTAAATCAATCACTCATGCCCTCAGTGTAACTCCTAAGGTTGTATAAATATCTCACTTGCCCATCCTTTTCCAGTTAGCTGGATACACTCATATCCAATCATGTTCATCAACTCCCTTTAGTCCGTACCCCAAACTACTTAAAAATTCCAATTTCCTTACAAAGTGACCTATGACGGTCTTTCACATATCCATTAGTTCTTCCAATCCAAATCAACTTATGATCTATACACATCATCAAAAGGACGGTTATCTTAGTTAGTCTATCAACTACCATCCAAACCCATGCTACAACTACTTCCATTAAATTTGGATAGCTCACTAGTAGCACCTATACACTTCTTTCTCACTTTTCTTCATGATTTTTTTTACCCAACACTTCCTTTATACCTACACAATGTCCTACCTTCAAGGTCATATTGCTCCTCATCTTGTCTCAGTTAGACCAAGCCCTTCGTCCCTATGGCACATCACACCTATAACTCCTCATCCATTCGATTATCGATACTAAGCCTCCCAAACAATCAGTATAGGTCAGTGCCATTTCCTTTTCCACACTACGACAGTATTAGCCTGCGTTGTGCTTTATTCTACTCATTAAGCTCTACCAAAGTTTTACCTTCGGTTCCTATCTCGACCTATTTCATTCATGCTTCGCTTCTATACACACTTCCTTCTTCTTCTTCCTCAACTCCTACCATACATCACGATGTGATGCTTCCCATCGTTTCTTCCCTTGCCATAATCCTTCATAAGGCATTCCATACATATTAGGCTAACTTTTACGCAAAACCCTCTATTCCACCACATCCGTACGTAATCCTTCCAACTTCTCAACTACGTGACTTCTCATTCCTCTTGAAATATGAGATGAATTAGTTAGTCTATCGACTATCACCCAACTCTCGTCGTACTTATTCCTCTACCCCATTATGTATCCCTTTCTCCAATTTCGTCCTTACAACGCCCTTTCTAAGCTACTCTTATCTATGTAGGAAGTATAGTCTACGTCCCTTTTCTCCATATGATTGTCCAAGCCACGCAACATACCTATTGACGCGTTCTCTGCTTTAGACAACTCAACTCGTGTAACCTACATCCTTCATCTAAACCACCCTAATACGTCATCCATATAGTTCAAGTTCGTCTCAGCTTCACTTCATTCTTCTTATTCCATGTCTCATCAACCATGCTTGCCTTTCCCAGATGGTACTTGGCCTTGCAATTTTCTTTCATCACTTAACTCCACCCATCACCTTTTCCAAATGTTCAATCAAGATGATTAAATATGTGTTAGAGACGTTCATGATCTGTAAAGATCATTCTCTACGTCTCGTACCCCAAATGCCTCTAGCATTCTAGGCAGATATAACAATCCAGCTCCACTAACTAAGTCTATATAGTCATCTATACGCCAAAAATTTCCAAGTAGCTTCACTTGTTTTTTTTTCACAACCAGTTCTCCTACTCCCTCCTAATAGGGACAAACTAGAGTTTCATGTGATTCCATGCGGATCACACTCTCATCTTATACCCACATTAGTTTCTATTTGTCTACTAAGCCATATTTTGAATTCTTATTCAAATCTTATACTTCTACTTTGATCTTGCACCCAACATGAGGTATTTTCAATCATCATCTTCTAGGAATACTTGGTTCTCTCCTTCCATGGTTCTCCCTTATTCCTTAACTATCCCGTCCAACAAAAATTCCATACTTCATTCATCAAATCTATGGAAATCACTAGTGCATTGGATAATGCATAGCTGTCTCTTCCAAAGATCTTTCATAACACCTTCACAAAACCGACTCTCTAATCACTTCTCCACGAAACTTATTCAGCTCAGCTTCACTTCTCATCCTTCGATATTGATTGCCACAAAAATTCTATCCGCGTAGTCACTTGACTCCCTTGTTACTCCCACGAGTTCTTAATCTCCCATGTTATTTATTTACTTCATCACGATCCACTGGTTCAGCTCTTTGTAGCTCCACCCCGGGTACTCGATCAGTCTTCCTTCGTCACAAACCATACGGAGATTCCCTTCATAGTGCTTGTCACCTTTCCAGTCCTTGCAAAATCTGTGACTCCTTCCAAATCTCTTGCTTCCTTTAGCAGCCCACACGTAGTCCTTTCAGCTCCTTGCCTCACGATGTAGCTCTTCACGCTCCCCTTCTCGTCTCTATGATGTTACCTAGGAACTTCACACTACCCAATAGCTTCTAACTTCAACTCATCTACCACAATATTTCTAAAAGTACTTCAACCCCTCAATGGCTCACTCTTCCTTACTTGTTGTAATCACACATAATCAGCCTCCTACCAATCATTCTTTCACATCAATGTTTTCCTTCACGTGTCTACCACTACCTTGCCTCCATAACTATACTAATTCCCTTGCGTGTTATTTACCCAACCTTTCCATTAGTATAAACTTTCTACTCTACCCTTACATCCGCTAGTACTTTCATCAATCTCCTAATGGTACTGCAACCAACTTCTCATAGCATGACTTCTCGTTCCCACTACCAGTCAACTAACTTTACTTACTCTCTTATTCCCGTAACCAATCTAAGTTTCCTAACTCCACAAATATTAATCATTCCTTCAACACAACCTTTAAACCAAAACACATTTTTCCATTCTAATATCTAACCATAAGTAATACTACCAACTCTATCCTCTCATCCTAACGTTTCCACAACCGCATAACTAAATCAGCCATGACGTGTAACAAAAGAATTCCAAACAATCGTGTCCCAATAAAATATAGGGTAAAACGAACCCTAGCCAAAACAACTAAAAACAAAACAATGTAATCCGAAAGATCAATGGAGTGTGCCAACAACGAAAAATTTAGACTCTTCACGATTAGTATTACCAAATCTCGATACCTTAGAAAATTTTTAAGCTTTCGTCCCAATTAGTTACTTCTCATAAGAACCAAACTCCAATACTACTAAAATCAATCATACTCATTTTTAACCAATAACTCATCCTTTATCTTCATCATTCTATCAAGATATCAACTAGTTAGTATACTACAATCTTATTCTAACCATTATCTTGTTTACCCATATTAAACTTATTTCACTTGTTATTATGAAACCTACATGTTTATAAAATACACTGTTTTTTTTCCATTTAGGTTGGTTATAACTAAACTACTACACGTTTACAAGGTGTGGTGGTATTATTATCATTACTATAATAAAATCTCCTTTTTTTACTCTTTCCGTCTTAGTTAAATTATTCTAAAATTTTAACTCCACTTAAGAAAATTATTGTAAAATTTCTTTACCCCTTTAAAATATATTATCACATGTTACATAGAAGACTAATCCAATTATTTTCAAGACAACTTTTTATATAACTTACTACTACAACTAAAAAAATGTAAGTTACGATATCATACCATACACTTACAAATTATTTTCAAAACCGTTTCCTATAATTAGCCAGACTTATTTGCAAGAAAATTTAGTAGTTCGCATTAATAAAAATACATACCCGAATGTAGACACACATCCAAAAGACTCAAAACGTCGTTGGAACTCCATCAAACTCCAGCACCATAAAACACGAACAAACACAAGGTACGTTCAAGTTATAATAACTAGTGAACGACCATATACCATAACTTAACACATAGTGGTATATATACATCCGCATATATATACCTATTAAATCACCCAAAACATACTCGTTACCATACATGTCAGATCAACCAATCGCGTCATACACTCGTTTTTTTTCTATGAGTAACCACCATCTTACCACAAGGCATAAAACCCATCACTAAAACCAATTCATATCGTGTGACCCCATAATCACACAACATGACTATAACCCAAAACAATAACACACTCAAAAATATCCATATCGTAGGCAACGTTACTTAAACCCATATACTATACATATACCAATAATCCATATCTCATCATATACAAGCATGTACTAACCCTCTTTCATGCAATCATACTTAGGAACCCATTGAAGTTGTGGTACTTGTATAACTATGTTGGCCACCATACTTATACAATTACCCTTTCCCCAATGCACTCCCTCCTATGATGACACTTATAAGAATCAATACAACACATAACACATAAATCCATCAACTCACCTAAGCACATAACCACATAAACAATAAGGTCAAAAACTCCAACTAATAAAATTATATAGTCAAACTCTTGGAATACAGAAATCCATAGTCTAGCTAAAACAGCATAGACAAAATCCAAAACGAAAACATAATCAATTATAAGTCATGTCGCCTATCAGAATGGAAACACCTTAAAATCCTTCCTACCCATGTACTCCTAGTAACTCGAACCACCACACGATTCTTAGGGAACATGACTTAAACATCAAAAGAAAAATAACATACCTCAGGTACATAAAATAACTCAACAAAAGATAGAAACTACCTTGTACCAAATTATGTACTATAATGTACAATTTATGCAAAATACAACAATGACTAGCGTGGACGATTATGGTTCAACCCGCACTAGTCACAACCCGAAAAGAAAATAACATGCGGCTAAGTATGAACTACTATGGTTCAACCCATACTAGTCAAAACTTAACAAACATCGCAAGTAAAAACCAATAACATCCAGAAAACTTTAATTAATATAAAATGCACACATACTCCTATGACGCCTATATACAGGGACCCTTAAGCTATAGACTAGGTTACTAGACTAGGCAACCTAATTCTCTATAACCATTGGCTCTGATACCAGTCTGTCACACCCCACCATGGCGGAATATGGGGCGCGACGTATGGATATCATCACAACATGGCGTGTCTATAGAGATAACTAAATGAAATAAGAAATGTCATAAAATGGTGACACAAATGTCATGACAATATCTCAACAAAGCAGGAGTCTAGGCAAGTAGGTAACAGTCCTACCCCTTACCCAAGACAAACAATACATAAACAAAGCAAACATATAGGTGCCAACAGTATCACTTATTAAAAAAAAAAGAAACTAAGAAGGAACGGGGATCACCTTCTATATGCAATCCTAATGCCTCCAAAACTAGCCACTTCTATTCTCAAGCTTAACCACATTCTCACCTGAAAGAGACACTAAAACACGTCAACATAAAGTTGGTGAGAGTCATAGGTTTAGACTCCAACGCTAAAATCAGTTATAAGCTGTGAATAACAACCACTAACAAATGAACATATGGACTATGTGATACAAACATGCATTAACAACTAATATTCAAGATTTAACAAACAAAACCAAATCTAAGGCTCCCAGCCTTACCAAACACCATGGTACCATAGGCGCCCACACACCTATGTACCAATCCCAAGGCCCTGCCTTGTCATTATCCATTAGTCCCATAGATGCTCATACATCTATGTACCTCCCCAAGGCCCCGCCTTTTCAACATCCCCTTGGTACCAAGTCAAATCACAAAACAATCATGAATCAATTAGCAGTTAATAACATAAGTACACACAAGTCCATCACCCATCATGAAACATTCACAGCAACAATTTACAAAACCATAACGAGTGTCTCTTCCATCCCATCTGGAAGTCAAAATCATTAAAAGATACGGGACTATGAAACTCACCTGATTGACCTTCTCCAAAAATCCATGCACTAGCAAAAAGCTAACAAACAAAAGCACACAATCAAAACATGAACCAAACACTAAAATGGCTCATCAACCTATGATGGACATCTAACCTTCTCCCATATATATACCTCATTTATATGCTCTAAGCATCTCATTACACCCTCTATAAAGCCCTTAACTTAGTTTACTTCATAACCCGTCCCGTTAACATTTTACCCAAAACAGTCCCGGTTTTTAGGTCTCCATACTATAAGCCAAACGCCCACCTAACCATACCCATGACCTCTGTAAAGGAAACCCTATGCCCTTACATATGTTAGCTAACTCCTCCTTTTTTCCCCAACCTTAAAGCTACTGTTAAGGCCCCGATATATATATATATATATATATATATATATATATATATATATATATATATATATATATATATATATATATATATATATATATATATATATATATATATATATATATATATATATATATATATATATATATATATATATATATATATATATATATATATATGGATTTGTGTTCAAATGCGTTACATCTTAAAATAAGTTATAGTAGCCACCAATTGTAAGTTGACACGTGGAAATTAAACATTTAAATTAATTTAAAACTGAAATATAGATACAAGGGTATTTTCGGTATGCTAATTCCTAAAGTCCTAATGTTTTTTTGTTTCTCACTCGTATTAAAGAAATAACCATCATTCGATTTTTTTTTATCTCTTTCATATCTCAAACAAATATACAGATCTAAAATCAAATCCCTATCAACCGCCACAACTACCTTAAATCTGTCACATCTTTAAAAATCATACCCATTCCGCCACATCATAATCCTCGTCGCAATCTAGGTTAAAAAATCCCCAACCGTCGGCACTTCTTTTTCATTTTATGCTCTTAAATGAGTTGTATAAAGGTTGTGTCGGCATCTGATGTGTGTGAAGTTCCGGCGGCCACCAACATGTGCGAATGACGAAACAGAATATCACCTAACCGAATATCCTGGTATGATTTCAAATCGGTAGAAGTGATATTTACACCGGCATTCGCCATGTCAAATGGTTCAAATTGGCAGTTTCTTTGTCAAAACTGAAATCTCTACTTTTGTATTTTAAGTGTGCCATTTACCAACACTTATGTACCATTGTAAAAGGCAATTCATGTATCAAATCCTCGAGTATGTGTCAGTTGTTCTTAGAGGATGTGTAACTGTTCATAACTTTTAGTTACAAATTCGTGTATTAGATGGGATATGAGAGTGTGCTTTTCTTGAGGCCTCGCTACGTTGAAGTTTGATACGGCAAAAAAAATTTGTGAATGGCAAAAGGTCAAACAAGCAATCTATATCTCATGTATCCTAAAACATCCGTATTACTTGATATAGCAGAATATTTATTTTGGTTGGACTTGCAACACAGCATGCTAAAATATTATGCATATATTTCACTGAATCATATCAATATAACATATGTATATGCAATGAAGTTGTGTTTCGTGGTACACATACAGTTCTTCCGTAGGTTTTTTGTTATAGTGACCAAGTTTAATCAAGATTAATTGGTATCACTCTTTTTCAATACCATGAGGCCGAAAATCACTTATGTGTCACAAAATAGTGTGTCACGAGATTGTAAAAAGATGGAAATTGTATATTGGTTTTTTAGGATTAGAAAGTATTGAGTATGGACCAAATGAAAAATTTATCATGGTAAAAGGGATAAAAAGTTTTATGTTATATCAACTGTGTTAAATATTATAACATCGTCATCAATTTTAATAAAACTCAATTGTTAAGTGTTATAAATCTATATCATCAAATGTGTCAAAAGACTTTGCTTATCACTAAAAATGTGTCAGTAAAAATTATTGTGCCATTATGTATCAAGAAAACTAGTGCGATAACCGTAAATGTCACCAAAATGCTTTACAATTTTTAGTTTTATCACTACATTTGTACTGAATGTTTAGTGTCTCACTATAAAATGGGTCAAAAAAATTAGTGTGTCACTACCGATTAGGGGTGAGAAAGCGGACTGCGAACCAGACTAAACCGAAAAACTAAACCAGACCGATCGGAACAAACTGAACATATATCGGTTCGGTCCTCGGTCATCATTTTCCTTATTTTCAGTCATCGATCAAACCCGGTCTGGTTTGATTTCGATCTAAATATTTAATTGTGTATAAAGAAGACTTGCGTATTATTTACTATAATACTTGTTGGAATAACACCGATATAAAAAAGGCAATATAAAACTGAATATTTGCTTGTGTGTATCAAGAAATCGTGTGTAGAGTATTATCGATGAGAAATTCTTATTATTATTTTGTATTTTATTTTATGTATCACATACGTAGTTTTTAGCATGTGCATTTCTCATGCCATGAGATCTAAGCACGTGTATATAACTTCGTTTTTTTTAACAAATGATAACTTTGGTTTTTATTAGTTATTAATGAAATCGAAAATCATGCATGCCATGAGATCTAAGCACGTGTATCCCCCTACAATTAAATGTCAAGTATAAAAAATGCCATAATGTTTCACTTATTTACAAACATGCCATTATTAATTAATTGTTTAAGTAAAGTCTAATCTCAACTATAATAGTTGATCCAATGGTCCACATGTGTGCCTACCATAACCTACTTTAAAAGTGTATATCACGTTAACGCTTCCCTATATATATATATATATATATATATATATATATATATATATATATATATATATATATATATATATATATATATATATATATATATATATATATATATATATATATATATATATATATATATATATATATATATATATATATATATATATATATATATATATATATATATACATATATACTTTTGTCTATCCGGATTTTACTGATTTTGAACATACAAAAAGTTTGTTATGATTAGGGGGTCTTACCCTAACCCACAATATTAGCCCCAATGCAGATACTTGCTATAATATATAACCCTAAGTACCCCAAACAACCCAAAACATAAAAAGAAAACAAGCTGATTTCAAAACTGTTTTGACCTCTGACGGTTGTAACCTGTTTTTGACCCACTTCCCGACCTCCAATTTAGTTCTCGTCTCTTGCATTTGAAAGCCAACTCAAATACCTTTCTAGGGATACTTGGATTGCAAAATAAGAGTTTATAGAACTCTATATATGATCAAAACAATTGACCTAAAATTATGCCCAGTTTTTAAAAAACGAATTTAATTAAATTAACCTAATTAATTATACATAAACCCTAATTAAAACCTAAAAAAAATTTCCAATGATAAAAACCTATTAATTATATCATTAATTACAGATTATTAACAAAATCTAATTAAAAATTATGAATGTCAAACCCTAATCCATCATATTAGGTTACATACGTAAATTAAACGTTAATTAAGTATAGTTTTAACGCATACCTTAAACCATAATTGAATAATTGGGTTTTCTTCATCCACCATTGTTAATCACGACTCATATTAGGTTTGGGAGAAAGAAAAATCTTTTGGGGGCTAAAGGGAGTAATATGGGTAATTAAAACTAACCAGGAAGCCTAATAGTACTCAAACTGGGCTCTCCTTCCTTTCCTTAAGCAAAATTTGGCCCAAAACCAAGCCCAACACCCTATGGCCGACTTTTTTTTAACTATATTACTGTAAATTAACTATTAATTTTTATTACCTTAAATTCCCTTAATTTATTTCAGCTCCTAAAGCCTCCCGAACCTCAAAACCGTAAAACTAGTCAAATTTACGCGTATACCGTAAAAGACGTAAAATATACAGTTTTATAAAAACTCTTGTAATATGAAATAAACAAATTAACTAAGTCCTAAATGACTTAAAACCATCCCGAAAAATACTCCCGTGACTAAATACCTCATCCGAGACCTCGAAATGCTAAACAGTAAATCGTAAAAATACGATTTTCTATAATACATATACGTATACGTAAACCACTAAATAACACCATCTCATTTCATAGTCACTACGATGTGAGCTCATGAACATGAAATCATCACACATCGTTTCACTCACAAGGTACCCCGTACCGGAAACGATATCCAAACCACAATCTATACACACCAATTAGCAGATAAACACGAAAAGACACGTAACTAGCACAAAATAAAACTAAGTGACGAACCTCAAAACCGCGGTTGTCACAGAAGATGTTTGGGTTTGACGGATATTTATCGAAGGATTATTAAGGAATTATTATCTCATACCCAGGTCATTTAACTAAACCCCTGTAGGAGTAGATGTTTGTGTATACCTCAAGACAACCTAGGAGGAATTGAGGAAACCATATAACCCGTGACTTGGAATTTGGAGCGGCATTTTTTGCTCTTCAACTATGGACACATTATTTGTGTGGCATTAAGTGTACGACATTCACCAAACGCAAATGCCTACAAAATATTTTGGATCAGGAAGAGCTAAGCATGAAGCCGTGTAAATAGTTTGAGTTTCTAAGTGATTATGTTCACGATATTTATTTCATCGGGGAAGGTGAATGTCGCTGCTGACGCATTATGTAGAAAGGATAAAGGACCAATTAGGATGTGTTCCTTAGTAATGACCGTGCAGAATAATTTGCCCGAGCAATTTAGAAATAGCCGATGCTGGTAAGAAGGATAATATAGATGATGAATGGTTTCGCGACTAATGAGAACCATTAGAGATGGGAGCCGATGGCGTTAAGTGTTTAAAAGGTCGTTTGTGGTTGCCTAAATATGGAGGATTTCGAGATTTAGTGATGATGGAATCTCATAAGTCTAAGTATTCTGATCATTCCATTTCTGATAAAATGTTTCTTTATTTGAAGAAGTTGTACTGATAGCCAAACCTGAAAGATGAAATCGCCACATACGTTAGTAAATATTTAAATTTTGCAAAGGTCAAGGCTGAACACCAAAATCCACCAGGATTGCTTTTACAGCTTATTATTCCTGTTTGGAAGTGGGATAGAATCACCATGGATTTTATCATAAACCTTCCAAGGAAATCATCTGGATTTGATTCGATTTAGGTCATCGTCGACAGACTGACCAAATCCGCTCATTTCATTCCCGTTAATGATAGGTTCTCGATGGAGAAGTTGGCTCACTTGTATTTAAAGGAGTTGTGTAAGCATAGTGTGCCTGTATCGATAATCTCTATCAAGATCCTTGCTTCGCATCGAATTTCGGGAGATCCCCCTCAGAAGTCATTGGGAACGAATCTTGATGAGAGTACTACTTACCAGCCACAATCGGAGGGACAAGGTGAAGGAACGATACAGACACTAGAAGTCTTGTTTTGTGCTTGTATGATTCACCTTTGGTAGTGTCAAGGATGGGCATTTACCTTTTGATAGGTTATCATTGATAATTATCGCATTAGGATTGAGACCGAACCTTGCGAGAATCTATATAAAGAAAAGTTTAAGAGCACCTGTAGGTGGGAGTTGGGATAAAGATACCCGACCCACGAGACCTGAAATGATTGTGGAAATTAGGATCTGATTATTGACTGCCGGTAGTGGGCAGGAGATTATGTGAATGTGAGATGTAGATCTTGAAGTGCAGGATGGATAGCGAAGTTATGCCAAGAATTTTCACCGTGGAAAGGTGAATTTATGACCTGAAAGATCGAGGGAAGCTAAGTCCCCGTTGTATGGGACCCTTGAGATAATGTAAAGATTTGGTTCGAGAGGCATATAAGCTAGACTACCCTAGGACTTCAAGGGCTGCATGAAATATGTTCTGTATATCGAACTTGATAAAATGTCTATTAAGTGAAAATCTGATTATTTCTTAATGAAGTTTAGGTCGGCGAAAAGTTGCATTCATCGAAAACCCGTGAACATCATGGAAAGAGAAAGTAAGTCAACTTAAGCATGATCGTATTCCCATAGTTATGTTCGATGAAACTCGCGTATTATAATGAATTACGCTTGAGAGAAAAGACCGAATGTGGAAGAAATGCCCACATGTCTTTGACTCTATAAGAAGCGAGTAGTGAGATGAATTGATCTTTGAGGACAAAGATCCTCTTTAGGGGGAAATGCTGTGACAATCCGTCAATTTAAGGTCGTTATTTTATTCTCAAGTATTATTTATAATCATTATTTTATTATTAGTTTATGAACTCACTCACTTTTGGGAAGAAATTAGGGTTTACGTCTTAAATTACCATCGTCTACGTCTAAACCGGAGAGCTCTACGTTACGTGTTTACGTTTACATACTCCGTTTTTGTGACAGTCCGACATTTTCAGGTAGTAAATTTATTCTCGTATATTATTTAGAAATTCTATGTAACACTCTCAAATTTCATATCGGTACAGCGGAAGAGTCTTTAGAGTGTTACGGGATAGCACAATAACTCCAATCATAGACAACGCATAAAAATGGTTGTACAAGGTTTAACATACATTCATTTGAAATAAAAGTTTCAAGTGTACAACAGGTCCCAAATTATACAGGTCATTAAGTTTATAAAACATAGATCGAATGAACAGTTTTATTATTATGTGGGCCATCAGAGTCGATCTCCATCCGAATTACCTTCAAGCACCTGAGATAAAACATGAAAAAATCATATCAGCGAATGTCGAGTGAATTCATAGAGTTTAATAAAACCGTTATATAAAACAATCGTTGAAATCAGAACACAAGTATAATATCAGAAGTAAGTCCTCGTATTGCTAGTCAGGGAATATATATATCAAAGCATACATATTAAACCGTCCATGAGACCGTAGCCTCAATATTACCATTATAGGTAATATTATTATCGTTATTTGCATCATATCATATCGGATATTTAGATTACATTGGATTGCATTTGGATTATTATTAGCCGCATGACATTGTTACCTTACTATCACAAACAACGGGCCGCGAACCCGACAAACAATTTTCCCATCTAAGTTAGCGTGTCGTCACAAAAATCACGCTATGTAAATCTTCTCATACATAAATTCGCTTACCAATCAATGTGGTACGACGGGGATCAACCGTCAAGGCGCGAACTGGGGTGATCGTCCCCAAATAGTACTATCATATGCATAAGCGTCTACCAAATCCCGGTAGTTCATAATTCATGCTAATGGGACTTTAAGTGACATAACCTAACTACTAATAATCTATTTCATCTCATTTATTAGGTCATAGCATCTTTTGGGTCCATATCATTAAGCATACCATCGGGACTACTTGTGTTCTATTTTTATCAAAAACTAGCATGTTATCTCCCTCGCGGGTTTACAAATCATTTTATAAAACATTTAAAAGAGTGTGAGGCTCTGAACTCACGTTGATAATGAAAGGCGGATTATCGGCTACGGGCGTGCTTCGATCACGGAAACCTATATAAATAATAATCGGTCTTAGACTTTTGTCCAATGACTTTACAAAAATAATAGCTATGTATACATATGATTTTATATATATGATGATGATCAAGTGGGATTGTATATTTTTATTCACTCATTATAGTGTTATGTGTTGGTAACTTTTTAAACTAGTTTCACTAGTTTATCTTGTTTACATGTTTAGGCCCAATAAGCCCATTACCTTATATTAGTCCATTTTACACTTTTAATTTCAGTCTTATACTTACATATTAGGCCCAAGTGGGTTAAGCCTAATAATCAAGTTCATAAGTGTTTAGCCAAATTAGTTGGTTTACTAGTCCAATAAGGCTAACTTGGCCCGTTAATGTCCATATACATAAAGCTCGGGTTTTATCGCTTTTTGCTTGTAATATGTACTTATATATCAGTATATTAGTTATAAAAAGTTTACATTAGACGGGTCCGACCGTCTAAGTTTTAATTGACGAAAACGTTAATTTTACGGTTTTAGCCGAAAAGACGTAAAAATCATGTTTATAGTTTTATAACTTAAAAAACTTATCAAATTGCCATTTTTATAAAATGTATCATTTATTTATTAATGTACATACTTATATGAATGTAATATATAAGTTAGTGGGTTTTAAGTTTATATTTTATATATTATTTACTTGAGTGCTAATATAATACTATATACTTTAATTTCACAAATCTGATTTTTACTTTCACTTTCACCATTTTTACCATATCTTTAGTTATACAAGGAGATAGAAGCTCATTTTTGGATGACATAAACTTCATATTATGTTCTACAATTAACTTAGTTTTAGCTACTGCTCAATCTAACTCTAAGTGTCTCGAACAGTCCTCACAATACAGACTAATCAGATTGGTACTTCAATTTTGTTCTGATCATATATCACTCATTATAATGATTCCATTGCATGGCCAACTCTCACATGTGTGCAAGTCTTAATACTTACTGTATATTAATTTATCTATACTATTTTATCAGTTTAACATATGGTTGTTTACTGTTTTTATACAGCCTACTAAATTAAGTAAGATTTACCACTTTTACATGTAGTTTTTCATCTTTTTAACCATGTTTATCAACACATGATCCCCACAAAACATTTTTATCATCATATATCATCATATACATATACATTAGGAAATAAAATATATTTTACATTTACAAAAATAACAATGAAAATGAGAAGAATGATCTTGTTTACCAACTAAGATTATAACTTGTCTTTTGATGACAACACTTTGAGGTACACTAAATCTATCTTCAAGATCATCAATCACCAAGAAATTTTGTTGAAAAATCAGCCCTAGGACACAAGCAAATCAGCTCCTTAGATGTTAAAATGACCACCAATCAACAAAGCTTCAAGAGTTCTTCATCATATGTGTGTATAACACAAGATTCTATGGTTAAAAATTGATCAAAGGGGTGTTTTGGTGATGGTTTTGGATGGCAAGGAGTAGAGAGAAAGAGAGAGTTTTAGTGGTATTGCATGTATGAAAGTGAGATAATGGTTTAAGGTGAAGTGGTTTTGTTGTTTTAGTAGCTTGTTTAGTTAAGCTATACAAGTGTACAACTTGTTAGCTAAATGTTGACACCTCATGAGGTGTGGTGGAGCTACTTTAGCCGTCCCATAGAGTGGGGTGAGGCAAAACTTGTTTTGTCTCATCCCACTAATTTACGGGTATTCCTCGATTCTAGTTTCTTTGATTTGCGTGCCCTCGGGTCATTTTACGAAAAACGTTTTTATAAATTATGAATCAACAGCACAAAACGAATCTAATAAAAATTGTCTTATCAAAAACGTAAATACGTAATCCTAGGGTTTCCGGTTTAGTCGTAAAGGACGTTAAATTATGCACGTAAGCGCAAATTTAAATCCATAAATTGTGAGTTCATCAACCAACACAAAAATAAGTTTCAAAATAATATACGAGAAAATAATTTACTACCTGAAAATGTTAGATTGTCACAGCTTTTCCTCCTAAAAGGGATAAACGTCCTCGTGATCCATTTCATTTTGATGTCCGTTTCTTATTGAAATCAAAGAGGTGCGGATATTTCTTCTACATTTCATCCTCTCGTTCCCAAGTAAATTCCGGTCCATGCTTTGAATTCCATCGGATCTTGACGATAGGTATCCGACTTTGTTTCAGTTGCTTTACCTCACGATCCATAACCTCTACGGGGTCTTCGATAAAATGCAACTTCTCATCTATTCGAACCTTATCCAACGAAATTTTCTCATCACTCACTGCTAAACATTTCTTCAGATTAGATACATGGAATGTGTTGTGAACACCATGAAGTTCTGGGGGTAACTCTAGTTTATAAGCCACCAGACCTACTCTTGATAAAATCTTAAAGGGTCCAATATAGCGGGGATTAAATTTCCCTCGCTTTCCAAATCTTATGACGCCTTTCCATGGCGATACTTTCAACATTACTCGGTCACCCACTTCAAACTTCATCGGTTTCTGCCGCACATCCGCGTAACTTTTCTGTCTACTACGGGCATTCAACAGCCTATTCTTAATCTGAACTATCATCTCCGTAGTCTCCCGGATCAATTCCGGTCCCGTGAGCTGGGTATCCCCAACTTCACTTCAACATACAGGAGATCTACACTTCCTACCATACAAAGCTTCAAACGGTGCAACCTTAATACTAGCATGATAACTATTGTTATATGAAAACTCTGCTAACAGCAAATGTTTATCCCAATTCTTACCAAAATCTATCACACAAGCTCTCAACATATCTTCCAGTGTTTGTATCGTTCTTTCACTCTGCCTATCAATCTGGAGGTGATAAGCAGTGGTCATGTCGAGATTCGTTCCCAAAGATCTTTGGAGAGATTTCCAAAAATTCGATGCGAATCTAGGATCTCGATCTGAAATGATCGATACATGCACTCCATGCTTGCATACAACATTCTCAAGATAAATACGAGTCAGCTTCTCCAGTGAGAACTGCTCTTTAACCGGAATGAAGTGTGCTGATTTGGTCAGTCAGTCGACAATGACCCAAATCGAGTTATTTCCAGATGATGTTCTAGGAAGCTTAGTGATAAAGTCCATCGTAATTCGCTCCCACTTCCATTCAGGAATCTTTGGTTGTTGAAGTAGTCCTGATGGCTTTTGATGTTCAGCTTTGACTGTAGCACAAGTCAAGCATTGAAGAACATACATAGCAATATCAGCTTTCATATTCGGCCACCAATACATCTTCTTCAAATCATGGTACATTTTATCATATCCAGGATGAATGGAATACTTAGATTTATGAGATTCTAACATAATCAAATCTCTTAAGCCTCCAAACTTAGGTATCCACATACGACCTCTTAAGCATTTCACTCCATCAGCTCTAACCTCTAAAGGATCTCCTTCTCCTCGAAACCCTTCATTAACAAAATTTTCTTTCTTATAGGCTTCTATTTGCGCATTTCTAATTTGCTCAGGCAAATTATTGTGCACGGTCAAGACTAGAGAACGTACCCTGATAGGCTCTCTATCTTTTCTGCTTAATGCATAGGCAACAACATTTGCTTTTCTTGGGTGATATTTTATATCACAATCATAATCACTTAACAGCTCTATCCATCTTTGTTGCCTCATGTTCAATTCCTTTTGATCGAGAATATACTGTAGGCTTTTATGATCGGTGAATACCGTACACTTGGTGCCATACAGATAATGTCTCCACAACCTAAGAGCAAAGACTACAGCTCCTAACTCAAGACCATGAGTAGTGTAATTCTCCTCATTCTTTCTTAATTGCCTAGAAGCATAAGCTATTACTTTTTCTCGCTGCATCAAAACAGCTCCATAACCTCTAAGAGATGCATCACAATACACTACAAAATCTTCACTTCCGTCGGGTAATGATAGAATTGGCGCACTACATAATTTTTGCTTCAATATCTGAAATGCTCCATCTTCTTCACTTCCCCCAAACGAAAGGTTTATTTTTTTGGGTAAGCTTAGTCAAGGGTTTAGCTATTAAAGAAAATTCTTTAATGAATCGTCTATAATAGCCAGCCAATCCTAAAAATTGTCGCACTTCCGTTGGCGTTGTCGGTGCAGACCAATTCTTAATGGCTTCAACCTTTGCAGGATCAACATGAATTCCATCTTTGTTAATCACATGACCAAGAAATTGCACAAAATCTAACCAAAAGTCACATTTCGAAAACTTAGCATACAAATTTTCATCCTTTAACAAACTCAAAATAATTCTTAAATGTTCTCCATGTTCCTCTTTATTCTTAGAATAGATTAGAATATCGTCAATAAACACAATCACAAATTTGTCCAATTAGGGTTTGCACACTCGATTCATTAGATCCATGAAAACCGCAGGCGCGTTAGTTAACCCAAATGGCATTACTTGAAATTCATAGTGTCCATAACGAGTTCTAAATGCAGTTATAGGAATATCTTCTTCACGGACGCGAAGTTGGTGATATCCAGACCGCAAATCTATCTTAGAATACACACTAGATCCTTGTAGTTGATCAAACAAATCATCAATCCTTGGTAAAGGATATCGATTTTTTATCGTCAACTTATTCAGTTCCCTATAATCAATGCACATACGGAAAGATCCATCCTTCTTCTTAACGAACAAGACTGGAGCTCCCCAAGGCGACGAGTCGGTCGAATAAAACCTTTATCAGACAACTCCTTAAGTTGTTCAGATAATTCCTTTAATTCATAAGGTGCTAATCGGTAAGGCGCACGTGCCACCGGTGCAGCACCAGGAATTAAATCGAATCGAAACTCAACTTGCCTTATCGGTGGAAGTCCGGGTAAATCTTTAGGAAATACCTCAAGAAATTCACAGATAATAGGTACATCTTCCAATCGTGTCTCCTTAAACTCATTCCCGGTAACTTAAGCTAAGAATAACTCGCAACCGTTCCTGATGTACTTTTGGACTTTAATACATGAAACAATTTTCAAACAGGATTCACCTCGATTACCATCAATTACTAACGTCCTATTCCTAAGAGGAATCTTAACCTTCTTTTCTTCACATAAAATAGTAGCATTATTCAACGACAACCAATCCATACCAATAATAATATCAAAACTACCTAATTCTATCAACATCAAATCAATCGGAAAGGAATAGTTTAAGAGATTTAGAGAGCATCTTTCTAATAGCTTATTAGTTTTCACTAATTTACCATCAGCCAACTCCACCTCGTAACTGGTATTTATCTCAACAGGTTCAATGTCAATAAGGGCACTAAATTTAGTGGATACAAAGCTCCTATCAGCACCCGAGTCAAATAAAGAAACAACATAATGATTGTTGAGTAAAAACGTACCAATAACGACATTTGGATCCTCTTCCTTCACCTCGACTGTTCCAAGTTGATAAGCACCACCCTGGGGGTTTCTTCCAGGTACAATCGCTTTCAACTTAGGGCAATCCAACTTCTTATGTCCCTCTTCGTTACAGTTGAAGCAAATGATTCCCTTCTTATACCTTTCAACTTTGTGTCCAAGCTTTCCGCAATTTCGGCACTTCCAGCAGTCGCCAGCATGCCTCTTGTTGCCACACTTAGGACATCTTTCATCATTGCGCGGTGTGTTGTTGGTAAGAGCATTTGCATTCCCCTTTCTCTGGTTCTGACGACGATTGAAATTATTCCTATTATCACCTCTATCTACACGATCGCCATCACCCTTTCTTTTCTCACCAGTACGTGCTTCATCTTCCATATCCTGAATTATTTGCCCAATGAGTTGGTAAGCCATTCGAACAGCATCATCAATAGTTAGTGGTTCTGATAACGTCACGTCCCCTCGGATGTTCTTGGTCAACCCTTTAATATATTGCTCAATTCGGATCTCTTCGGGTTCCACCAAACGAGGACACAACAAGACCAACTCATGGAATCGGTTTGTGTAGCTATCAATATCCACACCTTTCATTCTCAGTTGAATCAACTCTTGTTATAACCTAATGATCACACTACAGGGACAGAACTCCAAAGTCATCCACTTCTTGATTTCATCCCAAGGAGTAGCATTAGCAGCATAAATACCCATGAAAGCAATTATCCCGTTCCACCAAGTCAACGTACGACCTTTAAGAGTAGACATAGCAAAAGTCACCTTATCTTCCTCCTTACACTTACTAATCCAAAACACCGACTCAATCTTCTCAATCCACTGGCTTAATCCTACAGCACCTTCAGTTCCATTAAAAGGTAGATGTTCACACTTCATGAACGTCACATAAGTACAACCACCAACTTCAGGTGCATTAGTTCCAAGTCCTCCTACATTTCCTCCAGCATTAGCATTCAAATTATTAGCATTCACATTTACATTAGTACCACCAATTCCACTACCGCCAGCTCCACTACTACCAGCTCCATTTCTAGCATTTGCCATAAATTCAGTCATAGATGCGGTAACTTGCTCCGCAATAATCCTACGTACATCATCCTCAGTCACAGCTTTCTTGGGTGGCATGGTTCTATAATTTCACAATTTCATAGTATTAAGCATTTGCCCAACAAGGGATTCATATAAAATGGACTGAATTCATAATCAAAATACAAATAAGGCAAAATATGGAATTCAAGACAAGATACATATTTCACTGGATTAGAAACAAACGCATTGTCTTAATTTACATCCCATATCAAGGTTTCTAGCACTATACATACCCAAAATTCGTGCCATATCTACTAACTAATAAGTCGATTCAGTCAAAGTTATAAAAGGTACAAAAGATACAAAGGTCACTACTAAAGATAGACTGGTCTACTGAGAACCGCCAGATGGTCCATCATCCATCGTCTTCGGTATCTTTGTCGGACGATCACAAGACACATCTTCAGCTGGGCGCTTACGAATCATTCCTCTTTCAACCATCTCAGCATAAAATCTACTATTCCAACCAACAGATATGTTCAACTCTTTTTCAGCCTTCTCACGCATCGCACGAGCTACACTCAACTGAATCTCAATAGTATTCACCTTTTTCTTCATTTCAGCAAACTTACCACTTTCTGACACAGATAACCTCTTAAAAGCCTCATTCAAACCACGCTCTACATAAGTCAAATCCAAGTTAAGCAATTCCCGCTCTTTCTCACCAACCTTAGTCTTCGACTCCAAATAAGCAACATGAGTCTGAACAACACCTAATCCAACCTCTATCATACTACTCTGAGCACGGGAAGCATCTAAATCATGCCTTAAGGCCCAAGGTGCAAGACCATCAATATGAGTAGCCTCTCGAACCCTAGACGACTCTTCTATCACATGTCTACGAGTAGCAATACCATCAGTACCATCAGGTGCATCATCATCCTCCTCATCCTCTGATTCAGAATCAGATTTAGACGATTCAGACAATTCATCTCTAGGTAGCTCAATCTCAGAATCAGACCAATAAACTGGAGGGGGTAAGGGCTCACCCTCTGGTACATCATAAGGGTAAATAAGCTCAGCCTCATCATCATCATCAAAATCATCATCTATACCTATATCCTCCTCGACATCCTCGTCGTCATCCTCATTATCTACATTATCTATCCCAATCTCATCATCATTCTCAATACCAACATTATCATTCTCATTCTCTACCATATCAACCTGAGGGGCAATCTGATCTCTTAGTCCTATCTCGGTCTCGGGATCCTCAAATGGTTCCTCCTCGTCATCATCCATATCCTCATTTACATCATAATCCACTAAGTCTAATAAGGGTTATCATCTATATTAGGTTCAAGAATAGCATGGTTCTCTACAGGAATATTAGGGTCAGCTATGACAATCTGCATTTATATATATCTCGTTTTAGCATAAAATAATTATTAAACAGTTACATACTGAAACCACGATATATACATATATATAAATTAAATTATATATATTAAAATATATATCTTCTCAATAAGGCTTGTTAGTAACGTCGGAGATCTTTGGCACCGTTATAGTCAAAAGATTTTTCAAATATATTCTCAAATGTTTATAGTTAAAAGATTTTGAAAAGTTTTGTTCAAAACCTTGATTTTTAAAATCTTTCGTTCTCTATAACGAGAGCTCTGATACCAAACTGTAACACTCTCAAATTTCATATCGGTACAGCGGAAGAGTCTTTAGAGTGTTACGGGATGGCACAATAACTCCAATTATAGACAACTGATAGGTGTGAAAACACCCATCTTTTCTACCACTTAATTACAATAATAACCGGACCAAAACGTGTATTTTATGTCTTTTATGTCGGAATTATGCGTGGTTTGTGTTTTTGTTGTGATTTAGGACGAAAAGGTGAAAAGTGGAGAAAACATGGGAATTCACGGGCATTTACGGACTTTTATTGAAGAAAAAGATGAAAGACGAAGTCAAGAAGCCAAGAGTGCAAAAAGAACGGAAGTCCAAGACCAATTCTGAAGATTTATCGAAGAAAAAGTCAAAAGACGGAAGTTTACTTAAAGCCGAGGAACTCAAGTCTTATTTATAGAAAAATTAAAAGACGAGTCCAAAGAAATCCCGAGTCAAAAGTCATCAAAGTCCAAGTTTAACAAAAAGATTAAGAAGGAAGGACTTAAGGGCGCAATTAAGAAGAAAGGAAGGAGGGGAGGAAGTTTCCTCTAACCACTCCCCTAATCTCCTATAAATACTTCTCATTCTCATTCATTTACTCTTGTTGGATAGCTTGACAAACTATCTCTTCCACTTTTATTTACTTGCACCTTTAATTACTTGCACATTTAAATACATGTTTTGCACCTTAATTACCTTTTAATTTCAAGTAAGCGTTCCTTTAATTACTCGCACCTTTACTTTATCTTGTTAATCTTCTTCTACCTTTCTTTAATCTTTTATTTTTATGTTTTTTATCTTGTTAACTTGTTTAAAGATTTCATTTTTATGCTTTTGATTGTTTTAAATCACTTATTTCAGAGCTTATTTTGTTTGTTTTCAAGTTTATATAGATTTTATAAAAGTTATTTTCGTATAAAAAGTTGTTTTTCTTAAAGCTTATTCATTTCTTGTTTTAAAAGTTGTTAAATTTCAGTCTAGTAGCTTATTTTCATACGGTTTGTTTTAGGTATTTAGTCTTGTGCTTATGTGATTAGTAGCTTATTTAATTAGCTTATTTTCCATCCATTTCTCCGTATTCCGATCTTGACGATCGGAAAAGGGTTTATCATTCCGACCAGCTTCTTGGCTTGGTCGGAAAAGGGTTTACTTATTCCGATTGGAGCAGCTTTGGTATTCCGATCGGTGTGGTTTTTGGATATTCCGATCAGGTAAGTGTGACAGTATTCCGATCAGAAGCTATTCCATATTCCGATCGAGGTGTTATTTGGGTTATTCCGATCAAATAGGTGACAGATATTCCGATTGGTTATTCCGATTGACATTCCGACCAAAGTTCACTCCAGCTTTCCGATCAGGTAGGTATATATATTCCGATCTGGGGGTTTTGCTTGGTATTCCGATCGGTTAAGTGACATATTCCGATTGGTCTCCCCGATATTCCGACAGGTTTGGTTTGATATTCCGATCAAGGTAAGATCGGAATATATTCCGATTTGGGAGGTTTTCCATTTCTTTTGTCTTGTTTCATTTTAAGTTGTTATTTTAATTCTTGTCTAATTTTAATTTCCGTCACGCTTTAATTTTTAGTCGTTTAATTAATTTACTTTCCGTCATGTTTTTAAATATTGCACCACTTTACGTTTAATTAGATTTAGATTTAATTTCACGCCACTTTACTTTCAACGACATTTACTTTTAAGTCTTGCACATTTAAGTTTAAAACCAACCGAAAATATTTGTTACACCAAAGAACAGCAGAGTCACATAGAGAGCCTAGATCAATTCGATTAGAACATGAGAACGATAATTTTCATACGGGGTGTCAAAAACCTTGTATTAAATGGCGCCGCTGCCGGGGCTTTTCGTAAAGATTAACGGTTTTCTGTGAGAGACGCGTTGCTTTTTGGGATCCGTTCACTTGTGAGCGTTACTTTTCTTGCAAAAAAAAAATCAAAAAAATCATAAAAATTAAAAAATTGATAAAAATACATAAAAATTAAAAATTTCAAAAATCCAAAAAGATTTTATCTTTATTGTGTATATATATTGTTTTTGTGTTTGGTTTCTTTTTCTTTTGCATTTTCAGGTGTATGCGTACTAGATCTTCTAATTATCAAGAGCCTGAGCCTCAAGAAGATTTAGCTATGTCAGGTGTAAACAACAATAATCCACCGCACCCTAATAATAACAACAATGTTCTTCCACAGCCCGATCTTCGGACCATGGAGGAGCTTTGTCAACCTACAATGTTTGGACGAGGAGGACCGATTGCGCCGATGCAAATCAACGCTCCTGAGTTTTCGTTGAAGCACCACATGATTCAGCAAGTACAAACTAACCCATTCCATGGATTGCCTGATGATGATGCCAACAAACACCTCGACAAGTTCATTACAATCACCCAAAGCATAAAGTTGGCTGGTGCCACAATGGATGAACTTCGCCTACAACTCTTTCCACATACTTTATTACATCATGCCGAGAAATGGTTTGATCGTCTCCCGAAGAATTCTATTCACACTTGGGATGACATGACTCAACGCTTTTTGTCGCGCTACTTTCCACCATCCATGGTCACAAGCCTTCGCAATCAGATCAGCGGTTTCATGCAAGATCCTGATGAATCTCTTTTTGATGCTTGGGAGAGATATAATGTCTTGATCGATAGATGTCCAAACCACAACATGCTCCCCGTGACATTAATTGATACTTTCTACAATGGTTTGACTTTTCGAGATCGTGATACGATTAATGCAGCCGCCGGTGGCACATTCATGAAAAGGAGACCCGAGGAGTGTAGAGAGCTAATTGAGAACATGACTACTCACCACAAAAACTGGGATTCCTCTGCTTCTTCAAGAAACAATCCGAGAGTCAATGTTTCCTCCACCTCAACAAACCCTGAGATGACCAAACTCACCCGCATGATGACTGAAATGAGCAAAAGTATTACGCTTCTAGCTTCAAACCAACAACAACAACAAGTTAAAGCGGTTGCTAATCCTTGTGAAACATGCGGCGGTCCTCACTCATACACCGATTGTCCTTCTACACAAGGAAATCCGGAAAATGTGTATGCAGCTTATGGTAATTATTCACCGGAAAATTACCAAGCTCGACAACAAGGGGATAGAAATCTGCTGAGCTACCGTTCCAACAACTACCTTTCACCCGGTTTTTCTCCTCAAAACCAAAACCCCGCCAACAACTACAATAGAAGCACCCAAATCCCACCAAGAGCTTCTAATCCTTATCACCCACCCACCCAACCAACCCCACCCATTAATCCCGATGTTGAGGCCATCATGAGAACCCAAGGTGAGCAAATCAAGAACCTGCAGAGCCAAATTATCAATTTGAAAGGAGATATCACGAAGCAAGGAAATGAGATACGGTCTGAGCTTCGAGATAACATTCAATCCTCATTCAGCAATCAAACCAATGATTTGAAGAATATGCTTGCTAGTTTCTTGCCCGCCGCTCAACCGTCTACTGCAAGGTCTCTACCTTCAAACACCGTCACTAATCCGCGAGCAAATGTGAGTGCTATTACTACTCGTAGTGAAGTCACCATTGTAACACCCCATTTTGATAAATGGAATGTCACGCGTAATTATGGCGTGTCATCAAAGCATGCAAGGTAATATGTAGTAAAACATACATGACCATAGGGAAAACCGGAATCAAACATCGTTTCCCAATATAAGCCCAAAACATAAATAAAGAAAATGAACTAAATAAAGACTAAACAAGCATAACTATATGAAGGCAAAAAGGAAAAGAAGTCTCTGGCAGCTTCCATCCTATGCGCGTCCTCCAAAATGCTCGAGTCTTTCCTAGGGTACCTGCCGTTTTGGGACATGGAAAGGAAAGTAACGGCTGAGCAAGACGCTCAGTGCACGGATGTACAATATAGCATGAATAGGATAAGCATGTAACATATAACAGCGGAAGACTAAGTTCTGAGTAGACTGGTTAAGTATTGAGAAAACTGGTTTTATAGTTTGAAAAGCCTTATGTTTATCTTATAAAAACTGTTTTAACATATATATACCATAGCCCATATAGGTCATGAAAAGGTCACGTGCATGAATACTTGGAGGGGTGACCTCATCATGCTGATTAGAGGGGATGCCTCTAATTAATATACTGGTCTGGGTAGGAGGGATCAACTCCTTGTGAAGGATGCAAGGCACACACCACATTCACCATGAAATACTGAATAATACATGTAACTAGGATGCACCCATACGCCCCACATGATATAATAATATGGCCAAAACTGAAAGGGACGCCACGAGCAATCACTCCGCCGTGGGGAAGTCATAACATTGGTGCCTCCAATGTTATGGTTATGGTACCTCCATAACTAGGTGAAACTGGTCATGCTTGTATATGGCTATAGACTATGCTAATTAAACATAAGCAGTTCAAAACAATAAAACAAATACTGGGGAAAACAGTTGGCTGCATACGGGGAAATCCTAATAAGGAACGAATGTCCATACTGAAAGGACGGGAATCCGTACCTCAAGTCCATTGAATGAACGGAAGAAAGACTCCTACTTCTGGATCACTAACGCTACATGAATACACACGTGTATAAGTATCGAATTACTGATTACGTACTGGGTTTTATGTCTCATCTTAGCTTACTTTGTATGTTTTAGGTCATGGTTTACTGTTTAAAGCCTTAAACTGTGTTTATCTTGTATTATGATTAATCTGATTAAGTATTACTGGTATTTCATGTATTATTATACTTACTGTGTAATAATAAGTAACTTTCCAAAAATAGCAGGTTTCCAAAAATAGAAAGTTTCCAAAAATAGAAAGTTTCCAAAAATAGAAAGTTTCCAAAAATAGAAAGTTTCCAAAAATAGAAAGTTACCAAAAATAGAAAGTTTCCAAAAATAGAAAGTTTCCAAAAATAGAAAGTTTCCAAAAATAGAAAGTTTCCTAAAATAGAATTTACTGCTTAAAATAGATTAGTTTCTAAAAATAGAAAGTTTCCAAAAATAGATCAGCTGCCTTAATTAAATAAGTTTCCATATATAGAAGGTTTCCATGATTAGATTAGCTGCCTGAAATAGATAGATTTCCATATATAGAAGGTTTCCATTAATAGATTAGTTGCCTTATTTAATTAAGTTTCTATAAATAGAAGTTTCCATAATTAGAATTAAGCTGGTTACATAAGCTAACATATAAGTCTAAGTGTTTATAAGCTTATTTCTTAAGTCATATGATATAGTGTATAGTTTAATTATTATTTCATGTATTTTAATTAAACTATAGGTTAAGCATTTTAATTAAAGTATAACATGTTTTAATTAAAATTGAATAAAATACTTAGGTTAAAATGTGTATTATTATGTATTAATAACATAACCTAAGTCATGTCTAAATTAATTAATTATAAGCATGTTTTAAATAATTAATTAATTATAACTTATAACATAAAAATACTTAGGTTAAATTAATATCATGCTAAATTAATAATTAAAAATAACCTAAGTCATGGTTTAATTAATATCTCATGTTATTAATTAGTTTATATCCTAAGTTCATAATTCATAAAATTAACATGTAGCATAAATCATGATTTAACCAACGAACCATGAACCGGGCATGAAATCGACACCGTACCCCGAACCAAATCGGGGTTCCCCTTGGTTCCTTGCTGCCGTGGGACCCACACCACCAAACCGGGACCATATGGTCTCGGTGGTGGCTTAATGACCAAGCCGTGACCCCCCTAGGGCACGGGCTAGGCGGCGGCCAAACTAAAACACCCATAAACACCCTTTTTAATTTACCCCTTAATCAAATACATGTTTATTATATGTTTTTAATTAGGTTTTAAAAACATCATGTTCTTAATTAATTTTACTAAATCAAATCAAAAGAAAAGATTAAAAAGAAAGGTTAAAAAGTTATATTGAATGTGTGGATCAATAGAGGATGAACAAACACGATTTCTAGCAATGATTTTATTATCCAAGATCATCAAACACCCTCCTATGGTGTCTTGAAGGTGGCGGCACACAAGAACAAGGGAGGAGGAGGAAGAACAAAATTAGGGTTTTTAGTTGTTTTTAATAAATGTGATAAATGAAAGACTTTTTCCCCTTAACCCCCTTGTTTAGTAAAAATGATGGGCTAGGCCCATTTCTCTTCCTTAATTCGTGGATATGGGGCCCACAAGGGGTAGCCCAAATGTTTTCCGTGTCTAAAATATTATAGTGTGCTCTCGTGTTCGTGTTTTACGTGGTTTAATTTGTTACGTGTTTATTCGTGTTTACTGGTGTTCATGTTTAGTGTGTTCTCGTTAAATATTTACCGTACCTTAACGTATTTATTTATGCTCGTAATTATATTATATGTATTTACGTGATTATTTTAGTTCGTGTTTTAATGGTGATCATGATTTAATTATGTTCCCGTGAAATACTTATTAACTGCTTATCATGAGTTCGTACGTAAACGATACTTATCATGTTATACACGTATGTACTTACTTGATTAATAACATATGAATGTGATCAATACTGAATAAGGTAAGTTTTAATCTAGGACGTACGATCTTAAGGGCACTATTCATGGTAAAAGCATGCGGGTTTTACAATTCTTCCCCCCTAAAAAGAATAATTCGTCCCCGAATTATAGATAACGTAACTGGAAGCGAAACATACCCGAATCAAACTGGAAAGGTATGCAAAATAACGGAAATGAAGGTGACATGGTAGAAGGGAACGTGGGACGTGACATGTCTTGAAAAGACATGGAACGTGACGTGACTGAAAGGACATATCTAATCGATAAAAGAAAAATGGATAAGAAGTCCGGATGAACTTGTCCGTTCCCAAGTGGCCTCCCTCTTGGAACGGTTCCTTTAGAAGATCCTGACACTAATGATAAATCTTGGTCCTCCTGACCTTGACTTGGAATACGAAGAAATTCTTGGTTATCAACGGAAGGTAGATCCCCTAAATTCGATCGAGGAAAAAGAGTTAACGTGCAAGGGTAACTGAAACGTTACGATGCAAGACAATCTGACTTAACTGATAATTAGAAACGATGCGCGAGACATAAAGAAACGTAGTACGTGAAAAATTTTGAACGTGATACGTGAAAAATTTTGAACGTGCTACGTGGAGATATGGCGAGTGTAGTATGAGTAAACATATCGTGATCCATGATACGTGTAACATATCTTGATCATGATATGAGGAACGTGGAATGAACATGACATGTGAGACATATCGTGATCATAGAATATAATGGTGGTAACGCCAAACGCTACAAGGTGAGACGTGGAATATGACGTGAAACGTCTATCTGATGATGGAGAGTTATACTAAACTTGGGTCTGGTCTCTCAAGTTCTTGCAAACTTCCCAGAATGAGAAAAGAATGAACGTAAAATCGTAAGCCAAAATACGATCATGAACGTGAATAGTGTCATGAACGTGAGCGCGAAAGCAAGTCGTGGAATTAGAATGAAGACGTGAAGTAAGTTAGGAGTACAATTACGAATCTTTGTCTGACCCGATAGCTGAGGGATTACCCAGTGGTCGGATGAGCCTTGGCTGGAACATGTCCGATCACTCTGTTGGTTCTGCAATCCTTGCGGATGTAAGGATTCTGCAGACTTGATCAAACTGTTTGCAATAACCCAGATAGCATCATGCTTCTTCTGAGTTTGCGTAAATCTGGTAACCAACCCCATGGAGATCTTGTCCCATTTCAATTCACAATTTCAGATGATAAAAACATCCCAGTCAGTTGGTGTCCTATCTTAACCTGTTTGTATGACAGGTATGAAGATATGAACGTAACTGTATCTTGCTTCATCGAACTTGATACATAGGAGTTTGCGAAACTCTGAGTCTCTAAATCTAGACTTCTCCTAACGTAGGATTTCCTAGAACAGCTAATGTAGTGTAGGGTTCTCTGCTTTACGCATAAGCTGAGTCATGGTAAGATTAACCATAAAAACCCATGTGATTCAGTGTGTCACTGTAATCAAACAGAATTAATATTGGAAAAAAAATTTCCAGGGTAGAATTTCTCTTGTCATAGAATTTGCAACATAGTGCAGATATGGTCTTCCTGTTCTTCTCTAGGCTTAGAGGAAATCAGGTTATCCTCAATGAAAACGCTGATGAATTTGTTTAGGAGTTCATGGAAACTCAATTTATTAAGTCCATAATGCGGTTGGAGCATTGATGAGACTAATTCAAAATCCTAAATCTAGCATGACCGAGTCGTATACGAATAGCAGTCATGGACATGTCCTGCTTTTCACTCGTCACTGTTTGCAGCATGATCGTGAGTTCGATCTTGGAAAAGTGATTAACACCATACGGTTGATTGGACATGTTGTCAATATGTGGAGGAGAATAACGGTCATGAATGGTGATTTGTTTAAGTCGACGGTAGTCGACACATAATCTCATGGTACCATCCTTCTCCTTGAAGGTTCTTCTGGAGTGTAAGGAGCAATTTTGGAATAATCCGTTGGTTATGCGTAAAAGGACCTTAGTAGTCGTGTGTTACTGACAGCTAGAAAATTTTAGCAATTATGGCTAACAAAGCACGTGCTTGAAAAGCATAGATAATTTGTACAGGTTTTCCTGATGGAAAATCAAGCTGAATGTATTCAGGAGCCTGAACATTACTGTACATAATTATGAATCATAGCATGGTGTGGTGTTCATAGTACATAATTAGGATAAAATTCATCTCGTGTCTGTCCGAGGAAATGCGTTAGCAGCTTGGATCTTATCATTAAGCTGAAGGAAAACCTTCGTATGCGTGGGAATACGAAAGGCATCCTTCATGGTTATGAATATATGAACTATGGTGAAAGAAATGAAAGTGACATCGGCAACGTGACAGTTCTCACTGATGCGCCGATACTAGTATTGAAATTCTTGTGGCCTGATTAATACATGGCACAACAACATAGATATACCCTTGGAGGGTACCCTGAATTCCTTAGAAAGGTTCCATAGTTGGACGTGAGTCATGTGTCTTGATTCGTTTCTTGGAACAATAAGCATGACATATGTCTTGACTGGTGTCTTGGCATGTGTCTTCAAGAGGTATACGTGAGACATGTGTCTTGACTGATGTCTTGACATGTGTCTCGAGATGTGAAACAAATATAACCACAATATAAGGTTATTATGCCAAAATTGGCGGATCGGTTGGACTACTGATCATTTGTATGTCTGATCACGTCCGCGGCCAGAGCCTCGGTTGCGATTTCTAGGATATTTTCTGTCATGGTAGTGGTTACTATCGTCCTGTCTGTCAGTTCCATGACGGCCATTCTCATGACCGTGATTCATGTAACTATTCAGCTGAGTGGCCGGCTGGTACCGGTTGGCACTCATATGGTTGAAATGACAGCCGAACGACGTGTGACATGTAACTATGAATTAAGGACAATGATTGATGGGAATCGTCTGATGGTGAAGCATCTTCTCGTCCAATTGCTTTGCTCCGACGCCTTTGTCTTCGTCTTTTAGGATCTCCAGGTTGTGAACAACATCAACATCAGCATCTCGTAGCGTCTCCCAACATCAGCAGCATCAACCTTCAGTAACATCTCCAAGCTATGAGCGACATCGACAATCTTGTAGAATATCAGCAAGTGAACATACGCCTGAGATGATTTAGAATCGACTAGCGAATACTCGTGAAGTATTGCAAGTGGAATACACATGGATTAAGGTACATGTAATACACATGAAATACGGTATGTGGAGTACACATGGAATGCACATGAAATGATCGGTATGCGGTCGATCTTTTGTCATGATTTAAGGAAAGTATACCGGTTAAACGGTTAGGAAAACCATCATGATAACCTGGCAGTATTAGCATAGACATCATTCTGGTTGCATAGAGAAACGCTAAAGTGTGGTTACACAAAATTCAACGATGATTTGCTTGACAGCATGATCAATGAAAACCAACCATGACAATCATGAAAGCAGAATTCAATGAAATCCAACAATGTCTTGCGTGAAAGCATAAATAACAAAAGAGGTGTAAGACGTAATCAACATGAAAATGGAATTATCATGAAGGAACATAAAACGATCTATCATAAAGGAGTGTATAACATATTCAGCATGAAACCGAAGTTAACCATGACAGTATGAAAACATACTTGACATAAAAACATAGTAACTTATGAGGGGACATAAAAAAAATTTATACCAATAAATCATGAGAAAAAATTTATGCATGAACACAGTGCATGAATGCGTAATGTAGTTTATAAAAACCTTTTATATGTGCGAGGGGACGCCTATGGGTCGGTCCCAAAACAAAAGACATGGCGAGGGGACGCCTATGGGTCGGTCCCAAAGTTAAAAGTTTCGATAAAAGCACATGCGACTAAATAGGGCCAGTCCTGTACCAACCATTACTTAGTCATAATCCCTGCAACAATGAAACATGAATAAATGAAACTTATCTGTCAAAAATTATCAGAAAAAAAAAATTTTATGTGACTAATTATGAACTACTGGGGTTCAGTCCACATAGCCACAGTTCACGAGGAACATTATGCATGAAACAATGACACATAACTAAATATGAATGATGGTTGTCCATCCATATTAGTAAAACAATATCGATGAAAACGTCAAGGTTAAAACCTCAAGGTGCTGAAAACATCATGGTTAAAACAACAATGTGCTGAAACCATCAATACGTGGAATAACAAACGTTGGCTTAGGAAGCTCCTGATACCATAATTGTAACACCCCATTTTGATAAATGGAATGTCACGCGTAATTATGGCGTGTCATCAAAGCATGCAAGGTAATATGTAGTAAAACATACATGACCATAGGGAAAACCGGAATCAAACATCGGTTCCCAATATAAGCCCAAAACATAAATAAAGAAAATGAACTAAATAAAGACTAAACAAGCATAACTATATGAAGGCAAAAAGGAAAAGAAGTCTCTGGCAGCTTCCATCCTATGTGCGTCCTCCAAAATGCTCGAGTCTTTCCTAGGGTACCTACCGTTTTGGGACATGGAAAGGAAAGTAACGGCTGAGCAAGACGCTCAGTGCACGGATGTACAATATAGCATGAATAGGATAAGCATGTAACATATAACAGCGGAAGACTAAGTTCTGAGTAGACTGGTTAAATATTGAGAAAACTAGTTTTATTGTTTGAAAAGCCTTATGTTTATCTTATAAAAACTGTTTTAACATATATATATATATATACCATAGCCCATATAGGTCATGAAAATGTCACGTGCATGAATACTTGGAGGGGTGACCTCATCATGCTGATTAGAGGGGATGTCTCTAATTAATATACTGGTCTGGGTAGGAGGGATCAACTCTTTGTGAAGGATGCAAGGCACACACCACATTCACCATGAAATACTGAATAATACATGTAACTAGGATGCACCCATACGCCCCACATGATATAATAATATGGCCAAAACTGAAAGGGACGCCACGAGCAATCACTCCGTCGTGGGGAAGTCATAACATTGGTGCCTCCAATGTTATGGTTATGGTACCTCCATAACTAGGTGAAACTGGTCATGCTTGTATATGGCTATAAATTATGCTAATTAAACATAAGCAGTTCAAAACAATAAAACAAATACTGGGGAAAACAGTTGGCTGCATACGGGGAAATCCTAATAAGGAACGAATGTCCATACTGAAAGGACGGGAATCCGTACCTCAAGTCCATTGAATGAACGGAAGAAAGACTCCTACTTCTGGATCACTAACGCTACATGAATACACACGTGTATAAGTATCTAATTACTGATTACGTACTGGGTTTTATGTCTCATCTTAGCTTACTTTGTATGTTTTAGGTCATGGTTTACTGTTTAAAGCCTTAAACTGTGTTTATCTTGTATTATGATTAATCTGATTAAGTATTACTGGTATTTCATGTATTATTATACTTACTGTGTAATAATAAGTAACTTTCCAAAAATAGCAGGTTTCCAAAAATAGAAAGTTTCCAAAAATAGAAAGTTTCCAAAAATAGAAAGTTTCCAAAAATAGAAAGTTTCCAAAAATAGAAAGTTACCAAAAATAGAAAGTTTCCAAAAATAGAAAGTTTCCAAAAATAGAAAGTTTCCAAAAATAGAAAGTTTCCTAAAATAGAATTTACTGCTTAAAATAGATTAGTTTCTAAAAATAGAAAGTTTCCAAAAATAGATCAGCTGCCTTAATTAAATAAGTTTCCCTATATAGAAGGTTTCCATGATTAGATTAGCTGCCTGAAATAGATAGATTTCCATATATAGAAGGTTTCCATTAATAGATTAGTTGCCTTATTTAATTAAGTTTCTATAAATAGAAGTTTCCATAATTAGAATTAAGCTGGTTACATAAGCTAACATATAAGTCTAAGTGTTTATAAGCTTATTTCTTAAGTCATATGATATAGTGTATAGTTTAATTATTATTTCATGTATTTTAATTAAACTATAGGTTAAGCATTTTAATTAAAGTATAACATGTTTTAATTAAAATGGAATAAAATACTTAGGTTAAAATGTGTATTATTATGTATTAATAACATAACCTAAGTCATGTCTAAATTAATTAATTATAAGCATGTTTTAAATAATTAATTAATTATAACTTATAACATAAAAATACTTAGGTTAAATTAATATCATGCTAAATTAATAATTAAAAATAACCTAAGTCATGGTTTAATTAATATCTCATGTTATTAATTAGTTTATATCCTAAGTTCATAATTCATAAAATTAACATGTAGCATAAATCATGATTTAACCAACGAACCATGAACCGGGCATGAAATCGACATCGTACCCCGAACCAAATCGGGGTTCCCCTTGGTTCCTTGCTACCGTGGGACCCACACCACCAAACCGGGACCATATGGTCTCGGTGGTGGCTTAATGACCAAGCCGTGACCCCCCTAGGGCACGGGCTAGGCGGCGGCCAAACTAAAACACCCATAAACACCCTTTTTAATTTACCCCTTAATCAAATACATGTTTATTATATGTTTTTAATTAGGTTTTAAAAACATCATGTTCTTAATTAATTTTACTAAATTAAATCAAAAGAAAAGATTAAAAAGAAAGGTTAAAAAGTTATACCGAATGTGTGGATCAATAGAGGATGAACAAACACAATTTCTAGCAATGATTTTATTATCCAAGATCATCAAACACCCTCCTATGGTGTCTTGAAGGTGGCGGCACACAAGAACAAGGGAGGAGGAGGAAGAACAAAATTAGGGTTTTTAGTTGTTTTTAATAAATGTGATAAATGAAAGACTTTTTCCCCTTAACCCCCTTGTTTAGTAAAAATGATGGGCTAGGCCCATTTCTCTTCCTTAATTCGTGGATATGGGGCCCACAAGGGGTAGCCCAAATGTTTTCCGTGTCTAAAATATTATAGTGTGCTCTCGTGTTCGTGTTTTACGTGGTTTAATTTGTTACGTGTTTATTCGTGTTTACTGGTGTTCATGTTTAGTGTGTTCTCGTTAAATATTTACCGTACCTTAACGTATTTATTTATGCTCGTAATTATATTATATGTATTTACGTGATTATTTTAGTTCGTGTTTTAATGGTGATCATGATTTAATTATGTTCCCGTGAAATACTTATTAACTGCTTATCATGAGTTCGTACGTAGACGATACTTATCATGTTATACACGTATGTACTTACTTGATTAATAGCACATGAATGTGATCAATACTGAATAAGGTAAGTTTTAATCTAGGACGTACGATCTTAAGGGCACTATTCATGGTAAAAGCATGCGGGTTTTACAACCATAGTAGGACCCACAATCCCACCCCCATCATCTACACCTCCTCCACCACCATGTGTCCCTACTCCTCCTACACCTAGTATTAGTGCACCATTACCGTCTCTGCCTCGACGTGATGAAGTTCCCACGAATGACCCTTCAACATCTCAACCTTTACCTATACCTGCACCTTCACCACCCAAACCCAATATCCCTTATCCCTCTCGTATAGGCAAGACCAAAATGCTAACCAAAGAGGACTCCGACGTGACACGCTATGTGAAGATGATCTCTCAGATGAACTTCAACATTAGATTTCTTGAAGCACTTGTCCACATGCCCAAATTTGTCAAAGCATTTAAGGAATTGCTTAACAAGAAGGAGAAGCTGATTGAACTCGCTAACACACGCTTAAATGAGAACTGCTCTGCAGTTATTCTGAAAGAACTTCCGGAAAAGCTTGGAGATCCCGGTCGTTTTATGTTGCCTTGTGTGTTCAACAAAACTGAAGAATTTACTGCCCTTGCTGATCTCGGGGCCAGTATTAATTTGATGCCATTAAGTGTTTGGAAAACACTATCATTGCCCGACCTCACTCCAACAAAGATGACTCTAGAACTTGCAAATCGCACTCTCGCTTACCCTGTTGGTATAGCCGAAGACGTGTTTATCAAAGTTGGCACATTTACTTTCCCGGTTGACTTTGTGGTTGTTGATTATGAAATGGACCCTCGTATTCCTTTAATACTTGGTCGGCCATTCTTGAGAACCGGACGAGCTTTAGTGGATGTGGCCGAAGGTGAGTTAATCTTAAGAGTCGGGGATGATGCACAAGTTTTCAAAATGGGGAAGCTTATAGGCAAATCTTTTGAACGAGAATCAGTGAATATGATTAATGTGCTTGATGACTTTGTCGTCTACGACAATCCTCTATTCGACTCTTGCATCGATAATCCACTTTTTCCAGATGATGTGGATGATTCTCTCCTCACTTTGGAAGCTTCCCCCATTTATGATTCTCCACCGGTCTTTGATGCTTATGATGATGATTCTAGCTCAGATTCGGATGATTTTGATTGTACTTCTGAGTATCTCGAGCTGCCCACTTTCGATGATTTTGATGAGGCTGATACTCTCTCGAGCGATTCTTCACATGATGAAGATCTTCCGCCATCACTCGATCCTACTTTGGACGATTACTCATTTGAGGAAGACTTCTCTATGTTTCTCAACACTTACTTCCCTCATGAGAGTGATGCACCTCCTTTGGACTTTGAAGATTATCGTCTTGGTCCTACTTTGGATTTGAAGAACATTCTTTCGAAGGAGAAGAAACCGGTCGCCACCGAAATCCGCAGCACGTATGAGTTAACACCTCTTTGTCCCCCTTCTGAGGACGAGGTTGTGCGTCTTCGCGGATCTTCTTCCCATTCGGTTGAGCCTGATTGCAATTTTCCCTTAAAGGAAAAGGTGTCCGACCCCGGTATTGAAGTCTTTAAGCCATCTCAGTATCCACCTGATGAAATAAAAGGAAAAATCTTTGGAAATTTTGAAGACATGCTTGCACCTCACCATACTTGCTTCCACCGTGCTCCATCTTTGCTTAAGGGAACCTTGCCACTTCTTATTTGGCTTGCCTTGTTCGCCTTAAGCTTGTGCTATTTGATGGACGAAAACTATGTCTTCGATCCTGGTGGATATGTTTCATGCTTCTTCCGTTGATGATCAAGGTCGAGTCAGGCTAATGACTCGGTTAACAAAAATCAAGCGCTTCTTGGGAGGCAACCCATGCATCTATCTTTTCGTTTTCTTTATCATAAGTGTAGGGGAGACCCGTTGGTTTGCTATTTCCTCTCCTCACTTCTTAATCAGGGATTCGAGCTTCAATGATCCACTCTTGACGATTCTTGACGACCCGTGATTCCGTGTTCCATTATCCCGGTTCTATCCTAAACTCTTTTTGATTCACTATTTTATATTTTCTCAATATTAAAATAGGAATCTCTTTAGTTGTCTTTTCCTTAGCGAGATTTAAACAAAGTGCACAATGTCCTAAGTGTAGGGGAGTTTACTCCCACATGCTTAAACATTGAGGACAATGTATCTTAAGTGTAGAGGGGACTTCTATCGAAGTTAAGTGGTCTTTTCCTTGTATTTGTCCTTATTTTTAACCGGAAAATCAATTTTTCGACATTTTTCAAAATTTTTGATCTATTTTGGCCTATCAGTTTTTACCTTTGTATAGTTATTTTCTTTCTTTGCTAGAATAAATGTTTAATAAAGTGGTTTTAATTTTCAAAACATTGTGAATCTTTTGACTCAACCCGAGTTTACTCTAGCTAGTATCCTTAACGTGTTTAAGTCAAGTTTTGCTAGGCTTTTATATAGGGAGCTATAAAACGCGAAAGTCTTAACTCTCACAGGTTAAGAACAAGAACTTTTCGCAAGTTCCTATAATTGATCCTAGAGAGTCGTTTGTCAAGGGAACTTTAAAACGCGAATTCTAAACTTGAAAAAGTCTAAGAATTTGCAAGATCCTATAGGCGACTCGAAAACCCAAAACTTTGATTTAATAGGCTAAGAATCCACGAGTCTCATTACTTGAGATTTTAAACTGTGGAGAACGAGAGATGATAGAGCCAATTATAAGTTCGGTATTCTTTCGTGAATTTATGTGAGTTAATTATGAGCCTAGTCTCCCATCGCTTGCTAATAATTTATCTGCTAATAAATAAGGTTGTACGATTTGAAAAGTTACTTAGCTTCTAGCCCAAGATCGTTTAAAAGTTGCTCGGTATGGATTAGAGTTCATAGCCAAGGCATAACTTATTGAAGCGGGATGCGAAGATTGGCGAGTCCGAAAAGGCCCTAACAAGGCATGAGGGCTATATTTTGTTGTTAAAGATCCAAAGTGATGTGAAGAATCATTTATCAAAAATCAATATGAAGGATCGAGACACACGACGAAAAGCAAAAACTCCCCAAAAGTCATGGAGAAGTGCATCCGAAAAGACCCTAACAAGGTATGAGGATAAATAGATCCAAGTCATAAAAGGAGGCGGATCGTTGTATATCAAAGTCCAAAATAAAGATTGGAGAAAAATGAAGAAGTCGTGGTCCAAGTATGAATCTCTCAAAACTTCAAGTGAAGAAATTCTTATTATGAAGAGAAGGCCATTATTTCATGAACGTCTCTCAAGGTTTGAAGTATGAAGTCGCTGCCAAATATCGGTCCAAGAAAGATCTCAAATCGCGAAGCGAGTTATGCCAAGATATGAACTTTATGAGGTCCCGAGAAGCAGTTTTAAAAGATTTTGTCCTTTAGCTAACTATTGATTAAATCGTTCACTTTATTTTCGGACTAAATAACTATCGAAATAAGTCAAACAATGCATCTTCGTGATCATTCAAGACAACAATAAAATATAAGAGATACCCATAGGAATAAGGGAGTCTAAGTGAATAATTGGCCCACATGAGTTCGTGTTAGTTTGCTAACTTATAATAACAATGATCTCGTTTTTAAGCTTGGTTTGGAGAAAGTGAAAACTTGAGGATGATGATCATTCACAACATTTCCAAAACCCAAGGTATGTTTTTGATTTCTTTATTTTGAATTTTCTATTTCTTTAATAAAGGCCAACGTGGATTGATTTTGATGAAAAATGTAAACGTGCTTTGTAACTAATGCATTGCATGAGGACATTGCAATGGTCAAGTGTAGGGGATTTGATAGGTGTGAAAACACCCATCTTTTCTACCACTTAATTACAATAATAACCAGACCAAAACGTGTATTTTATGTCTTTTATGTTGGAATTATGCGTGGTTTGTGTTTTTGTTGTGATTTAGGACGAAAAGGTGAAAAGTGGAGAAAACACGGGAATTCACAGGCATTTACGGACTTTTATTGAAGAAAAAGATGAAAGACGAAGTCAAGAAGCCAAGAGTGCAAAAACAACGGAAGTCCAAGACCAATTCTGAAGATTTATCGAAGAAAAAGTCAAAAGACGGAAGTTTACTTAAAGCCGAGGAACTCAAGTCTTATTTATCAAAAAATTAAAAGACGAGTCCAAAGAAATCCCGAGCCAAAAGTCATCAAAGTCCAAGTTTAACAAAAAGATTAAGAAGGAAGGACTTAAGGGCGCAATTAAGAAGAAAGGAAGGAGGGGAGGAAGTTTCCTCTAACCACTCCCCTAATCTCCTATAAATACTTCTCATTCTCATTCATTTACTCTTGTTGGATAGCTTGACGAACTATCTCTTCCACTTTTATTTACTTGCACCTTTAATTACTTGCACATTTAAATACATGTTTTGCACCTTAATTACCTTTTAATTTCAAGTAAGCGTTCCTTTAATTACTCGCACCTTTACTTTATCTTGTTAATCTTCTTCTACCTTTCTTTAATCTTTTATTTTTATGTTTTTTATCTTGTTAACTTGTTTAAAGATTTCATTTTTATGCTTTTGATTGTTTTAAATCACTTATTTTCATAGCTTATTTTGTTTGTTTTCAAGTTTATATAGATTTTATAAAAGTTATTTTCGTATAAAAAGTTGTTTTTCTTAAAGCTTATTCATTTCTTGTTTTAAAAGTTGTTAAATTTCAGTCTAGTAGCTTATTTTCATACGGTTTGTTTTAGGTATTTAGTCTTGTGCTTATGTGATTAGTAGCTTATTTAATTAGCTTATTTTCCATCCATTTCTCCGTATTCCGATCTTGACGATCGGAAAAGGGTTTATCATTCCGACCAGCTTCTTGGCTTGGTCGGAAAAGGGTTTATTTATTCTGATTGGAGCAGCTTTGGTATTCCGATCGGTGTGGTTTTTGGATATTCCGATCATGTAAGTGTGACAGTATTCCGATCAGAAGCTATTCCATATTCCGATCGAGGTGTTATTTGGGTTATTCCGATCAAATAGGTGACAGATATTCCGACTGGTTATTCCGATTGACATTCCGACCAAAGTTCACTCCAGCTTTCCGATCAGGTAGGTATATATATTCCGATCTGGGGGTTTTGCTTGGTATTCCGATCGGTTAAGTGACATATTCTGATTGGTCTCCCCGATATTCCGACAAGTTTGGTTTGATATTCCGATCAAGGTAAGATCGGAATATATTTTGATTTGGGAGGTTTTCCATTTCTTTTGTCTTGTTTCATTTTAAGTTGTTATTTTGATTCTTGTCTAATTTTAATTTCCGTCACGCTTTAATTTTTAGTCGTTTAATTAATTTACTTTCCGTCATGTTTTTAAATATTGCACCACTTTACGTTTAATTAGATTTAGATTTAATTTCACGCCACTTTACTTTCAACGACATTTACTTTTAAGTCTTGCACATTTAAGTTTAAAACCAACCAAAAATATTTGTTACACCAAAGAAAAGCAGAGTCACATAGAGAGCCTAGATCAATTCGATTAGAATATGAGAACGATAATTTTCATACGGGGTGTCAAAAACCTTGTATTAACAACACATAAAAATGGTTGTACAAGGTTTAACATACATTCATTCGAAATAAAAGTTTCAAGTGTACAACAGGTCCCAAATTATACAGGTCATTAAGTTTACAAAGCATAGATCGAATGAACAGTTTTATTATTATGTGGGCCATTAGAGTCGATCTCCATCCAAATTACCTTCAAGCACCTAAGATAAAACATGCAAAAATCATAACAGCGAATGCCGAGTGAATTCATAGAGTTTAATAAAACCGTTATATAAAACAATCATTGAAATCAGAACACAAGTATAATATCAGAAGTAAGTCCTCGTATTGCTAGTCAGGCAATATATATATCAAAGCATACATCTTAAACCGTCCATGAGACCGTAGCCTCAATATTACCATTATAGGTAATATTATTATCGTTATTTGCATCGTATCATATCGGATATTTAGATTACATTGGATTGTATTTGGATTATTATTAGCCGCATGACATTGTTACCTTACTATCACAAACAACGGGCCGCGAACCCGACAAACAATTTGCCCATCTAAGTTAGCGTGTCGTCACAAAAATCACGCTATGTAAATCTTCTCATACATAAATTCGCTTACCAATCAATGTGGTACGACGGGGATCAACCGTCAAGGCGCGAACTGAGGTGATCGTCCCCAAATAGTACTATCATATGCATAAGCGTCTACCAAATCCCGGTAGTTCACAATTCATGCTAATGGGACTTTAAGTGACATAACCTAACTACTAATAATCCATTTCATCTCATTTATTGGGTCATAGCATCTTTTGGGTCCATATCATTGAGCATACCATCGGGACTACTTGTGTTCTATTTTTATCAAAAACTAGCATGTTATCTCCCTCGCGGGTTTACAAATCATTTTATAAAACATTTAAAAGAGTGCGAGGCTATGAACTCACGTTGATAATGAAAGGCGGATTATCGGCTACGGGCGTGCTTCGATCACGGAAACCTATATAAATAATAATCGGTCTTAGACTTTTGTCCAATGACTTTACAAAAATAATAGTTATGTATTTAATAAGTGTGTAAACACTTATCCTTTTACCACTAAAATCAAGGAAAAAGAAGACCTAATCATGTGTTTTATATCGTAAAAGTCGGAATTACGCGTGGTTTTGTGTTTTTGTGTTAAAATAGGTACAAATGATCAAAAGGAAAGAAAACACGGGATTTCACGGTCAAATGTTGAAGAAAAGTACAAGAAAGAGACGAAGACAAAGTCAAAGACCAAAAGTGTGCCAAAGATCACGAAAACCGGCAATTCGACACGGTTTTGAAGAAATGATCAAGGAAGCTGAAATCGAGCTCGACTTTAGCGGATTTAATCCTTTTGAAGATATTCGAGCCAAGTGGGTCCCACATTTGGTTAATGGGCCCAAAAGCCCATTTGTGGATTAACTTTTACTTATATTTGAATAAAAGCCCCAACAATGGCCCAATCCATTTTCGAAAGGGATATATATAAACGGATGAAGAATTTTTACTTGGGCCAAGCCCATTAAAGAAGTTGGAACGGATAAAGTGAAATTATTTCACTTGTTATTCGGTCATAAGCCCTGGTCAAACACCCCCCCATCACACACGTGTAACCAACTTTCCCCACACATTAAATAAACTTATTTACCCATTCATTGTCTTCGATACATCCAAGAACCATTTACTGTTTATTTCCTCTCTCTCTCAAATGAAAAAGAAAGCTATCACTTTCCACCATTTTTACACAGCCACCACAAACCCTAATTTTCCTATATCAAAAATTTACCCATAAAAATTGGGGGTTTTACCCAATTCGTGTGATTCATACGATTTGGGATTAAATCCCCAAGTTTATCGGGGGTAAACACTACCAGTGATCTGCCTCTCTCTCCTGACGTGGCTTATCCTTGGCATTTGATTGGTTGTAACAACACCACAATACCAATCCTCCTATCATGATCCTCCACCTCAGCACTCAACAAACACAAATTCCATCCACGAGGGCAATCCGTGGTACAAGAGCATTCTCCAGTCGTTAGATGAAGAAATAGAAGAGAAAGAAGAGAAGAAAGAAGAGCCAAGATTTATTGCTTACTCTTGAAGCTATGAAGAGGGTTTCCAGGGGTTTGCCTATAAAAAACCCTTCATGTGTAATTTATTTAAGCACTTTTTATTATTTTTAATTTCTGAAGATTAGTTTTTAGGTTTAAAGTAATTTTTATTTTCCAGTATTTGTACTTCTATCTTATTAATGTAAAGTTATTTTTAATTAATTTCATCTCAATTAATTTTCTGTCAAGTTTAAATCCTTAATATGTTTCTTTTTGTTGCTGTTTGTTTTAATTGAAAAATAAAAAAAAAAGAAAAACAAATAAAGGAAAGTGTTATTGATTTTCCCCTAATGGGAAAGTATTAAAAAATTCTGGTTCGAAGGTTCACTGTTCTTGGTCCGAAGTTGTTTGGTTCCTAGTTGATGATTACGGTGAGATTAAAGACGGTGGTGTTCGGTTTCATTTTCGGTTCATAGGGGGTTCAGCGCCCACCCTACTGCCCAACGGAATCATCACAAGGTTCTTCTCTCTTTTTACTTTTATAAGTTTTAGTTTTATTTGATTTATCTGCTAGTGTTTTATTAGTTTTGAATCAAGTTTATTTGGGTCTGCTTAATCATTTTCGGTATCTCCTTATTGGTATTTGTTAATTGTTAAGTTTAGTGGTTACTGTTTAAGTCTCAGTAGTTGTTTGGATCTGCCCTATTTTGTTTTTGAATATTGCTTGCTTAAGTTTCAGTTTATTTGTTGAATTTGCTTATGCTTATTGAGTTTATTTGGTTTGTTTGAATCTGCTTATTTGGTTTTTAGTTTCAGTTTGGATCATAGCTTATTTAGGTCTGCTTATTAGGTTTTCATATCTGCTTTGTTTTTTGGTTTATAGGATAAATTTGATAGTTGTTTAGATTTGCTTATTCGATAATCTGAATTTGCTTATTTCCAATATTAGTTTTAACTTTTTATGCTTATTTGCTTATTCGTTTAGCTGTATTGGTATATTTGCTTTGTACTGATATTGCTCAAAAAACTCAGATCTATTTGGTCTGAGTAATAATAAATTCCAAAAATAAAAATATTATTAGCAAAAATTTCCCCTCACGGGACTCGAACACAAGACCTCTCGCTTAACAGACATACACCATAACCAACTAGGCTAGCACTTCTTTTGAGTTTTATTATGCAACATTAAGTTTATATAGGTTTATTTTTTTATAGCTGTCAGATTTATTTTAATACATTTTTTACAAGTTTGGTTTAGTTTAACTAAAAGTATTTTAATATTAATTTTCTTTAATCAGTTTTGAAAAAAAAAAAAAAAGATAAAAAAATATTTTATTTACTTTTAGGAATTTTAAATGTTTTTAAATTTAGTTTTAATTTAGTTTAAATTTTATTTAGTTTAAATTTTAGTTAATTAAATTAGTTTTGTTTTAAAAATAGTTTTCATTAAAAAGTCTTTATTTTAGTTTCACAAAAATTAGTTTTAATTTTGTTTAAGTTTTAAAATAGATTTTAATTAAATAGTTTTTAATTAGTTTTTAACTACAAAAGTCTTTAGTTTTTAAAATTCAAAAATATTCGTTTCACCAAGAACAAATTAGTCTTACGTTTAGTCCGATTTCAATTTCGAGTCGAGTCGAGGAAACGAACATTAATTGATTAATTGGATTTGCAAAATCCTACATTAGTATTCATATGATGATTTTATATATATGATGATGATCAAGTGGGATTGTATATTTTTATTCACTCATTATAGTGTTATGTGTTGGTAACTTTTTATACTAGTTTCACTAGTTTATCTTGTTTACATGTTTAGGCCCAATAAGCCCATTACCTTATATTAGTCCATTTTACACTTTTAATATCAGTCTTATACTTACATGTTAGGCCCAAGTGGGTTAAGCCCAATAAGCAAGTTTATAAGTGTTTAGCCAAATTAGTTGGTTTACTAGTCCAATAAGTCTAACTTGGCCCGTTAATGTCCATATATCATAAAGCTCGGGGTTTATCGGTTTTTACTTGTAATATGTACTTATATATCATTATATGAGTTATAAAAAGTTTACATTAGACGGGTCCGACCGTCTAAGTTTTAATTGATGAAAACGTTAATTTTACGGTTTTAGCCGAAAAGACGTAAAAATCATGTTTATAATTTTATAACTTATAAAACTTATCAAATTGCCATTTTTATAAAAAGTCTCATTTATTTATTAATGTACATACTTATATAAATGTAATATATAAGTTAGTGGGTTTTAAGTTTACATTTTATATATTATTTACTTGAGTGCTAATATAATACTATATACTTTAATTTCACAAATCTGATTTTTACTTTCACTTTCACCATTTTTACCATAGCTTGAGTTCTACAAGGAGATAGAAGCTCATTTTTGGATGACATAAACTTCATATTATGTGCTACAATTAACTTAGTTTTAGCTACTGCTCAATCTAATTCTAAGTGTCCCTAACAGTCCTCACAAAACAGACTATTCAGATTGGTACTTCAATTTTGTTTTGATCATATCTCACTCATTATAATGATTCCATTGCATGGCCAACTCTCACATGTGTACAAGTCTTAATATTTACTGTATATTAATTTATCTATACCATTTTATCAGTTTAACATATGGTTGTTTACTGTTTTTATACAGCCTACTAAATTAAGTAAGATTTACCACTTTTACATGTAGTTTTTCATCTTTTTAACCATGTTTATCAACACATGATTCCCACACAACATTTTTATCATCATATATCATCATATACATATACATTAGGAAAGAAAAAACATTTTACATTTACAAAAATAACAATGAAAATGAGAAGAATGATCTTGTTTACCAACCAAGATTATAACTTGTCTTTTGATGACAACACTTTGAGGTACACCAAATCTATCTTCAAGATCATCAATCATCAAGAACTTTTGTTGAAAAATCAGCCCTAGGACACAAGCAAATCACCTCCTTGGATGTTAAAATGACCACCAATCAACAAAGCCTCAAGAGTTCTTCATCATATGTGTGTATAACACAAGATTCTATAGTTAAAAATTGATCAAAGGGGTGTTTTGGTGATGGTTTTGGACGGCAAGGAGTAGAGAGAAAGAGAGAGTTTTAGTGGTATTGCATGTATGAAAGTGAGATAATGGTTTAAGGTGAAGTGGTTTTGTTGTTTTAGTAGCTTATTTAGTTAAGCTATACAAGTGTACAACTTGTTAGCTAAATGTTGACACCTCATGAGGTGTGGTGGAGCTACTTTAGCCGTCCCATAGAGTGGGGTGAGGCAAAACTTGTTTTGTCTCATCCCATTAATTTACGGGTATTCCTCGATTCTAGTTTCCTCGATTTGCGTGCCCTAGGGTCGTTTTACGAAAAAAGTTTTTATAAATTATGAATCAACGGCACAAAACGAATCTAATAAAAATTGTCTTATCAAAAACGGAGTTCAAAAACGTAAATACGTAATCCTAGGGTTTCCGGTTTAGTCGTAAAGAACGTTAAATTATGCATGTAAACCCAAATTTAAATCCGTAAATTGTGACACAAAAATAAGTTTCAAAATAATATACGAGAAAATAATTTACTACCTGAAAATGTTAGATTGTCACAGCTTTTCCTCCTAAAAGGGATCAACGTCCTCGTGATCCATTTCATTTTGATGTCTGTTTCTTATTGAAATCAAAGAGCTGCGGATATTTGAACCACATTTCATCCTCTCGTTCCCAAGTAAATTCCGGTCCATGCTTTGAATTCCATCGAATCTTGACGATAGGTATCCGACTTTGTTTCAGTTGCTTTACCTCACGATCCATAACCTCTACGGGTTCTTCGATAAAATGCAACTTCTCATCTATTCGAACCTTATCCAATGAAATTTTCTCATCACTCACTGCTAAACATTTCTTTAGATTAGATACATGGAATGTGTTGTGAACACCATGAAGTTCTGGGGGTAACTCTAGTTTATAAGCCACCGGACCTACTCTAGATAAAACCTTAAAGGGTCTAATATAGCGGGGATTAAATTTCCCTCGCTTTCCAAATCTTATGACGTCTTTCCATGGCGATACTTTCAACATTACTCGGTCACCTACTTCAAACTCCATCGGTTTCTGGCGCACATCCGCGTAACTTTTCTATCTACTACGGGCAGGCAACAACCTATTCTTAATCTGAACTATCATCTCTGTAGTCTCCCGGATCAATTCCGGCCCCGTGAGCTGGGTATCCCCAACTTCACTCCAACATATTGGAGATCTACACTTCCTACCATACAAAGCTTCAAACGGTGTAGCCTTAATACTAGCATGATAACTATTGTTATATGAAAACTCTGCTAACGACAAATGTTTATCCCAATTCTTACCAAAATCTATCACATAAGCTCTCAACATATCTTCTAGTGTTTGTATCGTTCTTTCACTCTGCCCATCAGTCTGGGGGTAAAAGGAGGATGATTTGAGGTGATTTCAACTTGTAAAAGGAAGTTTTCATGGAGTATTTGGGCTGATTTCTCAAGAGAAGTTCATATATTTGAAGTTCACAAAAAGTTGTTTTGAAAAGTTAAAGGTTTGGGTACAAAGATCAAGCTTGTTCATCCAAACCTCATCATTTTCCATCATTTGGTTGGTATAAAGATTGTTTTCTTTCTATCATCCTATTATTTTTGTAAATATACTTGTCTATTTACTTCCAAATGTATATGTATGATAGTTATGAATGATGATCAAAGTGTTGCATGGGGATTTTGTGTCATTAGAATAAGCTAATAAGGCTAAATCTACAAGTAAAAGATGATAAAACCTTAACTAAATAAGTAGGCTGTGAAAAACAGCAAGTTTCAATATTTTGAGTTGATTAAATGGATTAGATTATTTTATATAATGATAGATAAATGATTTTTACACAAGTGTTTAATTGGCCACACAATGGAATGTTAAAAATGAGCAAGATATGGCCAAAATACTTTTGAGGTACTAATCTGACTGATATGTTTTGGACGAATTAAAACTTGTATTTAGAGGCTGTTTGAGAATGAGCCATTAAGAGTAAATTGTAGAGCATATTATGTAGTTTCTACAATAAAAATTTGGGTTCTAACTCATTATAGAACTCAAGATATGATAAAAATGGTGAACATGACTTTTTACATCATATTTCACAAAAAGATATATAATATTAAAAGAAAACTTGAGGTAAAAATTTATATAAATAAATATGTAAAAGTAAATAATTGATAATAACAATTATAAAAATATGTTTATATACTATAATAAATAAGTATCACATTTTATAAAAATTAAACTCAACTAGCTTTCTAACTACAAACTATATATATATATATATATATATATATATATATATATATATATATATATATATATATATATATATATATATATATATATATATATATATATATATATATGACTTTTACGTCTTTTCGGCTAAAACCGAAAGGATGGCGTTTTCCTAAATAAAACTTAGATGGTCGGACCCATATAATGTAATATTTTTATAAAACATCAACTGATATGTAATCACATTTAACAAGCAAAAACCGACAAACCCGAGCTTTGTAACAATGGACCCGTAATGGACCAAATTAGCCTTGTTGCACCACAAGGCCCAACTAGTTTGGTTTAGCACTATTGGACTTGCTCATGGGCTCAACCCACTTGGGCCCAACATATGAGTAGAGGCCTGGTCCTAAATGGATAAATCGACTAAAAAACATATTGGACTCTTAATGGGCCTATTAGGCCTTAACATATACTTGGGCTAAAATTAGTAAAATTGGATTAAGTTAACTAAATGCTTAACAACTAATAATGTTATACAAAGTGATAAAATCCCACTTGATCATCATGTTTATGACTTGATTACATATACATAACAACTTTTTATAAATATTACTCGACATAGTCTAAGATCGAGTATTATTTGTTTAGGTAACCCGTGATCGCGACGCGCGTCGTCGCCTTAGTTGCCGATAACCCGTCTTCCAAACCAACGTGAGTTCATAGCCTCGCACTCTTTTAAATGTTTTATGAAATGTTTTATAAACCCGCGAGGGAGATAACATGCTAGTTTTGATAAATATAGAACACAAGGGGTCCCGATTGTATGTTTATTGATATGGACCCGATTGATTGGATGACCCAATGAATGATTGAAATGGATTATTATTAGTTAGGTTATGTCACTATAAGTCCCATTAGCATGAATTATGAACTACCGAGAATTGGTAGACGCTTATGCATATAATAGTACTATTTGGGGCTGATCACCCCAGTTCGCGTCTTGACGGCTGATCCCCGTTGTGTCACATTGATTGGCAAGCAAATTTATGTATGAGAGTGGTATATTTAGCGTGATTTTTGTGACGACACGCCGTTTTAAATGGGCAAATGAATTCCGGGCTAGCTACCCGATATATTATAGAAAGGTAACAATGTCATGCGGCTTATAATAATCCGATAATAATACCGATAATGGTAACGCTGAGGCTGCGGTCTCAATGAATAGTGTATGATATATGATTTGAATTATAATATATTGCCTGACAAGCAATATGGGGTCTTATTTATTGATATTATACTGGTGTTCTGGTTTTACATAACTGTTTTATATAACGGTTTTTATTATACTATAAACAACGTTATAAAACGTATTGAATGGTGTTGTTACGACAATGATTCGTAAAAAATGTTTTTGGCCTATGTTATGGTCTACGACAAAGAATTATATAAAAAAAATTACGGTAATGATTATATACCGTTTTTCTGTTAACGGTTTTTACTAAACTCTATGAATTCACTCGGCATTCGCTGACTTTTAACATGTTTTATCTCAGGTACTTGAAGGTAATTCTCGGGAAGACGGCAAGAGTTTATGGCCCGCTTTTAAATAAAAATTTCCATTCGAATATTTTGTAAATTTGTAAGACATACTTTGATCTGTGGACCTATGTAATTTGATATTTATGAATGGAAAATGCTTTGTTATTAAACGACGCGATTTTTAAGCGTTGTCTATGATTTGAGTAATGTGCTATCCCGTAACACCAACGACTCTTCCGCTGATTTGAAACGTGTATATTTGGGGGTGTTACAAATAAGGCTTGATCTTTTCAAACTCGTACTCGTGTTTTTTTGTATTGTGAATCTTAGGTATGACCCTAATCATTGAAGACTTTCATGTTTGGTTTTTGCCCGGTCACTCGAGCTTCCATACTTTGATTGTCAAAAGGGGCACTCACTATCCTTTGATTTTTATCGACTAACGTTTTATCTTAAAGCATAATTAATAAATTGCTTATAGATTTGCGTACTCTTACCATGTTAGGACTTTTGCATTCGAATCTTCGTGTTCTAGCAAGGGGGTGTCACTCTTGAGCTAGGATACATTGAGGATAATATTTGGTTTTAGCATGGGGGAGTCAATCGATATAATCGCTTGCAATTGCTTTTGTCGTGTTCAAACGTAATCGTTTTTCTCGTTTTTCATAAAAAATTTAAATTTTTAGTGTAATTTTGTGTTTAATAGTAAAGAAAATAAGTTTTTTTTACACAAATGTAGGCTTTCCGTTGGTGAAAATAAGAATAGTTTTTTACTCGACTCGTTTTTTACCTTAGCTCATTCCTTAACATGCTTAAATCAAGTTTTGTTAGACTTTTATATAGGGAACTTTAAAACGCGAAAGTCTTAACTCATACGGGTTTAAGAACAAGAACTTTTCGTAAGTTCCTATAATTGATCCTAGAAAGTCATTTATCAAGGGAACTTTAAAACTCAAATTCTAAAACTTGAAAAAGTCTAAGAAGATGCAAGATCCTATAGATGACTTGAAAACCCAAAATTTTGATTTAATAGGCTAAGTGTCCATTAGTCTCACTTCTTTGAGATTTTACAATATAGAGAACAAGAGATGATAAAGTTGAATCATATGTTTAGAGGTTAAGTCTTCCTTGTATAAATATTTTTGTGTTGATTCTATCTCTTCGTATTTATTTTTCACGCTTGAATATTTAATTGCTTAATAAATGAAGTTTTTAGCGGTTTGGACTTAATATCTTAACTCATAACTCCTTGTTTTTCTTCCCTTGTAATTAAAGTAAGAACACATTGAGGGTGTCAGTGTCGTGGACTTTTTGATCATGGGATTGCGAAAATTTGGCTTACTATATATATTATTAATAAAGAAGAATAAATAAAAACATGTTTTCTATGAGCCTTCGGGTGGGAGTCATGTGGCACTAGCCTTGTCATTCGAGCCTTAGGGTGTATGGCATGGTGACATGTTTAATAAAAAATGCTTCATCATTATGAGCCTTAAGGTGGAATGGTGAATGTCAATTCCCTTGTTTATGTCCAAGGAGCCTTAGGGTGTGGATTATAAATAAGGAGCACTTTTACATCTTAAAGAGCCTTAAGGTGTATGATGTAAATGTTTCTAATTCCATTAATAAGGTCAAATCGACTTTGGAGGAATAATTGTTGCTTTAAGTAGACCTATTAGCCAAATTTCGGATCCGGGAATTTATTCCTCAAATCGTGTTAAGTTATCCTTGATGTGGACTTTCTTTAGTGACAACGGTTTTTTAGGTCGAACTTAGGTTTTGAGTGTTAGGTTTACACCGTTTTTTCCTTCATTTTTGGACTAATAATTATTAAATAAGTCAAATGAGCCTTTGGGTGAATGACAAAAATTAAAATCTAGAGATACAATTAGGAATAAAGGATATTGAGTTTAACACAAATTACTTGTATGAGTGGTCTTAACATTGGAACTTATGATTGACAATGATCTTGTTTTTAAACTTGGCATGGAAAGAGTGAAAAGTCGAGGATGATGAATCTATTCGAGTTTTATGATCCTAAAAGTTATTTTTCAATAATGAAAAACAATACATTATGTCTTTGCATAATAAAGTGTCAAAAGTTGAATAAAAATGTAGTTAGTTGCTTTATTTTATCATTGCCTGAGGACACGGCAATTGCTTAGCAAGGGGGAGTTTGATATGAGTGAAATTACTCATATCATTTATATCATAAAAGGGACATAAAATGCATATTTCACATGAAAATGGTATTGTATATGCTTGCTTCTTGTTTCATGTGTGTAGGTACCAAGATCACAAAAACTGGCAAAAATCGACACGGGATTTGAAGATTTCACTACAAGGCCAAAAGACAAGTTCGTTTTTCGAGGATTCAAGTTTTACAAAGTTAAATGGGCCTTGGTGGGATCCACATTTGTGTAATGGGCCTAGAAGCCCAATTATGGAAGCTTTATTTAACATTTGGGTCAAAGCCCAACAAAAGTCCAACAAGCCCAATACCAAAGTTTAATAAGGGACGCATGGAAAGTTTGTGGTTCAAACTTTGGGCCATAATCCCATATCGTGAATGAATAAACAGCAAGGATGGACTTTATTTATTACATTTGTAAGGTCCAAGTTTTATCCAAGAGGGCCCAAGGAAAAGTAGATGGTTGAAGTAATATATATTTTGTGGTCAAGTTTTTCTTGGTCAACAAAATCATTCGTTACAAACAAAGAAAGAAAGAGAGACGAAGAAAATTGGGGAAAAAGAAACGCAGCTCATGAACCCTAGCTATTTGGGGGTTTCCAAATCAAGGGCAATTGGCTTACACGCGCCTCAATTAATTGCCAATTTTTTAGGAAGAGAAGATGTTGAATGAAGGGTGAAGATCACCTCATCTTCAACAAAACCTCACCCCTCTCGGTGAGGCTATAAAAACCCCCATTTTTATTGAGTAATGTATTCCTTTTTCTTCTTGTAATGTTATAATGATAGTTTTAAAATAGGATTTGTATTTTTATTTTAAATATTGTAATGATTTGATTTAGTTAATAAAATTCATTTTCAGCTTTAATCTCCTTTTTATTTACTCGTTTGATACTATATAAAAGGGCTTGCAATTTATCTATTATTGTTATTATAACTGAAAATCACTCGTTTTAGCTTATATGTTAGCTATAATGAGTGAATGAGTAGAAATAAGGAAATCCCATTATCCCACTGGATAAATGTATAAAAAAGTTGATGTTTCGAGGAATATAGGTGGTTCGTGATTTGATTGTGTTGGTTGACATTTCGGTTCAAAGGTAGCTCAGCGCTACCTTCGTCATCAAAGGCATCTTCAAATAAAGGTTAAGCTATTTTTATGTTCTTAATTTCTAGTTAAATCTGATTTTTGGTTTTATTTTTGATGAATCTGTTTGATGTGTTATTCTTGACTGTTATTCTTGGTTATGAATGTATGAATCTGCTTGTACTGATATTTGGTTAGATATGATTATTATCTGTTATTGAGAGGTTGTTTGGTTAATTTGGTCTTATTTTACTGTTAAACTGAGCTTTTGAAACTGCTGAATCTGCTGAATCTGTGATAGTACTGATTGGCTCTGTCTGCTGATTAAGTTTGGTTTGTTATTTAGGGTTTTGCTTTGATTGTGAGTTTTAAGATCTGATACACGTTTAGGTTTCTGTAAGTTTGAATGTAGTTTACTGTTTAATCTTAGGATTCTGTGGAGCACCGATTATGTTAGACTGTTATTTGGTGTGAAGTTACTGTAATCGTGTATTGGATTACTTAGTACGTTTGAGTCTCATTTTTATGGAGCTTTATGTTAGGAGATATAGCCTTAATTTGATATAGATTTGTGTTGCTGTGATTAAGAGTATATGATTAAGTTATGTAATTGATTGCCATTTGCTGATCTTTGTGTTTCGACTATAACTGACATGAGTATCAGTTTAATAGGGATATGTTTTTCTGATTTTTGGGGAACCTTTCTTTTATTGCATATGAATGGAGTTTCTCATGTTTAATTTGAAGTTATCCTGTTATTTTGTTTGTTGAATCTGTCAATCTAGCTGTGATAATGTTTTATTCTAGAGTTTATTTTTGGATGATATTTGTTTAACTTTAGTTTGGTGTTTATTTTGCTGATATAAATTTGTGTTGATTTGGTCTGCTGCTTAATATTCTAGTACATGCTAATCTGATTTTGCTTTTATTTGTTGTTTATAAACTGTGCTACTAATACTTTTAATCAGACCCAATTGGTTTGTTTGTTTGGTGGTTAACAGAATTTGTTAACAAAAATAAACATAGCAAAAAATTCGTCCTCAGGGGGTCTCGAACTCGAGACCTCTCCCTTAACAGCCATAGCCATAGCACTTAATAACAAGATTTTTACTATTAGAAAGTTCGTTTTCTCGGTATCTCTTCGAATTGATTTCCGGTTAATTGTGTGAGATTAGTTGTTCTTGGTGAAACAAATATTTTTGGTTTTGGAAAATAAATGAGCAAGACTTAATAATAAAAGGCGAGAAATTAAAACAAGTTAAAATGTAAACGGTGCGATATTTAAAACTTTAACAGTAAATGACGAGAAATGAAAGGACGTAAAATTAAAACTTAACAAAAAATAAATGATGCAAATAAAAACTTAAACTAAAAGAAAAGTGAATAAAAATTCAAATAAATAAAAAGGCGGGAAGAATCAAACTTGAAAATAAAAAGAAGAAAACTTAAAAATAAAAACAGATAGAACCTTGATTCGGAAGTTTAAAACTTCCGAATGAACAAGCTTGATCCGGAACTTCTAATGTTCCGGATGAAGCTTCCTTCATTCGGAACTTTTGGACTTCCGGATGAAGAAGTGTTCATTCGGAACTTTTGACTTCCGGATGAAGGAATGTTGACCCGGAACTTTTAAAGTTCCGAATGAAACACCCTTGATTCGGAACTTTCGAACTTCCGAATGAAGGAGTGTTGACCCGGAACTCTTCAATGTTCCGAATGAAACACCCTTGATCCGGAACCTTTAAAGTTCCGAATGAAGGATCATTGATCCGGAAGTTTTCTGGGAATACAGTAACAGAAGCAAATCAAACCGAAGAAACAAGGGATATACAGTAAACACGATTTATCCTTAAATCAATCAAAATCAAACGAAAGATTAAACCGAAACAACCAATAAGCATCAACTAACAATAATCAATCAAAACAAATCATCAAAACTAACAAACATAAACAAATCAATCAAAACCCACTTGATTAAAATCATAAAAACTCAAGAACATGAACAATCAAGATAAAGAACAAATCAAACAAGAAAGGAAGAAGGAGATTAGCAATAAGATAAAGATCAATAACAATTAAAGGTAAACTTACTTGTAATTAAAAGAGAATCAAGGGTGCGTTACAAGAGAATTCAAATGCATAAAATTAAAGAACAAGGAATGAAAAATGGGGAAGAGAGGCTTGTCAAGCCTCCAACAGCTTAAACAAATGGCTCAATATGTGTATTTATAGGGGAGGAAGGGATTAGTGGAAGGAAGCTTCCTCCCCTCTTTCCTCTTTTCCTTAATTGCGTCATTAGGTCCCTCCTTTCTTTAATCTTCTTAAATCTTGGACTATAATGACTTTGGCTCGGGATTTCTTTGAACTCGTCTTGTAATTCTTCAATAAATTATACTTGAGTTCTTCGGCTTTTCGTAAACTTCCGTCTTTTGACTTTTTCTTCGATAAATCTTCAGAATTGGTCTTGGACTTCCATTCTTTTTCCACTCTTGATCTTTCGACTTCGTCTTTTGTCTTTTACTTCAATAAAAGCCCGTGAAAGCCGTGTTTTCTTCACTTTTCACCTTCTCGACCCTGAAACACAATAAAAACACAAACCGCGCATAATTCCGCCATTTACAACATAAAATATACGTTTAGGTCCCGTTTTAATGTAATTAAGTGGTAGAAAAGATGGGGGTTTTCACACCTATCAAATCCCCTACACTTAACCATTGCAATGCCCTCATGCAATGCTTAGCAATAAAGCAAGGTTTACACTTTCCATCATAATCAACCTCCCTTGGCCTTTATTAAACAACTAAGGAAAATCAAAAAGATAGAAAATAACAAGATGCAACAAGGAAGAAACTTGTAAAGAAATCTAAGACTTACATTAGGGCTTGTGTGTCATGAATGTTTATCACCCTCAAGTTTCACGTTCCCCATGCCAAGCTTAAAAACAAGATCATTGTTAGTACAAGTTAGCATAACAAACATTTACTCATGCGGTTCAATTAATCACTTAAACTCCCTTATTCCTATGGGTATCTCTTATATTTTATTGATGTCTTGAATGATCACGAGGATGCATTGTTGACTTATTCCGATAATTTATTAAGGCTGAAAGCAAAGGAGGACGATTTGATCAATAGTTAGCTAAAGGACAAAATCTCTTAAAACTGCTTCTCGGGATATCAAAAAGTTCATATCTTGGCATAACTTGGTTCACAATTTGAGACCTTTCTCGGGCCGATATTTGGCATGTACTTCATACTTCATATCTTGAGAGACGTGCTTGAGATAATGGTCTTCTCATCGTTCATAGAGTTTCTTCACTTGGAGACTTTTGAGAGGTACTCCAACTTTGTTGACCACGACTTCATGATTATTTCTTCAATCTCTATTTGGGATTTTGAGATACAACAATCCGCCTCCTTTTCGGACTTGGATCTATTTATCCTCATACCTTGTTAGGGTCTTTTCGGATAGACTTCTCCATGATCTTTATGGGAGTTGATTGCTTTTCGTCGTGAGTCTTGATCCTTCATATTGATTTTGGGAATAATGCTTTTCACATCACTTTGGATCTTCAGCAATAAAATTAAATCCTCATGCCAGTTTAGGGCCTTTTCGGACTCGCCAATCTTCGCACCCCACTTCATAAGTTATGCCTTGGCTATGAACTCTTATCATTACCGAGCAACTTTTAAACGATCTTGGGCTAGAAGCTAAGTAACTTTTCAAATCGTATGACCTTACTTATTGCAGATAATTTATTAGCAAGTGATGGGAGAAAAATATCATAATTAACTTACATAAGTTAATGAGAGAATACCAAACTTGTAACCAACTCTATCATTTCTCGTTCTCCACAATTTAAAATCTCAAGGAATGAGAATCGTAGATGCTTAGCCTAATAAACCAATTAAGGTCTACATGGTTAAGGATACTAGCTAGAGTGAACTTGGATAAGTAAACTCGGGTTGAGTCAAAATATTCACAACGGGCCTAATATATCTAAGATAACTAAACTTGTTAAAACCATTTTATTAAAATGCTTAGAAAGTAACAAAAATAAAGGAGACTACAACTAGGCCAAAATAGATTAAAATTTTTGATAAATGTCGAAAAATTGATTTTCCGGTTAAAATGAGGACAAATACAAGGAAAAGGCCACTTAACTTCGATAGAAGTCCCCCCTACACTTAATATAAACATTGTCCTCAATGTTTAAGCATGTGGGAGTAAACTCCCCTACACTTAGGACATTGTGCACTTTGTTTAAATCTCGTTAAGGAAAAGACAACTAAAGAGATTCCTATTTTAATATTGAGAAATATAAAATAGTGAATCGAAAAGAGTTTAGGATAGAACCGGGAAGAAGGGAACACGGAATCACGGTTCGTCAAAAGTCATCAAGAGTGTGTCTTTGAAGCTCTAATCCCTGCATATGATAAGAAAGAGAACAAGAAACACCAACGGGGCTCCCCCTACACTTATGATGAAAATAGATAGATAATTGGGTTGCCTCCCAAAAAGTGCTTGTTTTTGTTAACCGAGTCACGAGCCTGACTCGTCCCCGGATTAAATTGTCCATGGGGAAGCCTCGAATGTGATACCGGGATCAAAGACCTTGTCCTCGTTCCCGGTTGACATCAACAAAGGAGAGGCTGGGGGATAAGTCTTGAAAGGGAGAAAGGTCCTTTCAACATACGTATAGTATGTGAATTCAAGATCCACGGGAGGTGGGTTGGGTAAAGTAAGCACATTGTCCTCCCCCAAAGACAATGGAAGTTGAGCAAACGGCAAAGCCGTGATGGTATCAATCATAGCATAATCAATGTCACCTCCCGGGTCAAAGCACTCATCCTCATTTCCCGGTATAAAACGAGTAGAGTAAAAGTGATACATCACCCGCTTGGGTGTGCACGTGGGAGGATGAGGTGGCAATATAATATGAGAAGTATGAGAACAATTACCTTCCACATGCGTCCCTTTTTCAGTAGATTCACATCTTTCCACCTCTGGGATAGAAGGTGTAGTGTCATCGTGTAATAAATCCTCTAGAAAAAGTATATCTCCTTCCACATCAGCATACCCGGATATGTATTCCATGGGTGTATCAATATCAAGAAACTCATCGATCTCAGGAATGTGAAAACCATCATCACTAAGGAGTGAAGTATTTTGCTTTAGAAATTCCTCCTCGTCGAAAATAACCTCAATATCGTCATCACTCTCCTCATTATTTATAGGGCCAATAATATGCTCAGGGATATGGGTACTCGTCTGATCTTGCTGCTGTAAAAATGACTCCATACAAGTTCGCAGCGTGTGTAAAAGCTCTTTTGATTGCGCTTGACAAGCTGTAGCAAGATCGACAATTGGTTCTTGGTAACTCATCCCGTGACGAGGCTGATGATCGAGTGAGTGCGGTGGGGGCTCAAGATTTTGAAAACCAGAATTATAGCACGGTTGTGGCTCATAGTTGTTCATCGGTTGACAATAATAGGTATCGTGAGGACCCCCACAGTTGTTGCAAACCGGGTATGGAGAAAAATCAAGTGCGTCTTGTGGATAGCTATTATCATTGTCATAATTGTACCCCGGTTCTTGCCCGTGACCATACGGGTATCGAACCGGGCACGAAACATGCCAATGAGAATCGCTTCCACAATAGATGCACGGGGGAACAGGGGGTGGGTTCAAAAAGAGGGAATTAGTCGAGTTGCACAAGGGACAAAATCCGAATTGTGTGTAGTCGATATCGTTTCCGCACCGCTCACATGTACACCATTGACAAGAGTTGTTCCCAGATAATTGTTTCCCACACCGGACGCAATGGACATAAAAATCCATGAAGAAAGATAGATAAGCAAGAAGAATATTTTTGGTGCAAAACTTTGAAAAAGAAATGTTTTTTATGATTTTTCAAATGTTTTTGGATTTTTGAAAATTTTTGACAAGAAAAATAACGTTCACAAGTGAACGGATCCTAAAATCCAACGCGTCACTCACAAAAAACCTTCGATCTTCACGAAAAGAGCCGGCAGCGGCGCCATTTTAATAACAAGATTTTTACTATTAGAAAGTTCGTTTTCTCGGTATCTCTTCGAATTGATTTCCGGTTAATTGTGTGAGATTAGTTGTTCTTGGTGAAACAAATATTTTTGGTTTTGGAAAATAAATGAGCAAGACTTAATAATAAATGACGAGAAATTAAAACAAGTTAAAATGTAAACGGTGCGATATTTAAAACTTTAACAGTAAATGACGAGAAATGAAAGAACGTAAAATTAAAACTTAACAAAAAGTAAATGATGCAAATAAAAACTTAAACTAAAAGAAAAGTGAATAAAAATTCAAATAAATAAAAAGGCGGGAAGAATCAAACTTGAAAATAAAAAGAAGAAAACTTAAAAATAAAAACAGATAGAACCTTGATTCGGAAGTTTAAAACTTCCGAATGAACAAGCTTGATCCGGAACTTCTAATGTTCCGGATGAAGCTTCCTTCATTCGGAACTTTTGGACTTCCGGATGAAGAAGTGTTCATTCGGAACTTTTGACTTCCGGATGAAGGAATGTTGACCCGGAACTTTTAAAGTTCCGAATGAAACACCCTTGATTCGGAACTTTCGAACTTCCGAATGAAGGAGTGTTGACCCGGAACTCTTCAATGTTCCGAATGAAACACCCTTGATCCGGAACCTTTAAAGTTCCGAATGAAGGATCATTGATCCGGAAGTTTTCTGGGAATACAGTAACAGAAGCAAATCAAACCGAAGAAACAAGGGATATACAGTAAACACGATTTATCCTTAAATCAATCAAAATCAAACGAAAGATTAAACCGAAACAACCAATAAGCATCAACTAACAATAATCAATCAAAACAAATCATCAAAACTAACAAACATAACCAAATCAATCAAAACCCACTTGATTAAAATCATAAAAACTCAAGAACATGAACAATCAAGATAAATAACAAATCAAACAAGAAAGGAAGAAGGAGATTAGCAATAAGATAAAGATCAATAACAATTAAAGGTAAACTTACTTGTAATTAAAAGAGAATCAAGGGTGCGTTACAAGAGAATTCAAATGCATAAAATTAAAGAACAAGGAATGAAAAATGGGGAAGAGAGGCTTGTCAAGCCTCCAACAACTTAAACAAATGGCTCAATATGTGTATTTATAGGGGAGGAAGGGATTAGTGGAAGGAAGCTTCCTCCCCTCTTTCCTCTTTTCCTTAATTGCGTCATTAGGTCCCTCCTTTCTTTAATCTTCTTAAATCTTGGACTATAATGACTTTGGCTCGGGATTTCTTTGAACTCGTCTTGTAATTCTTCAATAAATTATACTTGAGTTCTTTGGCTTTTGGTAAACTTCCGTCTTTTGACTTTTTCTTCGATAAATCTTCAGAATTGGTCTTGGACTTCCATTCTTTTTCCACTCTTGATCTTTCGACTTCGTCTTTTGTCTTTTACTTCAATAAAAGCCCGTGAAAGCCGTGTTTTCTTCACTTTTCACCTTCTCGACCCTGAAACACAATAAAAACACAAACCGCGCATAATTCCGCCATTTACAACATAAAATATACGTTTAGGTCCCGTTTTAATGTAATTAAGTGGTAGAAAAGATGGGTGTTTTCACACCTATCAGCACTCAACCAACTGGGCTGGTTATTTTTCTTTGTTATATAACTGTTTTTAAGTTACTAATACGTTTACTTTTCTCACTTTCATTATAAATACTTAAACGTTTTTTCCGTTTTAGTTTAACAAATCTTTAATTCCTTTTAATACTAATTTGTTTATTTAAATGTTTGGTAAAATTAATTATTTTAATAAAATTATTTTAATATTAGTATTTTCTTTAAATAATTTTGTTTTAATTTATCCTTTTAGAGTGAAAATCATTATAAAGTAAAAAAGTAATAGTTTTAAATTTCGTCTTGTTGATTTAATTTCGGGTACGATTCATGCACTTTAGGTTAAAATAGTAGGATTTTAAATAAAACCGAAACAAATTCAAATCAATTGTCCTAATCAAATCGAAAGTCTCAAATTCACAATTTCCTTGTGTACAACGAACCGGGATCACTCTCGTGTTTAATTAATCCATCTTTAGCTTATTTTTGGATTATTACTTTTTCCAAAAGGTAATTTCCTAAATTTGCTCTATAACGTATTATATTAAAAGACACCGACACTTTCCCACACATCATAAGTCTCATTCCAATATTTGATCGGTGAGAAAGAAGAATTCTTAAAAGGTTTGGGAGAAGAGAAATCATGAGGATTCTTGTTCTTCATGATCTAAACTGGTCGAACCGATATTTTTAGTTTCTTTGAAACCTTAGAAGAAGAAGTTTTAGGTTGAGAAGATTGTGACAAGGATATGTCATGGTTAGGAATGGAAGAGTTAGAGATTGTGAGGGATGAAGAAGAGAACTCCCAAAAGAGAAGAATTTAAAGAAAATAGACAAGGAAAAGATTGAAATGAAAACAAAAGGTTTTAAGGAATGTTTAGCCAAATTGGGTAAACAAAGAATCTTGACAAAGACAATGGTCAAAGAAGAAAGACCAAAAATAAGCCAAAAATTGGCTTGCTGTCCGCGGTTCCTTACAGGGACCGGCGACTCCGTATCGATATGGATCCGCGCGACTACTAAAGAGCCGCACACAATGGACTTGAAACCATGATTTTTCAATGTTTCGAAGAAAAATAAGACTCATTCAAAAATTTGCAAATCTTGGATTTTTACTTCTTTTATCACTAGAATATGCTAGGGTTACATAAAAGCAACACACGCACAAAGAATGTCTTGACAAATGGTGACAAAAAATTAAAATAACATTTTGAACCAATTTTTAGTCAAGTTTTAGAGGTTGTGATAGATTTAGGTTCAATTTTAAATATATTTAAAGTTGATTAATGTGACCACATAGGTTGAAACACATAAAAAAACTAAATCCATAGATCATATTCATGAAAAATTCATGAAGGAAAGGAAAAACAAGAAAAGAAATAACAACTAACTAATACAAAGTTAGCTTAAACTAGTTCTTGATAGCATAGTCTTCTTTGGCTTGACTTTCTTTAAAAACATTTATTTTTGAAAATAATCATTCATCCCCTAGGAGGAGTAGGCATGGAGAACAAGGCAAGCAAGAAATCATGCAACCTCCTATGGAGACCAAGCATCTCCAACCTTAGGTTTTGAATGATTTAGTTATTTTAGAGACAACATGGACAATTGGCGCCATGAGCTTCTAGAAAACCAAGGAAGTAAGGATCACCCATGAAGTGAGAAATGGGAATGCCTAAAAAAAGGGGAGCATTTGAGGGAGGAGGAGGTGGTGGAGCCATAGTGTCCAAGGGTGATATGGGTGAAATGGGTAAATTTTGTGGAGTGAAAGGAGAGGTAACCAAAGGCTCAAGAACAAAGGGTATGCTTTGTAGAGGTTGAGGTTGAGTATTCACATCCAAGGGAGGACTAGGAGTGAAGGGTGAGGACAACTCATTCATTCTTGATTGGAATGAGGAGGAGGTAGAACCATGTGAATGGTTGGTATCATGAGTTGAGTTGGTCTTGCATGGAGCAAGGGGTGGTGAAGGTGATGAAGAAATAATAATAGGATAAGTCTCATTTTTAGGAGTATGAAAAGATGAAGAACCAAGTTTGGGTAACTTAATCTTAATCTTAAGGTTTCTTTTGGAAGAGTAAATTTTGGGAGAGTTGGTTGTTCTAGTAGACACCATGGTTGTGAAGAGGTCTAGAAGGAAGTTTAAGGGATGAAGAACAAGATCAACAAGGAGGGGTTTAAGAAGAGAAAGTGATGATCCAAGCTAGTAATGGGTTAAAATTATTTTATGTGAATAATGAAATTAGGTAGCCTAGTTTAGGAAAGTGCAGGTTTTTGCAAAAATTTTATCAATGTTTACACAGATTAAGGGAAAAAAGTGTAAAGCAAAGATTCTCTCGGAACAAGTGATGGCGGTTCCTTATGTAGGGTCGCGGTTCGTTACCGCTAAGGAACCGTGGGGAAGATAAAGAACCGCCCACAGAGGGTTCCAAAAAATACACTTTCTGAAACATTTTCCAGTCCAGATTTCACACAAAGGTTTATCAAGCCAAAGTGAACTATTAATCAAAATCTAGGAAGCTAACTAACACATAAGATGCACAAAGCAATGTGAATCGAAAAATCGATCACAAAGCACCTAGGATTAAAATAATAGATAATCCAAACACAAAGTATTAGTTAATACACATAACATCCTAAAAAAAGAAAGATAAAGGATATAGTTCAACAATCCAAACATGTTTACAAACATGTTAATCATGAATTTCCAAAGCTTCACTTCTTCTTTTTGCCAAGTCCCTTGATCAATTTGCTTATGCTCTTGAACGAACCTCTTGACTCTACTCGATGTTCATACAACTCACCTTGGGTTTTGAGATTAGCAGATAGACATCCTCAAGTCCGAAGTTATCCGGAAGTCTACTAGTGGCATGGTGAGGAGGAGGGAAAATTTCGTCTAAACCATCCATGAAAGAGTTCATGGAAGGGTAGGAGTCACTCGAAGAGCCAACATGAGAACTAGTACCTATACCACCACCATCACTTGGTGACATATTAATGTCCTCATCGTCGGACTCTTGTGGTTCATTCTTTCTCGGACCTCGATCACTTCTAGGCTTTCTTGGTTGTACCTCTCGAATAGGTAGCATGACCTGTTGAACCGGTTGAAAGCGTGAAAGATTAAGGTCGGGAAAGTCTTCACCAACCTTCTTAAGAAGGCTAGTAAGGAGCATGGCATAAGGAAGATTTGTTTTGGGTTTGGAAATGGCATAGTTGATCCGTCGAGCGATGTAAAATGCAAGATTGTACTTGGTGTTGGTAGAGATGCAAAATAACATATGCACCATACATGTCGGAATATGATCCCGGTTTCCACCAAGACAAAACACATTCTCCCTAAGAATGTCGGCCCAACGAACCATACAATCATTAAGGTCGCTTAAGAGAACCTCAAAACGCTTCACCGAATGCTTGTTTGAATGGAGGCTTCTTACAACGTTTCCACTACGCGCTTTATAAATGACATCAAGGATGAAGTCAAGGTCAATCTCTTCATTGTCATTCGGAGCACAATCAAAGGGATCAAGGAGAGCATCAAGCTTCCATTTATCCGTAAATCGACAAGTGCCTCTAAATGGAACATGAAGAGCTAGACCAAAATCTTCGAGAGAGTATGAAATGAGTCGACCATCAATGATGAACTTAACATATATTATATCGTTGTCAGAAACGAGAGAATATGTGCTAAAGAATTCCAAAAGAAATTCGGGATATATATCCTCCTTGATGTACAACAAACAATCAAAATCAATTTGTTCGAACATCGACTTAGTATATATATATATCCCTCAATATCCTCTTGGACAACTCTACCCTCGTGAAAGCAATGTTTTTGAAGTGAGGCATAGGTATTGGAAAGTTGAGGGGAAGGACAAAAATCGGCTAGGTTTAGCATGTATTGTTTAGTGTATTGGTGATCTTGTTGATATTCCGAAGGCATGATTAGTACCTAAATAAACACAAAACTATTTCCCCAATCACTCATATGTTAAATATAAGACAAAATTTAAAAAGATGAGAATGTGTTTCATCAATTTCTTGACAAACAAAGGATTAATCCTTATCATTCCCATGTTCACAATGTACCTAGTTCATTGATGTTCATTTCACAAGTCTTAAATTTATATTACAGGGTTTAGACAAAACAAGGGACTAGAAATACAAACACGGGCAAGTATACCCTTTCGTTCGTAATATAGCTTGTAGTGGTAAGCAAGGATCGTTCGCTGAGACTTAGTTTCATTTGGGTAATCAATATAATAATTGAAGAAAGAAATGATTGATATGAATAACAATGGTAACAAATATGACTAATATGGGATAGTTCATATGAGTTCGTGATGATGATAATAATGATCGAGATATGTTTGGGTAGGTAAAGAGTGATAATCCTTTTTCGTCAAAATGGCTTTTCCACAATTTACTTTAGGGTGATTCAAGACTTATATTTATTCGAGCGACTAAACTCAAAACAAGTTGCCAACGAGTTCAATATTTTATCACGGTTTCTAAGCAGACTTCTCCAACCAAAGATTCAAAACCATAGACAAGTCTTTAAAAACTTATTACAACGATTTGCGTTTCTCAACGCCAAGCCATCATAACAAATCAACTCTAGATAAAATATGGTTTCTAGAACTAGGTGGTAAAATGGTTCTACAACATTAGCTTAAAATCAATTTATAAAGGATCATATCATAGCATCATCACTAATCATAGTCACATACTCATATAGTCACAAATAGCTTAGCCTAACATAGTAATGAAAGTAACAAATGGAAAAGAGTAAGAGAACATCATACTTAGATTTGATCGAATGAACGAGTACACAAGTGTCACGATTGTATCGTTCCTCCAAGAATCGAAGAGTGGAATACTCTCGTTACAAGTATTTCCCAAAAGTGGATAATACTGAAAATACTACTAAGAAGCTAAGAATACTCGGATTAGAGTAGTAGTTTTTAGAATGAGATATGTCAAATGAGTAAAAGTGGCTCCTATTTATAGTGGTGGCTGAGAGCAAATGTGCGCCGAACTTATCCGAAAGTGCGCCGCACTTTGGATGTGGGAATGTGCGCCGCACTTTTGTGCGTTCCAGAATATTCTTTCAATAGTTTGGCTAAATTGCACCATAAGGACACTCCTTTGTATTTTCTTCACTTTGCTTCTCCATACTTCATACTTCATATAAAACGCAATATATTAAGTATCCAAAGCTCTTATTTATAATACAAAGTGGCATTATAATAACTGGTTGAATATGTATATTTTGGTCGTTATCAAATTCCTCCACACTTAGTTATTACTTTCCCTCAAGCAATCAAAGCGAGAAAACAAATTAGATTTTAAAAATGCTTTTAAGTGTTATGAAGTATGATAGGAAAATGATTAAATGTTTATAAGTAGCAAAAGCAAATGACAAATAACTTCAGCACCTCACATGGATAGTGTTTAGATTTTAAGTTCACACAAGTGTCACTCACGAGGGGTAAATGTAAGGTAACACTCAAATAGCACAGACATAAAATAGATAGCTACCACAGGTTTGTACATGACACATAAACATAACTGTTGCAGCGTGAGCACCAGATAAATTTTCAAAGAGACAAAACGTGATAATGATGAGGGTGTAAGAACAAAATATGCCTTGTCAAGGTCGTAGAACAACTATACTAAAATACTTTATATTTCTTTTTCTTTTTTTTTTCTTTTTTTAAGAGAACATCATATATACTTTTTCGATTTGAAAAATGGATAGCCATCAACATAAGGATAATACTACAAGGGATAATATAGCACACAGGTATGAGTGCAACATATTTTAGCAAGCCAGTGTAGCTTAACTAATATGATAAAATGGTGATTTATTTTGCCTCTTTTCGAAAATATCTATAAATTAACCTCATTGCGGTTTAGTATGTGACAGTCTAACATTTTCAGGTAGTAAATTATTTTCTCGTATAATATTTTGAAACTTATTTTTGTGTTGGTTGATGAACTCACAATTTACGGATTTAAATTTGGGCTTACGTGCATAATTTAGCGTCTTTTACGACTAAACCGGAAACCTTAGGATTACGTACTTACGTTTTTGAACTCCGTTTTTGATGAGACAATTTTTATTGGATTCGTTTTGTGTCGTTGATTCATAATTTATAAAAACGTTTTTCATGAAACGACCCGAGGGCACGCAAATCGAGGAAACTAGAATCGAGGAATACCCGTAAATTAGTGAGGTGGGACAAAATACATTATCCCACCTCACTAACACACATGGGACGGCACACATGACACCACATCAAGGATATGGCATCATGTTAGCTTACAACTTACAAGTGTAAGTTAAGCTTACACTCTAAGCTTCCACTAACTCAAAACCATCAAACCTAAACACATACCATCATTCCACACATGCAAACCAACTCAATTCTCTCTCAAAACCACCACCATTGCCGTCCACTTTGAAGAACAAACACCCCTTCTTGATCTTTTCTAGCCACAAAATACTTGTTATCTAGCTCTATCACGGAGTTACCTTGAAGCCTTGATCATTTGGTGGACATTTTAACAACAAAGGAGGAGATTTGCTTGTGTCCTAGGGCTGATTTCTCAACTTATGTTCTTGGTGTTTGATGATCTTGGAGTTACTTTTGGTGTTCATCAAGTTCTTGTCTTCCAAAAACAAGATATACTCTTGGTTGGTAAAGAAGATCATCCTCTCCATTTTCTCTTGTTATTTTTGTAAAGAACAGATATATTTTCTTTCTTGTTGTATATGTATATGATGAATATATGATGATAAAAATGTTGTATGGGGATCAAGTGTTGATAAATATGCTTAAAAAGGTTAATAACCATAAGAAACAAGGCTAAAATCATGATTAATTTGTTGGCTGTATAAAAATAGTATGTAACTAAAACTTGAACTGATAAAATTGCATGGTAGAATCCATTTACAGTAAGTACAAGATGTTATACACATGTGAGAGTTGGCCATGCAATGGAATCATTATAATGAGTGAGATATGATCAAAACAAGATGAGTGTGCTAATCTGAATAAGCTGTTTTGTAGGGACTGTTAAGCATAGATAAACTTAAAATGAGCAGTAGCTATAACTAAGTTAAATGTAGCACATAATATGAAGATCATGCCATCCAAAAATGAGCTTACAATTCATTGTAGAACTCTAGATATGATAAAAATGGTGAAGATGAAAATAAAAATCAGATTTTGAAGAATTAATGTTTATTACTATTATATAAGCACTCAAATTATATAGTATAAAATGTAAAATTAAAACCCACTAACTTATGAATTTTATTTATATAAATATGTAAAAGGTTAAATAAATGGATAAATTATAAAAATGGTAGTGGAATAATATTTATAAGTTACAAAAACTATAAACTTGATTTTTACGACTTTTTCGGCTATTACCGTAAAATTAACGTTTTTCGCCAATTAAAACTTAGACGATCAAACCCGTCTAATGTAAAGTTTTTAAAAGTCATATACTGATATATAAGTATCTAATACAAGTAAAAACCGATAAAACCCGAACTATAGGACATACGGACATTAACGAGCTAACTAAGCATATTGGACTAATAATTGGACTAAATAAGATAAACACTTATAAAAAGAACTTATTGGGCTTAACCCATTTGGGCCCAACATGTAAAGAGTGAATACTGATAATATAAGTATAAAATGGATTAAAACAAGTTAAAGAAATTATAATAAGCTTATTGGACTTAAAACGTGTAAATAGGTAAAACTAGTAAACTAGTAAAAAGTTACCAATACGTAAACACTAAAATGAGTAAACAAGGATATATAAACCCACTTGATCATCATCATATGTACAAAATCATCATATGTATATTGTTATTTTGATAAAAGTCATTGGACAAAAGTCTAAGACCGATTATTATTTATATAGGTTTCCGTGACCGAAGCACGCCCGTAGCCGATAATCCGCCTTTCATTATCAACGTGAGTTCATAGCCTCGCACTCTTTTAAATGTTTTGAAAAATGATTTGTAAACCCGCGAGGGAGATAACATGCTAGATTTTGATAAAAATAGAACACAAGTAGTCCCGATGGTATGCTTAATGATATGGACCCGAATGATGCTATGACCCTATAAACGAGACAAAAAGGATTATTAGTAGTTAGGTTATGTCACTTAAAGTCCCATTAGCATGAATTGTGAACTACCGGGATTTGGTAGACGCTTATGCATTTGATAGTACTATTTGGGGACGATCACCCCAGGTCGCGCCTTGACGGTTGATCCCCGTCGTACCACATTGATTGGTAAGCGAATTTATGTATGAGAAGATTCCATAGCGTGATTTTTGTGACGACACGCTAACTTAGATGGGCAAATTGTTTGTCGGGTTCGCGGCCCGCTGTTTTCATAGTAAGGTAACAATGTCATGCGGCTAGTAATAATCCAATAAAATGTATCCTATACATAATGTAATCCAATAACGACGCTAATAACGATAATAATATTACCTATAATGGTAATATTGAGGCTACGGTCTCATGGACGGTTTAAGATGTATGCTTGATTTATATATTGCCTGACTAGCAATACGTGGACTTACTTTCGATATTATACTTGTGTTCTGATTTTAACGATTGTTTTATATAACGGTTTTTATTAAACTCTATGAATTCACTCGGCATTCGCTGATATGATTTTTGCATGTTTTTATCTCAGGTGCTTGAAGGTAATCCGGATGGAGATCGACTCTGATGGCCCACATAATATTAAAAATGTTCATTCGATCTATGTTTTGTAAACTTAATGACCTTTATAATTTGGGACCTGTTGTACACTTTAAAACTTTAAATCGAATGAATGTATGTTGAACCTTGAACAACCATTTTTATGTGTTGTCTATGATTGGAGTTATTGTGCTATCCCGTAACACTCTAAAAGACCCTTCCGCTGTACCGATACGAAAATTGAGAGTGTTACATAGTAAATGATGATCAAGCACAAATTCTGAAGCATACTAGATTATCGGGTTTCACACAAAATAGAGAAATATAAGACTAGGCTTCCTCACATATTTGGTGGATGGTTTTTTGTGCTTAGTTATAGTGTCAATCAATTAGATTTTTGCTTTGCTAAAAACTTTATTTATTTTAAAATATATCATTTTTATTTATTTTCAAAAAGGTTTTTATGTGGAGAAATTTTTATTTATTATCATTTTTCCTATTTGTCCCTCCTCCACACTTAAGGTGAACGTCGTCCTCGGGGTGATAACTGATAAAAACTAAAAATAGGAAAACTGCAAAGGGAAATGAGAACTTCCCGGGGCTAAGTAGAAAATTGCGGGACTTCAACAGATGAATCCAGCTTATAGCTCCAAATTTGCTATTTTCCTGCATGTTATAAAACAAAACAAAACACATGCAATATATACAAGGACGGTTTTATTTATTTACAGGTCCTCCTCTACACTTAAGGTAAAAAGTGGGGGATAAAATACGAATTACCTTCTGAATAGCGCTAAGTTTAGAGTCTTCGGCCAGACTCGGCTACTCGGTTTTATTTCAAAAAGAAGAGGATTTCTTCTTCATCGAATTCATTACAGCTTTCTTCTTCGTGGTAGAGCTTGAGTCTGTGTCCATTGACAATAAAAGTGGTATTGTCTCTACCGTAGAGTTCAACACATCCGAACGGATATTGGTGTTTTACTGTGTAAGGTCCAGTCCATCTCGATGTAAGATTAGGTTGCTTGAATTTATATTTCGAGATAAAGAGAAGTACTTTCTCTCCATGTTTGAAATCTTTTCTTTGTCGCAGTTTGCGATCATGCATTACTTTGGTTCGTTCTTTGTATAAACGTGAACTTTCATAAGCTTGATGTCGAAATTCATCTAACTCATGAAGTTGAAATATACGTTTTTCTCCAGTTGCAATAAGATCAGGGTTGTAGTTCTTAAGTGCCCAACATGCACGGTGTTCAATTTCTATTGGTAAGTGGCATGTTTTTCCATATAAGAGCTTGTACAGTGGGGTTCCAGTTGGTGTTTTGAAAGCGGTACGAAAGGCCCATAGAGCATCTTCTAATTTCTTAGACCAACAAGCAGGGTTGTTTTGGACGGTCTTTTCAAGGATTCGCTTAAGAGCTCTATTAGTGTTTTCAAGTTGGCCACTCGTTTGAGGGTGGTAAGATATGGAAAATTGGTGGTTTACTCCATATCTTTTCATGATTTTTTCCATGAGTTTGTTACAGAAATGAGTTCCTATGTCGCTTATTAGTGCTTTTGGTATTCCAAAACGACAGAATAGTTTCTTCAAGAATGCTATAACAACTCTTGCATCGTTAGTTTGCAAGGCTTGAGCTTCAGCCCATTTCGATACATAGTCGACGGCGACTAAAATTTATTCACATTTATAAGATTTTGGAAATGGTCCCATGAAGTCGATACCCCACACGTTAAAGATTTCACAGACTTGGATATTATTCAAAGGTATTTTATCTCTTTTTGTAAGATTCCAGTCCTTTGACATGCTTCGCATAATCTTACTAAGGTATGAGCTTCACGAATAATCGTTGGCCAGTAAAAGCCATTGTCGAACACTTTTTTAGCGGTGGTGTTCGCTGCATAATGTCCTCCGGTAGGTCCGTAGTGACATTCATCGAGAATTTTTCGAGATTCGGATCCGTAAATACAACGTCGGATCATTCCATCGGAACAGATTCTAAACAGGTGAGGATCGTCCCAAAAGTATTTTCTAAGTTTAGAAAAAAATCTTTTCTTTTGTTGATAGGTCATGCCCTTTCATAAAATACCTACAGCCAAATAGTTTCCAAAGTCTACGAACAATGGTGTAATATTAGTATTTGTTTGCATTATGTGTTCATCAGGAAAATCATCGATTTCATAATCGCTAGAATCATCATTCTCTATGCGAGATAAATGATCAGCAACAACATTCTCAGCACCTTTTTTATCTTTAATTTCTAAATCGAATTCTTGTAAAAGCAATATCCATCGTATGAGATGAGGTTTGACATCTTTCTTTTTAAACAAGTACTTTAAGGCTGAGTGATCGGTATAAACTATTGTTTTCGATAATACGAGGTATGATCGGAATTTGTCAAATGCATAAACTACGGCCATGAGTTCTTTTTCCGTGATGGTGTAATTTTTTTGGGTTGCGTTTAGAGTTCTACTAGCAAAGTAGATGGGGTGAAATTGTTTTCCATCTTTTTGTCCAAGGACGGATCCAAGGGCATGTTCACTTGCATCGCACATAAGCACAAATGGAAGGTTTCAATTGGGGCTTGCAATAATTGGTGTGCATGTAAGTTTTGATTTAAGAGTTTCAAATGCTAAAAGGCATTCATCATTAAAATCGATTGTTTTTTCTTTTTCTAGAAGTTGAGTTAAAGGTCTTGCGATCTTCGTAAAGTCTTTGATAAATCGTCGGTAAAATCCGGCATGACCTAAAAAACTTCTAATGCCTATCACATTAGTAGGTGGTGGGAGTTTTGAAATTACGCTTATTTTTTATTTGTCAACTTCTAAGCCTGCGCCAGACACTTTGTGTCCAAGCACAATTCCTTCTTTAACCACAAAGTGACATTTTTCCCAGTTTAGCACAAAATTTGCTTCTTCACATCGTGCTAACATTTTATCAAGATTGCTAAGACATGTGTCGAAAGAATTTCCAAAGACGAAAAAATCGCCAATGAAGACTTCGACTGATTCTTAAATCATATCGTGAAAGATTGCAATCATAAACCTCTGAAAAGTATTAGGTGCATTGCATAAGCCAAAAGGCATGCGCTTATACGCGTATTATCCAAATGGACAAGTAAAAGTGGTTTTCTCTTGATCCATAGGGTTGATTGGGATTTGAAAATATCCGGAAAAACCATCGAGGAAACAAAAGTATTCATTCCCTGCGAGTCTTTCTAACATTTGATCCATAAAGGGCAAAGGAAAATGATCTTTCGCAGTTGTGTCATTTAATTTTCGATAGTCAATACAAACTCTCCATCTGGTGATGGTTCGTGTTGGTACTAATGCATTGTTCTTGTTAGTTACTACAGTGATTCCTCCCTTTTTAGGTACACAATGAATAGGACTAACCCAGGGGCTATCGGCGATTGGGTAGATTATTCCAGAATCAAGAGTTTAAGGATCTCTTTTTTAACAACATCCTTCATGTTAGGATTTAGTCTTCATTGTTTTTCAACAATCGGTTTCTTGTTATCCAAAAGTTGGATTTTGTGTTTACAGAACGATGGACATATTTCAGGAATATCAAAAGTTTTCCAAGAAAAAGCTTGTTTATGCTTCTTGAGAACTTCAATTAGATCGTTTTTGTGCTCTTCCGAAAGTTGGGATGAAATAATTACATGTAATAATTTTTCTTCGTGAAGAAACGCATATTCCAGATATTCAGGAAGAGGTTTAAGCTCTAAATCTGTAGGGGGGCTCTTCCACATATTTCTTAACTTTGAAATCCGTTTCGAAAGTTATGGTTTCAAATGGTGTTTCTTTTTCTTCAGCTGTTTCTATAGGTTCGTCAGTATTAACGGCTATGAAGGCGTCAAATTCAGCAAAAAGTTCTTCTTCGAGAATGGTTTCTTCGATAGAATATAAAATTTCGCTTCTTTCATCAAGAAGAGCGTCGAAATCGGCTTCAACGACTTCGTCAATGACATCAATACTAAAGCAAGTACCGTCATTAGAATAAGAGTGTTTCATTGCTTCATAGATAGAAAAGGAAATTCTATCTTCTCCAACTCTAAGGTTGAGTTGTTTTTGTTTCACTCGAATCACAGCGTCAGCTGTATGCAAGAAAGGTCTACCAAGGATAAGTGGTACCTTGCTATCTTCTTCCATTTCTAAGATTACAAAGTCGACAGAAAAATGAATTTTCCAACTTCAACGAGCATGTTTTCGGCTATTCCCATTGGGTATTGAAAAGAACGTTCCGCGAGGCGAACACTCATTTTAGTGGGTTTGAGAACTTCTTTTGAGAGTTTAGCATACAAGGAGTATGGCATAAGGTTAATACTAGCGCCTAGATCGGCCAAGGCGTTACAAGAGTACGAGTGATCGAAAGTACATGGAATTAGAAAACTTCTAGGATCTCCAAGTTTTGGTGGTATTTTGTTTTGGATAATGGCAGAACATTCATCATTTAGAAAAGCTGAAGATACATCTTCAAATTTATGTTTGCTTTTGATAAGTTCTTTGAGAAATTTGCCGTAGTTTGGCATTCCAGCCAGAACATCGACTAAAGGCATATTGATTCTAACTTCTTGGATTAAGTCGAGGAATTTACCATACTTAGCTTGCATCTTTTGCTTGCGTAAGCGTTGGGGTTACTTAGCTTGCATCTTTTGCTTGCGTAAGCATTGGGGGTATGATACTTTTGGTTTATAGGGTTTGGTGTTGGATTTGAGTTTTCAGTGGGTTTGGTTTTGGTTGGTTAGGCTTCATCCTCATCGTCACTATCGAGTGGGTTTTCGATTGGTGTGTCTTGGGTAGGTTTGGTAGGTGATTCATAAGATAAACCACTCCGCGTGAATACGGCATTCACATGTTCATTACGAGCTTGCGGTGGTTGCTATTTGTTGTTGTTTCTCGGGTTTGGGTTGGTGTTGCTAGGTAAAGAACTAGAAGCGTGATTCGATTACTTATCGGAAAAACGATCAAACTTAGCTTCAAGGTTTTGAATGGAAGCTTGGTGGTTTTTGTTTGAAGTCTTGAACTTTGTTTTGAGGTCAGTGAATGTATCTCGCACGAAAAGGTTGGTTTTTCTTTGAGATTCGATAAATTTGTCAAGCTTGGTTTCGAGGTTGGGTTTGTTTTCTATTTGTTTAGGTTTCTTTTCGACTCTATCGTAACTTGGTTTATCGTTAGATCTCCAATTATCGCGGTTACGATAATCGTTATAAAATCGAGTTCGACGAAAGGTGTTCATGAAATTGGCTTCTTCTTCCTTTGTCATAGGGGTGTCATCGTCATCACATTCACTAGAAGGATGGTTTCCTCCACAGTGTTTGCAGGTTTCACTACTTTTGTTTTTCATCTCTTTATTGAGTGTCGATTTTGACAGACATGGCGTCCATGCGAGCCATAATTTTTTCTGTGTCGGTTGGGTTATTACATTCTTCGGCAAAAGCTACGGTTTTTCGTGGGTTTTTGTTTTTGTGATCTTTGGACCAATCAAGCTTGAGTAAGACTTTGTCATGTAACAATTGGTAAGCTTGGTTAGGGGTTTTTGTTTTTGTGATCCCGGTTCTATCCTAAACTACCGTGATTCAATACTTCATATCTTATATGTTCACACTGAAATCACTATAGTTGTCCTTTCCTTAGCAAGATTTAAACAACATGCACAATGTCATAAGTGTAGGGGAGTTTACTCCCACATGCTTAAAAATTGAGTACAATGTTTATATCAAGTGTCGGGGGGACTTCTATTGAAGTAAGTGGGCTTTTCCATGAATTTGTCCTCATTTTAACCGAAAATTTTGATTTTTCGACATTTTTCAAAAGTTTTAATCTATTTTGGCCTAGTCGTATAGTAGTATTTTCCTTTGTTATCGTTATTCTCTTTCTTATTTTTAATAAAGTGGTTTTAAATTTTTCAAAGTCGTGAATATTTTGACTCCCGAGTTTACTTATCTAAGTTTACTCTAGCTAGTATCCTTAACGTGTTTAAGTCAAGTTTTGCTAGGCTTTTATATAGGAAACTTTAAAACGCGAAAGTCTTAGCTTTTACGGGTTAAGAACAAGAACTTTTCGCAAGTTCCTATAATTGATCCTAGAGAGTTGTTTATCAAGGGAACTTTAAAATGCGATTTCTAAACTTGAAAAAGTCTAAGAATTTGCAAGATCCTATAGATGACTCGAAAACCCAAAACTTTGATTTATTTGGCTAAGCATCCACGAGTCTCATTCCTTGAGATTTTAAATTGTGGAGAACGAGAGATGATAGAGTCAATTATAAGTTTGGTATTCTTTCGTGAATTTATCTGAGTTGATTATAAGCCTATTCTCCCATCGCTTGCTAATAAATTTATCTGCAATAAATAAGGTTGTACGATTTGAAAAGTTACTTAGCTTCTAGCACAAGATCGTTTAAAAGTTGCTCGGTATTAATTAGAGTTCATAGCCAAGGCATAACTTATTGAAGCGGGATGCGAAGATTGGCGAGTCCGAAAAGGCCCTAACAAGGCATGAGGGCTACATTTTGTTGCTAAAGATCCAAAAGTGATGTGAAGAATCATTTATCAAAAATCAATATGAAGGATCGAGGCACACGACGAAAATCAAGTACTCCCCAAAAGATCATGGAGAAGTCTATCCGAAAAGACCCTAGCAAGGTATGAGGATAAATAGATCCAAGTCCTAAAAGGAGGCGGATCGTTGTATATCAAAATCCAAAATAAAGATTGGAGAAAAATGAAGAAGTCGTGGTCCAAATATGAAGAATCTCTCAAAAAGTTCAAGTGAAGAAATTCCTAATATGAAGAGAAGACCATAATTTCATGAACGTCTCTCAAGATTTGAAGTATGAAGTCGCTTCCAAATATCGGTCCGAGAAAGGTCTCAAATCGTGAAGCGAGTTACGCCAAGATATGAACTTTATGAGGTCTCGAGAAGCAGTTTTAAAAGATTTTGTCCTTTAGCTAACTATTGATTAAATCGTCCCACTTTGTTTTCAGCTTAAATAACTATCGAAATAAGTCAAACAATGCATCCTCGTGATCATTCAAGACAAAAATAAAATATAAGAGATACACCTAGGAATAAGGGAGTATAAGTGAATAATTGGGCCACATGAGTTCGTGTTAGTTTGTTAACTTATAATAACAATGATCTCGTTTTTAAGCTTGGTATGGGGAACGTGAAACTTGAGAATGATGAACATTCATGACAACCTAAAACCCCAATGTAAGTCTTTGAATTCTTTACTTGTTTTGTTCTTTTGGTTTCCTTAGTGTTTAGAATTTAATAAAGGCCAAGGTGGGTTATTTATGATGAGAAATGTAAACCGTGCTTTAAAATTAATGCATTGCATGAGGGCATTGCAATGGTTAAGTGTAGGGGATTTAATAGGTGTGAAAATACCCATCCTTTTACCACTTATTTCTTGCTAAAACGAGACCAAAACGCGTATTTAATATCATGTGTTTGGAATTATGCGTGGTTTGTGTGTTTGTTGTGTTTTCAGAGCCAACCGGATAAATATTGAAGAAAACATGGGATTGCAGGGGTTTTATCGAAGAAAAAGACGAAAAGACGAAGTTTATAGTCCAAGAGATGCAAAAGATTTGAAGTCAATGGGCCTATTTGAAGATTTATCGAAGAAAAGGACCAAAGATGGAAGATTTACATATGTCGAAGAACTCAAGTCTATTAAACGAAGAAATTAAAAGACGAGTTGAATTTATTCATCGACAAATCCCGAATCAGAGTCGAAAACATCAACTTTACTGAAAAGACGAGAAGACAAAAAGAAAGGGAGAAAGCCCACTCACCAACCAACTCCAAGGCCTATAAATAGGAGACCTCCTTCACATTTTCAAGCTAGCTTTCAATTTCTGTTTTTTTCCTTCCTTTTGTTTCGTAGAACACCAAACACCATTAGGGTGTTTGGCACCTTTTTCATCTTTGATCTATATCTATGTAAGTTTGATTTTTATTATTGTTTGTTTGAATTTTAATCCTTAATACAAGTCTCCTTTTAATCTTGTTCTTCCTTTTCTTATTGATTCTTAAGTTTTAAGTTTTTATTTTGTTGATTTTGATCTCTAAAAACAAGTGGGTTTTGTGTTTTTGTTGATTTGGTTTAGAGTTTATCATTAGTAGATGATTGGTGGTTAGTTTGGTTTAATCTTTTGGTTAAAACTTGGTTGATTTTGGCCAAATTCGTGTTGTTATTTTTCTCCCTGTTCTTCGTCTTCAAAACCTTTCCCAGATTCCGAACGAAGTGTTTTTATCAAATATTCCGAATGAGCTGGTTTTATTCCGAATGAAACCCTTTCATTAAATATTCCGAATGAGTGCAAGATATTCCGAACGAAGTGTTTTTATTTATTATTCCGAATGAACTTTGCATTCCGAACCAACGATTTCTAAGTTTTTATTCCGAACAAAGCAATATTCCGGATGAAGTAAATATTCCGAATAAAGTGTTTTTATTATTCCGCATGAGCTAAATCTATTCCGAGTCAATTTTATTCCGCATAAAGCAATATTCCGAACCAACACATTTTGCCAATTTATTCCGCATGAAGCTTATACCGAGTCAACAGATTTATTCCGCATAAAAGAACATTCCGAATGAGTTGTGTATTCTGAGCGAAGCATATTATTCCGAATCAAGGAACTTTCCGAACGAGCTAATTTATTCCGGATGAGTTTTTTCCGAATGAGTAATTTCTGTTAAGTTTTCGAAATTAAGTTTTTAAGTTACGTTTTTAAATTACTTTCCATTTATTGTTTAATTTTAATTTCTGCTTTATTAATCTTAAATTTGTTGAGTTGTTTTTAGTTAATTATTTTTAGCTTATTTTTACCACTTTGCTCATTGTATTCTTTTTAGTAGAATAGATACCCAACCCTTTTTACTTTCCACCAAGAACAATTGAGTCGCACTTTTAATCGGTAATCAATTCGAAAAGACTTGGAACGAATTTATTTTATACTCAGCCAAAAACCTGGTATTAGTATCTTTCTTGATTTTAACCCGAACCCGAACACAAAAATATAAGAGAATACAAATAATAGAAATGGGAAGGTCTTTATATCAGAGTCATAAAATAAAATAAGCAATCTACCAACATAGCAAATAAACGCTATTTTGATCATAGAGAATGTGTAGAGTACATATCAGACCATCGATCGGGTCGGATAGGAAAATCATATCAAACCGGACCGAAAATATTTTGGTCCGGTCCTCGATCCGTGCTTTTCGTGATTGGTCAGTCTGATCACCTTAAAAAAATGCGGCTATTATGCGTGTAGGATCGGACCAAAAACTAAACCGAACCGAAAGTATTTTGGTCTGGTTTAGCCTTAAAAATGCGGCTATTATGCCTGTATGATCGGACTGAATCAGAACGAAAACTAAACCAGACCGAACCAAAGACTGAACCAGACCGAACCAATCATTTTGATCCGGTCTTTAGCCCAACTTTTTGGACAACTTCAAATGTCTATCCGCTCTGGTCCCGTCTTTGAACCCTTAAGCATAGAGTTTAAAATTTGTATACCTAAACAAGTTTTACAACTAGTAGTGACCCAGTACAATTTTTATTTGAAAGCCCAAACAAAGCCCATCATAATCCAATAAATCTAACCTAGTCACACTTCTCAGACAGACAGCCGCTTAGTTCATACTTCATAGATGTGTGTGTGTTTCTGACTAAATCTCACAATAGGTAATTTTTTCCTATAATTACTCATTGATGTAGATCTAATAAAATAACCGAATTGATAGATTATTATGTTTGTATTCAGATTTATGACACATTTTATCATTTTTTGTGATGAAGGTTAGTGAGACCAGCATGGTTCTTACGGATGTTGCCACGGTTGTTTGCGAAACGTTTCGTCTTATTCTGGAAGGTTTTATTAGTTGCCTACAAAACACCATCAATGACAAATTAAACGTCATACATCATGATATAAAGAATGCAAACCTCAAGTTTATAAAGAATGCCCTTTTTCTTGTTCCCTCAGCTTAACTGGTGAGTTTTTTTTCCTGAATATTTCATGAACTGACAGTAAATGTAGGATGTATATTTTATTAGCAGAAAGGGTTTTGTAAATGTAGGATTTATATTTGAGTATTGGGTAAATAGAAGTCATAGAACTTGCATTCAGAAACGTTTGCTTATCTATGCCCGTGAACAAACCAAGATCTGTTTACATTGAGAGTTGTAACTCATTTATAAATTTGAAAAGGATGCCGATATTCCTGTTCTAGTTGTTTTAATTGATTAGTATTCAGACATATAGCAACAACTATTGAGTTAACTTTGGTGGTCGTCCTTGTGCCCTCATTGCCAGTAAATCATAAAAAAAAGTGGTTTTCAAAAGAACGGTGAAATTCGGGTATAGGTTTAGAGATGTTGTAAATCATTTATAGGTCAATGAGTTGTATTAGCTAATAAGTTCTGGCATAATTAATAGGTCAACGGTATGGATGTGATGATCAAGTCCACCTGGCAAGCTTCCAGTTCCACTCCCCTCAGTCTTCTTTCCGCTCTTCAAGCCGATCCAGTAGCCAAGGAGCGCCATTTGCCTTCTCAGGATCTGGTGTCTCTTTGGGTCTTGGGTCTTTGATTTGCTGAATGTTGAATATTATGGACAGTGAGGTTTATGTTGTGGGTTTTAGGAGTCATGTCTAAACAATGATCATTTAATATCTTTTGATATTTGGAATATAATGCAAGCTTTTGAGTCTCTTGAATGATCAGTTACCATGAAAGGTTTGTACAACAATACATGGGAGTATATCGAGGTGAAGACTACCAGACGTCCAAGCGAGAGTGACGTCCAAGCGAGAGTGATTGGGGTTTTTTTCCTCACTAAGAAAGAATATAAGTTTGCAGAGGAAAAAAGGAGTTCGTATATAATTGCAAGAGTAACACTATATGATACTCAGACTACTGATCTGGAGGATGAATAAGGATGAGCCCTTGCTGCTAACTTTGAAGTTGTTGTCTTTGATGTTGAATGTGAGAACTAGAGTTGATGAAATTATATGCGTGTGGTTTCATGACATCACATTGTTTGAGGAACTCGACACATTTGAAGTTCCCTCATCTTAACTGGTGAGTTTTTTCCTCAATATTTAATGAATTGGCCGTAAATGTAGGATGTATATGTTTTGGCGGAAAGTGTTTTGTACTATTACAAACGGAGCATTTACATTGACCATATTAATAAAGTGAATACATAGAAGTCATAGAACTTACATTCAGAAACGTTTTCTCATCTATACCTTTGTTATATTGTGCCAGTGAACAAACCAAGTTCTGTTTATACATCTATACATCTGTTTATACATCTATACATCTGGACATTGACTGTTAATGCTCATTTATAAATTTGAAAAGGATGACATTCCTGTTTCAGTTGTTTTAATTGATTAGGATTCAGACCCATAGCAACAACTATGGAGTCATCTTTGGTGATCGTCCTTGTGCGCGCTCATTGCTAGTAAATGATAGAAAAAAATAGTAGTTTTCAAAAGAACGGTGAAATTCGGGTATAGGTTTGTAAGAGAAGTTGCAAATCATTTATAGGTCAATATATGCTTTTCAAGATCATTTTCACATATTTCCTCGTAGTTTTATTTTCATGTTGTAACGAGCCGTTTCCTTGTGTAGTTTTATTTTCATGTTGTAACGAGCCGGGTAGTAACAAATTAGTTATAACTGACTTTTACTGAGTTGTAAACAAAGCAAGCATTAATCCTATTATATTTGGTTATAATCTAAATGGCGTGTGATGATGTCAACGTTCATGTTATGCCACCAATACAATTTATCGAATCAAGGATAAATTGAGTAGCATCGCTAAGCCAATGGAATACCACAATCAAGCCGAATACGTGTAAGCTACGGTTGTAAAGACTCGCTTTCCTCAAATCAGTTTGCGGTTAAAAGAGTGCTAGTATATTGATCTGTATGTAACCACTAGCTTTTATATAACATAACCATCTCAACTCAAATTCTAATTAAACCATTTATCTCATGGCAAACTTTTAACTCTATTCATTGTAGCAATCAACCTTGTCTATGCAACGCAAGCAAACATCGTTGCTAATGACAAAATCGGTTGTATATTGAAGCGACGATACAACAGTAATATTGAAGTTGACGTGAACAATCTTTGGTTTCGTTGGTAATGTTGTTAGGAATGGAGGAGAAGCATTTGACATTAAGTCTTGCTTAAACGTGTGGAAAACGACGTTATACTTTAGTCATTTCTACTCACAGCACATCAGTGATTGGTGGTCTGCTGCTTTCATATGGTGGAGGTAGGTGCTAGTGGATTGGATTTTCTTCACAATGATTGACACAACCAAAATATAAGGGAGATTGAAATTGGGTGTGTCTAGTTTAGATGATGTTTTAATTAAAAGTACATTGTATATGTGTGTTGTTTAAATGATTGTGTGTTCTTTAAGAGGCCACGGTACGGTGGCTGGTCACTCGGCTGGCCACCACGGCGCGAGACGACGACGGCGCCAACCGTACCGTGCCTCCCCGCCCGCCACTAATGGAAGCAAGCACCTTGAAGGGAATTTCCGGGTTGGGCTGGTTTGTTTTGTTGGGCCAAGCCCAAAATTTCTATTTTTTTGTTAAAAAATATATAATACTTATATATAAAGTTCTTACATTTATTTTGAGTATTTTTTTTTCATGTATTGTTTTTTAAAAATTTGTATTTGTATTTTTATTATGAATGAATGTGTTTTTAGTTTAAAATAAATTGTTGAAAAAAAAATAAAAAAAGTAAGTAGTGGGGTCACGAGAATTCTCGTGTTAACCAGGGAGGGGGTTGTGTCGTCGTGGGGAGTTTTGGTGTCATGGGAGAAAAAAGTGACGTGGCATCACTTTTTGCCCACGACGCGAGTTTGACGGCGCGACCGTACCGTGCACTCTAAATGATGCATTGTACATAAATTTATTTGAATAAATTGGGGATTCAGTTACAAGTCCAATTATGTTGTATATCTCTCCATACTAGCTCACTAAATCGCAAGTTGGGCGGTCGAGCTTAATGTGAAAGCTTGTTTTATGATTTTGACATATATCATACTTAAAGTTGCTATCATACTCATCATCTGTTGTCTCATTGAAGGGGGGTTGTGATTTGTGAGTTAACTTACATATTTCTTATATCATAGGTTGAATAATTGTGAGTTTAGTGGCGAGATTTGATTGTAAATGAACACTAGTAATTTAAAGTTACCCTCTATCAATAACACTCGCTAGTGAGACTTTGAGCTTACCAAGTTACTGATGCGTCAAAGATATTCAGCACTTATGTTCATTTTTAGGAACATAAGAGGGTCCCAACTCGCATCACAGATGGCCCACTACCTATGGGGAAGGTTGTGAAGGCGAGCAGTCTTGGACAATATCCATCGGCCACACACACACAAGTGCTCTATCCAGGGATGCGAATTATGTATATACCACCCATTCCCTGTAGACCTGTAAAACATGTAGAAATTGTAACACCCATATATTTATTTGTATCCATCCAGATAAGCAGATAAGTTTTTTCATTGATAAGAAGGAAGTCCAGAGCTCAGCAACCGCTCTCAGTTATGTTGCACATGTATGTTTGGTTTTGAGATTATAATAAATCTGCGTGTTTTGGCATTGCATACCTTGTGTTGTGTTTGGTTTTCTTGTATCTGCTACACTACGCGTACCATCTGATAACATAGATACACTCCATTTGTTCACATGTGGGGTATTGAACATCACTTCGCCAAAAGAAAAAGGCCCAGGCCATCAATTTTGTGTTGTGATCTGTTACAGGCTTACAACATGGGAACAATTTTTGTTTAGCTACTGTTTTTTTTTTGCATTAACCGGTTACTAACCGAACCGAACTAGTTAGCACCTGTTAGGGTTTTATATACTCGAAACCATAACCGACCCAACCCGTTTTTTGGATTAACCAGTCAAAACAGGTTTGACCAAAAACCAGTTGCGGTTACTACCCTAACCTGTTACACAAAAATACCCGGCTATTAGGCAGTCGACTATTTCCAACTAGAAATCACTTAGACCCAACCTAGACCTTTTGCTTTTGTGTTGCTTTTCGGTCATGTCGTCATTTGTCACCCCAGTCCTAAATCTTCTATTCGGTTTTTGCCTTTAAAACCTTAGCCGTGACAGCCACGGCTCTTGTACTTTTAGTTTTGAGTTGTTATTATGAGTTAACTTGTCCGCTTTTATTTTGTATTCAGCATCCTATGTTTGCCAAACATGCTGGTCTTCCTCCTTCTCATGTTTTCATTCAAGTTCAAGCGAGACCTTCACGTCACTGTTCCTATACGACAGGTTGTATTGAGAGGATATATAAGGTGTGCCAAGAATGATATGGGTATTTCTTGTCTGCTTGCACAAACACAGTCAATGAAACTGACTATATGGGCCTCACTATCCACACATATGAATGCTTTTAACATCATACCAGCAACACAGCATCAAGCCTAGAATTGTGGTAACGTATGTAGGCCACTTCGTTAGTTACTTGTACCACTCCATACTACTGTAATGTTTTTTTAAATATTTTGGAGAGTGCTCGAACTAATGTCCTCATTTATGATAACCGAGACATAAGGAGATTGAAATTGATTGTGTTTACTCTATATGGTGATTTGATTCAATTACGATTTCACTTTTTGTTATATACTTCTGCCATTCTTTTACAAATCTACACAGGAGGAGCATATTTTTTATCACCATAGATGATTGCAGTGTTAAGAAAAGGTAAGAGGTTGGTTAAAGCTGGTTAAGGAGCTTACTAAAACAGGGTCTTGTTTTAGTATGGGGCTGTGGGCCAAAACAGGTCGAGCTGATCGGGATGACCCATGACATGTTTTTGTCACTTGTCAATCAGTAGTTAATGCATTATATATGATTACATAAACATTCTTAGTCACAAACTATAACCAAGGCAACCCATTCATATCAGTAACCGAGTCGAAATGAACCAAGAATATGCTATCACTAGTTAGAGACCTTTGTGTCATCAATAAGGATGCCCAATCAGAATTAGTAGATAGAAGAACCCTTTCAAACACTCACTCCCTTGATATCCAATAAAAGGTAACACAGCTTGCATACGAGGATCAGTAAGACTTAGCTGAGAGTTTTCGTAACATGTTCAGAGGATTATTGGATTGATAACAACAAACATACTGATATTTTAGCATTTAGGAAACAATATACTGCTGCTGTAACCACTCACTAGGGAGATTTAGCCTTCCATCACCATTGCAGTTGTTTGAGAAGCCACTGAAAATCGGTCTTCTTGTTACCATTTTAGACGATGGGCCAGTCTCATCCCATGTATCATGCCACATAGTAAAGATCGAATATGTAAGTTTAGGCAGGCGAGTTCCTTCGTAAATAACGAAAGTTAAAGATTCAAGGCAAAGGAGAAGGTGTAACTTTAGCAGGCATCTTTCAAAAGATCAGCAATGTTCTTTCTTCCAGTAAGATAAGCACCGTGGTGAATTCTGCACAACTCTTTTTTTTTTTTGGTGAATTTCTTGTCAAGAGCCTTTTTATCAATACAGACCATAATTGCAGTAAAATCAATACTTGGTACTAAACTGCTTCACAAACAAGGAATAATACTTTTTGGCCTTTAAACACTGTTTAGAAATTAGGACAATTTATGATTCCCTTGCTGCAACAACCTTTTTTGGGAATTTGGGAAGCTTCTAAGTAAAGAAATTATCGTGTTTTGTTTTTCTCAACGATCACAGTTATTTGACCTCAATTATCTATGCTAAATCTGTTCTTATTGATCATTGGACATATACAATCATTTTAGCAAAGTTTAAGCTGCTGCAACAAAGTTTGAGGGGGTCAGCAGTTAGGTCAATCTGCAAAATGGTTATGGGTCGAGCTGCTGGCGCTGCTGGAACAAAATTTTAGCAATCATTACATGTATATACTCCATTTGTTCACATGTGGGGTATTGAACACATTTTGCCAAAAGAAAAAAGCCCAGACCATCAATTTTGTGTTTTGAGCTGTTACAGAGAGTGAACAAATTTTTTTTAATAAGCAGTTTTTTTTTTTTGGCATTAGCCGATTACCAACCGAACTGAACTGGGTAGTACTTGTTAGGGTTTTATATACTCGAACCCATAACCGACCCGAACCCTTTTTTTGGATTAACCGGTCAAACTGGGTTTTATTTTATATGTGCATGGCTATTAGGCGGGACTCTTTCCAACTAGAAGTCACTTAGAGCCAACCTAGACCGTTTATTTCTATGTTGCTTTCCGGTCATGTCGTCATTTGTCACCCCAGTCCTAAATCTTCAGTTCGGGTTTTTGGTTTTTTTGGGTTTTTGTGTTCGGTTTTTCTGCTCACCCTATAACTAGAACGGAGTATTACTTTGCCTTTAAACCTTAAATCTTAGTTTGCCCTCTCACACATGTAAGTTATATAATACAGTAAGTTGTAACATTTATTTCTTAGAGGGTTACAGTTACGTATCATCATCGACTTTCTGCATTACATAATGTTACACGTCATTTTGCAAACGAACGAACAGAATTTCTCCGAGTATTGTTCAGCTTCTCAGCGGCTCTCCAAGCCGATGTTGGCGTTAACAGCTTTCCGTTCTCGTCAACCATTACTCCTTGTTGCTGTTGTGCTATCTAGTTTTGGTATTGAACTCTCCATTGCACGTCTACGAGCTCGGACTCTATACCACAATCTCTTGAGCCGATACCAACTGCATTAACAAAGCTCGAGCCGATGATAACAAATGATGAGCCGTGGTCAGCTTGTTATGTTCAACTAAGAGCCGTGACTCAACCACAGCTTGTAGCAATACAAAAGGTTTCTTAGCCGTTTGTGAACACACGGAAGACCGCGAACGGTCTGTGTTTGGGGTACTAATAATGTCTCCTCTCTACCGTATATCACTTGTTGTGTCGCGTGACCATTGTAACAACACCTAGCGCATTTTCAGCCGGTTCGTTAATTGCGTAACTAGCTATATACCCATCCCGCGTTTTTTCCAATGTGTGAACCGGTATCTGAACATGCGCAAACCGCGTGGACGACACGTTGTTTGCTTGTTTCCGCGGATTAGTGTTAGTACTAGTACTAGTATCAGACGACTCGTGGTCCTCTCCTCATGACCATCCGACAACAAAATAATACTCACAACAGGTTTTCTCTTCCTTGGTTCTTCCAACACTTTAGTAAAGCTAGGTAGGATATTTATAAGTCATTTGTTACTACCATATACAACCCTGTCTTTTCCACACTCATCAAGGGCAAGTTGGCCATCGCCTCTGCTTCATCGGCCATCGCCTCTGCTTCATCTATAACCAAGATCCAAATTGAAGTGGCACCATAAACTCGAGTTACCCTTCCCTTGCTGATGAGGACATGTCAGCCATTGCGTTGTGTGGAGACATTTCATCCCGGTCATCAATGTCATCTACCAAGTAAGACTTCAGTCTTTTTAAGTTGGACTAGTGTCACAAATGTGTAGCGAGTAGTGCGGCCCAAAACAAGTTACATTAGTGTTTCTTTTTCTAATTCTGTTTATAGTCGAGATAAGCTTTTGAAAAAGTCATTCACATGCAAATTAAAAACGTATTAGTTAAATAACATATGTACATTTCCGCAGCTAATTGGATTCAAAACTTAGAGGTTTATTCTTTGTAATTTTTCTAACTCTTTGCTAGTTTTTAATAAACTTTTCTGCCGTTCAAAAAAAAGTTATGGTGGGTGCAACTATTGTATGGTCCAACAAGATGTATTGGCGCAATTTACGTAAGCTTTTAGTCAGTCAATGTCCAAGCAGCACAGCTAGTGTCATGAGAAACGTTCAAGTTGAATTAACAACTGTTCACGGAATGAACATTGTTGAAGAATCACATCTACCCATATTGACATATTTAGATGCAATGATCAAGGAGACATTCAGACTACATCCTCTCCTGATCCAGGGATGCCTAGATGACATCAACCTTTGGAGCAATCCATAACGATCCGCAGAACTGGACGACTCCAGTGGAATTCAAGCCCGAGAGGTTCTGGAGAATCCAAATGGAAATCGAATAAATGCATAAAAGGTTAATTACTTGATAGAGTGGAGTTGAACCTGTATAGACCACTTTGCAAGAGCAAAATGTCATTGTTTCCAACACGCTCGAAACAACAGCCACTAAGAAAAAAGAGGGACTAAACCTAGACCACTTGGAAATAAAAGAAATAGGCTATGACAAAAAAAACACCAAGCGGTCTAAGGCAAGCATCTACGTGATATAAATGAGCATGTTCCAACGTTGCACGGTCTTCGTGACGTTCGAAACTCTTTTGAACCGCAAGGAAACAAGCTTCATCTCAGTGTGGAAAATAACTTCACACATTTGCTCCTCCTTGGTCTTTAGAGAATAAGATTATTCCTTTCTTGCCACAAAAGAAGGGGGAAGCCACGAACACAAGCGGGGAGACCACACTAACCAAAGAATGCGCAGACGAGATAGGGACCAGCCATAGGTAACACCGTCCAATTTTGTCAGAGTATTCTGCAACCCAGCTTTAGTCGTAACAAGACACCATACCTTCAATGAAAAATGAACATTCAAAAAACAAGCGCTCATGCGAATCCCGAGTTATCTTACACAAGGGACAATTAACATATTTAAGTCGACAGAGTCGCCAACATCCCATTGCCTCAATCACTACCTCGTAAGGGCGTTGAGACCATAGCATGTTACATGAAAGCGCCAACTTGTCTTGTGTCTTCAGTTTACGAGTCGTAATAAGCTATAAGTGGAATGCGTGTCTAGGAATGCAGAATGAGAACCAAAACCATGTGAAACCATTTGACCTCTTGCCTCGAGGACGAATTGACTCCCAAGCAGCAAAGTTTTCATACCTTGAGATGACTTCATTTGAGACCAGTAAAAAAATGATACTAACTGAATAATCACATTCATCCCTTTTAATTACTTTTTAATTTAAACCAACTCTCACTTTTTTTTTCTAAATTAAAATATTTCAAAAACAACTTAATGAACGAGCAGTAGAACTTCCTGCCTCTAAACATTAAACATGCATACCTTCTGACACAGATAGAACAACTATTTACTTACAGCAGGAACTATTTTACATAGCATCCGATTGCATTCAAAATTCCAGAAGTACTACTAAACCTTCTTTCTACGTTCACTTGCATCTTCTTACATAGCATAGCAACAGTTGATCGACTCTCTCTGTGCTCAAGAACCTGTCATTCACATGAGATGTTAAAAAGGTCCGCAAAAGTAAAAGAGACCCAAAAAGTTCAAAAAACATCGAAAACCTAAAGAGATAAAGCTTTATAAACATCATCATCATTCACCAGGTGTTTAGCAATTTCCTACACACAATAAAGAAATGATGCATCCACCCCATTTTTAGTTAATTGTTTGAGTTCCTATGTTAAATTTTGAAGTGGAGGTAGATGTAAGATAACCTCTGTTCCCTTTCATTCTTGAAATAGATAATTGGAGGCTATGCTTGATTTACAAGACAAGGAAACATGTTCTAACTACAGAGGGTGCATGATTAATCACTTCAAAATGTAAAGCCTGACTAATGAGGGCTAGGCTATTGGGGAAAAAGTTTTACCCAATTAATAGGAATAGTAACTTGAAACGGCCTTATCAATTACTAAGACCCATCTCAGTCTTTTGTAACTAAATATAATCTAACTCAGACTATAAACAAGTCAAACTGCATAACTTGTAAAAGTTGACCCAATCATTAGAAAAACATGCATACTACTAACAAACATGTTAAAAATAAAACTTACAAGTAAATGATTAACCCTCCACTTCACACTTCACCCAGCCACTCTATTCGACCCCTATGCTTCTTTAACATCTGCATCATAGCTTCACTATACACAGCCTCTTCTTTATCTTCAACATCATCATTATCATCACTCTTTAATAAAATGTCAATGTCATCTGGCAGATCATCCTTCAAGAATAGCATGAGAGTTACCCCCTTCATGAAATACCCTGAATCAGGCAATTCCAACAAAGGGACATAACATCGACTCACCTTACAAGGAAAACCCACATATTTTGGCCACTGATCAACCATTTCAGGCGATGAACATAGTAAATTCCTTACATCAGCGATTTTCCCCCACTAAAACAAACTTTTCCCCTACTATCCAAATCGGCTATGTAAACCTTTTCAAGCAATGGCAAATGGATAATATCATAAAACAGCACCCGAAGCCTAATCATCGCATCCTTCCAACACTGCCCCGAGGTCTTTATTTTCTTCCTATTTAACTCGCTATTTTCGTCGTCTTGGCCAATTTCATTAGCATTTAATTCCTTCTTATGGTAAATATAATTTGGTGACAGAAATAAAAACGCGTCTAATCTGTTTCCAAACTTAATCTTCCACTTAAACAAAGAAAGACCATAAACAGAAGAAGGTAGTTGGATATGTACAGATTTCACTCTCGGAAACTTCAACAAAGAGCGATACGCTGACCAAAAGGGTCCTACAGAAGCAACAGTATTGGAGGCTTCAGATTCCCAATTGAGAAACTCAACAGCAGGATCAGTGAGCGCAGTGAAGCAAATGGTGTTGACTTGAGTGACTATCCGGTTGAAACGTTTGGAAACAAGTTTGCAAAGGCATAAGATTTTCAAGTTGATTAACTTTTCCAAAATTTGGAGAACCATTTCGTCTGGTAAACGACTGAATGAAGAAGAATCTTCTGATGTGTAAGATTTCTTGATTTTCCTCATTCTTTAGATCAGCGTGTGTGTTTATGCAGCATCACCTGAACAAAATTGAAGTTAAAAACGCACAGGGTGTTTGACATTGTGTTTTAATAGTGATTGTCGTATAACATAAAGAAAAGATTATTAACTTGAATAAACCAAGTTTATGTTGAAGGGGATAGTGAGTTCAGTTGGAACATGCTTTTGGAAAATTTTAAATTCCAAATATTTAACTATTAAAATACAAAAAAAAACATTCTTAATACCGTCAAAATTTTTTGAACAAAAATATATGGTTTGACTTCATTTTGTCAATACAAGGTAAACCCCACCCGAGTCACCTTTTTCTGACCCGACCAGTAAGCCACCAGGATTTTCAGCTTATGGGTTCGAACTTAAGACCTCTTAACAGAACTCCCAACTTCCCAAGTCCCAACCCTTCCCGTCAAATACTTGTTTATTTTGCTATTATAAGTTTGGTTTTAAGTAGGGTTGGTAATTTGTTGTTGCTCGTTATTCAGAATCTATTTGATGTTCTTGAGCTTTAGGATTTGTTGGTGTTGGAAGAGATGATTGTTTATCATTCTGGTAAAGCAATAGTTTGGTTCTAAGGAGGATAAGGCAATTTACTATAAATCCTTTGACTAAAGTCATGTGAACCAAACAAGAAACTACAGTAGTTTTTAAAATGTTGCTTTTCTAGTTCTCCACTTTTTAAAGACGCCAGTAATTGAAACTGGATTAGTTAAAATTGAGTGAACCAAACAGCCCCTAAAATAAAAAAATAAAAAAAAGGGACATTCTTAATACCGCACTTTTTGAAAAAAACATGGTACTCCGTATATGGTTTGACTTCCTTTTTGTCAATAAAAGGTAAACCGAGTCACCTTTTTCTGACCCGACCAGAGAGGTCTCGGATGGGTGTGCAACAGGTGCAAGTCGCAAAAGGCCACATTTTTATTAGTTTTGTATATAAAAACGTATATAATATTAAACATGTATGAGAGCTATATAATTCAATTTTACACGCAACTTCCTCTTTGTTGTTATTGCCTAGGGCCACCAAAAACAACGAGACAGCTTTGCGACCAGTAAGCCTCCAGGATTTTCAGATTGCCTAAATTAGGAATCCAAAGACCTCTTAACAGAACTCCCAACCCCTTAATTACTGTCATATCCTTATGGATTTGAGAATGCATATTTAAACAACTTATTATGAGGGTTGATGACTTGATGGGATTGCGTATTTTATAACATCTGGGGTGTTTAAAATTGCAAATAATAATTTGAAATCATAAATAAATAAATAAATAAAAAGAATATAGCAAATTAAGATGATGAACAAAGGGGCTAAGAACGTACTTAGGAAGAAGAACAAGTGACCATTTGTCTGCTGTTGTAAATGTGAAATGACGACCAATACAAAGTTAGGTTTTGTGTAACTTATTAATTGGGGCTTAAGGGAGTGTTTTCGACTTATACGTGTACTCGCCTACAATGCAGGCCGAAAATTTATTGGGCCTGAGCTAAATTGCATACTGTATTAAATATTTTTGAGAAAATATTTATATATTAGACGAGTATCTGCGCAAAGCGGCGACATTATATAATGGTAGATTATTAATGACATAGATATTATGGGTAAATGTTGAACATTCTCCTCGACCAAGCTAATGCTCACACTTGAATCCAACGCTTTCATGACTATACACTCAATTTCTTTCTATTTAGCTCCTTAGCTGAAACAAATTATATTTAAAAAAAAAAGCTGTTATAAAGCTCGGATTATTAAATATTTATTGGGTTACTCAAGAAAAAGTAAACGTAATTAGTAAATCAAACATTTTGTACCCATTAAATTTAAAATATAAACCAATCAAACAATAAAGTGTCAAACAATTTATTTTCATTCATTTAAGCATAACGTAGCATATAAGTATTAAAAAATCATATAACAAAAATATGATTATTATATGTCAACAACATAACATTCATGGGTAGATTCAATTCAGAAAAATATAGTAACATTTAAGAGCATACGTGGTGAAAACAACACACAACAAAATCTCCTGATTTTTTGGAACTAGGTGTAATAGAAAATAGGGAGTACTTTATATTACTACATACAAGTATTCCTATAATATGTATTGCATTTGTAAAAGTTTAAAATGTAGTCATAACATTATATTACTTTTGAAAAAATAAATAGCAATCCATTAAAATAAAAAACACATTGGATTTCTTAATTTGTAAAGCCATTAAATTTAGTTAGATATCCATATTTGAGGCTCCATTGAGATTTTTATTTCTCTTCATTTTCTTGAGTAATGAAATCTTTTGTTCACCTTGGACCTCCATATTTATTATGCATATGCTCTTGATTACAATTCAAACGATTACAAAATCAGGCATGCATACACAAATTAAACCATAGTGGTTGTTCATAGTTGTTTACTATAACCAAACACCAACGTCGTCGACCAGACCGGGAGAGTTTTGGTTTATGGTGGCACCAATTCTAGTGGAGGTAAAGAAGGGTTTGTGTGTGTTGCAGAGAGATGGTGATGGCCTTGTGATAGGCGTTGTTTATAAACAAGAAGAGATGACAGTGTGAGTTGTATACAATCTTGTTTTTCAAATCATTACCAAAATTGCAATATAAATTTTAACTGTCTCAAATAATTCCTAAAATTGCAATATAAGTTTCAAAGTAATCTGTTAAAGTTTCAATTCAATTCATCATTCCTTGTTTTGACAGCTACATAATTCCAAGTATATAGGCTTTTCATATAGAGGTTTTTCAATTATTCAATTTATACACGTTTCCTTTTTAGTTAGCCAATCATATATTTCAATTATAGGATTTCAAATATTCGTAGTAAAGACTTTTAAGTGTAGAGATATTTATAGAATTTTTAAGCTTTCAACAAGTTATTTGTAAAAGTTTAACTTACTATAGCTGAGTACACGTTTTGCCTTCAACACATAAATACATTCTATGTATAAGTTTAACAATTCAATCTTCCTATTTTTCCCTTCAGTACGTTTTGTTTTTACAGCTTTTGGTTTAGCAAAGATTAACAATTTTATATATGGAATTGTTGAAAATTCAAAATTTTCAACTTTTGTTATGAGCTCTTTATAAAGTAGTATAAATATGCTTATAATTGTTAAGGAGACAATTCTCGAGACCCTAAAAAATTTGGCGCTGTGTCATCGCTCACTTTGCACACCTTCAATGACGGCCATGGTATAATGGCGATAATTTTGGTGGGTGAGTCATGACTTGATAACTTGATCGGCTTGATTTGGTAGTTAAGTTGTGATTCGGTGATTCGATCGAGTTGATTCGGTGATCGAACGCGTGATCTGATAACTCGATCAGATTGATATGGTGTTCGAACACTTGAATTTGTGATCAAACTCTTGATCTGGTGGCTCGACCGATTGACCCCGTGATAAAACTCGTGACCTATGGTTTTATATTAAAGTATCATTTAGTATAGATATATTTGTTTTTACATAATGATTGGAAATTTTCAATATTTCAACAATTACATACAACTATTATATATAGGAGGTGACAAATCTTATCCATTTTATTAAATAAGGAAACCTTTTGACATTTTTCTAATAATTATGGGCACTTTTTGTCCATCAAGTATTATTCATGGGTTAAATGGACGCACATGTAAGACACCAAATAGACTTAATGAACGTATGTAAATAATAATTAGACTACTCGGTCGATTCTTTTATTTACTTTTTTATCCCCGACTTTCAGACAAGTATTATTATTTTTTGTTTCTACGTTTTTATATGTTTTTTTCCATTTAACCCGCCCGTTTAACTCACCGTCATACGCTAATCGCTCGTTTTACTCGTCTTTCGTGCCGCTCGTTTTGCCACCTAGCTAAGATAACTAGTATTTGCAAGTTGCTTACTTCAAAACAAGCTCATGCTCGTGATTGAAACTTATGATTGTATATGGCTAAATGAACTCAGCTTGAGCTTTGGAAGACCATTGACTCGACCTCACTTATTTATAACCTTATTTGGTGGTTATATTGAGAATATTGTAATTTTGAAGATACTGTACGTTGAATTGCCGACATGCTTAATTGTTAAATGGGTGCGGAAAGTAGGTTGTGTTTGGCAAGGAGCGGTGGTGAATATTTTTGGAGCGGTGAGCGGTGAAAAGGAGCATTTTGAGTTTTAATGCTTGTTTGGCAAAAGGAACGGTGAGCGTTGTGATTTTTTAAGTCGTTTGGTAAAAGAGCGGTGAGCGGTGCTATTTTTTTAGAAATGCTAGTTTTTCAATGCTTCTTTTAAGGAGCGGTGACAAATGAGCGGTGAACAAATGAGCGGTGAGCTATGACAACTACTGCTCATAGCTACTGCTCGTTGCTCCTGCTCGTCGCTCCTGCTCACAGCGACTGCTCATTGCTCATGCTCACAGCTACTGCTCATTTCAACAAACACACCCTAAACTCAATTGTAGCTTTAAAAGTTACTGGTCAGATTAAGGATGTGTTTTGAAATATTATCTTTTTCAACAAACACACCCTAAACCCTAAGGATGTGTATATTAGATTTCAATAACTTCTATAAAATTGTACATATCTAAAAAACATATCAATATTTGGCTCTTATATACGTAAGTCAAAAGTCTTCTCATCAAATACTTTTTTGTTAATGCAATGATACCTAAAAACGTTACTTGTATTTTTCGGTCTCGCTTTATTTTGATTACGACAATATGTAAAAACAAGCATTTACGAAAACAACGAAAAACGAATTATTGAGTTCAAGTATTTTTCATTTCTACCATTATCACTTAAGGTGTGTACAAACAAGTACTCATCCTAATTAAGTGATCAAGAATTTAATCTTTTCTTAAAACTCACGGGCGGTGTGACAAGTTTTTATTAAACTTTCTTTTTAAGAAAATGTTTTATTAAATTAATTATTTGAAAATTTGAAAATTTGAAAATGGCATATTCTATCTTGGTTTAGAATATCCTTTCAGGATATTTTAATCACCAGATTTGAACCATAACACTAAAAGACAAAAAGGAGCGGAGTCTACTCCGACGTTTCCTTAAGTGGCTATGTGGTTCCTTATCGATAAGGAACCGTGGGCTGCAATAAAGAACCGCGGACAGATATAGCCGTTGGAGCCTTGTCTTATAAATAGTGGACCATTCTCAGATTTTCTCTTCACCTCTTTTGCACATGTAATTCCAGATTCTTTCATACTTCTAAAATCACTCAAATCTTTGGTCATTTGGTTGATTATTACTTGTTTAGAAGTGAATCTTTCTTCTCCCATCTCTTCCTCTCCAAGTGCAAAGAGAAGAACACTTTCATCCTTGGAGTGTTGTGTCTACATCAAAGATCCATTGAATATCAAATCTTATTTAGTCATTGTTGTGTCATAGTTGTGAAGATCCAAGTAGTTGTGTCTATTTGGAAGTTGTGTATGTACTAACGTTTGTTGGGAATAAAATGAGCTAAGTCACTCAGACGCTGACAAGAGTAAATTGGACGCTGACAAGAAGAAATCAAGCGCTGACAGATCAAGCATTGACAAGAGATATCCAAGCGCTGACAAGAAGAAGTCCAACCACTGATAGAAATACTTAGTCAACACGTTTATTATTTGAAGTAAAGATATACTCAATATTGTATTTTCTATATTTATCTTTACCTAAAATAGTTGATAGGTTATCCTTTGTACACGACTCCTTGAGTTATAAAAGGAGGTCGTAGGGTTTGCAGTATATACAGATTATTTAGTATTCAACTTTCATTGTAAGCAGGTTCGATTATCAATCAAAAGTGAAAGTTTGGTTTAATTGTTTTACTTGTTCTTTATTCTAAGTGTTAATTCCGCATAACACTTGGATTGTTCATGTAACAACAAAGTTCTCTACGTGTTAAACTTGATTTAATCTCGTTAACACAAAGCTAATCGATCTAAATTTGGGATCAACAAGTGGTATCAGAGCTTGTTGAGGAACTTTGATCCAAAAGAACAGTAAACCCTAAAAACACTGAAACCCTAAAACAAGAAAAGATGTATGCTATAGAATCTTCTTCCTCATCAAATCACAACCTAAAAATCCCCATGCTCGACCCTGACAACTTTGAACAATGGAAGTTCAATTTTGAACAATACCTTCAAATTCATGATCATACTCTCTGGAAATTATTTAATTTGGAAATCAGATTGATAAAGCAGCTAGGGTTACTTCTGCTATTGCAGGAAGAACTACTGCTGGTTCTCCTGGTGAAGAGCGTAGAGAAAGACCTGAAGATGGAAGAGCTATCTCAACTGCAGATATAACCAAAAGAAGGAATGACATGAAGACCTTAAGCATTCTTAAACTCTCTTTGGGTCTAAACAATCAGCACAAGTATAGAAGTTTTGAGTCTGCCAAAGAACTTTGGGCAGCTCTTCAAATCAACTATGGTGGTAATGATGACACTACCAAAGAAAAGAAGAAGCAACTTTTGCATGAATATGTTGTGTTTAAAGCTCTTCCCAATGAGAAGCTAAGTGAGGTAAGAAGCAGGCTTCTAGACATCACTAGCAAGTTGAACTTTATGGGAACAGAATATGATGATGAAGATATCATTACTACTTTCCTTAAAAGTCTTGGTGAAGCATGGAAAATTGAAGCTAGGTATATCATTGCTACCAATGCTAATAAGAGTTCTACTTTTGATGACGTCTACAATAAGTTAAAGATTGTAAAGAATGAAATCTTATTAGATCATGGAAGCAAGTCAACATCTGGAAACATGGCTTTCATCTCACATAGTGAAGCTTAAGTCAATGAGAGAGAGTCATATGTGCATCCTGTTACTGGATCAACTTATGTTAGTGGTGGATCAACCTTTGTCAGTGCCTCACATTCAGACGCTGACACATACAATGTTGACTCATCAAAGCTTAAACCTTCTGGTATTGATTTGGATACAGTATGTGCATACATTACTGCATTGCCCAATGGTTCCGTGATTACCTATGAGGATCTTGAGCAAATCAGTGATGAGAATTTGGAAGAGATGGATATTAAATGGAATATGGCACTAGCAAGCATAAGGGCCAATAGATGGAATAAGAGATTTAGAAAGAAGATGACCTTCAATGCTAAAGACACTGCTGTATTTGATAAATCCAAGGTTGAGTGTTACAACTGCCATAGGATGGGTCACTTTATGAGGGAATGCAGATCTCCAAGAAGATCTGATGCTGGAAAGACTTCAAGCCAAATCATCAAGGTTGAAGATACTAAACCAAAGGCTATGGTTGCCATGCAAGACATTGATGGTGTTGGATGTGACTGGAGCTTTTTGGTAAAGGATGTGGAAGAGAATAAGGCTTTGATCGCTGAGAAGGAAGAAGAAGAGCATGTTCACTTTGCTCTTATGGCCCATTCCTCGTCTTCATCAGATAATGAGGTATACGATGATGCTTACTGTAGTAAAGGTTGTCGATTAAACACTGAAAAGCTTAACAAATAAAATTTGAAGTTAAAATCAGATGTTTTTGATGTAGAATGCAAGCTATCAAATTATCAAATGACACTTGTACAAACTGAAAAGACTGTAGAGGAATATAAGAAAATGGAATTTGACCTAAAAGATCAAATTAATGTTTTGTCTCATGATCTTAAAGTTAGTGTTGAACTTAGGGACACTCTGATGAGAAGGGGTGCAAACGAGCCGAGCTTCTATCGAGCTATTCGAGCTCGAGCTCAAGCTCGACTCGATCGAGCCGACCTTTTATCGAGCTCAAGCCCGAGCTCAAGCCCAATAATAGGTCTCGAAACATATAATGAGCCGAGCTCGAGCTTTTGATAGCACGGCTCGAGCTCTTATAGAGCTTTTCGAGCCTTAATAAAAAAATATTTTTATATAAGTAAATCAACATTGATTTAAATATTAACCTTATTATAAAGGATAACTATATAAAATATTGAATAATTTATTGATAGTCGTTATCATAGTTTAATAAAAACATAGAATTTATGGTGGTGTGTTAATATTAGTGATGTATTTGTTTCATATATAAAATTTCGAGCTTTTCTAGCTAAGCTCGAGCTTTGCTCGAGTCCTTATCGAGTCGAGCTCAAGCCTTAACGGTTAAAGCTCGACGAGCTATCGAGCTGAGCTCGAGCCCACCTTTTATGTTTCGAGCCCGAGCCCGAGCCCTGTTAAGCTCGGGCTCAGCTCGGCTCCTTTGCATCCCTAGATGAGATCCAGAGGAGAAGTGCAACTTAAGTTAGATGAGGCCATTAAGGATAAAGAAAATATAGGGCTTAAAATTAAATTTTTTGATAAAGCCAGCCAAACCCTAGATAAATGTGCTAGTGAACAAAGAAACCCTAGGGATATGTCTGGGATTGGGATGAATGAATATGTTGTTGTTCCTCCACCTGCTGGGAACTTTTATGGTGTTCAGAGAAAGGATCTCTCTTAGACTGGTATTCCAGAACTCCAAGAAGAGGAATTTATTCCTCCACCTAGAGTACTCACCTCAGTTGAGGAATATCAACAAAAGGTGACTGACCTTGAGAAGTGGAAAGCAGAACCTTTTTCTCTTTGTTAAGGGTGGAATGCTTAGTGAGAGTCCATTTGAGGAATTTATTCCTCAACCTAGAGTACTCACCTCAGTTGAGGAATATCAACAAAAGGTGACTGACCTTGAGAAGTGGAAAGCAGAAAACCTTTTTCTCTTTGTTAAGGGTGGAATGCTTAGTGAGAGTCCATTTGAGCCTAGAGTACTCACCTCAGTTGAGGAATATCAACAAAAGGTGACTGACCTTGAGAAGTGGAAAGCAGAAAACCTTTTTCTCTTTGTTAAGGGTGGAATGCTTAGTGAGAGTCCATTTGAGCCTACACCCATTACTGTGACCAACCCTACCACTAGAAAACCTGTTGACCTTAACTCATCTGTTAAGAGAAAACCTAGTGTTAAATATGCTGAAATGTATAGAAAACCTAGGTCACCACAAAGCCAAGCTAGTGTTAATGGGACAGGTTTCTTTCAATCTAGACCTAAGGTTATGTCTAGAAAAGCTTGTTACACATGTGGGAGTTTTTCTCACTTGGCCTATAAATGTGTCAGTGCCTCAAAAGTCAACGCTGACAATAGGTCAACCATGGTCAAACCCAGACCTTTAGTCCAACCAAGTCCACAAGTTACTAGACCAGCTCCCTTCTTTACTAAAGGGACAAATACTCATGGACAAAGGCCCTTTCAAAAGACCAACACATGGTCTAACAAACAATGGGTTCCTGTAGCAAACCCTAATTTGGGCGCTAACAAGGACAAATTCAGCGCTGACAAGAACAAATTCAACGCTGACATGAACAATTCCAACGCTGACAGCTCTAGGCATGGCATGAAAATGCCACAACAAGCTGGTGTTGGATCTTGTGTTAGACCAAGTAATAATAGGTATTTACAGCCTAAGGGAAAGGGGTCTAAAGCTTCATCTAGTTTGACTTGGAGACCTAAACAAGACCAAAACCCTAATTCTAATGGGATTTCTATGACCTGTAACAGGTTTCATTATCTTTCAAAGGTCATTACTAAACCAATTGGGGTAAACTGGGTGTTCAGGCCACAAAGGGATGAACAAGGGGTTGTTATAAGGACTAAATATGTTCTTGTTGAACAACCACATGAATCCAAGGCTGCTCAGGTTTGGGTTCCCAAAGAAAACTACTTTGTTTTCGTTATGTGCAGGGCATTCAAAAGCAGGTCAATGATCATAGATATTGGGACAGTGGATGCTCTAGGCACATGACGGGGAAGGAAGATTATTTGTCAAATTTTACCCCCATTAAAGATGGTGACAAAGTGTACTTTGGAGGAGGCTATGGGACGATTTCAGGCAAAGGCACTCTTATCACCAACAATGTACGTTTTGAAAACGTCTTTCTGGTAAAAGAACTTGACTATAACTTGTTTAGTGTGTCACAAGTTTGTGATAACAAAAATAAGGTTCTTTTCACTGATACTGAATGCTTGGTGTTGAGTAAAGATTTTAAGATGCCTGATGAGAAGTTTATTGATTATAGAACACCTAAGCATAAGGACATTTATAATGTTAATCTTAATGGGATTAGGATGAAAAACAATTTGTCATGTCTTTATGCTAAAGCTTCAATAGAGGAAAGTAATCTATTGTAACACCCCTAAATTACCACGCAGCGGAATACCACTTTGGGGCGCTACTCATAGCACATCGCACACAATCATAGACAACGACCTTAAATGAGACGTTAAAATAATATACAAACCTTGTCTAAAAATTTCCCATCCCAGTTCGTATAAAATCAGAGTAGGTTTAGTCCCAAAAACCGTTACCAATCACAATACATTCATCAAAGACTTTAAAAGTCATTTATTCATTTTAAAGTATGGAAAAATAAATATAAAACATTAGACAAGTAAGCACCAACTTTCTCCTCGCATGCTCCGCTGCTATCCATATTGTTTACCTGAAATACATGTGTAAAATCATCAACACAAAGGTTGAGCAAGTCTATAGGCTTTACAAATCATTTGAACACAAGCAAAGATTATAAGTTTGTGGCATACTTAAAGGCAACAAACATCGAATAATAATTTACATCAACAATAATAATTGTATATAGCATAAATTGCATCAAGCTCATGGAACCGAGCCCTTATACACTCCCATATCAGTCTAATAATACGAGAGATTTATTAATTGTCGGTTACCTCCAGATTATTGGTACATTGCCGTATACCTGACTTCTCAATACAATATGTTCAAACAGTGTGGAGGTCGGGCCTAAGCTTCTGTGACAAGTCCACACAAACTGAACCGGGGCGGCTTCCCCCATAGACCTATTAATTGTACTAGAGGTTAACCCAACATAGGTTAATTAACGGTCCATAATTGAGGCTTTAACAAAGGCAATCACTTAATGCAATTCAAATGCAACCACGGGTCCATTCATAGAGGGACAAGCATACCATAAAAGAATTGTGTTCTAAGTTTATAAAAACATGTATTCCCCCTCGCGGATTTAAAACCATTTACAAAATAGTGTAAAAGCGAGGCTATAGACCCACCTTAGATAATATGGGAAGCTAGTAGTAGTAGTGATCGCCGAAGTGAAGATGCCTCCCAAATATATACACATCAAAAGCCGCCACCTAACAAATAAGGTGCGCGCTTAGCAACATACTTAAGTATTTCAAATCATACTTAGTATAATAAAGTCAATGACTCAAAATAGTATGTACATAGACATGACCAATCAATGCAAGTGATTCCTTCTAACTCCACGACAAGTACTAGCTTACCAAGACTAGCACCTTCGATATTGATCCATCTCAAGATGCCAAATCAACACGGTTCATGTACCTTAAATGGGTCTTCAATATCAGAATATACACTCACACAATAGACTTATATCCTTTTAGAACTTTGAGCAGCTAATAGTTTAGCCTCTCGCCTCAAACTATGACGCGAGGTTAAGTACCTCCCAAAAAGTACTCAGCCGGTACTTACAAAAAGTACACGCTGTTTTCCCCTACCTAAACAACTCCGTTTTTGTCGAATCTTGGTGACAAACTCACTTATAATCTGTAAAAGACTCAGTTTAAATTTCATTCAATGATTCACATTTTAGACCCACCTGCTCGACACATCTTTAGACTTTAAAAACCGGACAATTTTGCACACTTGCATCGTAAAACCATTTTGACCTTGTTAAACATTTCCATTTACAAAATCGCCACTTGACTTTGAAAATAGACTCAAAATTTTAAGTTTAAAATCCAATAAAAGCCTTTGATCAGTTTTAAAACTCAACTTATAGTCCCCGAGATTCGATCCAAATATTGACAACAATTTCGTATTACGTCAATACTCGTCTCCCGGTACACGAATAATCAAACTAGCATAACTTTTTACTCGTTTGGAGTTAAAAGCTCTATCTTATATCGGAACGAGTGCCTCAACGACTATTACAATAATATCTAATAATATAAAACTTTATCCAACATCTATTGTATAAAAATCGGCCTTAAACCCACTAATGTAAAACACCCATTTAAAAATCACATCTACAACCGTTTTGACCCATTCTTAACAACATCAACACTTCAAATATGCTATACCCATCATCTACAACATCTCATATCATCTCTAAATCACTTTCATGATTAATACTTTCAAAACCCACTACACAAATCATACATGCAACACTTTTAAAATCAAATATAATAATAATAACACCTTTATACAACACAACAATGGATCAAACAACATTGTTCTTTAATAAAAATCTTTGAAAAATAAAAAAACTTGCATGTTAATAAAAATCTTACCATAAGAATCATCATTGAATTTCAAACATAGGACTTTGTTTAGATTAGCTTGAATCAAGCTAGAAATTAAATCAAATGGGTGTTTTGTTTGATGGGGGGTCACGGCAAGAGAGGAACAAGAGAAAGAGAGAGAGAGATTTTTGTGGGTGAAATGCATGTGTGTGTTTTGTTTTCCATTTATATATGGTGGGTGGAGGGTAGATTTTGCAATTGGTGCATTCTTGTGGACTAAAATGTAAATACTAGTTAAAAAGCGGGAAATGACTTCCAGTCAATTTTATAAGTATTTACAAGAGTCGTGTTTCGTCCCGGGTTCATAAAAATATAAATCTCGTTTGTTAAATCGATCGTTTTAATAATTAAACGCACACATAACCGAATAATAAAGTTCGACTCCACTTAATACGTAATGAAATAAAAATTTCAGAAATATCAAATAGCGAAATAATCGATACTAAAATATAATATTTGGGCATCCATTGGCATCGCGATCACTATTAGTACTCTTCAATCGTCACAACAACTAAATATAGTCACACATTATCTGTTTCAATTAAAACCGTCAATTATAATAATACTCATCATTACTTAGAAATTAAAAATCCGTTATATAGTTAGGATAAAATAATGACGTTAAGTTCGGGTTATTACACTCTCACCTCCTTAAGGGTGTGACGTCCCGACGCTCGACTCTCCTCATACTCATATTTCGTACCACTAGGAAAGATAAGGGAACTTTCTTCTAAAGAAACTCTCACGATCCCACTTGAACCTTGATCCACGATATTCACTGGTTCTTCTTACAAACTTGTCATCAAGTTGTATTTCACCAAAAGTGGATGAATAAATCCTTATCCACCAATCACTCCTTCAAGCTCGACACATGAAAATTTTATGAATTACACTAAGCTTATTCGACGACAAGAATAGATGACAGGATTTTCGGGTATGTCCAGTCAAAAGGAAGGTTTCAAATTAAAGGATATCCATTGGCCGGATAGCCATGGACACGCATAAAAAAGAACTAACAAGAAAAACATTTTCGTCATCGGAGGACACTCACACGCGGATCCTTACTCAAAAGATAATATAAAGACACCATCTCACTTCCGCCCTCGCGCATTAAAGTCTCAATAAACATCGTCATTGAAGGTAAAAGATATTACATGGTACGTGTTCTCCATGATCGGACGTCATTGGACAATGCCTTCTTAAGTTCTCACAACTTACGATCATTAGAGTAGATCACACACCATATAAGTACATAAAAAGAAAAGGTCGAACATAAACACCAAATATAGATCTCCACCGTTGATCATCGAGAAAACCTTGAACGAACCCTTGATAATAGAACTTGGTTTCCAGAGTCTTTCCACTTGCGGTGTCGGCTACAACATACTCCTCGAGTGATAACGAATTTATTAATTCCAATCATTAAGAAATTCGGTCCATTGGCGAAGATTCACAACATGTCGGCGTACCATTAACTCCTGCTCCAGTGTTCAACATACAAAAGCGTCCCACTAACTTCTGCTTCAGTGTTCATCATACAAAGGCATCCTTCTACTTCATCATTCATCATACAGAGGTGTCCTAATAATTTCTACTTCAGTGCTCAAGGTGATGCATCATATTCCTCGTTTAGTTCATTATACTAGCCCTCAAGAGTTTCGTCATCAAGAAAAGTCTTCGGTGACCCTTCGATAATAGGAAATAAAATTATAAAATCTTCACATCCATGATAAGTTGCCGTTGATAACTTGATTCTCAGTTAATCCACAAGTACACGCATAATTCCTGGTGACGCTTAAACAAGTCGCCTATTCTCGGAATGGTTATCGGTTCTTAACAATATGCCTATAAAGCTCGCGATCATCGAGACACCTTAGAAATGCTCCATAAAAAAAATCATAACTCAAGAGAAGTCCAACGGGTTACCCGTACATAGATGATAATCGACGATCATCATAAGGACGACGGCACCGAACGATTCATATCAACGAAACAGGGTTCGAAGAAAGACATACGCACACCAAACACTCACAAATCGAGCCAGACATACTTGGGCCCACTCATTTATAACTCCTTGTCTACATCAAAAGGTGTCCCCTTTCATGTATACAAGAGTTCATAAATTTACGGTTCGGGAACTTATAACTTTCTTGTTCAAATGAAAAGGCGGCCCAATCCAATTCAACAAAACAATTATAAGTCAACCTACTCAAGTATTACTACCTCTCAATACGATATCATATCAAAATACCATAGTAAATACAAGGTGTCAATAAACTTACATCATGATTTCTGTACTCAAACATCCCATTCCATTTGATTAAGGAAAACACGACAATCTATGGTCCAGTGGTTTAAAATTTTCTTATTCAAATGTCCTAATCCATTTAAATAAGACAACCTTAAACGACTCTTAGTTGCGCGAGTTAAAATCTATATATCTAAATGTCCAATTCCATTTAGACACACAGTATTAAGTCACTCAACCAAATGACTACTACGAGCATATCATTGTTGTACCCAAACTATATATATTTGATTAGGATATATATATCTGAAGTCCAACATTGGCATCCTCCTTTTCGCCAATAAAACGTGATCATATAAAATTTAATCACACGTCGCATTACGTAGGAGATATCGCCTCGGATAAATGATTCTTCAAAATCATAAGGAGTATCGAAAACACGAACATCACATTTATCAATTACGTTTCGAAAGAAGATGTCCAAGAATGGCACATCACGATACGATGATAACAATCGAACTTAAACAAGTCGATATGCGACAGGTTACGAAACCATATATACATACTCAAAGTATCAAACGAGTTTCATACTCGCATTCAGATAATACATAATTATCAAGATCGGTGATTGGCAGTGAAACCAATTCCGATACAAAACCGTATTATAAAATGTACGACAATCATTCAAGGAACATTGCTTCGCGTGCAATGCCTTTAAATACCACAGTATATTCATACATATACATATTACCATTCTTACATACACATAGTATCACATAATCACAATCAATAAAAAGTAATATCAGAATAGCCTTACCGGAGCCATGCGGAGTAGTTACGTGCTTAAAACCTTTTAAAATACACCAAAAGTTATAGTTTAGGACATTTTTAAATCGACCTATGATGAGATGGCATTTATACATGATCTCATCGTTCTTTTCGGGCTTTAAATGCATTAAAATGTCATAAAATACCATATATATGCTTGTGTTTGTTTACTTGTGTGTTTTAGGTATGGATATCGTGAAAAAGACAAAAGATCACAAGAATCAAGGAAAAACGAACACGAGAAACGAAGCCGTGCAATGAACCGGGCCCTAATCATGGAATTTTCATCAAATACCCTTGAAGACTTGAAGACAAAACAAGATTGATCCTCATTGAATGAAGAAATGACACTTAAAACCCTTGTATATTGATAATTACAAGTTTGGTCCCTTAAGTTTGTCAAAATTGCAAAAAGGTCCTTCAACTTTGAAGAAATGGCAAGAATAGTCCCTCAACAATTCAAAATTACCAATTATGGTCCCTCATGAAGTGGAAGACTCATTGAAGACCTTTGAAGATCAAAAGAATCCAAGTTCAGCCCTTGAAATATCACAAAATGACATAATTCATCCTTGTAACACTTTTGGAAAAGTGTTGTGCCAAAATTGCAAAGTTGTGAAAGATATTTACAAAGGAAAGAAGATTTTAGGGCTGGAAAACATTATATGGCAAAAATATCAAAAGAGAAGGACGAAATGTGTGCAAGGGGAAACTTTCAAATAAAACTGGCGGTTAACAACAAACCTTCCCCCAAATTAGGATCAAAGGATTTACTGTACATCCTTTTCACCCCAGTTTCAATTTTACTAAAGCCTGGGTAACTTTCCAATTAAATTGGCACACGAGTAATTCCCACCACCTAAAGCCTTTCCCACGCCTAAACTACCCAATCCCACCACGAGTGGACCCCAACCCCCAAAACCCAATCCTCCAATCAGCTTATTTCTTTGGCCCCAAGACACATGACGTGTCCAATATCAACGTCCATGATGAAATGCTTGCTCACAACGCATAATTTAAGGGTTGAGATCAACAAAGGACAGAATTCACCAAAAACGTGTCAAGGGGTATTTTTGAGATTTTCATAGGATTAGGGTTTGTATTTTTGATTCTAGTATGTTCTAAGAGTACTATAAAGAGAGACCCAACATGTGGTGATCCTCTTGTTCCAGTTTTCTTCACAAAACTTGTAATTCCTTTTGATTTATATAAAAGTTGGTTTTTTGTTAAATAAAGCAAAAATAATTCCTTTTTATGATATATTAAAGTTGGTATTGATTGTTGAAGAATTCTGAGTTCCCTTGTTAATTTGGTTCATTGATTTTGATTTTCAAAATATTTTCAAAGTTTGAGATTTTGAGAGATTTTGGTAAAATCTGCTCAAAAGGTTTTTGTGTTAGGAGTTCATGTTTATTGGTGATTTAAGTATAATAGAAACGTTTTAGAAAGGTTTGAAAAAGTTTTGTTAAGGTTTTAGAGAGAAAAGAAAGGAAACAGAATTATATATATTATATTGTATTGTCTTGTTTTTCTTTTGATTTGTCTTAAAGCAGGGAGATTTGTTTGTTGATCTTGTTCAGCTCCAACCCGAGTTGGATTGGAGGAGAGTTTTACACTCTCTAGGGCTTAGGATGCAAAAGCCCTTAGGTAAAATCCTTTTACCTTGAAAAATTTCAGAAAAATAGCATAGTGTATGGTCTTGGTTGATTTCTTGGCTTAAGTGTGTTATACTTGATTGATTTGAGTTCCTGGATGTTGTTATGCATATTAGATGCTGGTTTGTTTAGTTTGAATAGGATTTAGAGTCTTTTGATTTGAGAAAATTGCACAAAGAAATATAAACGGGTGTTTGGCAACTAGGATTAGCAGGACACTAGATTTAATTAGTGGTTTCAAAAGGTGTTAGAGAGTTTCAAAAGGATTGAGAATAGTTGATTGCTTGTTTTATTATAATTTGGTGCAAATTGGAAGCTGATTTGTGTGGTTAAAAGAGAAATAGGGTAGCAAAAATCTGCATGTTCACTTATTTGCCAGTTTTCTTGCTTTTTTTTGTGCTTGATTCTCTGAAATTGGTGAAGTAACAGGTTGATTTTAAGCTTGTTATTGATTGAATGCCATCTTGTGAGTTTGTGTGCATGATTTGGTAGCTTAAGGTTCACTAGATTGCTAGAAATCAGTCACTAAGCCCACTGTCATAATCATTCTGTCACAGAGAAGTAGCCTTGGTCTGTGGGTGCTTGATTTGCTTATTTATTGTGCCAGTGTGCTTATTTGTTGCTTATTGTGACTCCTTGTGCTTAAATAAGCACAAGGGTGCCCCTCTTTGTTCCAATACTCCACCAAATAAGCCACACCAAGCACCTCTTGGTGATTCAAAAAGCAAGAACAACACAAGTTCTAATCTGTTTGTACTCAAAAGCTATCTGTCACGTTTTTGATTTTTCAATCTTGTGTAATCCAGTAAAAAAGGAAGTTTGGAGTTGGTTTACAAGCTATACAAGTGTCAGTTTGGTTTGGAAATAAAAAAAAAATAAAAAGAAAAAAATTACAAAAAGCTGACCCGTAGCAGGACTCGAACGCCAGACCTCTCGAAGGAGGGTTAGGCGTCCTACCGCTAATCTAGACTGCTTTTTACGTTTTGTTTTGTTTTCAAATTCTATTTAATACGTTTTTATTTCTTAGCTTATTTAAAAAGCCGTAGGATTTTAAGCTTATTCCAGCTTATCCTTTAAGCTATTTTGGGTTTTCTTGTTTTTTATAGGAAAGTGTTAGGTTTATTGATTTTTCCAAAGTGGTTTCAAATTTTTCCCATTAATAGTTTAATTATTATAATTTAATTAATAGCCGTTTTTTAGAAAAGCAATAAAAAATAGCAAAAACAGTTTTAATTTTTAGGAAAAATAGTTTTTAGTTTTTAAAATATATTTTTGAGGTTTACATCAAGTTTTGGTTTCAAAAACATTTATTTTTAATTTTATAATATTTTAAGGTTTTTTATAAACTTTTAAGATTTTTATAAAATTATTGAAAAAGGTTTAGAAGCTATAATTTGTGTTTTTCTCTTAATTATATTATTTAGGATTTTTATAAATTTTTTATTTTAAATTTTAGAAACTTTTTATTTTTAGCATTATTTTATTATTATTTTATTATTTAAATTTCAAAATTTTCTTTTTCTTTATTTTTCATTTTTCTTAAGTTCTTTAGCATTAATTAGGATCATTTCCATTTTTAGAATAATTTTTAAGCTTTTAGATTTATTTTTATAATTATTTTAAGTTTAATTAGTTTTTATTTATTTTAAATCATTTTTAGGGTTTTAAAAATAGTTTTAATAGGTTTTAATTTTTAGAAAAATACTTTTTAGTCTCATAATAATATAAGTTAAGTATTTGTCCAATAAAATCATATTTTAGGGTATTTTATTAGTTGTAATTAATTTTAGGGCTTTAATTAGCATTTAAAATTAATTATTTAATTAATAAAGGGTTTTAAAATATCTTTGTTGGATTTTTAACTTTATTTATATTATTTAAGACTTGTTTTTACCTTTTTAATCTTTTCTTGATTTTGTTTTTGGTCTTAGTTTAATTTTTAATTTGGTTGTTTTTCTACGGCTTTACGTTTACGTTTTTACGACATAGTGTAATTTTCACGTAACCGTCTTTCATCTTCTCATCCTCATTCTCTCAATATTAATCTCAAAGAAATACAAGTTAATTCACAACACATATACCTCATTGGGAAACGAATCTTTCTCTCATTTTATTTGATTGTGGGTCATTACTTGTGGTTTTCCTAAATCACTCGTCGATACTTAACGCTATTTACGCTCTTTTCCTAAAGGGTAGTAAAACACTACAATCATTTTTGGCGCCGCTGCCGGGGAGGTGTGTCGTGTCTTAATTTGGAAAATTTTGTTTTTGATATTATCCAAAATAGTATTTGTGTTAAGTGGAACTCCCTTAACACGTATTATCGGTTTTCTTGGTTTTTCTTTGTGAATATTATTAATATATTGTATTAAGTATCACAATAAAAATACAATATCTCCAAAAGTGTGAAAACACAACCTTAATTGGGATTTGATCTCCTAATTATTGTATTCGAATCTCAAACAAAAAGAAAAGGCAAAAATAGATAAATACTTTCGAGAAGCTCGATTTTGAAAAATACGAACTATAAGGTGGGTATAAGGCGGGTATTATAAAATATACCCTAAGGAAAAAGGCTCTTAAGTGCTTCGCGCCGCCTCGTTTCCCCGCTTGCTTGTGAGTATTTTGACATTGAAGGCTAATCGAGGGTTTTGCCGCCCAAAGTATTAATACGTATACTATATTTGCTTGGTTTTCTTTGTGATTAAACCCTCGTGAACAATTTGGTTTTCACCAAAGTTCTAAAGTCATTAGAAGGCGTTCACTCCACGTGATCGTTTTCATTCCTTTGAGGCTTCTTTAATCAAGAGTTTGATTCGAGGAGAGATTTTGTAGATTGTTGTCTACGAAGATACACCAAAATCCAAAAAAATTAAATATCATCAAAAACACAAAAAAAAAAATTGAAAATCCACAAAACGACCAAAAAGAATCTTCTTTGCTCACCTCCCATTCTTCGTGAAGTTTATGATCACTCGTAACCAAGCTAAACGAGCTCGTAAACGTCTTCAAAAGCAAGCAAATCAAGGATCGTTGATTGTTGAAGAACCTCCAATTGTTGAACCTATTGTAGAACAAGAAGTCGTAATGGCTAATCGTACTATGATGGAGTTGCTACAAGCACCCACCGAGGGTTTTGGAGAGGCCATTGTTATTCCCGCCATCCTTGCGGAGAATTTCGAGATTAAGACGGGTTTAATGTCGATGCTACAAGCAAACAAATTTCGAGGTCATGAGAAAGACAACCCGCATTACCACATTAGGAATTTCAACCGTCTCACCGCCACTAGCAAATTCAAAGATGTTCCGCATGACGCCATTAAGATGATGTTGTTTCCATATTCGTTGGATGGACCCGCAAAAATTTGGCTCGAGAAAGAACCGCCAAATTCGATTTTGACATGGGCCGATCTCGTTTCTAAGTTTGTGAACAAGTTTTTTCCACCATCGAAAACAACACACTTAAAAAATGAGATTTCACGATTTGTGCAACGTAACAATGAAAGTTTTTCTATGGCATGGGAACGATTTAAGGAGATGTTGCATGAATGTCCTCACCATGATTTTTCGGAATTGCATCAAATTGATACTTTTTATAATGGGCTTAATGATCATGAACGAGATTATTTGAATGCCGCCGCGGGTGGTAATTTTTTGTGCAAGACGACAAATGAGGCTTTACAAATCATTGAGAATCGATCTAAGGTTTATAGCCCTCGTAACACACCGAGTGTTGCCAATATGGGTTCGTCATCGTCATCACAATCGTCTCGTAGCATTAACGCCTTACATGATGAAGCTAATGAGGAAAATCGGTTTTTTGATAGATTTGCTAATCTAATGTCCCATTGGAAGGCTCAAGAAGCTTCCAATTCCGCTTCGGTTAAAGCGGTTGCTAAGAGTTGTTTATCATGTGGGGGAGCTCATGATCTTTCCGAGTGCATTACCGCGGATGGTAACACTTCGAGTGCTTATGTAGCAACGGGAACTTACAACCAAAACGGCCAAGGTTCCCGCCAAAATCAAGCTCCACCAAACCAAAATGTTAATAATTATCGAAACAACAACCAAGGTAATTACCAAGGCAACACACGCAATTACAACAAAGGGAATTATCAAAGTGGGAATGGACAAATCTCTAATCAAAACCAAAACCGTGATTTTCAAAATACTACACAAGGTTTTCAAAATGCTCACACGAAAAATTTGCAAGGAGAATTTTTAGATTATGCAAAAGCAAATGATGCTAAATTTGATAATATGCAACGTGAGATGATTAGCTTAAGATCCGAGTTGAAAAACGAGCTTAAAAATGAACTTGCTAATGAACTTAAAACTCATGCTAATAAAATGGAAGGAAATGTCCAACGTCTTCAACAAAACCAACAAAAGATGGAATTAGGACAACATGAGATTAAGCAAGAGTTATTGAAAGCGGATGCTAGGCAATCAAAATTTGAGGACCGAATGGCTAAAATGTTTGAAGCTATCATGTGTAAGCCCTCTTCTTCGGGTGGTCTTCCTAGTGATACCATTGCAAACCCGAAGGGAGAAATGAAGGTTATTACTACACGAAGTGGTAAAACTTTCAAGGAACCAATCTCTCGTCCAAGTACTTCTACGGAGAAGGAAATCGAGAAAGAACCCGAGGTGATGGTCGAAAAGGAGCACATTACAATCCCACGAAGTACCGCTCAAACCACACCTACGGTTACACCAATACCAATTGTGGAACCCGAGATTCCAAGGCCGTTGCCTAATGACCTACCCACACCACCTTTACCCTACCCTTCGAGACGAAACAAAGAGAAAATGCAAGAACGTAACAAACAACAAATCGAGCTTTTTATTAAGATGTTTCAACAAGTGCATTTTGATGTGAGTTTAGCCGACGCGTTGTTATACATGCCTCGTTTCGCTTCCACTTTTAAAAGTATGATGAGCGATAAGGAAAAGCTTTCAAAGCTTGCTAATTGTTCTTCGGTTTATCTTAACCGCATACCGGAAAAAGTTGGTGATCCCGGAAAGTTTCTCATTCCTTGTGACATACAAGATATGAAAGAATGCCTCGCCTTGGCCGATCTTGGTGCGAGCATTAATTTGATGCCATTTTCCATTTGGAAATCGCTTTCGCTTCCGGCTCTTATTCCTTCGAACATGTCCATCGAGATGGCCGATCATTCTACGATTATGGCATGTGGAATAGCCGAAGATGTTTTCGTGAAAGTGGGGAAGTTCTACTATCCCGTTGATTTTATAGTAGTCGACATCCCCGCGGATCCTCAAGTTCCTCTAATTTTAGGTCGTTCATTTTTAGATACTTCGAGATCGCTTATCGATGTTCATGCAAGAACTATCACTTTGAGATTCAACGAAGAGGAACTTGTTATAAACGCTACTCAAAACTCGAAACCTTCTCATGTTTATGCAATCGCTACCATCAATCACATTGACATCGTTGATGTGGTTTGCGATGAGTTTTCACAAGAAGTGTTAGGTTTTTCCGATAGCTCGTCAAGTGGCAATCCCACTATTTTGGATCCGATTCTTGCTAATTCCACACCAAATCTCACTCCATTCCAAGGAGGCGATTTCACTTCAAATGAAATCGACAATGAAGATGAGGTGTTGATTAGTGATGATATTTCTATTCCACCATTTCTTCCGCCGATGGAAGTTATGAGTGTTGAACCAAAATCTTCAATCGAGGAACCGCCTATCCTTGAATTGAAAGATCTTCCTTCTCACCTTGAATATGCATTCTTGGAAGGTGATGACAAGTTGCCGGTTATAATTGCAAAAGATCTTGCTAATGATGAAAAAACCGAGCTCTTGAAAGTTCTTAAGGCTCACAAAGGGGCAATTGCGTGGAAAATATCCGACATTAAGGGTATTGACCCAAAATTTTGTACTCACAAAATTTTGATGGAGGAGGACTACAAACCCGCAATTCAAAGTCAAAGAAGGGTGAATCCCAAAATTCACGATGTCATTAAAAAGGAGGTCCTTAAACTCCTTGACGCGGGAATGATTTATCCTATATCCGATAGCCCATGGGTGAGCCCAATCCATTGTGTCCCTAAAAAGGGAGGAATGACCGTTGTGCCTAATGAAAACAACGAGTTAATTCCCACTCGTGTTGTGACCGGTTGGAGGGTGTGTATTGACTACCGAAAGTTAAATGACGCCACTCGTAAAGACCACTTTCCTTTGCCCTTCATGGATCAAATGTTGGAGCGACTTGCGGGAAATGAATTCTATTGCTTTTTAGATGGTTTTTCCGGTTACTTTCAAATTCCTATCGACCCTCGTGATCAAGAGAAGACTACGTTTACGTGTCCTTATGGAACGTTCGCTTATCGTAGGATGCCTTTCGGACTTTGTAATGCACCCGGTACGTTTCAACGGTGTATGATGGCAATTTTTCACGACATGATCGAGAAGTCGATGGAAGTGTTTATGGATGACTTCTCGGTGTTTGGTAATTCGTTCACGTCATGTTTATCTAATCTCGAACAAATGTTAAAACGTTGTGAAGAAACCAATCTTGTGCTTAATTGGGAGAAATGTCATTTCATGTGTAAACAAGGAATCGTCTTAGGACATAAGGTGTCGAAGGCGGGGATTGAGGTCGATAAAGCTAAGGTAGACGTCATCGCCAAGTTACCTCATCCCAAAACCGTCAAGGGAGTTCGTAGTTTCCTAGGCCACGCGGGCTTTTATCGTCGTTTCATCAAGGACTTTTCGAAGATTTCTCGTCCTATGACACACCTTCTCGAGAAGGATGCTCCTTTTAACTTTAATGAGGATTGTGTTAAGGCTTTCGAGACTCTAAAAAGGAAACTTACCGAAGCTCCCATTCTTGTTGCTCCTAATTGGGAATTACCCTTTGAAATCATGTGCGATGCAAGTGATTATGCTATAGGGGCCGTCTTAGGGCAACGTTATGACAAGCATTTTCGTCCTATCCACTATGCTAGTAAGACGATGACCGAGGCTCAATTAAAGTACACCACAACGGAAAAGGAATTCCTTGCCGTGGTCTATGCTTTTGAGAAATTCCGACCTTATCTCGTCTTGACTAAAAGCATCGTGTATATCGACCATTCGGCTATCAAGTATCTCTTAGCTAAGCAAGATGCTAAGCCGAGATTGCTTCGTTGGATGCTCCTCCTCCAAGAATTTGATGTCACCGTGCTTGACAAAAAAGGAGCCGAGAATCTAGCGGCCGATCATCTCTCTCGTCTAGAAGATCCTCACAAAGATGTTTTCGAGAACAAGGAAATTACCGAAACATTTCCTCTTGAGACTCTCGGTGTAGTGAATTCTAAAGACACCACCCCATGGTTTGCCGACATTGCAAATTACCATGCGGGCAATTTCATAATCAAGGGTATGACGACACAACAAAAACGAAAATTCTTTCGTGACGTCAAGTTCTATTTTTGGGACGACCCTTATCTCTTTCGGATTTGTGCGGATCAACTCGTTCGACGTTGTGTGTTTGGTACCGAAGCTTCTAATATCCTTAGAGCTTGTCACGAGGGACCCACGGGTGGTCACCACGGTGCTAATCTCACGGCTAAGAAAGTGTTCGATGCCGGTTTCTTTTGGCCTTCTATCTATCGTGATGCACACGCACTTGTAAAGTCGTGTGATTCGTGCCAACGTCAAGGAAAATCGTCTCAACGTGATGAAATGCCGCAAAATATAATTCAAGTGTGTGAGATTTTCGACATATGGGGAATAGACTTTATGGGGCCGTTCCCATCGTCTCATGGCAACAAATATATCCTCGTCGCGGTGGACTACCTTTCTAAGTGGGTGGAAGCTAAGGCTTTGCCTACTAATGATGCTCGTGTGGTAGTGAAGTTTTTGAAGCAACTATTCTCTCGGTTCGGAACCCCTTGTGCTATTATAAGCGATCGTGGAACCCATTTTTGTAATGACCAATTCGAAAAGGTTCTAAAGAAATATGGGGTTACACATCGTCTTTCTACGGCTTATCACCCGCAAACGAGTGGGCAAGTCGAGGTTTCGAACCGAGCTTTGAAGAGGATTTTAGAAAGGTCGATTGGAGAAAACCGTGCTTCATGGTCCGACAAACTCGATGACGCTTTATGGGCCTTTAGGACCGCTTATAAGACACCTATCGGTTGCACTCCTTATAAGTTAGTCTATGGGAAGAATTGTCATTTGCCCATTGAATTGGAGCATAAGGCATATTGGGCCCTTAAGCATGCTAATTTTGACTTGAAGACCGCGGGAGATCACCGGAAAATACAATTGAATGAATTGGATGAATTAAGGGATAATGCTTATGAAAATTCATTAATTTTTAAAGAAAAGACTAAAAAGTTTCATGATTCAAAGATTAAAAACCGGGTTTTTAACGTTGGTGATCAAGTGTTGCTTTTTAACTCACGTCTTAAGATATTTTCCGGGAAATTGAAATCTCGTTGGTCGGGTCCGTTCACCATTACACAAGTGTTTCCATATGGGACCATTGAGCTAGCTCAAGATGATGGTCCCAATTTCAAGGTGAATGGACATAGGCTTAAGCACTACTTTGGTGGGGAAATTCCTTCAATGGTTGCCCCCGACCAAGACACCTTCCCCAATGATAATTAACATTGAGGGGATCGAGTCGAGCTCATGACTCGGTAATCAAAAACGAGGTGCCTCGTGGGGGAGATCCCATGCTTATCTTTATGCTTTTTATTCACTAATAAGGGACTTGTACCCTTCCAACTCGTTGTCTCGTGGTTGTTTGTGATTGTGTTATCTAGATCATCATCATCATCTACGATTGGAGACTCTCGTGTTCGTTTACGTGAGCCTCCATCGTTCGTTTGAAGAAGTTTTTCACGATTCCATGACATATCCTTTATTGTTCTAACATTTATCTTTTAGCATAATTAATAAACGGCTTTAGATATATTGTTGATCACCCTTTCCATGCTAGATCCTAAGCATTCGATTCTTCGTCTCTAGTATGGGGGTGCTCCACCTTTAGACTCGAAACATTGAGGACAATGTTTACTTTTAGTATGGGGGGGTGAATAGGTACTTGCTTTGCTACGCCCTCACGTTTTCCAACTTTCAATGTTTTGTTTTGCTAATAAGGCTAAAAATGGCCAAATTTTAAAATTTTTCTTAGTTTTCATAAGTGTTTTTAAGACACGAATGTATATTTTCCGATGGGTAGAATAAGAGTTAATTTTTGACTTGATGGGCATTTGGAGCCCTTTACATTCCTTAACCCGCTCAATTCAAGTTTTGCTAGACTTTTATATAGGGAGCTTTAAAACGCGAAAGTCTTAATTCATTCGGGTTAAGAACAAGAACTTTTCGCAAGTTCCTATAATTGATTCTAGAAAGTCACTTATCAAGGGAACTATAAAACGCATTCTCTAAACTTGAAAAAGTCCAAGAAAGTGCAAGATCCTATAGGTGGCTTGAAAACCCAAAACTTTGATTTGATATAGTCTTAATGAAAGCTAATCCAAATTTGGCTTAATTTTGACTTGCATGGCTAAGTATTCACGAGTCTCTTTAATTAGAGGTCTTTAAATAGTGAAGAACGAGAAATGATAGAGTTAGACAAGTGATCATGCTAAACGTAGAACATGAAAATGTTCTTTCAAAAACTCATATGTTTTTAATTGTGGCTTTTTCTTCCCATAAGATCAATGCATTAGGAATAAATCATAATTGCAATAAGTAAGGTCGTACGATTTGAAAGGTTACTTAGCCTCTAGCGCAAGATCGTTTAAAAGTTGCTCGGGGTTGAATAGAGTTCATAGCCAAGGCATAACTTATTGAAGCGGGACGCGAAGATTGGCGATTATCCAAAAAGGCCCTAACAAGGCATGAGGAGCTCTATTTTTGCTAAAGATCCAAAGATGATGTGAAGTATCATTATTCCAAAATCAATATGAAGGATCGAGACACACGACGAGAAGCTATTACTCCCCTAAAGAATGGAGAAAGTCTATCCAAAAAGACCCTAACAAGGTATGAGGATAAATATATCCAAGTCCGAAAAGGAGGCGGATCGTTGTATATCAAAATCCAAAGTAAAGATTGAAGAAAAATGATGAAGTCGTGGTCCTATATGAAGAATCTCTCAAAAACGTCAAGTGAAGAAATTCCAAATATATGAAGAGAAGACCATAATTTCGAGAACGTCTTCCCAAGATTTGAAGTATGAAGTACATGCCAAATATCGGTCCGAGAAAGGTCTCAAATCGTGAAACGAGTTATGCCAAGATATGAACTTAAGGAGATACACGAGAAGCCGTTTTAAAAGATTTTGTCCTTCGGCTAACTATTGATTAAATCGTGCTACTTTGCTTTCGGACTAATAACTACTCAAATAAGTCAATATGAATCACTTGTGATCCATGACAAATAGATAAAAAATGCTAGTAACCCATTTCCTTTTATAATAACTAGGATTGCGGGGAGAAAAAGTATTACACAATTTGAACGTATGAGTAGTGTTAGCATTGTGACTTGTACCAACAATGATCTTGTTTTTGCACTTAGCATGGAATGTATGACAATCAAGGATGACAAAATTTACTCTAAGGGACATTAACTTGTTTCTATTCTTAGACCCTAAAAGTCACATTTTGGTGATGAAAATCATACATTATGTCTTTACACATCATCGTAGTATGTTGCAAGTCTTTTACTCTTCAATAAAGGTTAATAAAATTGAACTTTGGTGATGCTTAGATACTTTATTCTAGCATTGCGTGAGGGCACGGCAATGGCTTAGTATGGGGGAGTGATGAGATGGCATTTATACATGATCTCATCGTTCTTTTCGGGCTTTAAATGCATTAAAATGTCATAAAATACCATATATATGCTTGTGTTTGTTTACTTGTGTGTTTTAGGTATGGATATCGTGAAAAAGACAAAAGATCACAAGAATCAAGGAAAAACGAACACGAGAAACGAAGCCGTGCAATGAACCGGGCCCTAATCATGGAATTTTCATCAAATACCCTTGAAGACTTGAAGACAAAACAAGATTGATCCTCATTGAATGAAGAAATGACACTTAAAACCCTTGTATATTGATAATTACAAGTTTGGTCCCTTAAGTTTGTCAAAATTGCAAAAAGGTCCTTCAACTTTGAAGAAATGGCAAGAATAGTCCCTCAACAATTCAAAATTACCAATTATGGTCCCTCATGAAGTGGAAGACTCATTGAAGACCTTTGAAGATCAAAAGAATCCAAGTTCAGCCCTTGAAATATCACAAAATGACATAATTCATCCTTGTAACACTTTTGGAAAAGTGTTGTGCCAAAATTGCAAAGTTGTGAAAGATATTTACAAAGGAAAGAAGATTTTAGGGCTGGAAAACATTATATGGCAAAAATATCAAAAGAGAAGGACGAAATGTGTGCAAGGGGAAACTTTCAAATAAAACTGGCGGTTAACAACAAACCTTCCCCCAAATTAGGATCAAAGGATTTACTGTACATCCTTTTCACCCCAGTTTCAATTTTACTAAAGCCTGGGTAACTTTCCAATTAAATTGGCACACGAGTAATTCCCACCACCTAAAGCCTTTCCCACGCCTAAACTACCCAATCCCACCACGAGTGGACCCCAACCCCCAAAACCCAATCCTCCAATCAGCTTATTTCTTTGGCCCCAAGACACATGACGTGTCCAATATCAACGTCCATGATGAAATGCTTGCTCACAACGCATAATTTAAGGGTTGAGATCAACAAAGGACAGAATTCACCAAAAACGTGTCAAGGGGTATTTTTGAGATTTTCATAGGATTAGGGTTTGTATTTTTGATTCTAGTATGTTCTAAGAGTACTATAAAGAGAGACCCAACATGTGGTGATCCTCTTGTTCCAGTTTTCTTCACAAAACTTGTAATTCCTTTTGATTTATATAAAAATTGGTTTTTTGTTAAATAAAGCAAAAATAATTCCTTTTTATGATATATTAAAGTTGGTATTGATTGTTGAAGAATTCTGAGTTCCCTTGTTAATTTGGTTCATTGATTTTGATTTTCAAAATATTTTCAAAGTTTGAGATTTTGAGAGATTTTGGTAAAATCTGCTCAAAAGGTTTTTGTGTTAGGAGTTCATGTTTATTGGTGATTTAAGTATAATAGAAACGTTTTAGAAAGGTTTGAAAAAGTTTTGTTAAGGTTTTAGAGAGAAAAGAAAGGAAACAGAATTATATATATTATATTGTATTGTCTTGTTTTTCTTTTGATTTGTCTTAAAGCAGGGAGATTTGTTTGTTGATCTTGTTCAGCTCCAACCCGAGTTGGATTGGAGGAGAGTTTTACACTCTCTAGGGCTTAGGATGCAAAAGCCCTTAGGTAAAATCCTTTTACCTTGAAAAATTTCAGAAAAATAGCATAGTGTATGGTCTTGGTTGATTTCTTGGCTTAAGTGTGTTATACTTGATTGATTTGAGTTCCTGGATGTTGTTATGCATATTAGATGCTGGTTTGTTTAGTTTGAATAGGATTTAGAGTCTTTTGATTTGAGAAAATTGCACAAAGAAATATAAACGGGTGTTTGGCAACTAGGATTAGCAGGACACTAGATTTAATTAGTGGTTTCAAAAGGTGTTAGAGAGTTTCAAAAGGATTGAGAATAGTTGATTGCTTGTTTTATTATAATTTGGTGCAAATTGGAAGCTGATTTGTGTGGTTAAAAGAGAAATAGGGTAGCAAAAATCTGCATGTTCACTTATTTGCCAGTTTTCTTGCTTTTTTTTGTGCTTGATTCTCTGAAATTGGTGAAGTAACAGGTTGATTTTAAGCTTGTTATTGATTGAATGCCATCTTGTGAGTTTGTGTGCATGATTTGGTAGCTTAAGGTTCACTAGATTGCTAGAAATCAGTCACTAAGCCCACTGTCATAATCATTCTGTCACAGAGAAGTAGCCTTGGTCTGTGGGTGCTTGATTTGCTTATTTATTGTGCCAGTGTGCTTATTTGTTGCTTATTGTGACTCCTTGTGCTTAAATAAGCACAAGGGTGCCCCTCTTTGTTCCAATACTCCACCAAATAAGCCACACCAAGCACCTCTTGGTGATTCAAAAAGCAAGAACAACACAAGTTCTAATCTGTTTGTACTCAAAAGCTATCTGTCACGTTTTTGATTTTTCAATCTTGTGTAATCCAGTAAAAAAGGAAGTTTGGAGTTGGTTTACAAGCTATACAAGTGTCAGTTTGGTTTGGAAATAAAAAAAAAATAAAAAGAAAAAAATTACAAAAAGCTGACCCGTAGCAGGACTCGAACGCCAGACCTCTCGAAGGAGGGTTAGGCGTCCTACCGCTAATCTAGACTGCTTTTTACGTTTTGTTTTGTTTTCAAATTCTATTTAATACGTTTTTATTTCTTAGCTTATTTAAAAAGCCGTAGGATTTTAAGCTTATTCCAGCTTATCCTTTAAGCTATTTTGGGTTTTCTTGTTTTTTATAGGAAAGTGTTAGGTTTATTGATTTTTCCAAAGTGGTTTCAAATTTTTCCCATTAATAGTTTAATTATTATAATTTAATTAATAGCCGTTTTTTAGAAAAGCAATAAAAAATAGCAAAAACAGTTTTAATTTTTAGGAAAAATAGTTTTTAGTTTTTAAAATATATTTTTGAGGTTTACATCAAGTTTTGGTTTCAAAAACATTTATTTTTAATTTTATAATATTTTAAGGTTTTTTATAAACTTTTAAGATTTTTATAAAATTATTGAAAAAGGTTTAGAAGCTATAATTTGTGTTTTTCTCTTAATTATATTATTTAGGATTTTTATAAATTTTTTATTTTAAATTTTAGAAACTTTTTATTTTTAGCATTATTTTATTATTATTTTATTATTTAAATTTCAAAATTTTCTTTTTCTTTATTTTTCATTTTTCTTAAGTTCTTTAGCATTAATTAGGATCATTTCCATTTTTAGAATAATTTTTAAGCTTTTAGATTTATTTTTATAATTATTTTAAGTTTAATTAGTTTTTATTTATTTTAAATCATTTTTAGGGTTTTAAAAATAGTTTTAATAGGTTTTAATTTTTAGAAAAATACTTTTTAGTCTCATAATAATATAAGTTAAGTATTTGTCCAATAAAATCATATTTTAGGGTATTTTATTAGTTGTAATTAATTTTAGGGCTTTAATTAGCATTTAAAATTAATTATTTAATTAATAAAGGGTTTTAAAATATCTTTGTTGGATTTTTAACTTTATTTATATTATTTAAGACTTGTTTTTACCTTTTTAATCTTTTCTTGATTTTGTTTTTGGTCTTAGTTTAATTTTTAATTTGGTTGTTTTTCTACGGCTTTACGTTTACGTTTTTACGACATAGTGTAATTTTCACGTAACCGTCTTTCATCTTCTCATCCCCATTCTCTCAATATTAATCTCAAAGAAATACAAGTTAATTCACAACACATATACCTCCTTGGGAAACGAATCTTTCTCTCATTTTATTTGATTGTGGGTCATTACTTGTGGTTTTCCTAAATCACTCGTCGATACTTAACGCTATTTACGCTCTTTTCCTAAAGGGTAGTAAAACACTACAATCAACCTAGTTCTCTATAACTTGTGCCTCTGATTACCAATTTGTAACACCCCCAAATTACCACGCAGCAGAATACCACTTTGGGCCGCTAGTCATAGCACATCACACACAATCATAGACAACGACCTTAAATGAGACGTTAAAATAATATACAAACCTTGTCTAAAAATTTCCCATCCCAGTTCGTATAAAATCAGAGTAGCGTTAGTCCCAAAAATCGTTACCAATCACAATACATTCATCAAAGACTTTAAAAGTCATTTATTCATTTTAAAGGATGGAAAAATAAATATAAAACATTAGACAAGTAAGCATCAACTTCCTCCTCGAATGCTCCGCTGCTATCCATCTTGTTTACCTGAAATACATGTGTAAAATCATCAACACAAAGGTTGAGCAAGTCTATAGGTTTTACAAATCATTTGAACACAAGCAAAGATTATAAGTTTGTGGCATACTTGAAGGCAACAAACATCGAATAATAATTTGCATCAACAATAATAATTGTATATAGCATAAATTGCATCAAGCTCATGGAACCGAGCCCTTAGACACTCCCATATCAGTCTAATAAGACGAGATATTTATTAATTGTCGGTTACCTCCAGATTATTGGTACATTGCCTTATACCTGACTTCTCAATACAATATGTTCAAACAGTGTGGAGGTCGGGCCTAAGCTTCTGTGACAAGTCCATACAAACTGAACCGGGGCGGCTTCTCCCATAGATCTATTAATTGTACTAGCGGTTAACCCATCATAGGTTAATTAATGGTCCATAATTGAGGCTTTAACAAAGGCAATCACTTAATGCAATTCAAAGGCAACCACGGGTCCATTCCTAGAGGGACAAGCATACCATAGAAGACTTGTGTTCTAAGTTTATAAAAACATGTATTCCCCCTCGCGGGTTTAAAACCATTTACAAAATAGTGTAAAAGCGAGGCTGTAGACTTACCTTAGATAATATGGGAAGCTATTAGTAGTAGTGATCGCCGAAGTGAAAATGCCTCCCAAATATATACACATCAAAAGCCGCCACCTAACAAATAAGGTGCGCGCTTAGCAACATACTTTAGTATTTCAAATCATACTTAGTATAATAAAATCAATGACTCAAAATAGTATGTACATAGACATGACCAATCAATGCAAGTGATTCCTTCTAACTCCACGACAAGTACTAGCTTTCCAATACTAGCACCTTCGATATTGATCCATCTCAAGATGCCAAATCAACACGGTTCATGTACCCTAAATGGGTCTTCAATATCAGAATATACACTCACACAATAGATTTATATCCTTTTAGAACTTTGCGAAGCTAATAGTTTAGCCTCTCGCCTCAAACTATGACGCGAGGTTAAGTACCTCCCAAAAAGTACTCAGTCGGTACTTACCAAAAGTACACACTGTTTTCCCCTACCTAAACAACTCTGTTTTCGACGAAACTTGGTGACAAACTCACTTATAATCTGTAAAAGATTAAATTTAAATTTCATTCAATGATTAACATTTTAGACCCACCTGTTCGACACATCTTTAGACTTTAAAAACCAGACAGTTTTGCACACTTGCATCGTAAAACCATTTTGACCTTGTTAAACATTTCCATTTACAAAATCGCCACTTGACTTTGAAAATAGACTCAAAATGCTAAGTATAAAACCCAACAACAGCCTTTGATCAGTTTTAAAACTCAACTTATAATCCCCGAGATTCGATCCAAATATTGACAACAATTTCGTATTGTGTCAATACTCGTCTCCCGGTACACAAATAATCAAACTAGCATAACTTTTTACTCGTTTGGAGTTAAAAACTCTATCTTATATCGAACCGAGCGTCTTGGCGACTACTACAACAATATCTAATAATATCAAACTTTATCCAACATCTACTGTATGAAAATCGGCCTTAAACCCACTGATGTAAAACACCCATTTAAAAATCACATCTACAACCGTTTTGACCCATTTTTAACAACATCAACACTTCATATATGCTATACCCATCATCTATAACATCTCATATCATCCCTAAATCACTTGCATGATTAATACTTTCAAAACCAACAACACAAATCATACATGCAACACTTTTAAAATCAAATATAATAATAATAACACCTTTATACAACACGACAATGGATCAAACACCATTGTTCTTCAATAAAAATCTTTGAAAAATAAAAGTACTTGCATATTAATAAAAATCATACCATAAGAATCACCATTAAATTTCAAACATGGGACCTTGTTTCGATTAGCTTGAATCAAGCTAGAAATTAAATCAAAGGGGTGTTTTGTTTGATGGGGGGTCAGGGAAAGAGAGGAGCAAGAGAAAGAGAGAGAGAGATTTTGGTGGGTGAAATGCATGTGTGTGTTTTGTTTTCCATTTATATATGGTGGGTGGAGGGTAGATTTTGCAATTGGTGCATTCTTGTGGACTAAAATGTAAATATTAGTTAAAAAGCGGGAAATGACTTCCAGTCAATTTTATAAATATTTACGAGAGTCAAGTTTCGTCCCGGGTTCATAAAAATATAATTCTCGTTTGTTAAATCGATCGTTTTAATAATTAAACGCACACAAAACGAAATAATAAAGTTCGACTCGACTTAATACGTAATGAAATAAACATTTCAGAAATATCAATATTATCGATACTAAAATATAATATTTGGGCATCCATTGGCATCGTGATCACTATTAGTACTCTTCAATCGTCACAACAATTAAATATAGTCACACCTTATCGGTTTCAACTAAAACCGTCAAATATAATAATACTCGTCATTACTTATAAATTAAAAATCCGTTATATAGTTAGGATAAAATAATGACGTTAAGTTCGGGTTATTACATCTATGGCACATAAGGTTAGGGCACATAAACTTTAAGAATATTAATAGACTTGTGAGACATGATTTAGTTGATGGTTTGCCTTCAAAAGCTTTCCACAATGATCACTCTTGTGTTGCATGTCTTAAAGGCAAACAACACAAAGTCTCATTTAAGTCTAAACTTGTGCATTCCAGTTCTAAACCACTTCACTTGCTACATAAGGACTTGTTTGGCCCAACTAATATTGAAAGTTTTAATGGTAAATCTTATTGTTTTGTTATAACTGATGATTTTTCTAGATTTACTTGGACTTTTTTTTTGCCTTAAAAAGTGATACTGCCACAGTTTTGATTAACTTTATTACCCAAATTGAAAAGAAAACAGGGAATGAGGTTAAAATACTTAGAAGTGATAATGGTGGTGAGTTTAGAAATAAATTGTTAGATACCTTCAGTGTTGATAAAGGGATTACTAGGGAGTTTAGTATAGCTAGAACTCCACAGCAGAATCGTGTGGCTGAAAGGAAGAATAGAACACTCATAAAATCAGCTAGAACAATGTTGGCTGATGCTAAGTTTCCCATTGATTTTTGGGCTGAGGCTGTTAATACAGCCTGCTATGTTCAGAATAGAGATTTGGTCAACAAAATGCATAATAAGACACCTTATGAGCTATTTTGGAATAGGAAACCCAACATAGGTTTTCTTAAACCCTTTGGATGTCATGTACTGATCCTAGATACTAGTGATGCCTTAGGAAAGTTTATTGCAAAAGGTGATGAAGGCTACTTTATGGGTTATTCTATGCATAGCAGAGGATATAGGGTTTACAACAAGAAAGAAAAACGCATTCTTGAAAAAGTGCATGTTAAGTTTTTAGAAAGTAAACCTAGTGATCCTAAGAGTGGACCAGACTGGTTCTTTGAACTAGAACCATTATCTAGAACCTTGAATTATATGCATGTCACTAATCCAGACATTGTGAAAAGAGATTCAAATGTTGTGGAAGAACCTATTGTTGAAATTACAGGTAAACAGGTTGCTAAGGAAGAAGGATCACATGCAGTCAAGTTAGACCCCATACTTGAGTATGTTACCATTCCTATATGGACTGATGGGTTTGCACAAGCTTCTGTTACTGCTGAAAAAGAGGAAGAAGGGCCACAAGAAAAGCCAGTTGATAAAAACAAGCATGCATCTTCAAGCGCTGACAAAGACAAATCAGACGCTGACAGGTTAAATTCAGACGCTGACAGCTCACGCGCTGACAACCTGTTTGGACATTTATTCTCCTCCGATACTTTTGAACATGATGAACCTTCCATATTTAATCAAGAGGATGTTCCAACGTTGCACGGTCTTCGTGACGTTCGAAACTCTTTTGAACCGCAATGAAACAAGCTTCATCTCAGTGTGGAAAATAACTTCACACATTTGCTCCTCCTTGGTCTTTAGAGAATGCGATTATTCCTTTCTTGCCACAAAAGAAGGGGGAAGCCACGAACACAAGCGGGGAGACCACACTAACCAAAGAATGCGCAGACGAGATAGGAACCAGCCATAGGTAACACTGTCCAATTTTGTCGGAGTATTCTGCAACCCAGCCTTAGTCGTAACAAGACACCATACCTTCAATGAAAAATGAACATTCAAAAAACAAGCGCTCATGCGAATCCTGAGTTTCTTACACAAGGGACAATTAACATATTTAAGTCGACAGAGTCGCCAACATCCCATTGCCTCAACTTGTCTTGTGTCTTCAGTTTACGAGCCGTAATAAGCTATAAGTGGAACGTGTGTCTAGGAATGCACAATGAGAACCAAACCATGTGAAACCATATGACCTCTTGCCTCGAGGACGAATTGACTCCCAAGCAGCAAAGTTTTCATACCTTGAGAGTTGAGATGACTTCATTTGAGACTAGTAAAAAAATGATACTAACTTAATAATCACATTCATCCCTTTTAATTACTTTTTAATTTAAACCAACTCTCACATTTTTTTTCTAAACTAAAATATTTCAAAAACAAATTAATGAACGAGCAGTAGAACTTCCTGCCTCTAAACATTAAACATGCATAACTTCTGACACAGATGGAACAACCATTTACTTACAGCAGGAACTATTTAACATAACATCCGATTGCATTCAAAATTCCAGAAGTACTAATAAACCTTCTTTCTACGTTCACTTGCATCTTCTTACATAGCATAGCAACAGTTGATCCACTCTCTCTGTGCTCAATAACATGTCATTCACATGAGATGTTAAAAAGGTCCGCAAAAGTAAAAGAGACCCAAAAAGTTCAAAAAACATCAAAAACCTAAAGAGATAAAGCTTTATAAACATCATCATCATTCACCAGGTGTTTAGCAATTTCCTACACAAAATAAAGAAATGATGCATCCAACCCCATTTTTAGTTAATTGTTTGAGTTCCTATGTTAAATTTTGAAGTGGAGGTAGATGTAAGATAACCTCTGTTCCCTTTCATTCTTGAAATAGATAATTGGAGGCTATGCTTGATTTATAAGACAAGGAAACATGTTCTAACTTCATAGATATTATGACTGTTGAAGAAGTGGGGATGACTAAACGCTATATATGAACTTATTACAGATATTAGTAATTAGAAGTTTTTTTACAATAAATTTTTTGGTTGTTCACTTACTTTATTGAAGATTAACACAAAACACATGTGAATAAATCATTCAAGTACACCAGATCACTTCTAATGTTGTTCTACATTGGCTTTTACTTGATGCCTTATTGTTCCTATGAACGGCTAGGTGTAAAATGCCACAATCCAGCTTCAATCTCAGTAACTACAGAGGGTGCATGATTAATCACTTCAAAATGTAAAGCCTGACTAATGCTAGGCTATTGGGGAAAAACTTTTACCCAATTAATTGGAATAGTAACTTCAAAACGGCCTTAACATTTACTAAGACCCATGATGGCAATCAGCTTCTCAACTGGACCGTTATACCCGACGACAATAGGATTCAGAATAACAACGGATTTCTGCGAGCTAAAGACACACCACTCGAGAAGTCTTCGTTGAGCAGAAAATCTAATCCGAATTCTCGATACAGTCACACCACGAGAACCTGAATTAGTCGTCCAAGATCACCTCCTAATTCCTGCCTAAAATTAGGATAGCAATGGAGCAAAATACCCTCTGAGTGCAGAGAATAAGTTTTATTTTTGGAAAATCAAAAAGTGCTTTCATTTCCCATTTTCTTAGTACATAACTGAGAAAAAATAACTTCCAAAGTTCTACCCACGTTTCCTACACTTAGGGAATTCTCATAACCACTTTGACTACTTCAAATAAAGAAAAGTACAATAAAAAAATTAACAAACTAATTGTGGAACCAAACGTGGGGATAGAAACAAATGTCACTGATCAAGTATTCAGCTGGGCCAAAGTGACCCATTTGGCATCTGACGGGCTTGGGTTGTGGGTCAGTGCTTTCCTATCAACTCGTCTTAGTCTTTTGTAACTAAATATAATCTAACTCAAACTATAAACAAGTCAAACTGCATAACTTGTATAAGTTAGCCCAATCATTAGAAAAACATGCATACTACGAACAAACATGTTAAAATTAAAACTTACAAGTAAATGTTTAACCCTCCACTTCACACTTCACCCAGCCACTTTATTCGACCCCTATGCTTCTTTAAAATCTGCATCATAGCTTCACTATACACAGCCTCTTCTTTATCCTTGACATCATCATTATCATCACTCTTTAATAAAATGTCAATGTCATCTGGCAGATCATCCTTCAAGAATAGCATGAGAGTTACCCCTTCATGAAATACCCTGAAACAGGCAATTCCAACAATGGGACATAACATCGACTCACCTTACAAGGAAAACCCATATATTTTGGCCACTGATCAACCATTTCAGGCGATGAACATAGTAAATTCCTTACATCAGCGATTTTCCCCCCACTAAAACAAACTTTTCCCCTACTATCCGAATCGGATATGGAAACCTTTTCCAGCAATGGCAAATGGATAATATCATAAAACAGCACCCGAAGCCTAATCATCGCATCCTTCCAACATTGCCCCGAGGTCTTTATTTTCTTCCTATTTAACTCGCTATTTTCATCGTCTTGGCCAATTTCATTAGCCTTTAATTCCTTCTTATGGTAAATATAATTCGGTGACATAAATAAAAACGCGTCTAATCTGTTTCCAAACTTAATCTTCCACTTAAACAAAGAAAGACCATCAACGGAAGAAGGTAGTTGGATATGTACAGATTTCACTCTCGAAAACTTCAACAAAGAGCGATACGCTGACCAAAAGGGTCCTATAGAAGCAACAGTATTGGAGGCTTCAGATTCCCAATTGAGAAACTCAACAGCAGGATCAGTGAGCGTAGTGAAGCAAATGGTGTTGACTTGAGTGACTATCCGGTTGAAACGTTTGGAAACAAGTTTGCAAAGGAATACGATTTTCAAGTTGATTAGCTTTTCCAAAATTTGGAGAACCATTTTGTCTGGTAAATGACTGAATGAAGAAGAATCATCTCATGTGTGAGATTTCTTGATTTTCCTCATTCTTTAGATCAGCGTGTGTGTTTATGCAGCATCACCTGAACAAAATTGAAGTAAAAAACGCACAGGGTGTTTGACATTGTGGTTTAATAGTGATTGTCGTATAACATAAAGAAAAGATTATTAACTTGAATAAACCAAGTTTATGTTGAAGGGGATAGTGAGTTTAGTTGGAACATGCTTTTGGAAAATTTTAAATTCCAAATATTTAACTACTAAAATACAAAAAGGACATTCTTAATACCGTCAGAAATTTTTGAACAAAAATATATGGTTTGACTTCCTTTTTGTCAATACAAGGTAAACCCACCCGAGTCATCTTTTTCTGACCCGACCAGTAAGCCTCCAGGATTTTCAGCTTATGGATTCGAACTTAAGACCTCTTAACATAACTCCCAACTTCCCAAGTCCCAACCCTTCTCGTCAAATACTTGTTTATTTTGCTATTATAAGTTTGGTTTTAAGTAGGGTTGGTAATTTGTTGTTGCTCGTTATTCAGAATCTATTTGATGTTCTTGAGCTTTAGGATTTGTTGGTGTTGGAAGAGATGATTGTTTATCATTCTGGTAAAGCAATAGTTTGGTTCTAAGGAGGAAAATGTAATTTACTATAAATCCTTTGACTAAAGTCTTGTGAACCAAACAAGAAACTAGTTTTTAAAATGTTGCTTTTCTAGTTCTCCACTTCATAAAAACGCCAATAATTGAAACTGGATGAGTTAAAATTAAGTGAACCAAACATCCCCTAAAATAAAAAAGGGACATTCTTAATACCGTCAAGCTTTTTGAAAAAAAAGCTAGTACTCCGTATATGGTTTGACTTCCTTTTTGTCAATACAAGGTAAACCCCACCCGATTCACCTTTTTCTCACCCGACCAGAGAGGTCTCGGATGGGTGTGCAACAGGTGCAGTCACAAAAGGCCACATTTTTATTAGTTTTGTATATAAAAACTTATAACATTAAACATGTATGAGCTATATAATTCAATTTTACATGCAACTTCCTCTTTGTTGTTATTGTCTAGGGCCACCAAAAACAACCAGACGGCTCTGCGACCAGTAAGCCTCTAGGATTTTCAGCTTACGGTTTCGAACTTAAGACATCTTAACAGAACTCCCAACCCCTTAATTACCGTCATATCCTTATGGATTTGAGAATGCATATTTAAACAACTTATTATGAGGGTTTATGGGATTGCGTATTTTATAACATCTGGGGGTGTTTGGAATTGCAAATAATAATTAGAAATCATGAATAAATAAATAAATAAAAAAGAATATAGGAATTGAGATGAAGAACAAAGGGGAAAACAAGGTACCTACGAAGGAGAACAAGTGACGATTATCTGATGTTGTAAATGTGAAATGACGACCCAAAGAAAGTTAGGTTTTGTGTAACTTATTAATTGGGGCTTAAGGGAGTGTTTTGGCTTGTGTTTTTTTTCTTCGTGTTTTTTTCGTTAAATAACTATACGTGTACTCGCATACAATACAGGCTGAAAAATTATTGGGCGTGAGCTAAATTACATACCGTATTAAATCTTTTTGAGAAAAAATTTTCATGAAATGTTTATATATATATATATGCTTACAATTCTTAGTGGAATAAATTTTGAGGACTTGGGGCCTGTGTTATCGCTCACTTTGCACATCTTTAATGACCGCTATGATATGATGGTGATAATTTTAGTGGGCGAATCATGACTTGATAACTTTATCGGCTTGATTTGGTAGTTAAACTGTGATTCAGTGATTCGATGGGATTGACCCGGTGATCGAACGCGTGATTTAGTGACTCGACCAGATTGATCTGGTGGTCGAACACTTGACTCGGTGATCGATTGACCCAGTGATCGAATCGTGATCTATAATTTATATTAAAGTATCATTTTACATAATTGTTGAAATTTTTCAACATTTCAAAAATTACATAAATTATTATATATATTTAGAGGTGATAAATTTTGTCTATTTTGCTAAATAAGGAAACTTTTTGACATTTTTCTAAAAAAGATGGACACATTTTACCCATCTAGTATTATTGATGGGTTAAATTGACGCACATGTAATACACTATATAGACTTAATGAACGTATGTAAATGTTAATTATGCTACTCGGCGGATTCTTTTATTTACGTTTTTATCCCCGACTTTAAGACAAGTATTATTATTTTTTATTTCTACATTTTTATATGTTTTTTCCCGTTTTAGCTTGCGCCCGCTTAGTCCGCGTCCGTTTAATTTGCCCGCCGCCGTTTAGCCAACCGCCTGTTTTGCTCGTTGTCCGTGCCCCCACCTAGTAAAGATAACTAGTATTTGAAAATTGCTGACTTCAAAACGAGCTCATGCTCATGATTGAGACTTATGATCGTATATGGCTAAAGGCACTCAGCTCGAGCTTAGGAAACCATAGACTCGGCGCCACTTATTTATAACCTTACTAGGATTTGCACTCGCGCTCCGCTACGGCGGAGTGCGGGCATTGTAGGGATGGGTTTATAGCTGAGTTTGTAAACTTAGCAACACAAAAATGATATAGAATAATTTTTTATTAGGCGATAAAAGTTATGCGTTATTTGCTTTGTTATACATAACATCCTAGATGGTAGTTTGTTACGCTTAACATAACTGTGTTGATAATTGATAATAAGCGATTGGCAAAAGCAATGGTCTCCACAGTTGCTGCTACTAGGGTTTCTCCTTTTTGCCAGCGTGTCCGAGCTGAGGCAGAAGTTTTCTCTCCTAGCCATTTGTTTTTGCGAGTCCTATATTTTTTTAAACGTTGATCCAACTGTTTCCACAACCCCTTCTAGCACAGTTCTTGGTGAGGTGTCTAGTTACAATAACATAACAAACAATTAGGTGCACAAGTACAATAATTATAATGGCAGAAATAACACATATGATGAAGGTAAACATATCAGGCATGCTACTAATAGTGGCTTATTTATGGTTCTCAATGAGTCTATTGACACTTTTTTAGATACACATGGGCATGTAATAGTCTTGGAATGTGTGGGGGGTAACTGCCCTTCATAAGGGTGAGGCTGCCACTGTTGTAGGTTTTGGTGTCTAGTGACAGTAAGTAATAATAAAAAAGAATTGAATCCAATGGCACATGGCAACAGTGGATTGGATAGGTTCTATTTAAGTGTGCCATTGCAGCTGGTTGTAACACATTGCAGGAAACAGGTAGATTAAGAGGTTAACAATAAAATGAGTTGGAACGTAGTGCTTTAGTCTTTGCAGTTGCTTTGCCGCTCAAATGACTTTGGCAATTGTTTCTACTTCTATTTTCAAAAGAGGGTGGAAGAGGAGAGGGATTGGAGGGGCAGGATTGAACTGCTGCATCGACAGAAGAACATTGCTATTGATGAGAGGCATGTTTTCATACTGGAGCTTTCTAGCCTTAGTCCAGACCATCATGTGCATCGAAAGATTGGTCTGTTGAATGAGATGCAAGAACGTGATGATGCGGAGCTTTTGAAGCTGGGAGGGTTGTGATCAATGCGATCCTTGTGATCCTTGTGATCAATGGAAGGCAACGTGTCTTGCATGTTTTTATTAAACAGAAGCAGTCATTCGTTTGTGTACCGCGTGGCCGAGCTGTGTTGTTTTTCTTTGTTTCATGTGTTGAAAGCACGGTGTATGTTCGTTTGTTTGAAAGTGTATTCCGTTTTGTTTGTAATATATTCTATCTGTCATTTAATGTTGGAATCAAGGATTTATTATCTGTTAGTCTATTTGTAACTTTTGAAATGTCATCAACAAGCATGTTTGTCTTTCCCAAAAATGCTAATTTGTTATTTGGGTTTCTTGTGGGTTTGATGTGATGCATATGAACCACTGTTTCTTTTTAATGGTATATTTATGTAATATAATATCATATGTATTTTTGGGGAAAAAAGGAGGCATAATAATAGAGTATGGGAACAATTTATGAGTGGTGGTAGTGTGTTTTTAATCTACTTTTGGAAAGATATGCACATAGTCAGCAAATTTGTGATGCATCAATTTTTTGGGGAAAAAACCCCATAAGAATAGAGTATGGGAACAATTTGTGACTGGTCATAGTGTGTTTTTTATCTACTTTTGGAAAGATGTGTACAGAACCGTGAAAGTTGGGATGTGGTTATTATTTGTAGTGATAATGTTCATTGTTAGTGCGTGACATCATACAATGCAGGTAAGGAGGCGATGCTATATAAAGGGGTGCTAACATCTCTGGTTTCACACATTCTTAAAGCTACGAAAAGAAAGCGGGATATGGCATACCGTCCCAGATGCGTTGTATTGAAGGAAGAAGCCCAATCTGACGAATGAGCCGATATGTTTGTTTGCCATTTGCAGAAGGAGGTGCAAGAAGAAACGGGGTGGAAACAAAGGGTGGAACAGATGTGGCGACAGTTGAACAACGGGGCAATTGATAGGACTCATCTTGTCCAGGAGCTACAGACCGTTGCAAGGGAAGCATTAGTCAATCAGATGGTAGTTTTCCTAGGGACCTTGCAAGACGAAGACTGTGCATTCTGTGACCAGCTCGTAGCTGAAGCAGCTGCGACTGGCAACCGCATCTTGCGGATGGAAAGGTTCATTCAAAGGCTGCAAGGAGCCCTGTCCGACTGAAGCATCGTGTTGAGTGTGCCCATAGGTGTCCGAGAATAAACGGTTTCTGTGAATTTGGGACCATGGTGTTGGATTTAGTAATACTTTTTTTGTTTCTATTCTCATTGTGCTATTGAAATTTCCGTATTGACAATGATGTCGTTGCACTGTCAGGGTTGTCTATCATTTGCTTGAATAATGTATTGGTATGTGTGGTTTGTGTGTGCCAGGCCTTTCTAGTATTTGGTTTAATGCATTGGGATGTTTGTTTTGTGCATATGTTATTTATTACTATTTCAGTTTCATTCATATAAACTCTAAAGAAGATAACACGAAATAAATTGTAGGGGTGGCTTCCAAGAAACGTGTAGGAGAGAGTGATGCCTTCTAATCAATTGTAACTGATATTTGTCGTACTTGATCTTTGTTAAAGATGTTATCAACCGTAAATCTCCTTCTTGCAATTCTTGCTTAATGGAAACGTCAATAATAATATTAATCGTGTTCACATATACAACCATAACGTAGTGTTAACACGGATGAATAAAGGACAGCAAGTAAGGACTACCGTTTCCAATCTGCCGATTCATTTTGGGAGGCCTCTTCTCCTAAGAAAGATAGGCTCCATTTAATTGCTTTTGGGGAGGGCTCTTTTTAAGAAAGATGGGTTGCATTTAATTGCTTTTAAAAATGCAAAGCCGGACATAAAATAAGTTACTGTTGAATGCATATTACCTGATCTTCCTGTCTCAGCTTTGTGTGATCCTGTCATGGTAACAATGATTTTCGCTAGCTCGTTGATGACATCATAGGGTGGAGCTCATGTAGACACAGAAAGATGAGGTAACTCCGTATTAAGATGTTCAGTTTATATGGATATCATGCTGTAAAAAACAGGATAAACGTAGAGGAAAACAGAAAAAGAAGAGTTAAAACGCACCCGAATTTGAAACTATCTTCACGATTATATCAACAGCTTTTGCTGTTATCATTTACTCTACCAAAATGAGGCACAACACTTTTGTAGAGAGGATGATAACCCACATTTATGGGACAATAAACTTAGGCTCAGATATGCGATGGTAGGACGGGCAGAAAGAGCAAGTGACACGCAATGGCTGCAAGCACAACAACGTGTTAGCCCGACAAGTTACGACCCAATTCCACATGATCATCAACAGTCATACACGCCATGGCTGCAACCCTGACAGGGTGCCCCGCCAAGATACGTTTGATCTGAGGTTTCATCCGTTGCAATTCATCATAGCCTGTGTGAGCACAGACTTTTATTAATAAGGAAAATTTCGGCAACCTATGTACAGTCTCAGACACACAAATAGGAAATACCGTTTGTTGAGTTGCCAACCCAAAATGGCAATCGTTACACACTGATTTAAATCGTCACACACCAAAATTGGTAGCATCAAAGAGATCGACAGTATCCAAGACGCTGTAGCAGAGGTTACACCATTCTTGTCACATATCGATAAAAAAACATGAATTTTGTATAGGCTGCAAAGTCGGGGAGACCGCCATGGTTGCGTTAGTATAAACGCCCGCCAAGATATGGTGTCCCTCACACTTTTTTATAGCATGATAATAGATAGAAATGAATGAGTTGTTACGCTTCTTTAAATAAAGAGAATAAATCCAACATGGTTGCAGGTTAAATAAATCGCCCTACCAAGGGTTGTACAATCCCAATGTATGTCAGTGTGTCACATAAGTACGGGCATTATTCATCATAAAAAAACCATTATATTTTTACCCTATCATCATCGTCGCACACCTATGACTATCGTCACACGCCATGTAAAGCGGCATCGAAATGATCACTGGCATCGATGAAGCATAAGGAAAAATGCGCTCACGTAGGTATAGTAACACACACACATTCTTAATAAACTATACTATTATTCCCTTTCACATTATAAGTTCCCTGTCACAGTCTTGCGACCTAAATCGAAACGACAGCAGGTTGCTGCCATATATAGGTCTGATCACACGTATTAAAAAATTCAGAAGTTTGACGCAACAAAGATCACTTGTATTAACAATACTGCTTGCAAGCCCACAACAGCAAAAAACTGTTAAAACACATCTAAATTTGAAACTACCTTCACGATTATATCAACAACTTTTTATATTATCATTCGGTCTACAAAAATGAGGCACAACACTTTTGTAGAGAGAATCATAACCCACATTTCTGGGACAATAAACTTAGGCTCAGATATGCAATGGCAGGATGGACAGAAAGGGCACGTGACCCGCCATGGCTGCAAGCACGATGGCGTGTTGGCCCGGTAAGTTACTACCAAATTCTACATGATCATCAGCAGTCATACACGCCATGGCTACAACCCCGACAGGGTGCCCCTGCCAAGATACCTCTGATCTGAGATTTCGTTCGTTGTAATTCATCATAGCCTATATAAGTGCATAGATAGCAAATATAACACGGGTACACACATAGAGAAAATATAAGAACTAATCCAAAAACAAACAAAAATAATACGATGGATCGACACAGCCTGCTTTTAATCTAACAACAAATAACAACTATAGGCTGCTACACACAATCTAAGCAAACTACTTTTAAAGTAAAAACAAATAGCAATCATAGACTGGCATACACAATCTCACAACAAACAAAAATAATAGCATCAATTGACACAACCTACTTTTAATCTTCCAACAAATAATAATTATAGGCTCGTTGTAGCGGAGGTTACACCATTCTTGTCACACATCGATAAACAATAATAATTGTGTATAGGCTGCAAAGTCGGGGAGACCGCCATGGCTGCATTAGTATAAACGCCCCGCCAAGATACGGTGTCCCTCAAACTTTTTTATAACATGCTAACTTTTAGAAATGAATGAGTTGTTACGTTTCTTTCAACAAAGAGAATAAATCTGACATGGCTGCAGGTGTAAAACCCGCTTAAAATACATGAATGAATTAAGTACATGAATTCACGGATTAATTAAAACTGTAGATTTAATTTATACACGACACGTACCAAGGATAATTAATGTTTAAATCCAAGTATTACGTATGATATTATTTATTATCTACAAGTATTTACGTATAATAAATAATACATGACAAGAATAAACACGAAAGTAAAACACGAACTCACACCACGAATAATAATGCACGTGATTTAATAAAATCGAAAACAAAAACATGTAAATAATAGGGGTGTTTATACGGCAAGAAGGAGAAAGAAAAAAGGGCCCATGGCCCGACCCATTACAAAGTTTAACTAGTTACAAAACTCTCCAGGGAAATCATTATACAAGTTTTTACAAAAAATAACAAAACCCTACCTCTCCTCTTCTCTTTGGCCGTGGCACCCAGAAGGAAGAACAAGAAGGAGAACTTTGTTGATCTTTGATTTACTACGGGTATTTATTCGTGTTTATAATCCTTAATCAATACACGATTCGGTATCCCTAAACTTTAATCTTTTATTTTATTTTCTTTTAATTATGATCGATTAAGTTAGATCTATGAACATAAGTTTATACATGATTAAAAACACGAATTTAACAAGTCTAAAACCAGGGTTGGTCGATTTGCACTCGAACCGAGACCACAAGGGGGTCTCAGTGGGGTTTTACTCAAGCCAGCTGCACTCCACAAGGGGGCAGTGGTTGTTTACTTGTGTCGGCCGCAACCCCAAACCACCCAACAAGGGGTGTATGGCTCGGACTGTGGCAAACTGAGAGCCATGGGGCTCTCTGTGGGACTTCATGGGCAGTAGTGGCAACCGACGCAAGCCAGTAGCTGCTGGGTAAAGGAAGCGGCAACCACAGCCTTGCGGTTGTGGTGGTACGCTGTGGTTTGGGGCATGCTGAGACGTGGGTGGCTTGGTGTGGCTCGGTTCGGGCTTGGGTACACAAAAAACGCACATGGGTGTGTTTGGTTTAGGTTTTGCCAATTAAATTTTATGACTTATGATTAATTTAATTATATATTATGTCATGACCATTTAATTAAATTAACTCAGGGTATATTAATTATTGTAGAAACTAGAAGGGGGATTAAATAGTTTCTCTTTGATTTATCTCCTAATTAAAATTCCTATCAGTTAGGTAAGTACCAAAACTATCTTTTACTTGAAAGCTAGTTGCATAATGATTACGTTCAATTCTAATGCATTAACAATGACAAGTAGTAAGTGTAATGATGATGAAGGTAAGTAAAGAGTAAGGAAAGAAACAACCTAGTAGGAAGACACCAAGATTTATAGTGGTTTGACAACGAAGCTCTATCCTTGTTCCTACTCCACTCATCAAGTAAACCTACTCGAGATTTCCACTATATCCACAAGCTCCCTTCTTGGCAGAGAAAACCTTACAACGTCGCTTACATTATTTTTCGACACTACGCTAAATGTCGAGACCTAATCTTAGCTAGGACCAATCTACGCAACGTCGCCCACTTCACCATTTTACGACACAAGGCTAGATGTCGAGTTCTAATCGAAACATAGAACCAATCTTCACAAAGTTGCCTACTTTAACATTTTCCGATACAAGGCTAGATGTCGAGTTCTAATCCAAAGCTAGAACCAATCTTCACGACTCTTCACTTTGAAGCTAAATGAGAACTTCACAGAACACAACTACACATCACTTTATAGTTTAGTGAGAACTCACAAGACACAACTACATCACTTTATAGTTTAGTGAGAACTTACACAACTTATTACAACTCAACTAAACATATCCAATTACACACATGTAACTTGGATCTACACAACACAAATCCAAGCACACACATATGCAAAGGATTTACACAACACTAATCCAAGTATTCACAAATAGCTTGGATGAACACAACTAGTCCAAGTATTCATAAATACATTGGATCTACACAAGACACAAATAAACAAATGATGAACATGACTAGATCTTTAGGAGAGAATGATCTTCATCAAGGCTTCATCGTTAATCACATCATAAGTGTGTGAGTGATCTTCTCTTTGGACAAGGTAAAGAAGGAGATCAAGAGGATAATCATATGTAAACATACTTAACACATTAAGTGATCATTTACAAATGATTAGGATTAGAAAGGAGAAATAAGGCTGAAAGAAATGTCCAAAAAGGGTTGTGGAGAATGAAGATTTGATCCACTATTTATAGAAGACAAAACCCAACGGCTAGCTGAACGTGGTTCTTTATTGCACTAGGCAGTTCCTTATCAATAAAGAACCGCGTAGGCACTTAAGGAATCGTGAAGGTAGACTCCGCTCCTTTTTGTCTTTTAGTGGATTTGAAATATCTAAGGCTGTTTAAACCTTCAAATGATATTCTTATGGCATTTGGAATATGCCATATTCAAATTTTCATTTTCCATTTTAACATAAAAATTTCTTAAAAAGAAAGTTTATTAAAAATCTTTTGTCAAATTTGACAAAAGTGAGTTTTAAGGCAAATCACTTTTATGATCACTAAACATGATTAAGATATGTTAGTGTAATGATTATTACATTGATGAAAGTGTTTGTTAGATAATTCGTTTTATGATTATATTTTATGCTAAATGTCTTTGTAATTTATCGTGACCAAAACTAAGAAAGATTAGTTAGCACTAACAAAGTTTTTAGGCATTGCTTTGCACTAACAATCTCCCCCTTTTTGATTACGACAAACTATAAGCTCATTTTCGTAAAATACAAAATTATGCGAATTATTAACGAGTTTATCACTATCATTTCTCCCCCTTTGTCAAAACAAAAAGGTTAGCAAAACTCTTTTAAGAAGAGAAGAATCGGACTTTGCTAGTAGCTCCCCCTTGGTGCTTACTCCCCCTTGCTTGGGGCACCAAGTGAGTGAGCTAAGGTGACATGCTACACAAAGGTTAGAAGATAGAAAAGAAACACCAATGTATATATGTGCACTACCTACTAACTAACTTAAGAGAGAGGAAGAAAAGAAATCCTAAATTAGAAGTAAGTATTTGCTAAGTATGTCCAAAGAGTGTGTGTTGACAACATCAAAGTTCAATTGGTGGAATAAAGGAAGAAAAGAAACATCCAAACCAATTAAAATGATTAAAATGTCAAGGGGTTAAAAATATAGAATTTATGGAATCACCCCTAATTAATTGTAAATTTTAACCATGATCAACTCTTTAACAAATGGGTGAAAAAGAATTAGCGGGAAAGGGATAACACACATAGCATTCATATTACACAAATATGAAAGAACATACAAGAGAAATATTCATACACACAATATGAATATTTAAAGCAAAAAATATGGAAAATAAACCACAAAGCATAAACTACTCTAGTAGTGATAATATTCAATGATTGCTTAAGTTTTATTGAGTCAATCAACTAAAGTGCAAAATATGCCTTAGTTGAAAAAGAAAGACGACGAGGCATCATTCGAAGTTTTGTTCACGGGAATGAAAACTTTGAGAGGAGGTCAAGTGAGGAGGAATTCAAGGAAATTTAGCTTGTCATAAACATGAGCAAGTTCAATTTGTTGAAATCGACAACAAGCACACGAGGAACCATGATGCAAAACAAAGTCGTTAGATGGGGGAGGTCATCCAAAATGAGAGTTTGGTGTAGAGGGAGATAATGGATAAGAGATGTTTTCACAATGTCTAGTGAGATTTGGGAAAGAAGATAGGTCATTGAGTTGTGGAGAGTTGAAAGGTTTAGGTGGTGGTGGAAGAATTTCCTTTTCTTCGGTAACTGGATTTATAGAGTAAGACTCATTCCAATATTTGATCGGAGAGAAATAAGAATTCTTGGAGGGTTTTGGAGAAGAGTAAGCATGATGATTCTTGTTCTTCTTGATCCAAATCGGTCGAACCGAGATTTTCGGTTTCTTTGAATTCTTAGAAGAAGAAGCTTTAGGTTGAGAAGATTGTGATAAAGATATGTCAAGGTTAGGAATGGAAGAGTTAGGCATTGATGAAGAGAAGAACTTCCAAAAGAGAAGAATTTAAAGAAAGTAGACAAGGCAAAGATTTGAAATGAAACCAAAAGGTTTTAGGGAATGTTTAGCCAAATTGGTCAAACAAGGAATCTAAATCAAGACAGTGGTCAAAGAAGAAAGACCAAACATAAGCCAAAAATGGGCTTGCTGTCCGCGGTTCCTTAAAGGAACCGGCGGTTCCATATCGATATGGAGCCGCGCGACTATGTATGGAGCTGCGTACAATGGACGTGAAACCATGATTTTTAAAGGTTTTGAAGAAAAATAAGACTCTTTCAAAATTTTGCAAATCTTGGATTTTTACCTCTTTTAGCACTAGAATATGCTAGGGTTGCATAAAAGCAACACACTCACAAAGAGTGTCTTGACAAAGGGTAACAAAATATTTAGATAACATTTTGATCCAATTTTAAGTCAAGTTTTAGAGGCTGTGATAGATTTAGGTTCAATTTTAAATAAATTAAAGTTAATATATGACCATATAGATCGAAACACATAACAACTAAATCCATAGAAAATCTTCATGAAAAACTCATGAAGGAAAGGAAATGCAAGAAAAGAAATAACAACTAACTAATACAAAGTTAGCTTAAACTAGTTCTTGATAGCATAGTCTTCCTTGGCTTGACTTTCTTTAAAAAAATTGATTTTGAAAATCATCATTCATCTCCTAGGAGGAGGAGGATTAGCAAATAGGTTCAACAAGAAGCTTTGCAACTTGATGTTAGCCCCAATCATCTCCAACCTAAGGATATCAATGAGGTAGAAGTTGTTCAAGCAACAAGGACAAATGGTTCCATTGTGCATGAAAAAGTAAAACAAGTGTGGATCACCCAAGAAGCGGGAAATAGGAACACCTAAAAGTGGAGTGTTGGAGGGAGGAGGAGGTGGAGGAGGCATGGTATCCAAAGGTGATATGGGTGATATGGGTGAATTTGGTGGGGTGAAAGGAAGAGGCTAAAAAACAAAGGGAATTCTTTGATGAGGTTGAGGTTGAGTATTCACATCCAAGGGAGGACTAGGAATGAAGGGTGAGGACAACTCATTCATTCTTGATTGGAATGAAGAGGAGGTAGAACCATGTGAATGGTTAGTACCATGAGTTGAGTTGGTCTTGCATGGAGCAAGGGGTGGTGAAAGTGATGAAGAGATGAAAATAGGAGAAGTTTAACTCTTGGGTTTGTGAGAAGATGGAGAACCAAGTTTAGGAAACTTGAATTTCATCTTAAGGTTTCTTTTGGAAGAGGAAATTTTGGGAGAATTGGATGTTCTAGTGGACACCATGGTTGTGAGGAGGTTTAGAAAGAAGTTTAAGGGATGAAGAACAAGATCAACAAGGAGGGGTTTAAGAAGAGGAAGTGATGATCCAAACTAGTAATGGGTTAAAATCATTTTAGGTGAACAATAAAATTAGGTAGCCTAGTTTAGGAAAGTGCAGGTTTTTGTAAAAAATTTATCAATGTTTACACATATTAAGGGAAAACAGTGTAAAGCAAAGATTATCTCAGAACAGAAAATGGCGGTTCCTTATGTAGGGCCGCGGTTTGTTATCGCTAAAGAACCGCGAGACAGATAAAGAATCGCCCCAGAGGGTTCCATAAAATGCATTTCCTGAAACTTTTGCTAACCCAGATTTTACACAAAGGTTTATCAAGCCAAAGTGAACTATTAATCAAAATCTAGGAAGCTAACAAAGCTATGTAAATCGAAAGATCGATCACATAGGCAATTAGGATTAAAATACTAAGTAATCCAAACACAAAGTACTTGTAACACCCCATTTTGATAAATGGAATGTCACACGTAATTATGGCGTGTCATCAAGCATACAAGGATAAATGCCTAAACATTACATGACCATAGGGAAAACCGGAATCAAACATCGGTTCCCAAACATAAGCCCAAAACATAAATAAAGTAAATGAACAAAAAGGAAGACTATACAAGCATAAATATAAAGGCAAGAGGAGAAGGAATCTAAGGTAGCTCCCATCCTATGCGTGTCCTCCAAATGCTCCAGTCAGTCCTTGAGTACCTGCCGTTTTGGGACATGGAAAGGAAAGTAACGGCTGAGCAAAACGCTCAGTGCACGGATATAGACATAGTATAAACGACTAAAACATAATAAAGACTTAATAGCAGCGGAATTGTATAAGTCCTGGAAAACCTGGAACATGTTATAAAACTGGTTTTATAGTTTGAAAAGCCTTATGTTTATCTTATGAAAACTGTTTAACATATTTTACCATTAGCCAATATAGGTCATGAAAATCCACCGTGCATGAATACTTGGAGGGGTGACCTCATCATGCAAATTAGAGGGTCTGCCTCTAATTTAATATACTGGTTCTGGGTAGGAGGGATCAGCTCCTTGTGAAGGATGCAAGGCACACACCACATTCACCATGAAATCCTGACTGAAACATGTAACTAGGATGCACCCATACGCCCCACATGATAAATATAATATAAATGGCCAAAAGCTGAAGGGACGCCACGAGCAATCACTCCACCGTGGTGAAGTCATAACATCAGTGCCTCTAATGTTATGGTTATGGTACCTCCATAACTAGGTGAAACTGGTCATGCATGTATATGGCTATAGGTATTCTAAATTAAACATAAGCAATTCAAACACGTACTTATACTACGGGAAAACATTTGGCCGCATACGGGGAAATCCTAATAAGGAAAGAATGTCCATACTAAAAGGACGAGAATCCGTACCTTATGTCCAGTGAACGAAGAAGATGAACTGAGAGGAATCCTACTTCCGAATCACTAGTGCTACATAAATACATACATGAATAAGTATTTGCTTACTAAATACGTAGCTGGTTTTATGTCATGTCTTAGCTTATTTTATGTGTTCTTACCATGTTTTACTGTTTTTAAGCCTTAAACCGTGTTTATCTTATATTCTGTTTAATCTGATTAAGTATTTCTGGTATTTCATGTGTTATTATACTTACTGTGTAATAATAAGTAACTTTCCAAAAATAGCAGTTTCCTAAAACAGAAAGTTTCCAAAAATAGAAAGTTTCCAAAAATAGAAAGTTACCAAAAATAGAAAGTTTCCAAAAATAGAAAGTTTCCAAAAATAGAAAGTTTCCAAAAATAGAAAGTTTCCAAAAATAGATTTACTGCTTAAAATAGATAAGATTCTAAAAATAGAAAGTTTCTATAAATAGATTAGCTGCCTTAATTAAATAAGTTTCCATAAATAGATTAGCTGCCTGAAATAAATAAGTTTCTAAAAATAGAAGGTTTCCATAAATAGATTAGCTGCCTTATTTAATTAAGTTTCTAAAAAATAGAAAGTTTCCATAATTAGAAATAAGCTGGTTAAATAAGCTAAGTATATAAGCCTAAAGGTTTTCATGATTATTTTCTAAGTCATATGATATAATGTATAGTTTAATAATTATTTCATGTAATTAAACTAAACTATAGGTTAAAATATTTAATTAAATTATAACATGTTTTTAATTAAATAAGTTAAATACTTAGACTAAAATATGTATTATTATATATTAATAATATAACCTAAGTCATGTTAATTAATTAATTCTATCCATGGTTTTAAAATAATTAATTAATTATAAGTCTTAAATATACAAATACTTAGGTTAATTAATTTCATGTTTATAATAATTAAAATAACCTAAGTCATGTTATTAAATTAATCATCTCATTTTATTAATTAAATTATAACATAAGATCATAAACATAAAAAAACTAAACATACACCATGAACCGGATCTAGACTCAAAACCATGAACCGGACACGAAATCAACACCGTACCCCGAACCAAATCGGGGTACCCCTTGTCTTGATGCTGCCGTGGGACCCACACCAACCAACCGGGACCATATGGTCTCGGTGGTGGTCGGATGGCCAAACCGAAACCCCCCTTGGGTTCGGTTTAGGCTGCGGCCAAAACAAACACCCTTAAAACATTACTTTTGATTTTATTAAATCCCAATTCATGTTAGATCTATGATTTTAATTAGATTTTATAAAAAAACATAACATGTTCTTAATTAATTAAAAGATTAAATCAAAAGAAAAGGTTTAAAAGGATTACCGGATACGTGGATCTAAAGAACGAGGAACAAACACGAACACCCACAACAATTCCAAGATCCAAGATCAACAAACACCCCTTTTGGTGTGTTTGAAGGTGGCGGCCAAAAAGAGAAAAAGAAGGAGGAGGAGGATTTTAGGTTTCTGTAAAATTCTTCTGTAAAAAAAAATGAGTAGTGTAATTTTCCTTAACCTCCTTTTAGTAAAAATTTATGGGCTAAGCCCATCCTCCCTCCCTAATTTCGTGGTAATGGGGCCCACAAGGGGTAACCCGAATGTTTTTCCGTGTCTAAAATATTGGTGTGTTCTCGTGTTCGTGTTTTACGTGTTCTCGTTAAATATTAACCGCGACTTAATATATTTATTCGTGTTCGTAATAAATATATATACGTAATTAATATTAGCTCGTGATTAAATTACGTTCATGATTTCATGATCGCATGTTCGTGATTAATTATTGTCAAATAATTATTACGTGCTCGTGCGTGGTAAATACTTATCGTGTTTTAACACGTACATAATACGTAAAATCCTAACACGAAATCGTAATCATGCTATAATAGGAAAGTTTTAATCTAGTACGTACGATCTTAAGGGTACTATTCATGGTAAAAGCATGCGGGTTTTACAACTCTTCCCCCCTAAAAAGAATAATTCGTCCCCGAATTATAGATAACGTAAACTGGAAAAGAAGAACATACCCGAATCAAACTGAGAGGGTATGTAAGATAAATGAACGTGCAGGTGAGCTGGCAGAAGGAGTAAAGAACGTGACATGTCTTGAAAAGACATAGAACATGGCGTGACTGAAAGGACATATCTAATTGATGAGAGAAAACGGATAAAAGTCCGGATGAACTTGTCTGTTTCCAAGTGGCCTCCCTCTTGGAACGGTTCCTTAAGAAGATCTTGACACAAATGATAAATCTTGGTCCTCCTGACCTTGACTTGGAATACGAAGAAATTCTTGGTTATCAACGGAAGGTAGATCCCCTAAATTTGATCGAGGAAAATAAGAGTTAACGTGCTAGGGTAACTGAAACGTTACGATGCAAGACAATCTGACTTAACTGATAATTAGAAACGATGCGCGAGACATAAAGAAACGTAGTACGTGAAAAATTTTGAACGTGATACGTGAAAATTTTTGAACGTGCTACGTGGAGATATGGCGAGTTTAGTATGAGTAAACATATGGTGATCAATGATACGTGTAACATATCTTGATCATGATATGAGGAACGTGGAATGAACATGACATGTGAAACATATCGTGAACATAGAATATAATGGCGGTAACGCCAAACGCTACAAGGTGAGACATAGAATATGATGAGAAACGTCTATCTGAGGATAGGGAGTTATATTAAACTTGGGTCTGGTCTCTCAAGTTCTTGCAAAACTTCCCCAGAATGAAAAAAAAATGAACGTAAAATCGTAAGCTAAGATACGATCTTGAACGTGAATAGTGTCATGAGCGCGAGCGCGAAAGCAAGACGTGGAATTAGAATGAAGACGTGAAGTAAATAAGGAGCACAATTGCAAATCTTTGTCTGACCCGATAACTGAGGGGTTGCCAAGTGGTCGGATGAGCCTTGGCTGGAACATGTTTGATCAATCTGTTGGTTCTGCAATCCTTGCGGATGTAAGGATTCTGCAGACTTGATCAAACTGTTTGCAATAACCCAGATAGCATCATGCTTCTTCTGAGTTTGCGTTAATCTGGTAACCAAAATCCGTGGAGATCTTTTCCCGTTTCAATTTACCATTTCAGATGATGAAAACATCCCAGTCTGTTGGTGTCCTATCTTAACCTGTTGGTATGTCAGGTACTTAGATATGAACGTAACTGTATCTTGCTTCGTAGGACTTGATACATAGGAGTTTGCGAAACTCTGAGTTTCTGAATCCAGACTTCTCCTAGCGTAGGATTTTCTAAAACACCTAATGTAGTGTAGGGTTCTCTCCTTTACGCATAAGCTGAGTCATGGTAAGATTAACCATAGAAACCCATGTGATTCAGTGTGTTACTGTAATCAAACAGAATTGATATTGGAAAAATTTCCGAGGTAGAATTTCTCTTGTCATAGAATTTGCAACAAAGTGCAGATAGGGTCTTCCTGTTCTTCTCTAGGCTTAGAGGAAATCAGGTTATCCTCAATGAAAACACTGATGAATTTGCTATGAGTTCATGGAAACTCGTTCTTGTAATGCCATTGGAGCAATGATGAGACTAATTCAAAATCATAAATCTAGCATGAACGAGTCGTGTACGAATAGCAGTCATGGACATGTGCTGCTTTTTCACTCGTCACTGTTGGCAGCATGATCATGAGTTCGATCTTGGGAAAGTGATTAACACTATACGGTTGATTGGACATGTCGTCAATACGTGGAGGAGAATAACGGTCATGAATGGTGATTTGTTTAAAAATCGACGGTAGTCGACACATAATCTTATGTTACCGTCCTTCTCCTTGAAGGTTCTTCTGGAGTGTAAGGGAAAATTTTGGAATAATCCATTGGTTATGCGTAAAAGGACTTCAGTAGTCGTGTTTTACTGACAGCTAGAAAATTTTAGCGACCATGGCTAACAACGCACATGCTTGTAAGCATAAATAATTGTACAGATTTTCCCGATGGAAAATCAAGCTGAATGTATTCAGGAGCCTGAACATTACTGTACGTAATTATGAATCGTAGCATGGTGTGCTGTTCATAGTTCATAATTAGGATAAAATTCATCTCGTGTCTGTCCGAGGAAATGCGTTAGCAGCTTGGATCTCATCATTAAGCTGGAGGAAAACCTTCGTATGCGTGGGAATACGAAAGGCGCCCTTCATGGTCATGAATATATGAACTATGGTGAAAGAAATGAAAGTGACATCGGCAACGTGAGAGTTCTCACTGATGCGCCGATAATGGTATAGAAATCCTTGTGGCCTGATTAATACATGGCACAACAAAATAGATATACCCTTGGAGGGTACCCTGAATTTCTTAGAAATGTTCCATAGTTGGACGTGAGTCATGTGTCTTGACTCGTTTCTTGGAACTATAAGCATGACATATGTCTTGACTGGTGTCTTGACATGTGTCTTCAGAAGGTATACGTGAGACATGTGTCTTGACTGATGTCTTGACATGTGTCTTAAGAAAGTATACGTGAGACATGTGTCTTGACCAGGGTTCTAAATAGCGCGCCTTATAGCGGGCTATAGCGTGAAGCGTGGCCTCCACGTTACGAAACAGAGTAAGGCGGCGTCTTAAGGCGTAGCGTGCTAAAAAGCGCGATAAAGCGTGATATAGCGCGTAACGTGGCGCTTTTTTTCGAATCTTTTTGCTGATTTACAAGAATTTTGCTCGTTTACTAATTTTTGGCTATTTAGTTGACTTAGACTTAGTAATTTTACTATGGAGATAAATCCTCGAGTAACTAATAGCTAGTTTTGTTTTCAACTAAAATTAAAATATTGCTCAATTTTATAAACTCGCTATATAAATACTAATTTATAAATATTTTATGCCGCTATATATCACGCTTCAGAAAACGCCATAGCTTCGCTATAGCTTCTGTAGCTTGTAGCTTGACAATAACGCTACGCCAGGCTTCACGCTATTTACAACCTTGGTCTTGACTGATGTCTTGACATCTGTCTCGAGACGTAAAATAATAGAACTACAATATTAGGTTATTATGCCAGACTTGGCGGATCGGTTGGACTACTGATCCTTTGTATGTCTGATCACGTCCGCGACCGGAGTCTCGGTTGCGATTTCTAGGATAGTTGTTGTCATAGTAGTGGTTACTATCGTCCTGTCTGTCAGTTCCATGATGGTCATTCTCATGACCGTGATTCATGTACTATTCAGCTGAGTGGCCGGCTGGTACCGGTTTGCACTCATATGGCTTAAATGACAGCCGAATGACGTGTGACATGTAACTAAGAATTAGGGACAATGATTTATGGGAATCGTCTAATGGTGAAGCATCTTCTCGTCCAATTGCTTTGCTCCGACGCCTTTGTCTTCGTCTTGTAGGATCTCCCGGTTGTGAACAACATCCGCATCTCGAAGCGTCTCCGAACGTCAGCAGCATCAACCTTTAGTAATATCTCCAAGCTATGAGCGGCATCGGCAATCTTGTAGAATATCAGCAAGTGAACATACGCGTGAGATGATTTAGAATCAGCTAGTGAATACTCGTGCAGTATTTCAAGTGAAATACACATGGATTTCGGTACGTGTAATACACATGGAACACGGTACATGGAGTACACGTTGAATGCACATGAAATGATCGGTATAGGGTCGATCATTTGTCATGATTTAAGGAAAGTATAGCGGTTAAACGGTTAGGAAAACCATCATGATAACCTGGCAGTATTAGCATAGACATCATTCTGGTTGTAACGGAAACGTTAAAGTGTGGTTACACCAAATTCAACGATGATTTGCCTGACAACATGATCAATGAAAACCAACCATGACTATCATGAAAGCAGGATTCAATGAAATCTAACAATGTCTTGCAGGACAACTGATATGAGTGATTTACTCATATCAATAGTAGCTTAAAACAATCAAAACATGCATTAAATATCATGAATATGTCTTGGATATGTTGTTTTCTTGTTTGATTGTGTGTAGGTACCAAGTTCGCGAAAATCGGCAAAATCGACACGAGAATGAAGAAAAAGATCTAATAAGCCAAAAATCGAGCTCGACTCTAGAGGATTTAATAAATTGTCAAGAAAACGGGCCAGGTGGGTCCCACATTGGACTGTTGGGCTCAAAAGCCCATTATCAACTCAAGTTATTAATAAAAGGTTTTCGGAAAGTCCATTAAAAGCCCAAAAGTGGAATTCTAAACATACACGGATTGAGACATTGGGCCAAGCCCAATGAGACGAATATTGATGTTGGGCTTAGGGTTTTCGTTTGTCAAAAACATGTATAAAACGCATCCAATCCCATTTGTTTCTCTTATTCGTTTCATATCCGCTCAAACGTTCCATTCATTTTTTCTTATTAAATAAAACTGTCCCACACCCACTCATAGATAATACCGTCCTTTTGTTTTTTACCCTCACCCACTCAAATCCACACATACTTATTAAATTCTTTCGATGATACCTATGCACTCCATCTTCCCCAATTTTTCTCCCCAAAAACCAGTAACTTTATGTTACTGTGTACAAACCCTAGGTCAATAAAAAGCCAAAATAATAAAGGGCTTTTTAATTAAACAAGTAATTCACATCAAAGGGAATAAAACCCCCAATTTTTAGGAAGAGAAGGGATGAAGAGGAATTGCTACGTGGCAGAAAGTTATTGGAAGATACACATCATTAAGCAAATTCCACCAATCAAGTGCCCTCAAAGAAACACAATTAGCACACGGATGCCACGTTGGCAATCCGTGTGCTAGTGTGAATCACCTCAACCATCCGATCAACCAGAATAGAGAGAGAAAAGATCCAAAGGTCAAGATTGAAGAAGGATATTCCTAAGAATATCCGAATATTCGTCATCAGCAAAGCCCTTGGGAGGCTATAAAAACCCCATTTTTCTACTTGTAAACCATCCTTTACTTTTCTTTAATATTATGCTGTAGAAATAGGTTTAGATTTAATTCTGTGTTTTCTTTATAAAGCTTTGTAATATTTACTGAAAATTAATGAAAGTTTAGTTGATTTAATTCTCATTCATGTCTTATTTTAATTCTTTTTACTGCTTTCAAATGATATACGAGTTAAATTTAATTACTGTTTCAAAGTATAATTGTTGAAATGTTAGTTATAAACTAAATAATAGTTTATAATTAATGTTAAAAGTTAAGTTTTGGAATAAGATTTTTCCCCACTGGAAAAGTCTTTAAATAATCTGTTCGTGAATGGTGATGGTCATGGTGGTTCGTATGTCGATTAATGATGGAGAATGGTGGTTTAGTTACGGTTCTTAGGTAGCTCAGCGCTAGCCTACGCCTCAAAGGGTTCATCAAAAGGTGTTAATCCCTTTTAATTTCTTGTCATTTATAAGATTTATTTTAGTTTGATTGAATTTGTGTCGTTTAAGTTACATGATAAAATGTTTATCTGTTTTTTTAAACTGTTGTTAAGTTGAATGAGTGGATTATGGTTCAACGATTATGTTATTAGATTTATTGAGACTGTTTAATGATTATGTTGATTACTGTTAGGATATTGGTGTAGGATTTATATAAGAAGTGTAGTTTGAAAGTTTTGTTTTGATTAAAAGAAGACTTGTAGTTCAATCTGTATTTAATTGGGGATATTGGGGATAATTTTGTTGTGTCTGATTTACATAATAAAAACTTGCTAGTTAATATTAAGCTGGTAATATAGTTGGATTAAATAGGTTGTTAGACGAGTTATAGCATCCATATGACTTAATCTGCTGATAAGCGTTTGAGTATTTTATTTCTTCACTTGCTGTCTGAGAGTTTAAGAGTATTGCTGATCTTGTTCTTTTGACTGATCTGTTTAATCAGAATGGTTTTCATTTGCTTACAAATCTGTCAAAAGCTTAATTCAAGTTATTTGCTTGTTTTTACTGAATTGTTAACTGCTTAAATATAGGAAGTTTACTGCTTATATTTTCTTACTGATATAAATTGCTCTACTGTATTTTCGATTAAGCTTATCAGATCCAAATGATCTGATAAGCTCATAGGGCTGTGTCCTCACAGCTTATAAGCATATAAGCTTCGCAAAGTCACTCATGTGACTGGTATCTTACTTAATCTGTCAAAAAGAAAGTTAATCCAAAAATTATGTCTCATCTGGGATTCGTACCCTTGACCTCAAGGGTAGGGGTCAAGCGTGTTTACCAACTAGGCTGAGTCCCTTTTTGATTTTTCTCTCTGCTAGTAGATTAATATAGTGAAACTTAACTGGGCAGTTTTTGTTCCTTAAAGTTTGATTTAAATTTTGTTTCTTATTAACTTTTGGTTAGTGTAATTAGGGGTGGGAATCGGGTCGGGTCAGCCGGGTTCGGGTCAAGTCGGGTCGGGTCAAGTCGGGTCAAGACTCAAAAAAATCATACCCGAACCCGAGCCTAATTAGAACTCGGGTCAGTCGGGTTCGGGTCAATTCGGGTCGGGTCAATTCGGGTCGGGTCAACTCGGGTTCGGGTCAACCCGGGTATATGTAAAAAAATTAAAAATTGGCTTATTTAATAAATTTACAAGGTAAAATGTGTTAAAAACTCGGGTCAAGTCGGGTAGGTCGGGTTCGGGTCAAGTCGGGTCGGGTCAAGTCGGGTCAAGGATAAAAAATATATAACCCGAACCCGAGCCTAATTAGAACTCGGGTCAATTCGGGTTGACCCGAATTGACCCGAATACACTTTTTGACCCGAGTGACCCGACCCGAATATGATTATTTGGGTTCGGGTTCGGGTCGGGTTCGGGTCGGGTCAACTTTTTCGACACCCCTAAGTGTAATTGTTAAAAGTTAATTTTAATAAAATTTATCTTTAATATAAAAATATAATTAAACAAAATAAATAAAAAAATGATTTTATTTAAAAAGTTTAATTAGTTTAAATTTTAATTAATTAGATTTTTACAACTTTAAATTTAAATAAATATAGTTTTTAAATAGATTTGTTTAAAGTATTTTTTTAAATAAAGTAAATTAGTTTTAAATAGTTTTAATTAGATTTTTAAAGTAGAGTAAAAGTTATTTCATTAAATAGAATTAATTTTTTATAGATTATTAAATAGCTTAATTTTAAATAGAGTTAATTTTTAAGTAATTAGTTGTGTTTGTAGATTTTTTTAAATAGCGGGGTTTACGATTCATGCACTTTAGGTTTAATTTAAATAGTTTAAAATTTGTAGATTTTAATTGTAGTTTAAAAACCAAAAACCAATTCAAATCGATTGCCCAAATCAAATCTAAACGTCTCAAATTCATAAGATCTTCGTGTACAACGAACTTGATTCACTCACGTGTTTAATTGAATTCGTCATTGGTATTATTAGTCTATTACTTTTTCCTAAAGGTAATTTTCTAATTTACCCTATAACGTAATATCAAATAAATCACTATACACATCACGACACATCAAAAATTTTGGCGCCGCTGCCGGGGATCTTGTGTACGATTCGCTTTTGTGGAGATTTGTTGATCGTTGATTTGAAGACCCTTTCTGTCCTCGGAAAGTTTGTTATTTTTATATTATATAGTATGTATCGTTTTTCTCGTTTTTTGTGAATAATATATTGTATTACGTAGAACAATAATTTTAAATACTTATCAAATAAGCCTTAGTTGGGATTTCATCACCTAGCTATTGTAGTCGAATCCAAAAGAAAAATAAAGGCAAAATAGATAAATACCAATAAGAAGTTTGAACTCGATTTATACAAACTATAAGGTGGGTATAAGGCGACGTGCTATAAAAGGCCGTCTAAGGAAAAAGGTTTTTAAGTGCTTTGTGCCACCTCGTTTCCCCGCTCGCTTGTGCGTATATTGAGAGGGACAACCTATTATTGGTTTGCCGACTCAAGTAGTAATAAATCTTATTTTTTTGTTGTTTACTTATTGAACCTCGAGACGTTTAGGTTTTCACCTATCGTTTCAAAGTCGACCGAGGGTAATTTACTTCCATAGTAGTTATCCTTATTCCTTGTTTTTTATCGATCATTTTTTATTGAGCAATACCAAATAAAATACCAAAAATAATCTTCTTCTTGTCTAATTTCTTTTCTTCAATCCTCTAAATTCTCGTCTTTGTAGTGTATGCAATTACGTTCTTCTCGTCTTGTGATTGATTTTAATAGGCTTGAAAATATTCCTCGTAGAAATAGAAATCGTCAACAACGAATAGTGGAACCCGAGCTTCCACCTATTGTTGTAGAGATGGCCGATAACCGAACAATGGAGGAATTGCTCCGTGCACCCACCAAAGGGTATGGGGAAGCAATCGTTGTGCCGGCTATTTTGGCGGATCATTTTGAGATTAAGACGGGTCTTTTATCGCTCATTCGTGCCGACCAATTTCGTGGCAATGAGACCGATAGCCCGCATTCTCACATTCGGAATTTTAATCGAATTACCTCGACTCTCAAGTTTAGAGATGTGCCGAATGACGTGATTAAGCTCATGCTTTTTCCGTACTCGCTCGAGGGTAATGCTAAGCTTTGGTATGAGAAAGAACCACCGGGTTCGATCTAAACATGGGATGATTTAGTGTCAAAGTTTATGAATTATTTCTTTCCACCGTCCAAAACAACACACTTTAAGAACGAGATTACTAGATTTGAACAAAAAGTGCATGAATCGTTTGGGGTTGCTTGGGAGAGATTTAAAGATTTGTTGAGACAATGTCCACACCACGGTTTCTCGGAATTACATCAAATTAATACTTTCTATAATGGGCTTAATATGATTGAACAAGATTCTTTAAATGCCGCCGCGGGTGGTAATCTTTTAAGAAAAACTCCGAGAGACGCGTGGAGAATAATTGAAGATAAGTCTAGAGCACAATATTCACGAAACACACCGGTTGTTTCCAATGTGAATTCATCTAATATCGAGATTGCTAGATTGGACTCTAAGATTGACACGCTTTTGAGTGAGATTAGGAAGAATCCTCATGGATCCATTAATATGGTTGAGAATGTTTGTGTATCATGTGGTGGAGCACATCCTAATTATGCTTGTTTAAACACGGGTTTTGATCAAGCTAGTGCTTTTGCCGCGACGGGAACTTATGGCTCCAACGGTCAAGTTCCTCGTCAAAATCATGTTGATCCACCGGGTTTTCCACCGGTTCAAAATAGGTACAACAATGGTAACAATGGGAATAATTTCAACCGTGGTAACCAAGGGAATTTCAATCAAGGAAATGGGTTTAATGCTAATCAAAACAATCAAGGTTTTCAAGGGAATAATCAAAATGATTTGTCAAGCTACATGAAAACGAATGAGGCAAATTTGAAAGCTTTTCAAAACAACATTCAAGGACAAATGGCAACTTTGAAAAATGAGTTTCAAAACACGATTAAAGGGCAAATTAATAATATTGAGCTTAATCAACAAAGGCTAGAACAAAACCAAAACCGTTTTGAGCAAAGATTAGAGCAAAGTCATAATCGTATGCAACAAAGTTTGGAACAAGGTCAAAATAAATTGCTTTCGATGTTTGAGGGATTTATGTCTAAACCGTCATCTTCTTCGGGTTGCTTACCTAGTAATACCATTCCAAACCCGAAGGGAGAGCTTAAGGCCATAACCGTTTATGATGATTGTGAGAATTTAGATGAAGTTGAAGTGATTGAGTTTAAGCCTCCACCTAAGGAAACTTTTCTAGAAGTTACTAGGGCTACTTTGAATGTGATTAGTACCTCGGTTTTCTTTGATTACTTTCCCGAGAAGTATAATGATCCGGGTCAATTCTTGATACCTTGTGTTTTTGATGAGCTTGAAGAATACAAAGCTCTAGCCGATCTAGGAGCTAGTATTAACGTAATGCCCTTGTCCATTTGGAAAACTCTTGACTATTTGCGACTTATTCCCACTCGAATGATCATTGAGCTTGCTAATGGTACTACCACCCGTCCGGTTAGTATAGCGGAAAATGTCATTGTTAAAGTGGGGGAGTTCGTTTACCTAGCCGATTTTGCTATCATTGATTATGAGCCGAATCCTCGTGCGCCTATAATTTTAGGACGACCATTTTTGTGTACGGCCGGTGTTTTAGTTGATATGAAAGAAGGGGAGCTTAAATTGTTTCATGGGGATAAACATATGATTTTCAAACCGGAAAAAATTCCAAGATTGGTTCCTAAGAAATTGGAAAGTGTAGAAATTGATAAACCTAATTTTGTTGAATCATGTTGTAATGTTACCTCATCTATACTCACTCCACACGAGGATGATAAGATTGAAAAACAAATTGATGATTACTTGAGTGAGCCATTTGATGCTAGTGAGTTTGTTAATGAGAATTTTGATCCCGAGAGTGACATTGCTTTAATTGAACAATCTTTAAAAATGGACTCATTTTCACTCTCTTCTAAGGATCATGTTGATGTTCCTAAGGCACAATCTTCAATTAAAAGCCTTTGATTCCTAGCTTCACACAGAGTGAGGTTAGTGACTATTCATGTGATAAGTTCATCCATGAACTTTTTGCTCTAATTGATCCACTTCCACGGGGAAGTGAAGACGTTTCCGATCTCGAGATCGAACGTGATTCTTGTGTTTTACCTACCATTCTCGAGGAATTCACCGATGAATTGCCTTCAAATGAGAATGATGATCTTGTATCCGAGTGTGACACACTCGATACTTTGTCGGATATTTCTTGTGATGACAAGGATGACGATACTTTCGTGACTTACTCAAATCCTCTCTTTGAAGTTTCATTGAACAATAATCCATTGTTTCAAGAGGATTTTGAGAACATCATACCTCCTACATCTCACAAGCTTTGTGATGGTGATCTTCTTATGAAGGAGGTTGATGAGTTTCTTTATATAGACATTCCTTCGGAATTTGAGGAAGAGTCTAATGACGGTGATGAAGACTCTTGGTTTGATCACCCGATTTATGATGATGATAATGTTGACCCGGAGGGAGAAATTACTTTTGCTCCAATTATCCTTCCCACTCGCTTTGATCTTAATGTGCGGGTTTTTCATGCGACTCGTTTTGAGTACCATGACCCCTTTATTCACATTCATAAGAGTGACAAGGTCAACAAAGTCATGCAAGTTGAAACCACTATGGTTGAGACTTTTGTTACACCATTACCATGTGCTTTATATGACTTAGGATTAGCATGGGGGGACGACACCTTGTTTTCTATTCCTTTCTCCACCGAAGACGAGGTATTCGATCCCGGAATCGTTGATTTAGGGAAATCTCGGCCTTTCACCGATCCAATAATTGAAAGACTTTTTAATCTTCTTGGTGCGAGTTTATCTCGTGGAGCATGCTACATCCATACCATTAGTTGTGACTACCATCTCTTGTTAGAGATTTGTGTTAGAGTTTTATCCTTTCGTTTGTCATCCGACAACGAGGATGTGATCTTTGACCCCGACATCGTGCTTTATGATGGTTTTTATTCCATTATGCCGGTTTTCACCACTTTCCCTAAGGACCAATGAATGCGGGGATCGAGTCGAGCTCAAGACTCGGTGAACAAAAACGAGGTGCCTTGTGGGGGAGTCCCATACATTCTATCTTCTTTCTATTTTCTAACAACTAATAAGGCTTGATCTTTCAAGCTTGTGCTCGTGTTTTGTTGTGTTGTGATCTTAGGTATGACCCTATTATTTGAAGACTCTCGTGTTCGGTTTTTGCCGGTCCACTTGATCTTCCATTCTTTGAATGCCAAAAAGGGGCACACTCTTTATCCCTTGCTTTTTATCGACTAACGTTTTATCTTGAGGCATAATTAATAAACGGCTTATAGATTTGCGTGCTCTTTCTATGCTAGGAATTTGCATTAGACTCTTCGTTTCTTAGCAAGGGGGTGTTACTCTTGAACTAAGAAACATTGAGGACAATGTTTGGTTTTAGCATGGGGGAGTCAATCGATATAATCGCTTGCAATTGCTTTTGTCGTGTCCAAACGTATTGTTTTTCACATTTTTCAATAAAATTTTAAATTTTTAGTGTTATTTTTAAGTTTTAATAAATAAAATAAGTGTTTTGACACGAATGTAGGCTTTCCGTTGGTGAAAATAAGAATAGTTTTTGACTCGACTCGGTTTTTAACCTTAGATTTTCCTTAACGTATTTGAATTAAGTTTTGCTAGGCTATTATATAGGGAGCTTTAAAACGCGAAAGTCTTAATTCATACGAGTTAAGAACAAGAACTTTTCGCAAGCTCCTATAAATGATCCTAGAAAGTCGTCTATCAAGGGAACTTTAAAACGCAAATTCTAAAACTTGCAAAAGTATAAGAAGATGCAAGATCCTATAGATGACTTGAAAACCCAAAACTTTGATTTAATAGGCTAAGTATCCATTGATTTCACATTTTTGAAATTTTACAATATGGAGAACAAGAGATGATAGAGCCAATTATAAGTTCGGTATTCTTTCGGGAATTTATGTGAGTTAATTATAAGCCTATTCTCCCATCACTTATTAATAAAATTATTTGCAATAAATAAGGTTGAACGATTTGAAAAGTTACTTAGCTTCTAGCCCAAGATCGTTTAAAAGTTGCTCGGTATGGATTAGAGTTCATAGCCAAGGCATAACTTATTGAAGCGGGATCCGAAGATTGGGGAGTCCAAAAAGGTCCTAACAAGACATGAGGGCTATGTTTTATTGCTAAAGATCTCAAGTGACGTGACTAATCATTTATCGAAAATCAATATGAAGGATCGAGACACACGACGAAAAGCAAATACTCCCTAAAGTCATGGAGAAGTCTATCCAAAAAGACCATAATAAGGTATGAGGATAAATGAAGCCAAGTCCAAAAAGGAGGCGGATCGTTGTATATCAAAATCCCAAATAAAGATTGGAGAAAAATGAAGAAGTCGTGGTCCAAGTATGAATCTCTCAAAACTTCAAGTGAAGAAAATCCTATATGAAGAAAAGACCATTATTTCATGAACGTCTCTCAAGGTTGGAAGTATAAAGTCGCTGCCAAATATCGGTCCGAGAAAGGTCTCAAATCGCGAAGCAAGTTATGCCAAGATATGAACTTTATGAGGTCCCGAGAAGCAGTTTTAAAAGATTTTGTCCTTTAGCTAACTATTGATTAAATCGTTCACTTTATTTTCGGCCTAATAAATTATCGAAATAAGTCAACAATGCATCCTCGTGATCATTCAAGACAACAATAAAATAAAAGATATACACCTAGGAATAAGGGAGTCTAAGTGAGTAATTAGCCCACATGAATTCGTGTTAGTCTACCAACTTATAATAACAATGATCTGGTTTTTGCACTTGGCATGGAAAAGTGAAAAGTCGAGGACGATGAATCTATTTGAGTTTTATGATCCTTAAAGTTATTTTTCAATAATGAAAGTAATACATTATGTCTTTGCAAAATAAAAAGTCAAAAGTTGAATAATGGTGTAGTTAATGTTTTATTTTATCATTGCGTGAGGACACGGCAATTGCTTAGCAAGGGGGAGTTTGATATGAGTGATTTTACTCATATCAATAGTAGCTTAAAACAATCAAAACATGCATTAAATATCATGAATATGTCTTGGATATGTTGTTTTCTTGTTTGATTGTGTGTAGGTACCAAGTTCGCGAAAATCGGTAAAATCGACACGAGAATGAAGAAAAAGATCTAATAAGCCAAAAATCGAGCTCGACTCTAGAGGATTTAATAAATTGTCAAGAAAACGGGCCAGGTGGGTCCCACGTTGGACTGTTGGGCTCAAAAGCCCATTATCAACTCAAGTTATTAATAAAAGGTTTTTGGAAAGTCCATTAAAAGCCCAAAAGTGGACTTCTAAACATACACGGATTGAGACATTGGGCCAAGCCCAATGAGACGAATATTGATGTTGGGCTTAGGGTTTTCGTTTGTCAAAAACATGTATAAAACGCATCCAATCCTATTTGTTTCTCTTATTCGTTTCATATCCACTCAAACGTTCCATTCATTTTTTCTTATTAAATAAAACTGTCCCACACCCACTCATAGATAATACCGTCCTTTTATTTTTTACCCTCACCCACTCAAATCCACACATACTTATTAAATTCTTTCGATGATACCTATGCACTCCATCTTCCCCAATTTTTCTCCCCAAAAACCAGTAAATTTATGTTACTGTGTACAAACCCTAGGTCAATAAAAAGCCAAAATAATAAAGGGCTTTTTAATTAAACAAGTAATTCACATCAAAGGGAATAAAACCCCCAATTTTTAAGAAGAGAAGGAATGGTGAGGAATTGCTACGTGGCAGAAAGTTATTGGAAGATACACATCATTAAGCAAATTCCACCAATCAAGTGCCCTCAAAGAAACACAATTAGCACACGGATGCCACGTTGGCAATCCGTGTGCTAGTGTGAATCACCTCAACCATCCGATCAACCAGAATAGAGAGAGAAAAGATCCAAAGGTCAAGATTGAAGAAGGATATTCCCAAGAATATCCGAATATTCGTCATCAGCAAAGCCCTTGGGAGGCTATAAAAACCCCATTTTTCTACTTGTAAACCATCCTTTACTTTTCTTTAATATTATGCTGTAGAAATAGGTTTAGATTTAATTATGTATTTTCTTTATAAAGCTTTGTAATATTTACTGAAAATTAATGAAAGTTTAGTTGATTTAATTCTCATTCGTGTCTTATTTTAATTCTTTTTACTGCTTTCAATTGATATACGAGTTAAATTTAGTTACTGTTTCACAAGTATAATTGTTGAAATGTTAGTTATAAACTAAATAATAGTTTATAATTAATGTTAAAAGTTAAGTTTTGGAATAAGATTTTTCCCCACTGGAAAAGTCTTTAAATAATCTGTTCGTGAATGGTGATGGTCATGGTGGTTCGTATGTCGATTAATGATGGAGAATGGTGGTTTAGTTACGGTTCTTAGGTAGCTCAGCGCTAGCCTACGCCTCAAAGGGTTCATAAAAAGGTGTTAATCCCTTTTAATTTCTTGTCATTTATAAGATTTATTTTAGTTTGATTGAATTTGTGTCGTTTAAGTTACATGATAAAATGTTTATTTGTTTTTTTAAACTGCTGTTAAGTTGAATGAGTGGATTATGGTTCAACGATTGTGTTATTAGATTTATTGAGACTGTTTAATGATTATGTTGATTACTGTTAGGATATTGGTGTAGGATTTATATAAGAAGTGTAGTTTGAAAGTTTTTTTTTCTGATTATAAGAAGACTTGTAGTTCAATCTGTATTTAATTGGGGATATTGGGGATAATTCTGTTGCGTCTGATTTACATAATAAAAACTTGCTAGTTAATATTAAGCTGGTAATATAGTTGGATTAAATAGGTTGTTAGACGAGTTATAGCATCCATATGACTTAATCTGCTGATAAGCGTTTGAGTATTTTAGTTCTTCACTTGCTGTCTGAGAGTTTAGGAGTATTGCTGATCTTGTTCTTTTGACTGATCTGTTTAATCAGAATGGTTTTCATTTGCTTACAAATCTGTCAAAAGCTTAATTCAAGTTATTTGCTTGTTTTTACTGAATTGTTAACTGCTTAAATATAGGAAGTTTACTGCTTATATTTTCTTACTGGTATAAATTGCTCTACTGTATTTTCGATTAAGCTTATCAGATCCAAATGATCTGATAAGCTCATAGGGCTGTGTCCTCACAGCTTATAAGCATATAAGCTTCGCAAAGTCACTCCTGTGACTGGTATCTTACTTAATCTGTCAAAAAGAAAGTTAATCCAAAAATTATGTCTCATCTGGGATTCGTACCCTTGACCTCAAGGGTAGGGGTCAAGCGTGTTTACCAACTGGGTTGAGTCCCTTTTTGATTTTTCTCTCTGCTAGTAGATTAATATAGTGAAACTTAACTGGGCAGTTTTTGTTTCTTAAAGTTTGATTTAAATTTCGTTTCTTATTAACTTTTGGTTAGTGTAATTTTTAAAAGTTAATTTTAATAAAATTTATCTTTAATATAATAATATAATTAAACAAAATAAATAAAAAAAATGATTTTATTTAAAAAGTTTAATTAGTTTAAATTTTAATTAATTAGATTTTTACAACTTTAAATTTAAATAAATATAGTTTTTAAATAGATTTGTTTAAAGTATTTTTTTAAATAAAGTAAATTAGTTTTAAATAGTTTTAATTAGATTTTTAAAGTAGAGTAAAAGTTATTTCATTAAATAGAATTAATTTTTTATAGATTATTAAATAGCTTAATTTTAAATAGAGTTAATTTTTAAGTAATTAATTGTGTTTGTAGATTTTTTTAAATAGCGGGGTTTACGATTCATGCACTTTAGGTTTAATTTAAATAGTTTAAAATTTGTAGATTTTAATTGTACTTTAAAAACCAAAAACCAATTCAAATCGATTGTCTAAATCAAAGCTAAACGTCTCAAATTCATAAGATCTTCGTGTACAACGAACTTGATTCACTCACATGTTTAATTGAATTCGTCATTGGTATTATTAGTCTATTACTTTTTCCTAAAGGTAGTTTTCTAATTTACCCTATAACGTAATATCAAATAAATCACTATACACATCACGACACATCAACAACGTAAATAACAAAAGAGGCGTAAAACATAATCAACATGAAGACGGAATTATAATGAAGAAACATGAAACCACGAAGAAGTGTATAACATAATCAGCATGAAACTGAAGTTAACCATGACAGTATGAAAACATACTTGACATAAAAACATAATAACTTATGAGGGGACATGAAAAAATTTTATGCCAATTTAAATCATGAGAAAAATTTTATGCATGAAAAACAGTGCATGAATGCGTAATGTAGTTTATAAAACCTTTATATGTGCGAGGGAACGCCTATGGGTCGGTTCCAAAACAAAAGACATGGCGAGGGGATGCCTATGGGTCGGTCCCAAAGTTAAAAGTTTCGATAAAAGCACATGCGACTAAATAGGGCCAGTCCTGTACCAACCATTACTTAGTCATTATCCCTGCAACAATGATACATGAAACATAAATAAATGAAACTCATCTGTCAAAACTTATCAAAAAAAATTTATGTGACTAATTATGAACTACTGGGGTTCAGTCCACATAGCCACAGTTCACGAGGAACATTATACATGAAACAATGACACATAACTAAATATGAATGACGGTTGTCCATCCATATTAGTAAAACAATATCGATGAAAACATCAAGGTTAAAACCTCAAGGTGCTGAAAACATCATGGTTAAAACAACAATGCGCTGAAAACATCAATACGTGGAATAACAAACGTTGGCTTAGGAAGCTCCTGGTGACTACCCACTAGTCACATGTCGAGTTTTAGAGCCTACAGGTCGAAGCCTTGGCTCTGATACCATAATTGTAACACCCCATTTTGATAAATGGAATGTCACGCGTAATTATGGCGTGTCATCAAAGCATACAAGGATAAATGCCTAAACATTACATGACCATAGGGAAAACCGGAATCAAACATCGGTTCCCAAACATAAGCCCAAAACATAAATAAAGTAAATGAACAAAAAGGAAGACTAGACAAGCATAAATATGAAGGCAATAGGAGAAGGAATCTAAGGTAGCTCCCATCCTATGCGTGTCCTCCAAATGCTCCAGTCAGTCCTTGAGTACCTGCCGTTTTGGGACATGGAAAGGAAAGTAACGGCTGAGCAAAACGCTCAATGCACGGATATAGACATAGTATAAATGACTAAAACATAATAAAGACTTAATAGCAGAGGAATTGTATAAGTCCTGGAAAACCTGGAACATGTTCATAAAACTGGTTTTATAGTTTGAAAAGACTTATGTTTATCTTATGAAAACTGTTTAACATATTTTACCATTAGCCAATATAGGTCATGAAAATCCACCGTACATGAATACTTGGAGGGGTGACCTCATCATGCAAATTAGAGGGGCTGCCTCTAATTTAATATACTGGTTCTAGGTAGGAGGGATCAGCTCCTTGTGAAGGATGCAAGGCACACACCACATTCACCATGAAATCCTGACTAAAACATGTAACTAGGATGCACCCATACGCCCCACATGATAAATATAATATAAATGGCCAAAAGCTGAAGGGACGTCACGAGCAATCACTCCGCCGTGGTGAAGTCATAACATCAGTGCCTCTAATGTTATGGTTATGGTACCTCCATAACTAGGTGAAACTGGTCATGCATGTATATGGCTATAGGTATTCTAAATTAAACATAAGCAATTCAAACACGTACTTATACTACGGGAAAACATTTGGCTGCATACGGGGAAATCCTAATAAGGAAAGAATGTCCATACTGAAAGGACGGGAATCCGTACCTTATGTCCAGTGAACGAAGAAGATGAACTGAGAGGAATCCTACTTCCGAATCACTAGTGCTACATAAATACATACATGAATAAGTATTTGCTTACTAAATACGTAGTTGGTTTTATGTCATGTCTTAGCTTATTTTATGTGTTCTTACCATGTTTTACTGTTTTTAAGCCTTAAACCGTGTTTATCTTATATTCTGTTTAATCTGATTAAGTATTTCTGGTATTTCATGTGTTATTATACTACTGTGTAATAATAAGTAACTTTCCAAAAATAGCAGTTTCCTAAAACAGAAAGTTTCCAAAAATAGAAAGTTTCCAAAAAAAGAAAGTTACCAAAAATAGAAAGTTTCCAAAAATAGAAAGTTTCCAAAAATAGAAAGTTTCCAAAAATAGATTTACTTCTTAAAATAGATAAGTTTCTAAAAATAGAAAGTTTCCATAAATAGATTAGCTGCCTTAATTAAATAAGTTTCCATAAATAGATTAGCTGTCTGAAATAAATAAGTTTCTAAAAATAGAAGGTTTCCATAAACAGATTAGCTGCCTTATTTAATTAAGTTTCTAAAAATAGAAAGTTTCCATAATAAGAAATAAGCTGGTTAAATAAGCTAAGTATATAAGCCTAAAGGTTTTCATGATTATTTTCTAAGTCATATGATATAATGTATAGTTTAATAATTATTTCATGTAATTAAACTAAACTATAGGTTAAAATATTTAATTAAAGTATAACATTTTTTAATTAAATAAGTTAAATACTTAGGTTAAAATATGTATTATTATATATTAATAATATAACCTAAGTCATGTTAATTAATTAATTATATCCATGGTTTTAAAATAATTAATTAATTATAAGTCTTAAATATACAAATACTTAGGTTAATTAATTTCATGTTTATAATAATTAAAATAACCTAAGTCATGTTATTAAATTAATCATATTATTTTATTAATTTAATTATAACATAAGATCATAAACATAAAAAAACTAAACATACACCATGAACCGGATCTAGACTCAAAACCATGAACCGGACACGAAATCAACACCGTACCCCGAACCAAATGGGGGTACCCCTTGTCTTGATGCTGCCGTGGGACCCACACCAACCAACCGGGACCATATGGTCTCGGTGGTGGTCCGATGGCCAAACCGAAACCCCCCTTGGGTTCGGTGTAGGCTGCGGCCAAAACAAACACCCTTAAAACATTACTTTTGATTTTATTAAATCCCAATTCATGTTAGATCTATGATTTTAATTAGATTTTATAAAAAACATAACATGTTCTTAATTAATTAAAAGATTAAATCAAAAGAAAAGGTTTAAAAGGATTACCGAATACGTGGACCTAAAGAACGAGGAACAAACACGAACACCCACAACAATTCCAAGATCCAAGATCAACAAACACCCCTTTTGGTGTGTTTGAAGGTGGCGACCAAAAAGAGAAAAAGAAGGAGGAGGAGGATTTTAGGTTTCTGTAAAATTCTTCTATAGAAAAAAAATGAATAGTGTAATTTTCCTTAACCTCCTTTTAGTAAAAATTGATGGGCTAAGCCCATCCTCCCTCCCTAATTTCGTGGTAATGGGGCCCACAAGGGGTAACCCGAATGTTTTTCCGTGTCTAAAATATTGATGTGTTCTCGTGTTCGTGTTTTACGTGTTCTCGTTAAATATTAACCGTGACTTAATATATTTATTCGTGTTCGTAATAAATATATATACGTAACTAATATTAGCTCGTGATTAAATTACGTTCATAATTTAATGATCGCATGTTCGTGATTAATTATTGTCAAATAATTATTACGTGCTCGTGCGTAGTAAATACTTATCGTGTTTTAACACGTACGTAATACGTAAAATCCTAACACGAAATCGTAATCATGCTATAATAGGAAAGTTTTAATCTAGTACGTACGATCTTAAGGGTACTATTCATGGTAAAAGCATGCAGGTTTTACAGTATTAGTTAATAGACATAAGATCCTAACAATAAAGATAAAGGAAATAATGTTCAACAATCCAAACATGTTTACACATATGTTAACTATTCAAGAGTGGGATGTATCATTCATCCATAAGCATTTCCTCATTGCCTTGATTCACTTCTTATGCGTTCTTGAAGATGAAGATTGAGACAATATTGATAGTCGGAATCAATGTCTAGAGAAGACAATTAAGAGATAGAGGATGACAAATCATAGAAAGTGTTGAGAGAGTCGTCTTGAGAGACATTTCCATCTTCATTTGAATCATGCGTGGGTTCAAAAGAGATGTTTCCTTCAAAAGGAAGCATGACTCGATCCACGGAGTGAAATGATGAAGCATTTAAGGGTGAAAAGTCAAGAAGAAGTTTTCTAAGAAGCCGTGAGAGAATCATGGCAAAAGGAAGACTAGAGCGAGACCCGCTGAGAAAAAATCTTATTCTTCTAGCTATGAAAAATGCAAGGTTGTATGGAGTGGAGGTAGAAATATAACACAACATATGTGCAAGACAAGCGGGCACACGGTTGCGATTACCATCCATACACATTGAAGATCTTCTCAGTAGTCTCGTGTATGATCTCAGGTCCAGTGAGTTGTGCTTCACCGACCTCTGCCCAACACACGGGTGAACGACACTTCCTACCATACAGTGCCTCGAACGGCGCTGCCTTAATGCTAGTGTGATAACTATTGTTATATGAGAATTCCACCAAAGGTAGGTGTCTATCCCATCTATTTCCAAAGTCAATCACACAGGCTCTCAGCATATCTTCTAGGGTTTGAATGGTCCGTTCACTTTAACCGTCGGTCTGGGGATGATACGCAGTGCTCATATCCAACTGCGTTCCCAATGCCTTCTGCAGTGACTTCCAAAACTGTGAAGTAAATCGGCTGTCTCGGTCGGAGATTATAGACACAGGCACACCATGCTTCGTGACTACTTCCTCCAAGTACGTCCTTGCTAACTTATCCATTCCATCAGTCTCCTTGATGGGTAGGAAATGAGCCGATTTGGTGAGTCGGTCGACGATTACCCAAATCGTGTCGAATCCGGCTGCGGTCTTTGGTAGCTTGGTAATGAAATCCATAGTGATCCTTTCCCACTTCCATTCTGGCAGTTCGGGTTGGACCAATAATCCTGATGGTTTCATATGTTCGGCTTTGACTTTGGCACAAGTCAAACACTTGCTAACGTATGTAGCAATATCCGCCTTCATGTTCGGCCACCAATACAACATCTTCAGATCATGATACATTTTATCAGATCCCGGATGTATGGAGTACTTTGACTTATGCGACTCATGCATAATCAAGGATCGTAGGTCACCATGGCATGGTAACCAACTCCTATTATCAAGGCATAACGTTCCATCCGAACGTGCTTCCAACTTCTTTATCATTCCTCCAACATCTTCAGTCTTAAGAATTTCTTCCTCGTCTGCTTCTTTCTGAGCCTTGAGAACTAAGGATGGAAGGTCTAAGTCAATGGTCATCATTAACGCCTTCACCCTAAGAACTCTCTCCTTTCGACTCAAAGCGTCGGCCACGACATTTGCCTTGCCCGGGTGATAACGGATCTCGCAATCGTAATCACTGAGCAACTCTAGCCAACGTCGTTGTCTCATGTTGAGTTCCTTTTGGTTCAAAATATATTGTAGACTCTTATGGTCAGTGAATACAACACACTTAGTACCATAAAGGTAGTGTCTCCAAATCTTCAAGGCAAACACCACTGCTCCCAACTCTAGGTCATGAGTTGTGTAGTTCTTCTCGTGCACTTTTAGTTGTCTTGATACGTAAGCTATGACCTTAGTCCTTTGCATCAGTACTGCACCTAACCCTTTTATGGATGCATCACAATACACCACAAAGTCTTCATTACCCTCGGGTAGGGCTAGTATAGGTGCTTCACACAACATCTGCTTCAACGTCTGGAATGCCAAATCTTGCTCCTCCTTCCACTCAAACTTCTTATCCTTTTGAGTCAATTCCGTCATTGGTTTAGCTATCTTGGAGAAACCTTCAATGAATCTCCTATAGTAACCAGCAAGACCTAAAAATTGACGGATCTCCGTGGGTGTTGTTGGAGTCGCCCAATCCTTTACAGCCTCGATCTTAGCAGGATCAATGTGAATACCACTGCTGTCGATCACATGCCCAAGGAATTGCACTGTGTTTATCCAAAACTCACATTTGGAAAACTTTGCATATAACTTCTCCTTCCTTAGCAGCTCTAATATGGTCTTCAAATGTTCCTTGTGCTCTTCTTCATTACGAGAATAGATGAGAATGTCATCGATAAATACAATCACAAACTTGTCCAAGTATGGTTTGCAAACTCGGTTCATGAGATCCATGAATACCGTAGGTGCGTTTGTCAAACCGAAAGGCATAACTTGGAACTCGTAGTGTCCGTACCGGGTTCTAAAAGCCGTTTTATGAACGTCTTCCTCTCTTACCCTTAGTTGATGATATCCTGACCTTAAATCGATCTTCGAGTATATGCTAGATCCTTGCAATTGGTCGAAAAGATCGTCAATCCTCGGCAATGGGTAGCGGTTCTTTATCGTCAGCTTATTCAATTCTCGGTAATCGATACACATTCTAAAGGATCCATCTTTATTTTTGACAAATAAGACCGGCGCTCCCCAGGGTGAGGAACTTGGTCTAATGAAACCTTTGTCAGAAAGTTCCTTTATCTGTTCAGCTAACTCTGTCATCTCGGCCGGTGCTAGACGGTATGGGGCTCTAGCAACAGGCGCGGCTCCTGGTGTAAGCTCGATGTGAAACTCCACTTGCCGTGCTGGTGGTAGTCCGGGTAAATCCTCTGGGAATACGTCCGGAAAGTCTCTAACGATCGGTACATTTTCCACCTTCTTCTCGCGATCTTCTTCTCCTTCCTTTTGTGTTACTTGAACCAAGAATACCGGACATCCCTTCTCAATGTATCTTTGAGTCCTGATACATGAGATGACTTCCAATCTTGATCCATTCTTCACACCACTTCTTTCGCCTTGTATGATGAGTACGTCGTTTCCATAAGGAACACGGACACACTTCTCATGACATACAATCTCCGCGTGATGCTTCGACATCCAATCCATTCCAATGATGACGTCAAAACTTCCCAATTCTATAGGGAGTAGGTCGATACTAAACGAACGACCTTGTAGCCTTACACTACATCCTTTCAGAATAACGTCGGTGGTTACTGACTTCCCATCGGCTAATTCTACATTATACTTAACGTCTAACGCAGTAGGGGTAACATTTAGGCGTTCACTAAATATAGACGACACAAAACTCCTATCCGCACCAGAATCAAATAGTACTGAAGCATAGTTGTTATTGACTAGAAACGTACCAGTCACAACATTGTTGTCTTGCACAGCAGCTTCAGCACAGAGATGATACACTTTGCTAGGTGCCGTGAATCCTCCAGGAGTACTAGTTGTGGCTCGGTTATTCCCTCCTCGGTTCCCTTGATTCTGCTTCTGGTTCCCTTGGTTCTGATTTTGATTCCCCCGAATCTGGTTACTACGACCTTGGTTTCCACCGCTCGGACATTTGTTCTTGTAGTGACCTTTCTCTCCACATCCAAAGCAAGTGACATTAGCTCCTTGGCCACCTTGCGTTCCAGGTCCTCTTTGATTAGTAGCACGAGGTGGTGCTCGGCATTCCTTTGCCTTATGTCCCGCCTTCCCACAATTGTAGCACGTAGGGGGACATGCTCCTTCGTGGTGTCGACCACATTTTCCGCAGAAAGGTAGTCTTCCAGCGTAGTTCCCAGTATTTCCTTGTCCAGCAGTGAACACTCTTGCTACTTCTTGTCGCTTGTTCTGGTTGTAGTTGCTTGGGTTGTTGTTGTTGTTGGTATTGTTGTTGTAGTGGTTGCCAGACCACTTTCTTTTATCCCCAGTATTTTCTCCCAACTCCTGTACCACTTGGTACATCAGACCCTGAGCCATGTCGATTGCCTCGTGCAAATCAGTCGGCTTGGATGAAGTCACATTCCCTTTGATGCTCAAAGGTAGTCCTTCAATGTAGCGCTCCAACAATCGGTCATCGTTGGGCACCATTTCAGGACATAACAAAATCAGCTCTTGAAAGCGCTGATTGTAAGCAGTAAGAGCAGTACCCTTGACCTTCAGGTTCCACAGCTCAACTTCCATCTGCTTGACTTCATTTCGGGGACAGTATTTCCTCACAAACATAGCTTTAAATTCACTCCAGGGCGTCGCTTGGGCAACGTCAATGGTCACTGCACGAGCATAGACGTTCCACCAAGTCAAAGCACCATCCACTAACGTGCTTGACGCAAACTTCACCTTGTCGGCTTCAGCGACATTGCTAATCCCAAATTGGGATTCTAGCTTCTCAAACCATCTGGTTAATCCTACTGCTCCTTCAGTACCTCGGAAACTTACTTGCGTAACTGCACGAAATTCCTTGTAGGTACAAGTACGTGCAATAGCATTAGTAGCTCCTTGGTTGGTCTCCTCCTGTGTGCTAGCTGTACGGTTTGCTTCAGCGGTCGCGAGTGCCTCGGCCACTCGTTCGGCTATCATTTGGCTTAACAGGGCGGTGTCAATTCCACCGGTAGCGGCTGGCGGATTCTGTGTTTCGGATCTTCTAACTGGCGCCATAATCTAACAAGGTAATAGGATAATGAGTTTTTGCCAGACATAACATGCATGGCACACACAACACAATTATGAAATGCTCCAAGATATAATACACAATATATAATGATCTCACAATTTTTGCAACTCATAATATCATTCATGGAATCGTTTGATAGTACATCATAGTTTGTCTTAACATAAATAGAGAAAATAAAATACCAACTAGCTAAGACAAACTTCAAAGCTTAGTGGTCATACAGGGATAGGTCGATGGTACAAGATAAATCTAACTAGTGCCCTCACGGCGCTGATGAAGCTCCTTCTCCAACTCTGCTAACCTCCTCTCAACCACTAGCTCACGAGCCTGGGAATCTCTCAATCTAACATCGGTGTCATGACAAGCGGCTCTAAACCTCTTATCCAAGTCTGCAACAGGGTCATCCACTGGTGCCTCTAGTCCGCCTGTCTCCACCAATGGCTCTACTCCCTAACGGGTCATCAGGCTCTCAATCTCCTCAAGACGAGTGTTCGGCATGGATTCCATCTGATCAAGAACAGTAAGAAGCTGTCCTCGTAGACGGGTCACACATACTGTCAACACTGTCTCATCCCTGACTGGACTCTTCTTCGCCAGTGCCTCCAACTTATCCTGCACTTCATTATACTCTTCACCTAAAGCCTCTACAGCATCCTCCAACCTGTTCAACCGTGTCGTCACACATCCATCTGCCGCCCCAAGCATCACCACCGTCGACGTAGCTCTCCTAGGAAGAGGAGTCGTAGCTCTCGGTCCTGTAGAGATACCAGCGTCAGTAAGCATCTCCTGGTATACTGCAGGTACAGTCTCTGGTGGTGGTAGTAGTAATGGTGCCTCTGGGACAGAACTGGCAGGTGTGCGGGCTGCATGCCTGTCAGTGGCAGTGAAAGGTATGAGGGGTCTGTAAGGTGAAAGTGGTGGTCGAGCAGCTCTCCCCCGAAGACGTCGTCTCACATAGTAGAAAGGTAGAGTACCAGGTGCTGGAGCAGGAATAGCAGTCCTTTCTCCTTCGTCTTCAGATGAAGATGAGGAGATGTGTGCTAGGGAAACCTCAGGAGTAGCGGCATATGCAGTAGGAGGGTCCTCAGTGTCTGTGACCTCCATAGGCTCTCCTTCCCCATCTGTAAACTCCATCCCATCATCCTCTGTCTCCTCTACCGTCTCATCTCCAGTCACTGATGTCTGACCTGGTGACTGCACCACGTCAGTGTCTAAGTCATCCTCTCCCCCGCCTTCTAGGCTAAGAACATCGTCAGCTGATGCGTCAGGAATACGAATCGGTGAATGACGAACCTCCTCAGCCTCTCTCTCTATATCGTCATCTGAAACCATCCGGTACCACGGATATCCTGACGGCGATCCTCTAGGTAGTCCTACTGATGAACTGATGGTAGACTGTGAACTACGGTTGTAGTACGCTCCTGTAGACGTGGAATCATCGGATGAAGACATCGCTGTAATCATAAACAAAATAAATGTGTGTAAATATCTCATAAAATTAGTCCGTAAAAAGGACATTAACATAACATAGCAATCATTGTTGAATCCACATGTATCCCATATAACATAATTCAGATTTTGTTGTTGCACATGTAACCCATGTAAATATACCTCGTAATTGTTAATTCACATGTATCCCATTTATTACTTATGTATCTACATATACTTAATACTTACAATCTGTATGATAATCGATTAAACATAGAGCAGTTATAGTCTAGAATTACTAAATGCAACCTAGTTCTTTATAACTAGTGCTCTGATACCAATCTGTCACACTCCCAAAATATCAGAGTATAATGGCGACAAGGGAGTGGTGACGTCATGATTATCATACACACATAGTCACAAAGAACGACCTCTAAATGAGACGTTCGGAAAATAGATCACTTGTAATTAATAAAATAAATTGTTTTAACAAAGTGCGGAAGCATAAACTGAATACGGTTACAAAACATAGTTTTCTTAAATGGTACAAATGATCGTTGTTTCAAAGAAATGACGGCAATGCATGAGACCTCATTTAGCATCTTCCTTCTTAATACCTGAGAAAAACATTGCTAAAGTGTCAACATAAAGTTGGTGAGTTCATAGGTTTAGTTAGTTTGAAATGTTTAATGAACCACAAGATTTTCCCAAATGTGATGACAATATAACAGATACAAAGTCATCCCAAAAGTATTTATTACAGTCTAAGCTCGTGACACCGAAGCGTTAACAACACCGGCAGTATAATCATATAAATGTAGCCCAAACTAGATGCCTAAACCCACGACATCCTACATCAGATTCAAATGAAACTGTGCCCGCTTGTCCCCTTGTTGGACAAGACAGACAGGGACGTCAATCCCGATAGATCTATCCATTACATTCGCGCTTACACAAAGTAATTAACGGTTCACGATTCACGGGCCAAAGCAACTGGGTTTTTAGTGGGACTTAGACTAATATATAAATCAGTAAATGCACTTGTGTTCAAACGTTAAAATCAAGTAATGTCTCACCCCAAAAAGCAGTGAAAATAGTAAAGTATGGGGCTATAAACTCACCTCGTAAATTCAGCAAGAGAACGAAGATAAAATAGCTCGAGAGTACGGTTACGCTAGCCGCGACCTAATTAATTATGAGAATCGAGTTACGATACGAATAATTGTATGATTAAATGACTCGATACCCTAGTTGTGCTTGACGAAACCATACGTTTATGAAAAATACGATTTTACGGAAAAGTACGATAAATAAAATCGGTTTATTAAATGGTCGGGTTTTACGGGTCAATTTATAACTTAAATTTGCCAAATTTCGTTTGGGCTTTAACCAAACTCATTAAAACACATAAGGCCCAAAATGGGAGTCCAAAACATTGACACAACAACCGGCCCAAGGGTCATTGACCCGGCCCGGCCCGCTTGGCCGAATAAACAAGAACGGAAGGAGTACATACGTGTGTTTATCACACACAACTTCCCATATCTGGGAGTTGACTCTCTCTCCTCTCTCGATATTATCTCCACCGTCCCAAAACTCTCTCTCTCTCTAAACCTAGATCGGTTCAATCATCTACTATGGTTATCATCTAATCAGTTTGAGTTATAGAATCAAATATGGGTGGTCTGAGGTTCTATATCGCGTGAGATGTGGGGTTAATCCCCACATCAAACCGATTGGTTTTATGATGTGTTCTCCCTTGCGGTTTCGTGAATCCATAACCAAAATCAAAGATAAGTTTATTTTCCTTGTTTCTTTTTAAAAGCTTTAATTGATTTTTGATTTAATAAATATCAGTGGGTTTAATTTATTTGTATATATTTATTGTGAATCATATGATTCTCGGATTGAAAATAAACAAAATTAGGGTTTTGAAATATTTGGGGGTTTTCATCAAAATCGGGTTTAAACATAATTAAATGGTGTTTTCTATTATAAAATCAACTAATTTCATATATAAAATCGATTTATAAAAATTAGGGTTTCGGTTAATTTGGGGGTTTTTGCATATCACGTTTTTAATTAAATTAAATATGGGTTTTGGGTTTAGATTAGGTTTAATTAGCATTTTAATTAATAAAAAGTAAATCTAGGGTTTTATAAAAATTGGGGGTTTTTATATATTCGAATGTCACTCATGTTTATATGATGTTTCTGGAATGTGGCAAATGTTAATTAGATGTTTAAAAAGGTTTTAAAATAATTAGGGTTTTGATTTGAATTGGGGGTTTCTATACCCGCGGCATGATTTATGTTTTCTGTTAAAATAAAACTTGATTAATACATTTGGATTTGGTTGGTAAGGATTGTTGATAATTTTGGCAGTAAGAACTTTGGTTGGTTTGATTTGATTCTCGGTTTGGTTCTTGATTGGGTCTCGGTTTGGTTCTTGATTGGGTCTCGGTCTGGTTGAACATGGTCTCGGTTTGGTTCTAAGTTGGGTCTCGGTTTGGTCTCAATCGGGTCTCGGTTTGGTCTAAATTGGGTCTCGGTTTGGTTGACAGAAAAGCAATAACATAAACATGTTTGCATTTAAAAAGTTTAACAATTTTTCAGTTTTTAGTATAAAAGTATAAGTCCATTTCAATGACTAACCACGGTTTCGTTTATTCGTAGGTTCGTACAAAACAAGCACATCTAGACTTCAAAAGAAAAGACAAAAGACTCACAATGGGGATGCTACGTTCGGTTTTGCAGGTTCGGACGGGATGAAGACTTTCTGTTTTGCAGGTTCGACGCGACGTATGGGTCGGCTGGACCTATTCTTCTATCCAGGGGTTGTATTGTGAAGACTTGTGCAGATTTTTGATGTTTGTATTTTGGACTGAGAAAATTTGTATTTGGACATTGGATAATACTTTGGGTTTGTATATAAACTTGTATTGTTAGTCTAGGGTTAGTGTAAATCTGGAAATGTTAACTTGTGATATACCCAAAAGGGGTAAACTAGGCAAATGTGCTGTCCTTTAGTGGGGCAAATAGACTATAAAGTTTATATGTAGGTTTAGACATGTGACTGATTTTTGAGACCCTTGTATGACAAGTTTGGTAATATAAATGAAGGTTTTATATTCAGTATATGTACACTTGCTGTGATAGCTTATACACTCGACTTGGTTCACAATGGTTAAGTTTAGACGCGGCTGGATAATCCCGACACCAAAACCGTTTAGTATACGATCCCAAAACAAAACAATTGTGCGAGACGTCACTAAAACTTAATAACTATAACAAATAAACGTACGGCAAAACATAAAACGTTCACAAACTTGCGTATTGCATTCATCTTAATAATCGCGAAACATTGAGATGGTACAATCTCAGTCACATAATTCACATCAATAGGGACCGATTCTAAAGAGTTTAAATCCAAGCATCAGTGAACCTACATTGACCTTCGTATGGAACTTTGAGAATCTCACCAAATTCTTCAAGAGTATATACAAAGGTTTTCCCCTTGATGGAAAATCTTATAGATAAACCATTATTGATGCAAATAAATGTCTACGAGCTAAAGAATTCCAAGAGGAAGGAAGGAAAGATTGGCTCATTAATATCAAGCAAACAATCAAAGTTAATGGAATTTAACATGAATCGAATGAAGTCAAGTCCAAGAAAGTTATAAGGGACAGTGCGTCCTTCATGAAAATAACGAGATTCAAGACAACAAGAAGTGTTTTGAGTAGAACGAGTTCCACGTAAAGAAGAAAGATTAGGCATGTATTCTCTAGTACGTTGGTGGTCATTTTGATATCCTGAAGACATGATAGTAAAAATAACATACAAACATATTTCCCCAATCACTCATATGTTACATATAATCCAAAAATAAAAAAGATGAGAATGTGTTTCATCAATCTCTTGACAAACAAAGGATTAATCCTTATCATTTCCATGCTCACAATGTACCTAGTTCATCATTGACAATAACATATTAACCATGTAAAATCAACAATGAACTTGGACATTGGTTTTTCAAACACAAGGATTTTAGGTAAGCATTTAACAATGCTATTACCAACTTGTTCATGGATTCATATCAATTCCATCAATTAACCAAAATTATTTAGTCAAAATTCGGATTGTTCTACAAGTGGGTTTTAGTGAAATCTCAATGAATATGAACCTAAGGAATCATAGCAAGATTACTATGTCAACTCTTATTCCTAGTAAGTATCTAATTCAATATCAATTTTAAAAATCCCTAATTATGAATGTATGAACCCTAGAACAAATAAGATGAAATTGAAAGAAATAACTTACAATTAATTGATCTTGAATGAAGAATGAGTGAAACCCACAAATTGGAATCAATTAACCTTGAGTAATTGAAGGTTTTGAAGGTGCAACAATGGTGGAAAAATTGAAACCCGTCGCTCTATTGGAGACGAGAGAGAAGGTTTGTCTGAAAAATGATTTTTATAAAAAGTCTGGCACTTTAGTCGCAAGCACTGACCGCGGTTCCTTATCGATATGGAACCGCGTATTTGAGTCGTGACAGATAAAGAACCGCCTATAGTGGCGAGTTTTTATCAAAGAAAATCAAAGAATTTTTCAAAACCAAATTTTTCTAAAATCCTTAAAATATGTCTTAAGCCTTTAGGAAATCATTGGACCACCACAACACTGAGTAATAATGCCTTAATGAAGGATTACGAGTTGAATCGAGATAGGAAAAGACCGAAAAGGACAAACGACTACTCGTAGCAATGAAGCAAAGAGGAGAGAAGTCAAGAGGAGTGAATCAAGACCAAGAACAATGCTCAAGAGACAAATGACAATCTTCAAATCGAGGAGACGAAGAGCTTGTGTCATATATAGTGGTTTAAGACGTGCCTTCCCGGCGAAAGTCTAAACGGCTTTGGTAATGAACTACACCAAGCAATTTTGATGCATAGAGTAAGATCACTTTCAAGAATAGTATTACTCTACTTCAAAATGTGAGCAAAGTATAGATTCAATTTCTCTCCCACATGATCGGAAAATTACTATTGCTAGGAGTTACAATAACAATATCCTTGGAATATTTCAATTCCAAATGTGTAAAATACAACTACAACTTGTGAAGTAGTTTGGTATCTCAAGGGATTCATCAATCATCCTAGAAATGAGCTTAGTTGTACAAGTTACACATGATATATGGCCTACTAACCGTGAGAGTGCAAACCATGGAAATCATGCTTGATACTTTAAGCTTCTACTAACTCACTCTACAACTCCATAGTGAGTCAAGTATCCAAGCAATGAAGGTTTGAGACGGAAAAAGGAAAGAATCACAAACCACAAACAAATGTCAAGGCAAGGATACCAAGAACAAGCACATAGTCAATTAATGATCAAAAGAATGATCCATAGGGCGTGTGGAAGAACGAAAGCGTACCTTAGCCACAAAATGCATTCCAACCTAGCAAGGAATCAATGCAAAGCCCAATCATGACTAAAGTGACAACTAAGTCTTCAAGGACTAGTATCACTCCCATCCATCTTGATATCATCATTCAATGATGTTAGAAATCAAAGAAGACGAGTCTTCTACAAGTGTAAGTGGCTCAATCTACAATCAATTGAATGATTGATATTCATGAGTACCTACACATAACAAGATGCAAACTAGTAGATACATTTCAAGAGTAAATCTAAAATGCATAAATACGACTAATCTAAATGGGATGCTATATTACCAATTAAAAGGCCTATTTTCAATGAAAAAATATTTGACCAAAGAAACACTTTAGTACAACTTAACCTTCTAATTTAAGGAGACAATGTATCGATCCAAGTTTTAAAGTACAATATACTTCAAAGATCTTGTGTGACCATCACTCTGATACCAATTGTAGAACCTAGAAGGGGGGGGGGGGGGGGGGGGTTGAATAGTTTCTCTTCGATTTATCTCCTAACTAAAATTCCTTTCAGTTAGGTAAGTACCAAAACTATCTTTTACTTGAAAGCTAGTTGCATAATGATTAGGTTCAATTCTAATGCATTAACAATGACAAGTAGTAAGTGTAATGATGATGAAGGTAAGTAAAGAGTAAGGAAAGAAACAACCTAGTAGGAAAACACAAAGATTTAGAGTGGTTCGACAACGAAGCTCTATCCTTGTTCCTACTCCACACCTCAAGTACACCTACTCGAGATTTCCACTATATCCACAAGCTCCCTTCTTGGAGGAGAAAACCTTACAACGTCGCTTACATTATTTTCTTACACTAAGCTAAATGTCGAGACCTAATCTTAGCTAGGACCAATCTACACAACGTCGTCCACTTCATCGTTTTACGACACAAGGCTAGATGTCAAGTTCTAATCGAAAGATAGAACCAAATCACCAATCTTCACAACGTTACCTACTTCACCATTTCTGACACAACGGTAGATGTCGAGTTCTAATCCAAAGCTAGAACCAATCTTCACGACTCTTCACTTTGAAGATAAGTGAGAACTTCACACAACACAACTACACATCACTTTATAGTTTAGTGAGAACTCACAAGACACAACTACATCACTTTATAGTTTAGTGAGAACTTACATAACTTATTACAACTCAACTAAACATATCAAATTACACACATGTAACTTGGATCTACACAACATAAATCCAAGCACACACATATGCAAAGGATTTAAACAACACTAATCCAAGTATTCACAAATAGTTTGGATGAACACAACTAGTCCAAGTATTCACAAATACATTGGATCTACAAAAGACATAAATAAACAAATGATGAACATGACTAGATCTTTAGGAGAGAATGATCTTCATCAAGGCTTCATCTTTAATTACATCACAAGTGTGTGAGTGATCTTCTCTTTTGACAAGGTAAAGAAGGAGATCAAGAGGATAATCATAAGTAAACATACTTAACACATTAAGTGATCATTTACAAATAATTAGATTAGAAAGGAGAAAGAAGGCTAAAAGAAATGTCCAAAAGGATTGTGGAGAATGAAGATTTTATACACTATTTATAGAAGACAAAACCCAACGGCTAGCTGAGCGCGGTTCTTTATTGCACTAGGCGGTTTCTTATCAATAAAGAACCGCATAGGCACTTAAGGAACCACGGAGGTAGACTCTGCTCCTTTTTGTCTTTTAGTGGATTTGAAATATTTGAGGCTGTTTAAACCTTCAAAGGATATTCTTATGGCATTTAGAATATGTCATATTCAAATTTTCATTTTCCATTTTAATAAAACATTTTCTTAAAAAGAAAGTTTATTAAAAATCTTTTGTCACATTTGACAAAAGTGAGTTTTAAGGCTAATCACTTTTATGATCACTAAACATGATTAAGATATGTTAGTGTAATGATTATTACCTTGATGATAGTGTTTGTTAGATAATTCGTTTTATGATTATATTTTATGCTAAATGTCTTTGTAATTTGTCGTGATCACAACTAAGAAAGATTAGTTAGCACTAACAACGTTTTTAGGCATTGCTTTGCATTAACAATTATGTTATATAATTTAACATGGTACACTTTTAATAATTATTTTAAATAAATATTCATGATACATCATATGACACATGTTGGTTTAATTAAATAAACTAAAATTTATAATAATTATACATATAATTATTCCTGATAAACTACATGTTATGTTTATTTAATAAATAACTTAGCCTAAGCATTTAATTACATGTTAACCATGGTTTAATTAAATTAATATCATACTTTAATTTAATTATACAATATCAAGCTATAGTAAAGTATTATTAATATAAGTCAAGTTATATTATTAATTAATAATTATTAAAAAACCATATATTATAATATTAATTAATAATTATCATGTTAGCCTAAGTATTTATTAATTAATAAACTTTACTATATAATAACATTTAATTAATCACGACTTATACTTAAGCTTTAGCTTATATCACCATCTTATTAAAAAAGCTTATTACTATTTATGGAAACATACTAATTATAGAAACATGCTATTTATGAAAATATGCTATTTATGGAAACGTGCTATTTATGTAAACATACTAATTATGGAAACATGCTATTTATGGAAACATACTATTATATGTAAACTTGCTATTTTTGGAAAGTTGCTATATATATAAACCTGCTATTTTTGGAATGTTACTATATATAGAAACCTGCTATTTTTAGAAAGTTACTCATTATGAAATATCAAGTATAATAACACATGAAACATGAAATACATTAATCTAGAACACATGAAAACACTAAGAAATACATGATGACGCAAGAACATGTAAAACAAGTCAAGAACAAGAAGAACAAGTAAACTAATAATCAGTCAGTTAAACATGAACACACGACTTATTCACGTCCTTTATTATGTAGCACTCGTGAAGTCGGAGTGGATTCCTTTCCGCCTTTCATCTTCTTCGTTACTAGACATAAGGTACGGATATTCCGTCCTTCAGTAAGGACATTCCTTTTCTATGTATGATTAGGATTTCCTGTCTGTTGCCATCTGTTTTCTCTAGTAGATTACATGTCATTAAACAATCATTAATTACCATGCTATGATATTTAAATTGCTTAAGCTATATACACGCATGTCATGTTTCACCTAGTTATAGAGGTACCATAACCATAACACTTGAGGCACCGGTGTTATGACTCTTCTGCGACTAGAGTGATTGCTCGCGGCATCCCTTCACGTTTTAGCCAGTATAATAATTATCATATGGGGCGAATGGGTGCATCCTAGTACATGTTTATAAGATTTACATGGTAACTGTGGTGTGTGCTCTACATCCATTACATGGAGTTGATCCCTCCACTTAGTCTAACATAATTAGAGGCGACTCCTCTAATTGCATGACGAGGTCACCCATCTATGTATTTATATCATCCCGCCTACTCAGACCAAAATATTGTCCGCTTTGCCCGCAAGCTCATGACTTTGCTTTGTGGCCCTCTTGTGAAGACTTCCCGGCAGGTCACCCAAACCAGTACTACTCTCTCATAAGCACGCTTAACTGCCAGTTCCTAAGAACCCCACTATTAGTAGACCATAAAACGCGTTATGTCATGAGAAGGTGACTGTTATCTTATGAACCATGGATCTCTCCTGGCCACAACCGATGTGGGATTTTCGTAGGCTGTCACAATCACCCCCCCCCCCCCCCCTTCGGGACTCATCGTCCTCGATGAGGTTTGCCCCACTATACCGAACGGCTCAGGAGTGGCTTTTATACCACTTGTAACATCCCGCCTACTCAGATAACAATATTGTCCGCTTTGCCCTCAAGCTCACGGCTTTGATTTGTGTCCCTCTTGTGAAGACTTCTCGACAGGTCACCCAAACCAGTACTACTCTCCCATGAGCACGCTTAACTGCTAGTTCCTAAGAACCCCACTTGTAGTAGTCCACAAAACGTGTTGTGTCATGAGAAGGTGACTGTTATATTATGAACCATGGATCTCTCTTGGCCACAACCGATGTGGGATTTGCCTAGGGTGTCACAATCACCCCCCCTTAGGGACTCATCTTCCTCGATGAGGTTTGCCCCACCATCCCGAACGGCTCAGGAGTGGCTTTGATACCACTTGTAACATGCTGCCTACATAGACAACAATATTGTCCGCTTTGCCCGCAAGCTCACGGCTTTGCTTTGTGGCGCTCTTGTGAAGACTTCCCGACAAGTCACCCAAACCAGTACTACTCTCCCATGAGCATGCTTAAATACCAGTTCCTAAGAACCTCACTTGTAGTAGACCACAAAACGCGTTGTGTCATGAGAAGGCGACTATTATCTTATGAACCATGGATCTCTCCTGGCCACAGCCGATGTGGGATTTGCCTAGGGCGTCACAGTATTCATGCACGTTGATACCTTACATGACCTATATGGGCTTTTGGCATTTAAAACACGTTTTCATGATAAAAAATCAGGCTTTTCAGATATAAACCAGTTATAAAACATGATTCCAAGTTTTCCAGGACTTACATTATTCAACTGCACTTTCATACTTACGTATGTTTCAAATTATTCATATCATGTCATATATCCGTTCAATGATTGTATTGCTCAGCCGTATTTTCTTTTCATGTTCCTATACGGCAGGTACTAAAGGACATAGTTATGAAATCAAGAGTACGTGTGTATGATGGAGGCTTCCATTGACTTCATTTCCTTTATGCATTTTATACTATGCTTTGCTTGGACATCGTTTAGTCCTCCTTTACATTCTTTATTTATGCATGTATGAGCTTATGTTTTGGGACCGATGCTTGATTCCAGTTTCCTTTATGGTCATTTATGTTTTAAGATATTTACCTTGCATGCTTTGATGACACGCCATAATTCTCATATAACGGTCCACTTGTCAAAGTGGGGTGTTACAGTTATGGTATCAGAGCCCAAGGTTTCGACCTGTAGGCTCTAAAACTTGACCTGTGACTAGTGGGTAGTCACCAACTCTTCCTAAACTGACAATAAACTTCATTTCATGTATCTTTGTTTTCTTTAATTTTTTGATTAAGTAAGCGTTGATACAGGATTGGCTATACTTAGTCGCATGTGCTTTTCTTCGAATTTTGTTTTGTGGGTTGAACCATAGCCGTCCATACTTGCTCATGTCAGTTTTCCTTGGCTATGCCTTCATAAACTCCTTCATGCATCTCTATATGATTCCATGTTTCTAACATATTTATCATTTTATTTCCTCTTTGAAGCTGTCAGATGGTTAACACACGCACCAACGAGGAACTTGCTGCAGTTGTCAATGTAGCTTTGCAAGCTATGCTCCCTCAGATCCGAAATCAGATTCAGGCAGAATATCAGGCTATACCGAATTAGAATCAGAATAATCTTCCTCCTCCTCCACCGGTCACACTCCACACATGGCTGGAGAGATTCAACAAGCAGAATCCTCGAGAATTCGAGAAGGCTGGGGTCCCTTCAGATCCTGAGAACTAGATCTCGCACATGGAGAAGATCTTTGATGCCATGGGCTACGATGGGGTATACAAGGCAAGATTGGCATGTTACAAGTTGGAGGGTGATGCGTTAGCATGGTGGAGAGCTTACAAGCAGACTAATGGAGGTGATGCATGGTTTACTACTTTGACATAGTCATAGTTCACAGAGTTGTTCTACAATCAGTTCTTTCCTAGAGCTGAGCAAGAAAGACTAAAGATGGATTACCATGCGATCCGTCATAAGGCAGGTGAGCACAACACGAAATTCATGCAGCGATTCCTCAGGTTACCTGGTTTTCTAGGTGCAGCAACTGGCACAGCAGAAGAGCAAGCGAAGCATTTCCGCTAGGCTCTTCACTTCTCGATTACTGATCGTCTGTTATGTGCTACTTTCACCAATGCGTCACAAGTGGATGACGCAACACGCAGTCTGGAGATGCTCCATGAGAGAGATGATTATGAGGAGTCAGCTCGACCTGAGAAGAGATATATTTCAGTCATTAAGCGTAACCATCTCATTCAAATCAGTAATTTCAGTTATATATCATGTTCTATTATGTTAATGCAAAGAAATGCCTAAAAACGTTGTTAGTGCTAACTAATCTTTCTTAGTTTTGATCACGACAAATTACAAAGACATTTAGCATAAAATATAATCATAAAACGAATTATCTAACAAACACTATCATCAAGGTAATAATCATTACACTAACATATCTTAATCATGTTTAGTGATCATAAAAGTGATTAGCCTTAAAACTTACTTTTGTCAAATGTGACAAAAGATTTTTAATAAACTTTCTTTTTAAGAAAATGTTTTAATAAAATGGAAAATGAAAATTTGAATATGGCATATTTCAAATGCCATAAGAATATCCTTTGAAGGTTTAAACAACCTCAGATATTTCAAATCCACTAAAAGACAAAAAGGAGCGGAGTCTACCTCCGCGGTTCCTTAAGTGCCTACCCGGTTCTTTATTGATAAGGAACCGCCTAGTGCAATAAAGAACCACGCTCAGCTAGCCGTTGGGTTTTGTCTTCTATAAATAGTGGATCAAATCTTCATTCTCCACAACCCTTTTTGGACATTTCTTTCAACCTTCTTTCTCCTTTCTAATCCTAATCATTTGTAAATGATCACTTAATGTGTTAAGTATGTTTACTTATGATTATCCTCTTGATCTCTTTCTTTACCTTGTCCAAAGAGAAGATCACTCACACACTTGTGATGTGATTAAAGATGAAGCCTTGATGAATGTTAGGACCTCTGGAATAGATATTTGTAATAGATAAGCTAGGAGGCATGTAGTTCCTCTTGGTCCTAGTAGTAGTAGGAGCAATTCGTGCTCCTGGTCTAGTAGAAAGTCAAATATTATTATTCTTAGTAGTTTGTTAGGATATGCATGAGATATGTTAGGAAAGGATATGCATATCAGAAGTTACACGTTTTGGTTTAATGTAGTATTAGGGTTTCCTTGTAGTATAAAAGGAACCCATTGGCAGAAGGGTTACACACACCTTCATCATTATTATTCATTTCATACTAATAGTAGAAATCCTTAGTAAGGATCAAGTTATTTAGTTATTCTGTTTCTTCTTGTTCATAGTATTTGTATTCCGCACTTATAATGTGTGTTTCATTAAGAGTCTGTCCGTGAATAGACTTGTGATTACAGAAGTTGTTCACCATCCTTAACAGGCTGCAAGATCCACATCTAGTGGACCCAACAAGTGATATCAGAGCCTGGGAGAGTCTCTGCTCAAGAAGAATCAATTTTTTTACTAACACCATTGTTTAATCATGTCTACTTCTAGTTCTACTGAAACAGGAAAAGCTAGCACCTCTAAAACACAGCAAACACAGCAAATCATTGCTATTGTTTCTAATACTAATGGAAAATTCCCACTCTTGAAGAAGGATGAGTATGATAGCTTGGCCATGAAGATGGAATGCTGGATCACCAATACTGATCTAGACCTATGGAAGATTGTCCAGAATGGCAACAACAAAAAAACTACTGGTAGAGACAAGAATGGTAATATCACCATTCTCGATCCTAAAACTCATGAAGAAATCACTACTGTTCAGAAGGAAATCAAAGCAAAAACTATTTTGCTTCAGTCCCTTCTTGATGATCATATGGGTGATTTTTATCACTTGGATGATGCTAGGGAGATTAGGAACGGAATAAAAGCAAGATTTGGAGGGAATGAGGAATCCAAGAAGATGCGCAAATCAATGCTGGGAGATGAATTCACGGAATTCAAGATTTTTGAAACAGAAGGTCTTCATCAAGGGTATGTGATTGTAGTAAAATACGTCTTTTAAGAAAAAGAGCGTAAATAGGGAAAATATTAAGTGATGATTTAGGAAAATCAAGCACAAATGACCCAATGAAGTGAAAGTTCGTTTCCCAAGGAGGTATATGTGTGTGAAAAACTTGTTGATGATTTGAGATTAATATTGAGAAAGAAGGGATGAGAAAATAGAATGAGGGATACGTGAAAATTATTATTACAACGACTAAATTAAAAACCGTAAAAAGTGGAAAAATAAAAATTAATTCTAAAAATTCCCAAAAAATTCCCAAAAATCAAATTAAATAAACTAAGAGTATACAAATGATCAAAACTTTTTCAAACCTTTTAATTAATTAAATATTAATTTTTAAATGCTAATTAAAGCCCTAAAAATCCAAATAATTATTAAAAAGTCCAAATAAAGATTTTTCACTTTGTAAAACTCTAAAATGGCTTAAAAGACTAAAAACTATTTTTATGAAATTTTAAACTAAGGAAAACTATTTTTACATGATTAAAAACTATTTAAATATTAAAATAATTCTAGAAATTAAGAAAATGATGCTAAAATTAATCTAAGAGTTTTAAAAATCCTAACTTAACGTATTTGACCTAAGAAAAATATAATAGTTGCAAAAATGTGAAAAATGAAATTTAATAATAAAATAATATTAAAATATTATTAAAAATCCAAAAATTATAAAGAATTCTAAAAACTTGCAAACTAATTTATTTTAACCTAATAATCAGAAAATAAAAGTGAAATTACCAAAATACCCCTATTGGGCCCCCAAATGGGCTAAAATAAAAAACCACCTATGTAAATGGGCTTTTTGGCCCAATAAAATGAAACTTAACCAAATAAGCTGAAAATCACCAGTCTAGCTTAAAATTCAATTCTAAACACAAAAGTCTAAAGGCCCAAAAGCTGAAAGTGAGCTTATCACAGCTTAATGGTATAACAGCTTATTCATAATGGGCTTTTTGGCCCATTAAGCTATAAGCCAATGCCATAAGCTCAGATATGACACACAACCTTCTTTTGAGATGCCTAAGAGATCTGTGAAAAGAAATTTCAAATAAGCTCAACCAATAAGTTAGAAATAAGCAAAGTAAAATTTTACTAAAAGACAAAATAGTCGACTTGGAGTTCTAGACCACCTCAGACCTTGATTCAAGTTGCAAAAGACTCTAAATGACTCAATTAAGACAAATCAACAAAGAAAAGTTCAATAAGCCAAGCCAAATAAGATGAATAAGCTGATAAGCATTTATGTAAAAGTCAAAGTTATTGGTTTTCTAGTCAAAGCTCAAAGTCAACCCCTCAAATGCTCCAGTATGAAAAAATAGGTCAAAAAAGTAACACCTATTTCAAAATTAAAGTTGTTGCAGGTTTAAATAAGCTAGAACAAGTTATTGATAAGCTATCCCAAAATTAACACTAGCAGTGGCTAGCAGCAGGGGAAAGGAGTTCCCACTGCTTTGACTATTTGACTTTATGATTCTAAGAGATCTAGTTGGATTCAATGGAAAACAAAGGCACCCTTGTAATCAGTGGATCACAAGGATTCAAAATCAATCAAAAAATCATAATTTGGTTCAGCCAATAAGCACAGAATAAGCAAACAGTCACCAGATATGATACAAACTTGCAAATAAGCAGTTATGAACTAAAAAGCAGTTTTAGCGTGAATAAGCCAACCAAATTGAACCATATGCATACACAAGCTATAATAAAGTCCAATAAGCACAATAAAACTTGTTTCAAACACTAGATCAAAGATTTAGAAGCAGATTCACGCTTATGTAGTTACTGATGAACAAAGGCACTTTTCAAAATCCTTTTGCTGATCTAAATGACCACCAATCCAATTTTAAACCCTTAAATCCCTTTCCCTGGTTATGTTAACTAAAACTTAGCACTTGTTAACCCTAGTCTACCCTTAGATCTAGGTGTCCCAAAAATTTTAGCCAAAAATACAAAGTTAATCAGATTTTATGGTCCTATGTTGGATTTAGGTGTTTCAAACCACAAAATATGCAGATAAGTGACCAAATACACCAGGTAAACAATAACCACCACAAAGGAACACAATACAACCACACAAGTTGTCTTAAATCTTAGTATATTAGTTAACCCAAACACCCCTTTGTAAACAGATTTCTCAAGTTTTCAAAGGATTTTTATGATTTAACCCTCAAACCAAGATCTAATCAACCCTTATAACAACAATCAAACCTTAGAAACACAAATCAACCACAATAAAACACTTTCATAGACAAATATCCAAAATCACCACAAAGCATGCAATATTTCAGAAAAATAAAAGGGAATAAAAGATGCAAACCTCCAAAATGTACATCCACACTTTGGATTGTTTGAGCTGAGGTGCTAGCAAGAACAAGCACCAGCTTCCAATAGCTGCTAAGAAGAACAAACACAAAAGTTAACCAAAAACAGATTAGCACTTGATTTTTGAAAATAGGAGTTTTAAACCTTAAAACCTTTCCTAAAAATCAATCAAACATATAAATGGAACTTAAACTTTAGCTAATCAAACACCAAACTTTCATAAAACACAAAAGAGAATTAAAAATTTTCAGAAAACCAACTCTTATTTCATAAAAAGGAATTACAAAGAAATTAGCTAAAATCTGGAACAAAGGGGCTCTCACATGTTGAGGCCTCCTTATATAGACGACTAAGATTATTATAGAATGGAAAAATACAAGAAACCCTAGCTAGAAAATCTCAAATTTTCCCTTGAGTCTTCTAGACGAATTTGTTGATGTGAGCTGCCCAAAATGATCCTTATTGTTCATTTATGCTTTGGGGCCAAGTAATGAGTCTAAAGCGTTGATCTTGCCATGTCAGATTACTTGAGAGGAAGTTGGCATGTGATTGGGTAACGGGTTAAATGGTGGGGTCACATGGTGAGTGGGATTGGGGATTTTTGGTGTGGGATGAGTTTGTGTGCGTGTGAATTAAGCATGGGACAAGGTAATTTCAGTTTACCCTTTGTTTAAGTGGGTGGTAATTCTGGGTGGATGAATGGTAAACAGTAACACTTTTGATCCGAAAAAAAGGGGGTGGGATGTGTTTGGCGCGTGTTTGTGGTTTGAATGTTTGAACTTAGCAACTTAAGTCCCCAGTCTTTGGGAAATATTGTAATCAAGTTTATTTTCCAAGTAAACTCGTTTCCCTTTGTAAAACAAGTTTCTGAATTCCTATTTTGGCCACAAAAAGTTTTCAAAAGGGATTTTAGGGCTTTTAACACTTTGGCATATTTGCAACTTCAGTCCTTATGATATTTTATCCATTTTTAAAGGACTAGAAGTGTAATATTATTGAACTTCAAGGGCTTCTTTGGATCTTGGACTTTATGAAGGACCATTCTTGACATTTTGGATTTGTTGAAGGGCTAATCTTGCCAATTCTTCAAACTTAGAGGACCTTTTTATAATTATAACAAACTTAAGGGACCAAAATTGTAATTATGAATATACAAGGGTATTAAGTGTCATTTCTTCATAAATGAGGGCTCAATCTTGTACATCTTCAAGTCTTCAAGGGTTTATCTTTGATAAATCACAAACTAGGGCCCGGTTCATTGTGCGGCTTCGTTTCTCGTGTTCGTTTTTCCTTGTTTCTTGTGATCTTTTGTCTTTTTCACGATATCCATACCTAAAATACACAAGTAAAAAAACACAAGCATATATATGGTATTTTATGACGTTTTTATGCATTTAAAGCCCGAAAAGAACGATGAGATCATGTATAAATGCCATCTCATCACTCCCCCACATTAAACCATTGTCGTGCCCTCACGCAATGCTGGAATAAAGTATCTAAGCATCTCCAAAATTCAATTTTATTACCCTTTATTGAAAAGTAAAAACTTGCAACAATACTATGAAGATGTGTCAAGACATAATGTATGATTTTCCTCACGAAAGTGACTTTTAGGGTCAATGAAAAGAAACAAGTTAATGTCTCATAGAGTAAAGTTCGTCATCCTTGATTGTCATACATTCCATGCTGAGTGCAAAAACGAGATCATTGTTGGTACAAGTGACAATGCTAACACTACTCATACGTTCAAATTGTGTAATACTTTTTCTTCCCGCAATCCTAGTTATTATGAAAGGAAATGGGTTTCTAGAATTTTTTAACTATTTGTCATGGATCACAAGTGATTCATATTGACTTATTTGAGTATTTATTAGTCTGAAAATAAAGTAGCACGATTTAATCGATAGTTAGCCGAAGGACAAAATCTTTTAAAACGGCTTCTCGTGTATCTCCTTAAGTTCATATCTTGACATAACTCGTTTCACGATTTGAGACCTTTCTTGGACCGATATTTGGCATGTACTTCATACTTCAAATCCTGGGAAGACGTTCTTGAAATTATGGTCTTCTCTTCATATTTTGGAATTTCTTCACTTGACGTTTTTGAGAGATTCTTCATACTTGGACCACGACTTCATCATTTTTCTTCAATCTTTATTTTGGATTTTGATATACAACGATCCGCCTCCTTTTCGGACTTGGATATATTTATCCTCATACCTTGTTAGGGTCTTTTTGGATAGACTTTCTCCATGATCTTTAGGGGAGTAATTCTTTTTCATCGTGTGTCTCGATCCTTCATATTGATTTTGGAATAATGATACTTCACATCATCCTGGATCTTTAGCAACAAAATAGAGCTCCTCATGCCTTGTTAGGGCCTTTTTGGATATTTACCAATCTTCGCATCCCGCTTCAATAAGTTATGCCTTGGCTATGAACTCTATTCAACCCCGAACAACTTTTAAACGATCTTGTGCTAGAAGCTAAGTAACCTTTCAAATCGTACGACCTTACTTATTGCAATTATTTTTATTCCTAATGCATTGATCTTATGGGAGAAAAAGCCACAATTAAAAACATATGAGTTTTTGAAAGAACATTTTCATGTTCTACGTTTAGCATGATCACTTGTCTAACTCTATCACTTCTCGTTCTTCACTATTTAAAGACCTCTAATTAAAGAGACTCGTGAATACTTAGCCATGCAAGTCAAAATTAAGCCAAATTTGGATTAGCTTTCATTAAGACTATATCAAATTGAAGTTTTGGGTTTTCAAGCCACCTATAGGATCTTGCACTTTCTTGGACTTTTTTAAGTTTAGAGAATGCATTTTATAGTTCCCTTGATAAGTGACTTTCTAGGATCAATTATAGGAACTTGCGAAAAGTTCTTGTTCTTAACCCGAATGAGCTAAGACTTTCGCGTTTTAAAGTTCCCTATATAAAACTCTAGCAAAACTTGATTCGAGCGGGTTAAGGAATGTAAAGGGCTCCAAATGCCCATCAAGTCAAAAATTAAATCTTATTCTACCCATCGGAAAATATACATTCGTGTCATAAAAACACTTATGAAAACTAAGAAATTTTTTTAAATTTGGCCATTTTTAGCCTTTTTAGCAACAAAACAAAACAAAACGTTGAAAGTTGGAAAACGCGAGGGCGTAGCAAGGCAAGTATCTATTCACCCCCATACTAAAATTAAACATTTTCCTCAATGTTTCGAGTCTAAAGGTGGAGCACCCCCATACTAGAGACGAAGAGTCGGATGCTTAGGATCTAGCATGGAAAGGGTGATCAACAATATATCTGAATCCGTTTATGAATTATGCTAAAAGATAATTGTTAGAACAATAAAGGATATGCCATGGATTCGTGGAAAACTCTTCAAGCAAACGATCGAGGCTCACGTAAACGAACACGAGAGTCTTCAATCGTGGCGATGATGATGATCTGGATAACACATTCACAAACAACCACGATACAACGAGTTGGAAGGGCACAAATCACATCTCATTATTCTATTAGAAAGCATAAAAAAGGATAAGCATAGGATCTCCCCCACGAGGCACCTCGTTTTTGATTACCGAGTCATGAGCTCGATTCGATCCCCTCTAAATGTGATCATTTAGGGAAAATCTTGGTATGGTCAATTTTTGGTGGGGCTTACATGATTAACAAGGCCCAAAAAGCAACCGATATTAAGGACTAAGTCATTTGATGATGCAAAATACCGGGATCGAAGGTGGCGTCCTCGTTTTCATTAGAAAAACAAACCAGTGCCACTTCAAAACGTGCCAAAAACTCAAAGAGTTTGAAGAAAATAGATAAGAAGTAGAAGGGTGGGATAATTGGTAAGACAAAATTTTGAGCTACTCGAGGTATACTTGCATCAAGCAAATAGATATAGTTTCCATTTATTGCATCAGTGGAAGACCGAGATTTCCCTTTACATGAAATTCCATGATCGAATATCTCGTCCTCGGTGGACAAGGATGAGGGAACATAAGGGGCTTCCCCCATACTGAAACCACACAAAACATCGTCAAAAGGAATAGACGAGCTTGTAGTACTCAAAACACGTGGTGATGACGGAGTTAGATTTATAGAAAAATCTTTTAAATCAACTTTAAAATCTTTCCCTTTTTTATCTTTTAAACTCTCTTTATGAAAACCCGTTTTGATTATGTCGAAAACATTTGGTGTTTCTAAGACGATGTTAGGCACACTAAAAATTCTTACATTTAAAAACCGTTTTGGTGGTGGTAAGTTCTCAAAGCGTTTATCTACGAAGAAAACCTCCCCATCGGGGTCAACATATTCGTCATCTGAAAGATCTTCCGTTAGAACCGGCAACTTATCAATACTTTTCTCATATTTGTGTTCGAGGTGAGGTGAAAGATTTTTCATTTCAAGTATTGACGGTTTCTTGATTGTAGGTTTAACACTCATAACCACCACCAGCGGAGGAAATGGTAAATTGTTTTTGGTGACATTTCCTAAAACTCTTGGTGAAAATTCTTTGCAACCGACATTGGTTGAATCACCATGGTTTAAAGTTGCAATAGAATAGACATGAGAAATCTTGGAGTTTTGTGTTGCATTGATGACAAGTTCTTCTTCATTGAAACAAAGGGTGATTTTCCGAGCATGAACATCAATAAGTGCTCTCGATGTATCCAAAAATGAATGACCCAAAATGAGAGGAACTTTTCGATCAATGGGAATGTCTACAAAGATAAAGTCAACGGGATAGTAAAACGTTCTGACTTTAGCGAAGACGTCCTCGGCTACTCCACAAGCTAAAATCGTAGAATGATCAGCCATCTCGATAGAAATGTTCGAAGGAGTAAGAGCCAGAAGCGAAAGCGATTTGAAAATCTTAAGAGGCATTAAATAAATACTAGCACCAAGATCAGCCAAGGCGTAGCATTCCTCCATATTTTGTATCGCACACGGAATCAAAAATTTACCGGGATCACCGACTTTTTGAGGTATGCGGCTTAGAAAAACCGATGAACAACTAGACGATTGTTGTAACTTCTCTTTGTTATTCAACATACTTTTGAAGTTGCGGCAAATCGAGGGATCATGATAAGAGCATCGGTAAAACTTATATTAAAATGTATATCACGAAACATTTTCATAAAAAGATCAAATTGGTAATTATTCCGTTCTTGTGCTTTTTCCTTGGTACGTCTCGAAGGGTAAGGTAAGGGTGGTGTGGGTTGGACATTAGGCAACGACCTTGGAATCTCGGGTTCAATAATTGGTATTGGTTCAACAGTAGGTGTGGTATGAGCGGTACTTCGTGGGCTTGTGATATGCTCCTTTTCGACCATCACCTCGGGCTCTATCTCGATTTCCTTCTCCGTAGAAGTACTAGGACGAGAGATTGGTTCCTTGAAAGTTTTACCACTAAGAGTAGCAATAGCCTTCATTTCTCCCCTTGGGTTGTTAATGGTATCACTAGGAAGACCACCCGAGGAAGAGGGTTTACACATGATTGCTTCAAACATTTTTGCCATTCGGTCTTCAAATTTTGATTGCCTAGCATCCGCTTTTAACAACTCTTGCTTAATCTCATGTTGACCTTGTTCCATCTTTTGTTGATTTTGTTGAAGACGTTGAACGTTTCCTTCCATTTTATTAGCATGAGTTTTCAATTCATTAGCAAGTTCGTTTTTTGGCTCGTTTTTCAACTCGGATCTTAAGCTAATCATCTCACGTTGCATGTTATCAAACTTAGCATCGTTTGCCTTTGCATAATCCAAAAATTCTCCATTTAGATTTTTAGTGTGAGCATTTTGAAAACCTTGTGTAGTGTTTTGAAAATCACGGTTTTGGTTTTGATTTGAAACTTGTCCATTCCCACATAATTCCCTTTGTTGTAATGACGTGAATTGCCTTGATAACCACCATTTTGATTGTTGTTTTGATAGTTGTTAGCATTTTGATTTGATGGAGCTTGATTTGGGCGGGAACCTTGGCCGTTTTGGTTGTAAGTTCCCGTTGCTACGTAAGCACTCGAAGTGTTACCACCGGCGGTAATGCACTCGGAAAGATCATGAGCTCCACCACAAGATAAACAACTCTTTTCAACCGCTTAAACCAATGCGGAATTCAAAGCATCTTGTGCTTTCCAATGTGTCATAAGCGTCGAAAATCTATCGAAAAACCGATTTTCCTCATTTGCTTTATCATGTAAGGCATTAATGTGACGAGACGATGACGACGATGACGAACCCATATTGGCAACACTCGGTGTGTTACGAGGGTTATAAACCTTAGATCTATTCTCGATAATCTTTAAAGCCTCATTGGTCGTTTTGCACAAAAAATTGCCACCCTCGGCGGCATTCAAATAATCTTGTTCATGATCATTAAGCCCATTATAAAAAGTATCTATTTGATGCAATTCCGAAAAATCATGGTGTGGAAATTCATGTAACATTGCCTTAAATCGTTTCCATGCCATTGAAAAACTTTCATTATTACGTTGTGTAAACCTTGAAATCTCATTTTTCAAATGTGTTGTTTTAGATGGTGGAAAAAATTGGTTCACAAACTTAGAAACGAGATCACCCCATGTCAAAATCCAATTTGGCGGTTCTTTCTCGAGCCAAATTTTTGCGGGTCTATCCAACGAGTATGGAAACAACATCATCTTAATGGCGTCATGCGGAACATCCTTAAACTTGCTTGTTGCGGTGAGACGATTACAATTCCTTATGTGATAATGCGAATTGTCTTTTTCATGACCTCTAAACTTGTTTGCTTGCAACATGGACATTAAACCCGTCTTAATCTCAAAATTCTCCGCAAGGATAGCGGGAATCACAATAGCTTCTCCAAAACCCTCGGTGGGTGCTTGAAGCAACTCCATCATAGTACGATTAGACATGGTGACTATTGGTTCCACAACGGGTTCGACAATTGGAGTTTGTTCTTCAATCAAAGGCTCTTGATTTCCTTGGCTTTGACGATGTTTACGAGCTCGTTTTGCTTGATTACGAGTTAGCATAAACTTGACGAAGAATGGGAGGTGAGCAAAGAAGATTCTTTTTGGGTGTTTTGTAGATTTTCAATTGTTTTTGTGTTTTTGATTTTTTTTTGGGATTTTGTGTGTATTCGTAGACAATAATCTACCAAATCTCTCCTCGAATCAAACTTTTGATTAAAGAAGCCTCAAAAGAATGAAAACGATCACGTGGAGTGAACGCCTTCGAATGACTTTAGAACTTTGGTGAAAACCAATTTGTTCAAGAGGGTTTAATCACAAAGAAACCAAGCAAATATATATGATACGTAATAATACTTTGGGCGGCAAAACCCTCGATTAGCTTTCAATCTCAAAATACTCACAAGCAAGTGGAGAAACGAGGCGGCGCGGAGCACTTAAGAGCCTTTTTCTTTAGGGTATATTTTATAATACCCGCCTTATACCCACCTTATAGTTTGTATTTTTCAAAATCGAGCTTCATGAAAGTATTTATCTATTTTTGTATTTTTCTTTTTGAGATTCTAATACAATAATTAGGAGATCAAATCCCAATTAAGGTTGTGTTTGCACACTTTTGGAGATATTTTATATTTGTTGTGATACTTAATACAATATAGTAATAATAATTTCACAAGAAAAACGAAAAAACCGATAATACGTATTAGTAGAGTTCTACTAATACAAATACTATTTATGGTTAAAAACAAAATGACAAATTAATCATGACACACCTCCCCGGCAGCGGCACCAAAATGATTGTAGTAAAATACGTCTTTTTGGAAAAAGAGCGTAAATAGGGAAAGTATTAAGTGATGATTTAGGAAAATCAAGCACTAATGACCCGATGAAGTGAAAGTTCGTTTCCCAAGGAGGTATATGTGTGTGAAAAACTTGTTGATGATTTGAGATTAATATTGAGAAAGAAGGGATGAGAAAACAGAATGACGGGTACGTGAAAATTATTACTACGACGACTAAATTAAAAACCGTAAAAAGTGGAAATATAAAAATTAATTCTAAAAATTCCCAAAAAATTACCAAAAATCAAATCAAATAAACTAAGAGTTTACAAATGATCAAAACTTTTTCAAACTTTTTAGTTAATTAAATATTAATTTTTAAATGCTAATTAAATCCTAAAAATCCAAATAATTATTAAAAAGTCCAAATAAAGGTTTTTCACTTTGTAAAACTCTAAAATGACTTAAAAAGACTAAAAACTATTTTTATGAAATTTTAAACTAAGAAAAACTATTTTTAAATGATTAAAAACTATTAAAATATTAAAATAATTCTAGAAATTAAGAAAATGATGCTAAAATTAATCTAAGAGTTTTAAAAATCCTAACTTAATGTATTTGACCTAAGAAAAATATAATAGTTGCAAAAATGTGAAAAACGAAATTTAATAATAAAATAATATTAAAATATTATTAAAAATCCAAAAATTATAAAAAAAATCTAAAAACTTGCAAACTAATTTATTTTAACCTAAATAATCAGAAAATGAAAGTGAAATTACCAAAATACCCCTATTGGGCCCCCAAATGGGCTAAAATAAAAAACAGACTATGTAAATGGGCTTTTTTGCCCAATAAAATGAAACTTAACCAAATAAGCTGAAAATCACTAGTATAGCTTAAAATTCAATTTTAAACACAAAAGTCTGAAGGCCCAAAAGCTGAAAGTGAGCTTATCACAGCTTAATGGTATAACAGCTTATTCTTAATGGCCTTTTTGGCCTATTAAGCTATAAGCCAATGCCATAAGCTCTGATTTGACACGCAACCTTATTTTGAGATGCCTAAGAGATCTGTGAAAAGAAATTTCAAATAAGCTCAACCAATAAGTCAGAAATAAGCAAAGTAAAATTTCACTAAAAGACAAAATAGTCGACTTGGAGTTCTAGACCACCTCAGACCTTGATTCAAGTTACAAAAGACTCTAAATGACTTAATTAAGACAAATCAACAAATAAAAGTTCAATAAGCCAAGCCAAATAAGCTGAATAAGCTGATAAGCACTTATGTAAAAGTCAAAGTTATTGGTTTTCTAGTCAAAGCTCAAAGTCAATCCCTCAAATGCTCCAGTATGAACAAATGGGTCAAAAAAGTAACACCTATTTCAAAATTAAAGTTGTTGCAGGTTTAAATAAGCTAGAACAGCTTATTGATAAGCTATCCAAAATTAACACTAGCAGTGGCTAGCAACAGGGGAAAGGAGTTCCCACTGCTTTGACTATTTGACTTTATGATTCTGAGAGATCCAGTTGGATTCAATGGAAAACAAAGGCACCTTTGTAATCAGTGGATCACAAGGAGTCAATATCAATCAAAAAAATCACAATTTGGTTCAACCAATAAACACAGAATAAGCAAACAGTCATCAGATATGATACAAACTTGCAAATAAGTAGTTATGAACTAAAAAGCAGTTTTAGCATGAATAAGCCAACAAAATTGAACCATATGAATACACAAGCTATAATAAAGTCCAATAAGCACAATAAAACTTGTTTCAAACACTGGATCAAAGATTTAGAAGCAGATTTAAGCTTATGCAGTTACTGATGAACAAAGGAACTTTTCAAAATCCTTTTGCTGATCTAAATGACAACCAATCCAATTTTAAACCCTCAAATCCCTTTCCCTAGTTATGTTAACTAAAACTTAGCACTTGTTAACCCTAGTCTACCCTTAGATCTAGGTGTCCCCAAAATTTTAGCCAAAAATACCAAGTTAATCAAATTTTATGGTCCTATGTTGGATTTAGGTGTTTCAAACCACAAAATATGTAGATAAGTGACCAAATACACCAGGTAAACAATAACCACCACAACGGAACACAATAGAACCACACAAGTTGCCTTAAATCTTAGTATATCAGTTAACCTAAACAACCCTTTCTAAACTGATTTCTCAAGTTTTCAAAGGATTGTTATGATTTAACCCTCAAACCAAGATCTAATCAACCCTTATAACAACAATCAAACCTCAGAAACACAAATCAACCAGAAACATACTTTCACAAACAAATATCCAAAATCACCACAAAGCATGCAATATTTCAGAAAAATAAAAGGGAATAAGAGATGCAAACCTCCAAAATGTACATCCACACTTTGGATTGTTTGAGCTGAGGTGCTAGCAAGAACAAGCACCAGCTTCCAATAGATGCTAAGAAGAACAAACACAAAAGTTAACCAAAAACAGATTAGGACTTGACTTTTGAATATAAGAGTTTTAAACCTTAAAACCTTTCCTCAAAATCAATCAAACATATAAATGGAACTCAGACTTTAACTAATCAAACACCAAACTTTCATAAAACACAAAATAGAATTCAAAATTTTCAGAAAACAAACATTTATTTCATAAAAAGGAATTACAAAGAAATTAGCTAAAATCTGGAACAAAAGGGCTCTTACATGTTGAGGACTCCTTATATAGATGACTAAGATGATTCTAGAATGGAAAAATACAAGAAACCCTAGCTAGAAAATCTCAAATTTGCCCTTGAGTCTTCTAGACGAATTTGTTGATGTGAGCTGTCCAAAATGATCCTGATTGTTCATTTATGCTTTGGGGCCAAGTAATGAGTCTAAAGCGTTGATCTTGCCATGTCAGATTTCTTGGAGAGGAAGTTGGCATGTGATTGGGTAACGGGTTGAATGGTAGGGTCACATGGTGAATGGGATTGGGGATTTTTGGTGTGGGATGAGTTTGTGTGCGTGTGAATTAAGCATGGGACAAGGTAATTTCAGTTTACCCTTTGTTTAAGTGGGTGGTAATTCTGGGTGGATAAATGGTAAACAATAACACTTTTGATCTGAAAAAAGGGGGTGGATGTGTTTGGCGCGTGTTTGTGGTTTGAGTGTTTGAACTTGGAAACTTAAGTCTTCAGTCTTTGGGAAATATTGTAAATCAAGTTTATTTTCCAAGTAAACTCGTTTCCCTTTGTAAAACAAGTTTCTGAATTCCTATTTTGGCCACAAAAAGTTTTTAAAAGGGATTTTTGGGCTTTTTGACACTTTGGCATATTTACAACTTCAGTCCTTATGATATTTTATCCATTTTTAAAGGACTAGAAGTGTAATATTCTTGAACTTCAACGGCTTCTTTGGATCTTGGACTTTATGAAGGACCATTCTTGACATTTTGGATTTGTTGAAGGGTTAATCTTGCCAATTCTTCAAACTTGGAGGACCTTTTTGTAATTTTGACAAACTTAAGGGACCAAACTTGTAATAATGATTATACAAGGGTATTAAGTGTCATTTCTTCATAAATGAGGGTTCAATCTTGTACATCTTCAAGTCTTCAAGGGTTTATCTTTGATAAATCACAAACCAGGGTCCGGTTCATTGTGTAGCTTCGTTTCTCGTGTTCGTTTTTCCTTGTTTCTTGTGATCTTTTGTCTTTTTCACGATATCCATACCTAAAAGACACAAGTAAACAAACACAAGCATAAATATGGTATTTTATGACATTTTTATGCATTTAAAGCCCGAAAAGAACGATGAGATCATGTATAAATGCCATATCATCAGTATGACAGGTTTCAAAGATTCTTAGCCATTTGAATCAACTCAGGTCTAAACCTGAAAATGAAGACATCAATGCTAGGTTTCTTAGAGCCCTGCCTCATTCATGGAATCAGGTAGTCATCTCTTTAAAGGCAAACGGAGCCCTTAACTATCTTTCTTTTGATGACTTGTTTTATAAACTCAAAACCTTTGAGTCTCACGTGAGAGGATACTCAAGTGATTCCTATCCTACTCCTGCTAACTCTGCTTTTGTGAGTTCCATGGGATCTAGTCCAATGTCTTATTCCAGTAGCCTGAGCTATACTTTGTCATCTCATCATACTTCTACTCCTGAATCCAAAGCCATGACTGGTAGTATGGTAGAAGTTGTTCTTCACTCTTTTGTTGCTGATGTTGATCCATAACAACATCTTGCTTTTGATGATTTTAAACAGGTTGATAAACTTGACTTGGATGAAATGGATCTAAAATTGCAGATGGCTATGCTCACTCTCCGGGTTCATAAGTTTGAAAAGAAAGCTGGTCGAATATTCAACTACAACCCAAGAGAGCCAGCCAGGTTTGATAGAAGCAAGGTCAGATGCTAGAACTGTCAGCAGCAAGGACATTTTGCTAGAGAATGCCCAAACAAAAATGACCAGGAGAAGAACAGGTATTCAGCCTTCAAGGTTCAAGAGCTCAAGGATGAAAAGAAATCTTTGGTGTCAGTTGACTCCATGGTTAACTGGAATGATCATCAGACTGATACATTGGAATCAGTTGAAGCTTCTAGTGATGTATTTGCTATGATTGCTGGGAATTTATCTGATGCAGAGGAAGCAAAAGAATTTGCTCTTATGGGAATTTCGCCTCAGGTACAAAATTGCCCTCTTGGTTGTCATGATATATATTCGGAACTCTTGACTCATTACAATGAACTAAATGAACAAAATGAACAAAATGATAAATATTTTTTGGAAGTTCAAGCTTATAAGAGCTCTCTCAAAACTTTGGAACAACAAAAGAAGTGGCTTCAAGATACTCAACTTGAATATGAGGATAAGATTATAGTTCTAAGCATTGATTTAGAAAACACCACTAACATGCTTACATATACTGAAAAACTTAACAATGAAAGTATTAAGGCTAAGCAAGACACGCAAGAAAAGTTGGATGCTACACTTTTACGGTTTGAAAAAATGGCAAAAAGCACCCAAGAATCTTTCAAAGTTAATAGATAGTAGTATGTCTGGTAGGACTAAGAGAGGATTAGGCTTTGATAAATATATTGATTCAGAATATGTATTTGATTTATCTTTTTTAAGTGTCTTTGATCCTGACAAAGAGGAGGATGGAAAACCTAGTTTCAATAGGTTTAAACCAGCTGCAGCAATGCATGTTGTTCCTCCACCTCTTACAGGAACTTTTATGCCCACACCCAGGCATACTGACTTGGATGAATCACAGATGCATGAGTCTCCAAAAATCTCTACTAATACTAATGACTTTGTCTCTTGTACTTTCAGTGACAAGGCTAGTGACTATGCATCCTGTGGTTCAAGTGAAGAGTCAAGACCTTCAAGTCCCAAGACATATGACCTTGATGCTACTAGTACTAGGATGAGTGATGAGAGAGTTGCTTCTGCTTCTACTGTTTCTAGTTCTAGTTTATTGAGTCCTAGGAATTTTGATTCTCCTATAATTGTTTGTAATAAGAATAGCAGTATGAAACAATGTCATTTGAATAAAAGGTATGTTAAAACATGCTTTGTTTGTGGTAGTAAATTTCATTTGATTAAGGATTGTAATTTTTATGATCAAACGCCTTCTGGTTATCAAGCTTATCCTGCTCCTGGTCCACCAGGAGTTGCTCTTTTTTCTTCTAGAAGATTAAACCCATGTGCCCAATCATATCCTTCTTCTAGAAGGTCCTCTCCTTCAGCTTCTAATCTTTGGAGAAGCAATGCTTATGCATACAATAGACCAACCAATAACTATTTTCATAACTTTAATCAGATTATGCTTTTAATTCAGACCAAATGAATTTTGGGTTGGGAAAGTTGGGGTCTGCTGTTAAGCCCTCAACAGGTTGTTCTTGGTCACAAAATAACACCCATCTGATGAACAGGCAACCTAAGAACAACAGTGGATCTCATCAATCTTCTTGGCTATCTACTAAAGATCCACAAGGCAGACTCAAGCCTGAAAAGGTCTGGGTCCCCTTAAGACACTAACTTTTTCATATGACTTTTATGTGTTGTAGATTACTCCATACCAAGATCCAAGTCTTGGAATAGTAGATAGTGGATGCTCTAGGAGCATGACAGGAAATAAAGGACTTTTGACTAACTTTGTACCATTTCAAGGCGGAAAGGTGTACTTCGGAGGTGGTGAAAGAAGGATCTCTGGCAAAGGAACTATTTAGACACCTAACCTTAATTTTGAGCAGGTTTACTATGTGGAAGCACTTCAACACTTCAACTTGATCTCTGTCTCTCAGATTTGTGACAAGAAGCAGTTTGTCCTCTTTACGGATACTGAAGAACTGGTGTTATCCAAAGACTTTAAGCTACTGGATGACTTACAAGTTCTACTCAAATCCCTAGACGACATAACCTCTATAGCATCAAGCTGAATGAAGCTAATCCTACTGGTCAACTAGCTTGTTTGGTTGCCAAAGCATCAGAAGATGAAGCCACCAAATGGCATAGAAGGATACGACATGTAAACTTCAAGACCATTCACAAACTAGAAAATATGAACTTGGTCTCTGGTTTACCTCCTAAAACTTTCAGAAATGACATCAATTGCCTTGCGTGTAGCAAAGGCAAACAACACAAAACATCCTTCAAGGCTATTACTGCTCTCAGCCTCATAACTGAACCATTGCAGCTACTACACATGGATTTGTTTGGTCCTACCTCCATTAGGAGCATTGACCATAAACAATATTGTCTTGTGGTAACTGATGGGTATAGCAGGTTCACGTGCGTTTTCTTTCTGGCTGCTAAAAGTGAGACCGACTCCATTCTCAAAGACTTCATTACATTCATTGAGAATCAACTGTCAAAGAAGGTGAAAGGTATCCGATGTGACAATGGAACCGAATTCAAAAATTCATATCTCATAGCACTTTGAAATTCCAAAGGAATCAAAAGAGATTATAGTGCTTCCAGGACTCCTCGACAAAATGGTGTTGAAGAAAGGAAGAACAAGACTCTTATAGAAGCTGCAAGAACTATGCTTGTAGATTCCAAGCTTCCAACTATGTTTTGGACAGAAGCTGTCAACACTGCAAGTTATGTGATGAATAGGGTTTCCATTACCAATCCTTATAAGAAGAATCCCTATGAGCTACTCACAGCCAAAGTCCCAAGCATTGCTCATTTGAAGCCATTTGGCTGTCCTGTCACCATTCTAAATACTAGTGACTATTTGGGGAAATTTGATGGCAAGGCAGATGAAGTCTACATTGTGGGTTATTCAGCTCACTCAAGAGCTTATCGCGTTTATAATCTCCATGCCAAGCGTGTCATTAAAACCATAAATCTCAGGTACTTTGAGGAGAAGACAAACATCCAAGGCAAAGGTCCTAAATGGTATTTTGATCTTGATTATCTTAGTGACTCATTAGGATATTTTCGTTTCAAAACTAACCAAGATGCAAGTCCACAAGTGTTTGCAACTTCTAGTGCAGGTGCTACTTCTAGCTTTTCGGATTCCGATGAGGATGATGACATTTTTGTTGTACCATCCTATTCTACCACAGTCGCTCCCAACACCAATGCTACTCCTGTTGATGCTTCTTCATCAGACATTGTGGATTCACAATGAGCTCTTGATACACTACTCAAGCAACAACAAGATGCTACTACAACAGCTACTCAAGGAGGCTTTGAGTTTCCTTTGAGTACTCCTGTTGTACCAGTTACTCCTAGTGATCCTAGTGTTACTCCTAGTGCAAGTTTAACACCTATTGGTAGTCCGGTTAGTGATCCTATTTCTACAACTAGGTTTTCTGGTCCTTCTGACTTGGGAAACTATCAAAAGAAGGCTTCTACTAAGCTGGATGATATTCATAAGCAGCCAATAGATGGCATTTTCGACTCTGCTTCATATGATAATGACTTTGTTGGGGATCTTAATCACTTGGCACCAGAAGTGGATGTAGCTTCTATTCCTGTTCAGCAGATCAATAAAGACCATCCTACTACTCAAATCATAGGGGATCCTGGTTCTAGTGTCAACACTCACCGCATGCATAAGAAAGCAACTTCTGGTCATCATGCTCTTGTGAGCTACATTGAAGACCAAAAGCGTAATAATCACACAGATTTTCTTCACTGTTTGTTTGCGTGTTTTCTTTCACAGGTGGAACCTAGGTCAGTCTCACATGCTCTTGAGGATCAAAGTTAGGTTGAGGCTATGGAGGAGGAGATGCAGCAGTTCTTGTTTCAAAATGATTGTGTTAGAAGTATTTAAAGTGATGGTCATATAATATACCGTTACGAAGCTCGTGGAAAATGCTATACAATGGTGTCGAGAGTTCTATGTTATAGTTATGTATGTAACGGGAATTAGTCCCGAACACACAAATGAGGAAGGCCTCCTAACCTTGTAACCCTTAGTATAAAAGATATATCCAACCTCATTTGTGTGTGTGTGTCCCATTGTATTGTCCATTCTTCTTTTTTTAGAGAGAGAAACTCTCCTTAGTTTCTCTCACTAGGAACACACTCCTTTTTGTTCTTCTCTTTCTTCTTCATCTAATCTAATATTCCATTCTTAGTTTTAATCTTGTTCTTCATCATCTTTATTTCTTGTTCTATAAGTCGTGTGTCAAAGTCTTACAAGTGATATCATGCGCCAAGGGATTCGTAGATTGCTAATTGGTGTTGTTTTTTATTATTCGTTTTCATGAGTTTTGGATCAAAAAGCTCACGTTTTTTTTAAAATCTTTGTTCGTGTTTTTGTTTTCCACGTGATCCATTTCTCTTCTACTTTGTTGTGGTCGAAGATTTGAGTTCTTTGTTTCGGTTAATATCACGTTGTTCTTGTCCAAATCCTTCAATTTTTTACCTTACATTTCGGTTCTGTTCTCTTATTGCTACAGGATTCCCATCGCAATAGCTTAGGGTTTTGGATTGCGATTGGGATTGCGATTGGGATTGTGATAGGACTGCCATCGCAATAGCTTAGGGTTCTGTATTGCGATTGGGATTGCGACGAGGATTGCAACGTGGATTGCGACAGAATTCCTTCCATATTGCGATAGGATTTTGAAATTGCGATAGAATTGTGGCATTGCGATAGGAATTTTTGACATTGCGATAGATACTTGTTTCAGACATTGCGACAAGTTCTAATTTCAGACATTACGACAGGTTTTAATTTCAGTCATTGCGACAGAAGTTTTTGAGCATTGCGACGCTTTGTTTTTTAACATTGCGACGCCTTGTGCACTTGTTCCATTTTTTCTGAAATCGTGAATTTTTTGTTCCATACATTTCTAGACTTAGCCACTATCTAGACTAGTTTCGTTGCATAGGTTACTAAAAAAGAAGAGTTAAAATTTTTACGTCTTCTTATTTCAAATTTTTTCCATACTAGTTTTTGGCTATCTCTTACTCGATTTCAAAATTTGGCAATTCAAAATTTTTTCGGTTTATTTTATGTTGGACTAAGGTATTTTATATCGGACTGGAGAATTTTGGAAAATTTGATTTTTTATTTTATATCGGACTGGAGAATTTTGGAAAAATTTGATTTTTTCTAGTATCCAAAACGCGCTTTCTACGAATTGAGATCCTGTTTTTCACACGACTTTTACAATGACATATCAACAAGATAGTGATGTTGCGGGTATTGAGCATCATGATAGCACCGTAAGAAAGAAGAGGAATGCTGCCTATCTCCAGAATTTGCTTCTTATAACACAAAAGGAAGAAGCAAGAATTCCACTTCTAGCTGAAGAGTTTGATCTCATGGCATCTGCAGTAGAATATGATGAGGAAGAAGAGGTGACTACCGACCCCATCTTGATGGCTAATTCGCAACAAACATCAACATCGGTAATTCCACGTGACAGAGCTCATGTGTATGATTCAGACGGTTTCTCTGAGGTACACCCACGTCATAATGATAATGGGTTATATAATATGTCTAATCAGGAGGAAGAGTATACTGAGTCACCTGAGCCTTCCACTAAGACACACGGGGTTCAAACGAATAATAGCAATATTATTTCTAATGCGCCCAGTGTGGCCCTTAGTGTAGATCAAGTAGCCCAACCTACAACCCTTCCTGACGAGACGCATGCGTATTATAAATCATTATTTAATAAGCTTTCCAAGGACGTTGCTCATCCGAATGTGGTTAATAATAAGTTTAGAGAAACTAATGCCAAATTGACCACTGAGCTTGCGGGATATAAGGAACGGGAGAAAAGTTTTGAGATTCACCACGCTAAAATCAAGGAACTTGAACAAGCTCATGCTACATCGGTTTATCAAGAAAAATGCACCACTAAGAAATTAAATGCCTTACATTTAAGTAGTGCAAAAAAGATAAGCGAATTGAATGATGAAATCACCTCTCTTAATAAACACCTTTCAACTGAAAAATCTATTATTTTGGATTTAAAAGAAGAAGGAAAAAAGCTGAAACATGATTTCAAAATTCGAGAAGATGGGCTACTTGAGTATTTTTGCAAAGGTCAGGATAGGATTAGGGAATTAGACAACCTTTTGGTAAAACATGGCTAAACTATACAGACGATAAATATGCTTGCACCAAAAGTGAATGAGATAAATACACTCGATACAAATTGGCTTTAGGTTGTCCTCTTGCTCCTAATCCCAGATATCTTAAGCAAGTTCAGGCCACAAATCAAACTCTATATAATGGTAGTGTGCTCTTATTTGATGACCATGATCCTCCTAGTGTGCATGATTCTGAGGAAACTACTGATCTTGCTGTAGAGACTCGTTTAAGAATGAAACAGCTTGATAAAGAAGTGACACCCGTTTATTATCCGAAAGTTAATCCTCCAACTGTTTTTGTTTGGTCTAAAACGAGTACTGAAATGCTTTTGCTACCAAGTGAGGAATTGTCTGATGACCCTCCTAACCGAGTATTATATGCTGATTTCTAAACGAGCTAACAGATAACTTTGTCATACTTAAACGTGTTGTTAATTTAAAAATCACTGGAGGAAATTTTACATCACTAGTTCAGATTGAGGTCCAGAAAATTCTTCAAAACGATATTAATCCGCTTATTAATCAAGTTGATGCTCGGATAAGCAATCTGGAAAACGCTTTTCTAAAAGAATTAGCCAACTTTGTTGAAGACTTTAAATCTTTGGCGAAGGAGACTGATGCATCTCTTGATAGAATTAAAGTTTTGGATACGACCTTGCACGTCTCTTGAAAGCAAGTGAGAGTGGTGATTGTGTTGATAGTAACCCCGTTGCGGTAAACATCTCTGTGTCTGACAATGAAACCCTCCAAAATGAGCTTGATCGTACGAAATAGAAAATGGAGTCTTATGTCATCAACAAGGATAACAAATTCATCGATCTTTGGAATAAATATGTCAAAAAATGTGATGAATGTAAGGATGACAAACTTTCGTATGACAAAGCTTACAATGAGATGCAACAAACAATCGAACGGTTGCAAGCTCAGTTAGGAGGTGAATGTCGTGACAGTGAGCCTTTAATAAATGTTAATAAAAAAGAGTTCACGATTCTTCAACAGCGATATGATTTTCTTCAGAAACATTGTCATTCTCTTGAACTTGCTTTGCAAAACAAAGTTGGAAAAGTTCCAGATGACAGTAATTTACAAGTAAAACTCTCTGAATCATTTCGGGAATTGAACGAAAAGATAGTGGAAATTTCTGACTTGACAGCTCAGTTGCAAGACAAAGACATCGCGATTGCTGAGTTGAAGAAACTTGTTGGAAAGATGGGTGGAAAAACTGTGGAACCTAAGGTTGTAAAATCAGTTGTTAGACAACCCAATGCGTACAAAGTACCAGAGCCATCTATCTTAGGAAAACCGCCTTCTAATGTTTCTAGGTTACCTCCTAATACCGATGGGCAATCAAGTGTTCCAAAACCAGCCATATCACCCTATATTCCACCATTTAGAAAACCCACTCTTGCTAAAACTGACCATGTGAATACACCTTCCACTACTCCTAAGAGTACTTCCAAACCTGTGATTCTTACGCCCACAAAAGAATCTATAGGGTCAAATGATGTTGTTCAAACCAACAATCTAGGGAAGGGTATGCCAAAAGGGAACATTCATAAAGTTAACCCTGTGTATTCACCACCTAGTAAACAACCAACTGCTAGAGTTCAACACACTCCTAATGGTAGTCAACCAATACCTAGGATCCCTTACCAGCAACCTAGGAATTGGCAACCACCAATGAGTAGTCGTGTATCGAACAAGGTGCTTGAATGTTCAGCAAAACCTAGGTACACAAGGACCTCTGAGAATCCCAAACTCCATGTATGCTCCACGTGCAAAAGGGCATTCACCATGGAAACCATGCTCATTGCATTCTGCAATACCTCTATGAGGTAAGCTCTCGTGCCTTCTCACAGAGAAAGAATGCCGAATCCCATAAGACAACAAGGAGATTCACACCCGTCACACAGAACAGAAATGACAAGAATTCTTCAAGGCGGTTTAATGCAGGATCTAGTTTCTCTCCAAAGAAGTCTTTTACTATGCAAGAGAACACTACTCCTCGATCTAGTCTTCAATGGAAACCAACGGGTAGGATCTTCAAGGCAGTTGGTCTTAAGTGGATTCCCATCAAGATAACTGATGAAACCTGCTCCAATACTAATGCGAGTGTTCTGAATGTAGAAAATGAGTTTGTTACTCCTAAGACTAGTATTTGTGCAAATTCTTATTCTGTCATTGCAGGTTCTTCAGCGGATTCTGAATCCATCTCTTCAAAGGGTTCCAATTCTGTACATTCGACATCACCCTCTTCCGCTGTACAAAGGTCTATTTTGGATTATTTTCGAAAAAATTGAAAAAACATAAAACCTATAAAAATAAAAAATAAAAAAAATTTGATGAAAAATATCTTTCAAAAATATCAAAAATATTCTTCTCGACATGTCTTTCAGTTTCGATAATATGGATGTGCCTAGAAATGTCGCTCATTAACGACACGGGTGTGTACATAAAGCTCGAATGAAAGTTCAAATGTTTTCAAAACATGTCATTTCTTTTTTCTTCGGACGATTTACAATTGCATCTGATTGTGACTCGTGCCTCAATGAAAGGAAAGCTTATCACTGATGATAGCTTATCCTTAACAACGGGAAACTAAAATTTATCGGTCATGAGCTATATTAAAAACATTCATAGTTTTTAAGCTCATGTAATATGATTTACAATTACCTCAGATTGTGACTCGTACTTCAAAGAAAGGAAAGTTGGTCACGTTTAATAACTTATCCTAAGCAACGGGAAAAGAAATTTTCTCGGTCATGAGCTCTCATTAAAAACATTCCAAGTTTTTAAGCTCATGTAAACGACTTACAGTTAAATGTCAGACTGTAACTCGAAATTCAAATAAAGGAGTGTGTATCTTTAAAGATAACTTATCCTAATAACGGGTAGAGCATTCTATCACGGGTTGAGCTTGTCACAAAACAGTCAAAGTTTTGAGCTCAACATAATGGCTTATAGTCACATGTCAGACTATAACCTGATCCCCAAAGAAAGGAAAGTCTTTGAATTATCCTCAACAACGAGAAATTAATTTATCTCGGTCATGGGCTTATATCAAAACATTCAAAGTTTTAAGCTCATGAACACAAGGAAAATGTTCATTTATGTACATTATTCCTTAACAACGGGAAATTACGTTTTCTTGGGTTTTTGAGCATAATTTTTCAAAGTATTTCAAAACTGTGTGCTCATATACTCCCTTCTTTTAATTAGAATTTCTTTTCGAGGGGGAGTACAAACTTTCATGCAACATTATTCTCTCCGTGTTTCATCACTAGTTTCACAAAAATTTCAATCTCATGCAATTTTTGAGGGGGAGAATAGTGATTAAAATGTGTCATCTTCGATAAGATCTTTGATATAAGTGCTTTCTCTTCCTAATAAGTGCAAAAACCTTTACTTTTATGATGCACATATGTAGGGGGAGCGTTTTGGTGATATAGAAAACTTTCAAGGTGTAAACACTGATTTCATCAACACCTTGATTGCTTTTTCAACAGGTTTTTCTGGTTACAATATCTATACCCTTCAACACATTAATTCACGATGGTATTGGTGTCAAAAGGTGGTTAGGTATTCGTCCTATGATCCAACCAGAACCGGAGGGATCTTCCCAGGGACAATCCATTAGAATTTAGATGTCCTTAGGAAAGATGGAGTAGTTGAGTGTACCGGAAAAATGCCGACTAATGACTTAAGCTAGCACTGGAACAATCACAACAAGGTTCTAGTTATGACGTCTTGGTAAGCATTGAAGGGGTTGAAGAATAAAAAAGAAATATAAGGATAAAGGGTGAAAAGAAATAGCCCTCCATACAACTTAGGCAGAAACTGGGTCAATACATCTACTATCAGAATCACGTTGATGATTTCTGGTATTGAAGACAAAGCATCATGAACCCAGTGATGTAAAGCACAACTCTTCCCAGCCTACTCAAGCTTCTCTCAAAAGAAGTTTGTTTTATTGTCACGGAGTTTAACTCATTTCTATCAACTTTCTTGCTTCGAGATAGTAGATATTGAAAAGGTGGATGTCTGCTCCAGCCTCCGATCACCAAATAAACGTACACTTATAGAGTCTAGAGCCAATGAGATTCATCAAAAATCTCATTAGGACACTTATTCCATATATCAATTTTGTTCATCTCTAGAACACAATCGATAATTCACAGAGTCCTACGATCTATCCTTGTGTTATTGCTAGAACATTCAGAGTGATACTCTCTAGTACTCACAGTGATGAATGGAAATCCTTCCAGTGTTAACATCAAATAGGACTGAGGTAGGTCATATGTAAGATTCACTTGAATTGAACATATGTTAACTGGAAAGCAACAGTGGTTTGATTCTTTCTTGTTTCAAACTCGTTCCAGGTCTCGACGCAATATCTTTATGATTTTGCCAAAACATTCAGAGTAATACTCCTTAGTATTTACAGTGACGAATGGAAATCCTTCCAGTGTCATCATCAAACAGCACTGCGGTAGGTAACTTGTGAGATTCTACATGCATCAAACTTGGGTCAACTAGAAAGCAACAATGGTTTGATTCTTTATTGATTCAACTTGTTCTAGGAAATGAATTGACGACTTAATCAGCAGAATGGAACTGCATGATTCACTCTTTACTATGAATTATCTTTTGAGATATTCAAATATTGAGAATGGTTACCACAGCCGGAAACCTTGTCAAGGAAGTTCTTTGAACTTACCTAATCACAGGTACAGTATTCGTACTGTATAACGGGAAACCGGAGGAATGCAAACGGTGGCAAAGAGTCGTGATCAAGACCACATGCTCAAGTAAATGAAGAAAGTTCAAGAACATCTAAAGACAAAGACTTCCTCTACTCTAATGATCAAAGAAGATTGTTAGTTAGCTTTCAACAATAATACAAAGAATGAGTATGTGGAGAAAGACAAAAAAAAACACAAGTTGGCAAAGTTTCAAGATCAAGTCAATGCAAAGATCAAAGATCCAAGATCACAAGTCATGAAAGGAACATTGAAGGAACTCTCAAGACAACAAGCTTCAAAGTCTATAACAACAAAGAAGTGAAGTCACATATTACATGACCACCACTTACAGGGAGATTGTTAGAAGTATTTAAAGTGATGGTCATATAAGTGAAGTCACATATTATATGACCACCCCTTAGGAGGAGATTGTTAGAAGTATTTAAAGTGATGGTCATATAATATACCGTTGCGAAGCTCGTGGAAAATGCTATACAACGGTGTCGAGAGTTCTATGTTATAGTTATGTATGTAACGGGAATTAGTCTCAAACACACAAATGAGGAAGGCCTCCTAACCTTGTAAGCCTTAGTATAAAAGGCACATCCAACCTCATTTGTGTGTGTGTCTCTCATTTTATTGTCCATTCTTCTTGTTTTAGAGAGAGAAAATCTCCTTAGTTTCTCTCACTAGGAATACACTCCTTTTTGTTCTTCTCTTTCTTCTTCATCTAATCTAATATTCCATTCTTAGTTTTAATCTTGTTCTTCATCATCTTTATTTCTTGTTCTATAAGTCGTGTGTCAAAGTCTTACAAGAAATAAAGATGACGAAGAACAAGATTAAAACTAAGAATGAAATATAAGATTAGATGAAGAAGAAAGAGAAGAACAAAAAGGAGTGTGTTCCTAGTGAGAGAAACTAAGGAGAGTTTCTCTCTCTAAAACAAGAAAAATAGACAATACAATGGGAGACACACACACAAATGAGGTTGGATGTGCCTTTTATACTAAGGCTTACAAGGTTAGGAGGCCTTCCTCATTTGTGTGTTCAAGACTAATTCTCGTTACATATATAACTATAACATAGAACTCTCGACACCGTTGTATAGCATTTTCCACGAGCTTCGCAACGGTATATTATATGACCATCACTTTAAATACTTCTAACAATCTCCCCCTAAGGGGTGGTCATATAATATGTGACTTCACTTCTATGACCATCATTTTAAATACTTCTAACAGTTTGGATCCTAGTTGACTTACCAAATGGAAAAATAGCAATTGGTACCAAATGGATTCTCAAAAACAAGAAAGATGCATGGGGTATTGTGGTGAGAAATAACGCTAGACTGGTTGCACAAGGTCACACACAACTAGAAGGAATTGACTATACTGAAGTCTTTGCTCCTGTTACTAGGATTGAGGCCATTCGTCTATTTTTGGGTTTTGCTTCTTATGTTGGCTTTGCGGTTTTTCAGATGGATGTCAAGAGTGCGTTTCTCTATGGCAAGATGACGAGGAAGTTTATGTCACTCAACCTAAGGGCTTTGTGGATCCACTTCATCCCAAGAAAGTCTACAAGGTGGTCAAAGCTCTTTATGGACTTCATCAGGCTCCTAGAGCTTGGTATGAGCGTCTGTCTACTTTCTTATTAAAACACGGCTATAGAAGAGGCACTATTGACAAAACACTAGTCCTTAAAAGGAATGCCAAGGACATCATCCTGGTTCAAGTGTATATGGATGATATTATCTTCGGTTTTACTAGGAAGGAATGGTGTGATGAGTTTGAACAACTAATGAAAGGCGAATTTCAGATGTGTGCCATGGGAGAACTTAAATTTTTCCTTGGTCTTCAAGTCAAGCAGCAGTCGGATGGTATCTTCATTAGTCAATACAAGTATGTTCATGAGATCATTCAGAAGTTTGATGTGGAACCTCTTAGACCAGCAGCAACACCTTATGAAGTCACTAAAGTCAAACTCAAGAATGAACCAGATCCTCCGGTAAATGTTCACATGTACAGGTCCATGATTGGCTCACTCATGTATTTGACTGCATCACGCCCGGATATTATGTTTGCAGTAAGTGTGTGTTCTAGACATCAGGTGGCTCCAACCGTATCTAACTTGAATGCAGTCAGGAAAATCTTCAAGTATATCAAGGCACAACCCAAGCTAGGCTTGTGGTATCCAAGGGAATCACCTTTTGTTCTTGAAGCCTATAGTGATAGTGACTATGCAGGTGCTAATAATGATATGAAGTCTACTACTGGTGGTTGTCAGTTTTTGGGTCGAAGACTTATCTCATGGCAATGTAAGAAATAGACAATAGTAGTTACCTCCTCAACAGAAGCTGAACATGTAGCTACTGCTAGTTGTTGTGTACAAGTCTTGTGGATACAAAATCAGATGCTGGATTATGGGTTCAACTTCATGAACACCAAAAATTTCATCGACAATCCTGTCTTTCATCAACGAACCAAGCATATCGAGATTAGGCACCATTTTATACGGGATGCCAATGAGAAGAAGCTGATTTAAAAATTGTTTACCCCCGGGAAACAAAAAACCCTAAAAAACAAAAATGGCGGCAGAATTCTTTTTTCTTCTTCATGATTCGATTTTTCGATCCTGTTAATCACTAAATCTTATAACAATGTTTGTAACACCCCCAGATTTATACAAATCAATACAGCGGAAGACTCGTTGGTGTTACGGGATAGCAAATTACTCACATCATAGACAACGCTTAAAAATCGCGTCGTTTATTAATAAAGCATTTCCATTCATAAATATCAAAGTTACATAGGTCCCAAGTCATAATATTTCATACAATTTTTACAAAGCATTTGAATGGAAATTGTTGTTTAAGTGCGGGCCATGAATTCTTGTTGTCTTCCCGAGAATTACCTTCAAGTACCTGAGATAAAACATGTTAAAAGAAAAGGTCAGTGATAACGCCGAGTGAATTCATAGAGTTTAATAAATTCCATCAATATAACATTGGTATAAAATTATTACCGAAAATCATTTTGTACAAATCTTTGTAATAGGCCATAAAATAGCCAAAGTCATTTTATACAAATCCTTATCAAAATCATAACATAGGCTTTCGTCTTCAAAACCATTATACGAACTAATGTCGTAAAAATATCATACAATACGTTTTATAACGTTGTATAGAAATAAAAACCGTTATATGAATATGGTTATGAAAACCAAAACACGAACATAATATCAATAGTAAGACCCCGTATTGCTAGTCAGGCAATATATCGTAATTTAGTGCGTATACCAGTATTTCGTTATTTTGGATTATTATAAGCCGCATGACATTGTTACCTTACTACAACAAACAACGGGTAGCTAACCCGACAATCATTTGCCCATCTAAAACAGCGTGTCGTCACAATAATCACGCTTATAGAAATCTTCTCATACATAAATTCGCTTACCAATCAATGTGGCACGACGAGGATCAACCGTCAATGCGCGAACTGGGGTGATCGTCCCCAAATAGTACTATTATATGCATAAGCGTCTACCAAATCCCGGTAGTTCACAATTCATGCTAATGGGACTTTTAGTGACATAACCTAACTTTAATAATCCATTTCATTTCATTTATCGGGTCATATATTCATTCATCGGGTCATACAATCATTCGGGTCCAAATCAATAAACAAACAATCGGGACAAATGTTGTCCTATTTTATCAAAACTAACATGTTATCTCCCTTTCGGGTTTATAAAACATTTCATAAAAACATTTAAAAGAGTGCGAGGCTATGAACTCACGTTGATGTGGGAAAGCGGGTTATCGGCAATTCGGATGTACGGTACGTGCTTCAATCACGGAAACCTATATAATTAATAATCGGTCTTAGAATTTTGTCCAATGACTTTATAAAAATAATAATTATGTATACATATGATGATTTTATATATATGATGATGATCAAGTGGGTTTATACATTCTCATTTACTCATTTTAGTGTTATGTGTTGGTAACTTTTATACTAGTTTACTAGTTTTACCTATTTACATGTTTTAGGTCCAATAAGCCTATTATAAGTCCATTACCTTAAATTAGACCATTTTATACTTTTATTATCAGTATTGTACTTTACATATTGGGCCCAAGTGGGTTAAGCCCAATAAGTAAATTTATAAGTGTTTAGCCCATTTAGTTAGATTATTAGTCCAATAATGCTAACTTAGCCCGTTAATGTACGTATGTTATATAGTTCGGTTTTTATTGGTTTTTACTTGTATTAAGTACTTATATATCAGTATATGACTTTTAAAAAGTTTACATTAGACGGGTCCGATCGTCTAAGTTTTTATTGACGAAAAACGTTAATTTTACGGTATTAGCCGAAAAGACGTAAAAATCATGTTTATAGTTTTTTTATAACTTATAAAACTTGCCAAACTACCATTTTTATAAAATGTCCATTTATTTATCCTTATACATATTTATATAAATGAAATATATAAGTTAGTGGGTTTTAATTTCACATTTTATACTATATTATTTGAGTGCTTATATAATACTATTAAACTTTAATTTCACAAAATCTGATTTTTAGTTTCACTTTCACCATTTTTATTATGTCTTGAGTTATATAAGGAGATAGAAGCTCATTTTTGGATGACATAAACTTTATATTATGTGCTACAAATAAGTTAGTTATAGCTACTGCTCAATCCATGTCTAAGTATCCTTATCTGTCCCTACAAAACAGACTATTCAGATTGGTATACTAATTTTGTTTTGATCATATCTCACTCGTTTTTATGATTCCATTGCATGGCCAACTCTCACATGTGTATGACATCTTATAATTACTGTAAATTGATTCCACCATGCCATTTTATCAGTTTATCCTTTGGTTACTTACTGTTTTTATACAGCCATCATATTAAGCAAGATTTTAACCATTTTACATGTGGTTTTCCATCTTTTTACCCATGTTTATCAAATCTATCAACACCAAATCCTCACATAATATTTTTAATCATCATTCATCATCATATACATATACATAAATAAAGAAAATACAAGATCACATAATCAAAATAACAAGAGGATGGGAAGAACAATCTTTATACCACCAAGATTAAGTAGTTTATGATCAACGCTTGGATTTTTGATGGCAAAACTTGTGATAGATCAACACCAATCTTCAAGGCCTACAATACTCGTAAACTTCATGTAGAAATCAGCCCTTGGACATCGTCAAATCACCTCCTTGGATGTTAGAATCACCTCCAATCTTCAAGGCTTCAAAGGGGCATCATCATGTGTATGAATAACACATGATTTATGGCTAAAATAGATCAAATAGGGGTGTTTGATGGTGGTGGTAGATGAATTCTAGAGAGAGAGAGGGAGGAGTGTGTGAGTTTTGCATGGATGAAAATGGAGAAATGGTTTTGGAGTGAGTGGTTTTGTGGTTTTGGTGCTAAGTTAGCTTACATGTTAAGCTTAAGCTTACATGTGTAGCAACTTGTAACCACAAGTTGACACCTCATGGGTGTGGTGGAGCTACTTTGGCCGTCCCATGTGTGGGGTGGGCAAGTGTAAAACTGGTCCCATCCCACTAATTTACGGGTACTCCTCGATTCTAGTTTCCTCGATTTGCGTGCCCTCGGGTAGTTTTACGAAAAACATTTTTATAAATTATGAATCAACGGCACAAAAAGAATCTAATAAAAATTGTCTCATCAAAAACGGAGTTCGAAAACGTAAATACGTAATCCTAAGGTTTCCGGTTTAATCGTAAAGGACATTAAATTATAATCCTAGGTCCTAATCTCTTCTCGTAAATTTGTGAGTTTATGAACCAACACAAATTTAAAATCTCAAAATAATATTCACGGATAAATTTATTTTCTGAAATGTCGGACTGTCACCAAAACGGTATATGTAAACGTAAGCACGTAACGTAGAATCCTCTGGTTTAGACGTAGTCGATGCTACTTCAAGATGTAAACCCAAATTACTTCCCAAAAATAAGTGAGTTCATAATATAACATTAAAATAATGTTTTTAAATAACAATTGAGAATAAAATATCAACCATAAATTGACGGATTATCACAGCATTTACCCCTAAACAAGATCTTTGTCCTCAAAGATCAATTTATCTTACTACTCGTTTCTTATAGAGTTAAAGCCATGTGGGTATTTCCTCCACATTCGGTCTTTTCTCACAAGTGTAATTCATTACAATACGCGAGTTTCAACAAACATAACTACGGGAGTAAGATCAGGCTTAATGTTGACTTACTTTCTCTATCCATGATGTTCACGGGTTTTTGATGAATGCAACTTTTCACCGATCTAAACTTTATCAAGAAGAATTCAGATTTTCACTTGATAGATATTTTATCAAGTTCGATTTACAAAACATAATTCACGCAGCCCTTGAAGTCATAGGGTAGATCCAGCTTATATGCCTTTCAAACCAACTTTTATATCATCTCAATGGTCCCATACAACGGGGACTTAATTCCCATGATCTTTCAGATCTTCAATTTACTTCTCCATGGTTAAATTTTTTTGGCATAACTTCGCTACCCATCCTGCACTTCAAGATCTACGTTTCATATTCACATAACATCCTGCCCACTACTGGCAGTCAATAATCAAATCCTAATTTCAACAATCATTTCAGGTCTCGCGGGTTGGGTATTTTACAAGGTTAGGTTGGTTACCATAGGAAACCTTAAACCTAAAAGACATGTCCAACTCACGGTGGGTGTATGTCGGGTGTCTTCATTCCAACTCCGGCTTACAGATGCTCTCATATTTAGATCCTAATAAGATTCGATCTCTACGATAATTATCAATGATAATCTCTCCAAAGGAGAACAATTATACGGTTTATTACCAAAGGTCAGTCATTCAAGCATAAAATAGCACTTCTAGTATTTTGTATCATTACTTTACCTCGTCCCTTCGATTGGGATGGTAAACAGTACTCTCATCAAGGTTCGTTCCCAATGACTTCTGAGTAAATCTCTAGAAATTCGATGCAAAGTGAGGATCTTGATAGACATGATCGATACAGGCACACCATGCTTACATAACTCCTTTAAATACAAAGAATCAATTTCTTCATCGAGAATCTATCATTAACGGGAATGATATTAGTAGATTTGGTCAGTCTGTCGACGATGATCCAAATCGAATCAAATTCAGATGATGACCTTTGCAATAGTTAGACGTTTACTAATGTATGAGGCGATGGCTGCCTTCATAATTTGCCATCAGTACATCTTCTTCAGTTAAGATACACTTAATCAGAAATGACATGAATAGAATACTTAATCTTATGAGATTCCAACATGACTAAATCTCTAAATCTCCATATTTAGGCACCCAAAAGTGGCCTTTTATACATTTAACACCATCGGCTCTCATTTCTAATGGTTCACATTAGCCGCGAACCCCTTTTATTATCTATATTATCTTTTTTACAAGCATCAGCTATATTTTTTTAAATTGCTCGGCAATTTATTTGCACAGTCATTACTAAGGAACACATCCTAATTGATCCTATATCCTTTCTACATAATGCGTCGGTATCTACATTCACCTTTCCTGATGAAATAATTATCATGACCGTATTCATTAAAAAATTCTTTCTTCACATTTTTTTATGTTTTAGTTTCATCTCAACTATCATTTTTATCCATTTTACTCAATCTGGCGTCTAAAGCGTCGATAATTATACAAGTAATAAAATAATAAATATTTAATTTTTATGAAACGTAAATGTAAAAATTTTAAATTTCTTAGTTCGACCAATTATAAAAATGTTCAAAATAAATTTGAATTTAGTTAACACGATTTTTGTTGATTTATCGAAAATAATTAATAAGATTCGTAAATGTTCGAAAAATCTTTGTTTATACTTTGGTCAAAATTTTCTTAGTTGAAAAGCAAAAATTGTCATTTCAAATTTTAAGTCATGGTTTAATGGTTTCCTCAATCCCTCTTAGGTTGTCTTGAGGTATACACGAACATTTACCCCTAAACAGGAGTTTAGTTAAATGATTTTTGTATAAGGGAATAATCCTTTAAAAATCCTTTGTTAAAACATTTGTCAAAACATATTTCCATTTTCTTTGTGGTAAAACCTAAAGTCTTAAAAAGGGCTCTAATTTTAGAAGAGTCAATATAGATTCCATTATCTATTAATCACATGGTTAAATAATGTAAAGGATTAAGTCTTTCATCACATGTTAAATATTCAAGGTACAGGTTTTTATTGTTCGGCCAATTCAGGGCAATTTATAAATAACTATTAACTCATTCTTATTCTTATAAACAAACAGATGGTCCTTAATGATCGCAAGCATGAATTTATCAAATTACAGCCTACACACGTGATTCACCAAATTTATGAATGCTACATGTGAATTGGCCAATCCAAACAACATCACGTGAAACTCATAATGTTCATTACAAGTTCTGGATGTAGTGATTGGAATAGATAATATTTTTCGCAGATGCGAAGTTGATGATAACCATGCCGTGGATCAAATCTTTAGAACATACGCTAGAACCTTGTAAATGATCGAACAAATCTTCCATTTCGAGTCATGGATATCGTTTTTGATTGTCAATTTACTCAGTTCACAGTAATCTATAAATATAAGGAATGATAACACCATAGCTCTTCATGATGATGAGCTCGGTAGAATAACATCTTTCTCCGACAACTCTCTCAGTTGTACGGTAATTCCTTTAATTTATGTGGTGCTGACGTACAGTGCACAAGCCACAGGTGCAGCACCGGGAATATAATCAATACCAAATTCAACTTGCCTTAATGGCGAAAGTCTAGGTAATTCACCAGCAAATATCTCCTAAAGTTTCAGATAACAGAAACCTCTTTTAATACATTCATGTTAAGTTCTTTCTAGATTATAATATCTATGACTAATTCACAACCATTCATGGTATAATTTCAAGTCATCCATCAAGAATTATTTAGATTACTTTTGATAATCAATATCTTATCATTTAGGGGAATTCAATTCGATTTCCCATCAATTAAGACAATGTCGTCATGTCATAATCAGTCAATCCATTCTACTGGCACTATCAGCTTTCTAGTTTTGTTGCCGTCGATAAGATGTGAACTTCTCAAAAGACTAATAATAACTCATAATCCTTCACAAGTACAAGGATATCCAGAGACATAACTAACCTTAAAAAGAGTAAGGTCAACGCATAATCTACGCGAGAGAATTTCAAATCAGATACAGACGAAAACATTTAACGAATATGAATATATCCCATGTTTTCATAATTTGAGTACGCATTCGAAAGCTCCTCGGACCGTTACCCAGGTCATTCAAATGAAATCAAATCATAAGAAATGATAAGAACGTCAATACATCCAGTCGGGTATCAACACTCGGTAATCAGATACTTTTCCTAAGAATCTCACTACGGGAGAATTGGACAAGAAGGGAATATCAATTGTCAAATAAGACAAATTCCATAGATGAGTAAATTCGACTCAGAAGAATAGATGCTACAGGCACATATGTAGGTGTCCCTAACACTATGTCCCTATTTTTCACTTCTTGCAAATCTCATAAAATTTAATCTTTCACAACCTTTAAAGAAAATGTAGTGTTTATTCATTAGTTTTATGGTGACTACTAATCAGCCTTGCATGGTCCATTCCAAATTGTATGTAGGCGCGCAACTATATACAATTTCAAGATTAACGATGCAATACTCAGTTCGTCAAAATTTTATCATCATGTTTATAATAAAAACATTTTTATGCTTAATTCTTAAATAAGAATCAAAAATAAACTTACAAAGATTTTCTTTGTTATGAAAACAATTATGTTTTCCGAGGTGTTTTGTTAAAAACTTCATTTCGATAATGATCACTTATAAATCTCACTTTGAATAATCCTTATAGTGATGAAAATTCAATTTTCTCAAAGGATACTATTTTAGCTTTATAAAAACAATGAGTGATCTGCAAAAGAGTGATGAAGAGTTGTTCACCAAGAACTAACTACAATATATCAGGAAATGAGCTTTAGCCAAATAATCATGAGGTTTATGACCTTGATGGCACTCAAAAAGAATAATCCACAACGTAACTCACTTTGATATGAGTACTTGTTCAATGGTTGCATCACTAATGCGAACATTAGGATGAAGTAATAAAAGATAGATAACATCGATACACGTAGAATTTAGCAATCAAAGGTAGTCTTTTCGTCAATCACAAACAAGTCAAAATTGTACCGTAACACATTACGTGTCACTATGTCATACAATTCCATGAACTCATCCTACCAAATGATGTCTCAGTTAGGTTAGGGATTTTTAAAAGATACCACAATGAATACTAATCTACAAGAGTCATGGGGCTTCCACATGTCCCGGAAGATCCATCGGTCCCCATTCAGAAGAAGATTTCTTCAATTTATTTATTAGACACTGGGCATCCTCGTCATTGAACAATGGTCTAGGAACAACCCTTAACACGAACTAACAATCATTTAAAACCTTATAATTCAATCACCAGAACTTAATGACTTCCTCTTAACAATTTCATATTCCATACGGGTTAAATTTTACTTTATTCAAGTTTCAACCAGTTTTATACTTAATTCGATATCCTACCTCATTTTCCAATACTTTCAACCTTATTCTTAGACCTTAATAGGGCAATAAAAGCTCAATATGATCAATACTTAATTTCCAATCCTATAGCTCCTTCATTAATAGTTATCAAATGAGTCACTAGTATGAAATGAATCACACATTCAATTAGACTTCTCGGAAAGGTACTAGTGGCATGAGGCTTTTGGGTAATGGTTCCAATGACAGCCTCAAGTGCAACATTCAGCCTTTCGATTTCAAATTTAAGAATTGGGTAACAACGAATCATATGACATCTTTCTAGGTGGTAACATTTTGTCAAACTCCACTCTATAAGGAAAGATCGTCATGACATCGATATCAGTTTTAATCTAGCCAATTCTTCTTCAATATCATAATCAACTAATATTAACGTTTCTTCGAATATAAATCATTTATTGGGATCATAAATATCCACAACTTGGTTTAGATCTAGGATAGCTAGAATTCCTACGAGAATAGCTTCGATTAATTTACTAGGGGATTTAGGGTTCCTTGTGACAATCTACGTCGTATGAATACCTCGTATAAATATAGAAATAATCATCAAACAATCATGTAATAAAATTACATCATATATATATATAATCCAAGTTATATATATATATATATATATATATTAAAATAACACTTCTCAGTCTGGCCTTGTCGGTAACTCGGGAATTCTTCGGCACCGTTATAGTCAAAGGTTTTTTTTTAGACATTTTGTGAAAAATGTTTATAGGTAAAATATTTTGAAATGTTTTATTCAAAACCTTGGTTTTAAAAATCTTCCGTTCTCTATAACGAGAGCTCTGGTACCAAACTGTAACACCCCAAGATTTATACAAATCAATACAGGAGAAGACTCGTTGGTGTTACGGGATAGCACATTACTCACATCATAGACAACGCTTAAAAATCGCGTCGTTTATTAATAAAGCATTTCCATTCATAAATATCAAAGTTACATAGGTCCCAAGTCATAATATTTCATACAATTTATACAAAGCATTTGAATGGAAATTGTTGTTTAAGTGCGGGCCATGAATTCTTGTTGTCTTCCCGAGAATTACCTTCAAGTACCTGAGATAAAACATGTTAAAAGAAAAGGTCAGCGATAACGCCGAGTGAATTCATAGAGTTTAATAAATTCCATCAATATAACATTGGTATAAAATTATTACCGAAAATCATTTTGTACAAATCTTTGTAATAGGCCATAAAATAGCCAAAGTCATTTTATACAAATCCTTATCAAAATCATAATATAGGCTTTCGCCTTCAAAACCATTATACGAACTAATGTCGTAAAAATATCATACAATACGTTTTAAACGTTGTATAGAAATAAAAACCGTTATATGAATATGCTTATGAAAAACCAAAACACGAACATAATATCAACAGTAAGACCCCGTATCGCTAGTCAGGCAATATATCATAACTTAGTGCGTATAGCAGTATTTTGTTATTTTGGATTATTATAAGCCGCATGACATTGTTACCTTACTACAACAAACAACGGGTAGCTAACCCGACAATCATTTGCCCATCTAAAACAGCGTGTCGTCACAATAATCACGCTTATAGAAATCTTCTCATACATAAATTCGCTTACCAATCAATGTGGCACGACGGAGATCAACCGTCAAGGCGCGAACTGGGGTGATCGTCCCCAAATAGTACTATTATATGCATAAGCGTCTACCAAATCCCGGTAGTTCACAATTCATGCTAATGGGACTTTTAGTGACATAAACTAACTTTAATAATCCATTTCATTTCATTTATCGGGTCATATATTCATTCATCGGGTCATACAATCATTCGGGTCCAAATCAATAAACAAACACTCGGGACAAATGTTGTCCTATTTTATCAAAACTAACATGTTATCTCCCTCGCGGGTTTATAAAACATTTCATAAAAAAATTTAAAAGAGTGCGAGGCTATGAACTCACGTTGATGTGGGAAAGCGGGTTATCGACAATTCGGATGTACGGTACGTGCTTCAATCACGGAAACCTATATAATTAATAATCGGTCTTAGAATTTTGTCCAATGACTTTATAAAAATAACAATTATGTATACATATGATGATTTTATATATATGATGATGTTCAAGTGGGTTTATACATTCTCATTTACTCATTCTAGTGTTATGTGTTGGTAACTTTTATACTAGTTTACTAGTTTTACCTATTTACATGTTTTAGGTCCAATAAGCCTATTATAAGTCCATTACCTTAAATTAGACCATTTTATACTTTTATTATCAGTATTGTACTTTACATATTGGGCCCAAGTGGGTTAAGCCCAATAAGTAAATTTATAAGTGTTTAGCCCATTTAGTTGGATTATTAGTCCAATAATGCTAACTTAGCCCGTTAATGTACGTATGTTATATAGTTCGGTTTTTATTAGTTTTTACTTGTATTAAGTACTTATATATCAGTATATGACTTTTAAAAAGTTTACATTAGACGGGTCCGATCGTCTAAGTTTTTATTGACGAAAAACGTTAATTTTACGGTATTAGCCGAAAAGACGTAAAAATCATGTTTATAGTTTTTTTATAACTTATAAAACTTGCCAAACTACCATTGTTATAAAATGTCCATTTATTTATCCTTATACATATTTATATAAATGAAATATATAAGTTAGTGGGTTTTAATTTCATATTTTATACTATATTATTTGAGTGCTTATATAATATTATTAAACTTTAATTTCACAAAATCTGATTTTTTGTTTCACTTTCACCATTTTTATCATGTCTTGAGTTATATAAGGAGATAGAAGCTCATTTTTGGATGACATAAACTTCATATTATGTGCTACAAATAAGTTAGTTATAGCTACTGCTCAATCCATGTCTAAGTATCCTTAACTGTCCCTACAAAACAGACTATTCAGATTGGTATACTAATTTTGTTTTGATCATATCTCACTCATTTTTATGATTCCATTGCATGGCCGTCATATGTGTATGACATCTTATACTTACTGTAAATTGATTCCACCATGCCATTTTATCAGTTTATCCTTTGGTTACTTACTGTTTTTATACAGCCATCATATTAAGCAAGATTTTAACCATTTTACATGTGGTTTTCCATCTTTTTACCCATGTTTATCAAATCTATAAACACCAAATACCCACATAATATTTTTAATCATCATTCATCATCATATACATATACATAAATAAAGAAAATACAAGATCACATAATCAAAATAACAAGAGGATGGGAAGAACAATCTTTATACCACCAAGATTAAGTAGTTTATGATCAAGGCTTGGATTTTTGATGGCAAAACTTGTGATAGATCAACACCAATCTTCAAGGCCTACAATACTCGTAAACTTCATGTAGAAATCAGCCCTTGGACATCATCAAATCACCTCCTTGGATGTTAGACACACCTCCAATCTTCAAGGCTTCAAAGGGGCATCATCATGTTTATGAATAACACATGATTTATGGCTAAAATAGATCAAATAGGGGTGTTTGATGGTGGTGGTAGACGAATTCTAGAGAGAGAGAGGGAGGAGTGTGTGAGTTTTGCATGGATGAAAATGGAGAAATGGTTTTGGAGTGAGTGGTTTTGTGGTTCTGGTGCTAAGTTAGCTTACATGTTAAGCTTAAGCTTACATGTGTAGCAACTTGTAACCACAAGTTGACACCTCATGGGTGTGGTGGAGCTACTTTGGCCGTCCCATGTGTGGGGTGGGCAAGTGTAAAACTGGTCCCATCCCACTAATTTACGGGTACTCCTCGATTCTAGTTTCCTCGATTTGCGTGCCCTCGGGTCGTTTTACAAAAAACATTTTTATAAATTATGAATCAACGGCACAAAACGAATCTAATAAAAATTGTCTCATCAAAAATGGAGTTCGAAAACGTAAATACGTAATCCTAAGGTTTCCGGTTTAATCGTAAAGGACGTTAAATTATAATCCTAAGTCCTAATCTCTTCTCGTAAATTTGTGAGTTTATGAACCAACACAAATTTAAGATCTCAAAATAATATTCACGGATAAATTTATTTTCTGAAATGTCGGACTGTCACCAAAACGGTATATGTAAACGTAAGCACGTAACGTAGAATCCTCTGGTTTAGACGTAGTCGATGCTACTTCAAGATGTAAACCCAAATTACTTCCCAAAAATAAGTGAGTTCATAATATAACATTAAAATAATGTTTTTAAATAATAATTGAGAATAAAATATCAACCATAAATTGACGGATTGTCACAACATTTACCCCTAAATAGGATCTTTGTCCTCAAAGATCAATTTATCTTACTACTCGTTTCTTATAGAGTTAAAGCCATGTGGGTATTTCCTCCACATTCGGTCTTTTCTCACAAGTGTAATTCATTACAATTCGCGAGTTTCAACAAACATAACTACGGGAGTAAGATCAGGCTTAATGTTGACTTACTTTCTCTATCTATGATGTTCACGGGTTTTTGATGAATGCAACTTTTCACCGATCTAAACTTTTTCAAGAAGAATTCAGATTTTCACTTGATAGATATTTTATCAAGTTCGATTTACAAAACATAATTCACGCAGCCCTTGAAGTCATAGGGTAGATCCAGCTTATATGCCTTTTAAACCAACTTTTATATCATCTCAATGGTCCCATACAACGGGGACTTAATTCCCATGATCTTTCAGATCTTCAATTTACTTCTCCATGGTTAAATTTTTTTGGCATAACTTCGCTACCCATCCTGCACTTCAAGATCTGCGTTTCATATTCACATAACCTCCTGCCCACTATTGGCAGTCAATAATCAAATCCTAATTTCAACAATCATTTCAGGTCTCGCGGGTTGGGTATTTTACAAGGTTAGGTTGGTTACCATAGGAAACCTTAAACCTAAAAGACATGTCCAACTCACGGTGGGTGTATGTCGGGTGTCTTCATTCCAACTCCGGCTTACAGATGCTCTCATATTTAGATCCTAATAAGATTCGATCTCGATCGTAATACGATAATTATCAATGATAATCTCTCCAAAGGAGAACAATTATACGGTTTATTACCAAAGGTCAGTCATTCAAGCATAAAATAGCACTTCTAGTATTTTGTATCATTACTTTACCTCGTCCCTTCGATTGGGATTGTAAACAGTACTCTCATCAAGGTTCGTTCCCAATGACTTCTGAGCAAATCTCTAGAAATTCGATGCAAAGCGAGGATCTTGATAGACATGATCGATACAGGCACACCATGCTTACATAACTCCTTTAAATACAAAGAATCAATTTCTTCATCGAGAATCTATCATTAACGGGAATGATATTAGTAGATTTGGTCAGTCTGTCGACGATGATCCAAATCGAATCAAATTCAGATGATGACCTTTGGAATAGTTAGACGTTTACTAATGTATGAGGCGATGACTGCCTTCATAATTTGCCATCAGTACATCTTCTTCAGATAAGATACACTTAATCAGAAATGACATGAATAGAATACTTAATCTTATGAGATTCCAACATGACTAAATCTCTAAATCTCCATATTTAGGCACCCAAAAGTGGCCTTTTATACATTTAACACCATCGGCTCTCATTTCTAATGGTTCACATTAGCCGCGAACCCCTTTTATTATCTATATTATCTTTTTTACAAGCTGATGAGATGGCATTTATACATGATCTCATCGTTCTTTTCGGGCTTTTAATGCATAAAAATGTCATAAAATACCATATATATGCTTGTGTTTGTTTACTTGTGTATTTTAGGTATGGATATCGTGAAAAAGACAAAAGATCACAAGATACAAGGAAAAACAGACACGAGAAACGAAGCCGTACAAAGAACCGGGCCCTAATCATGGAATTCTCAACAAAATACCTTGAAGACTTGAAGACAAACAAGATTGATCCTCAATTATTGAAGAAATGACACTTAAAACCCTTGTATATTAATTACAAGTTTGGTCCCTTAAGTTTGTCAAAATTACACAAAAGGTCCTTCAACTTTGAAGAAATGGCAAGATTAGTCCCTCAACAAATCAAAATTGCCAATAATGGTCCCTCATCAAGCCAAGTATACATTGAAGACCTTTAAAGATCAATAATGTCCAAGATCAGCCCTTGAAATATGGAAAAATGTCAAAAATAACCCTTGAAACACTTTTTGGAAAGTTTGTGCCAAAAATGACAAGTTGTGAAACGTTGATACAAAGGAAATGGGCGCTGATAGAAGTTTACTTACAAATGACAAAACAAAGGAAAAAGAAGGGCTAATGTTGTGCATATGAAACATTTAAACACAAAATTGCGCCAAACACACTCCTACTCCACCAAAACCGGATCAAAATGTTTACTATTCACCCCAAGAACCCAGTTACCACTTCACTTAAAACAAAGGGTAAAAACAAATAACCCAGGCACATGCTTGATTCACATGCCCAGAAACCTATCCCACACCAAAAACCCTCATCTCCACTCACCAAAGGGTCCCACCCATTCACCCGTCCACCTATCACATCACAACTTCCTCACCAAGGCTTGCCACGTGTCAAGATCAACAGCCCACATCATTTGCTTCATCACAAAGCTATTTTAAATGGGTTGGATGCATTTTGGACAGCTCACACCAAGAAAAACGTCTAGAAGGACTTAGGGCATTTAGGGAATTTCACATCTAGGGTTTGTGAATAGTGCTAGCCTTGGCATTTGCCTATATAAAGACTCCTCAACCTGTGAGAGAGCTTTGTTCCAGATTTTAGCTTTTAATCTTTGTAATTCCTTTTTATGAAATAAAGTTTGAATTTCTTAAAATTTTGAGTTCTAATCTCTTATTTATAAAAGTTTGGTGTTTGAGAAGCTAAAATCTGAGTTCCATTATCTTGTTTGAAGGTTTTTGAGGCAAGGTTTTAAGTGATAAAGCTTGTGCATCAAAAATCAGAAAGTTGGCATTATTTTTTATCTCACCTTGTGGTTTGTTCTTCTTAGCAGCTTGGAAGCTGGTACTTGTTTTGCTAGTACCTCAGCTCAAACAATCCAAGGCCTGGATGTAGGTCTTGGAGGTTTGCATCTTCTTCCCTTTTCATTTTCTCTTTAAGTTTCTGATTATTTGTGATTTTTGTGGATTTATGCTTGAATCTGTGTTATTGTGGTTGAATATTGTTGATTTGGCTTGGTTTGATGTTATTGAGGTGTTATTGATCTGATTTGTGGGTTGAATCTTCATAAGCCTTTGAAAATTTGTGAAATCAAGTTTTAAAAGGGTGTTTGGGATTACTGCATAAGTTGGATTTGTGGTTTGTTAAGTTCTTGTGTGTTGTTAGCAAGTGTTGGTATCTGTTATTTAGGTGCATATGTTCATCTGTTTGCAGGTTTTGTGGGTTTGATCACATAGATTCATTATTTGGCTATAAAATCTTTAAAACTTGGTAAAATTGGCTAGGATTTTGAGGACACCTAGATCTAAGCATAGGTTAGGGCTAACAAGTGCTAAATCATAGTTAATCACACCAGGGAAGAAGGATTTGAGGCTTGAAATTGGATCAAGTGTCAAGTATATCAGCAAAACTTGTCTGCATATTGTTCATTGTTCATCAGAAACATTTTGTGCTTTGATCTTGTTGATTACTTTGATTCAGTGTTTGATTCTTGTTACTTTGTGTTTGTTCTTAGTTTATATAGCTTGTGTATGCATCCTGTTAAGTTTGGTTGGCGTATTCTGCTTAAATTTGCTTATTAAGTGCTTAACTGCTTATTTCCCTATCTGGAGCATATCTAGTGACTGTTTGGCTTATTGTGGCTTATTGTGTGAACCATTTTGTGATTTTATTGTTGCTATTGACTCCTTGTGATTCACTGATCACAAGGGTGCCTTTGTTTCCAATTGAATCAAACCAGAACTCTCATATAAGCTTGGTCAAATAGTCAAAGCAGTGGGAACTCCTTTCCCCTGCTGGTTGCCACTGATAGTGTAAATTTGGTGTCAGCTTATCAATAAGCTATAATAGCTTATTCCAACCAGCAACAACTTTGTTTTTGTAATAGGTGCTCATATTTTGACCCATTTGTTCATACTGGAGCATTTGGGTGGTTGACTTTTAGGTTTGACTAGAAAACCAACTCCTTTGACTTTTACATAAGTTCATTTGTGCTTATTCTGGCTTATTGGTTGTGCTTATTGGATTTTTGTTGATTGATATTGCTTATTGAGTCCATTTGAAAGCTTTTGCAAGTTGAATCAAGTCCTGAGGTGCATTATTTCTCAAAAACGACTATTTTGTCGTTTTGTGGATTTTTGCTTTTCTATTTTCTGGCTTATTGAGTGTGCTTTTTGGAAATTTCTTTTGACAGATCTCTTAAGCATCCTAAAATAGGGTTGTGAGTCAAATTAGAGCTTATGGCATTAGCTTATGGCTTAATGGGCTGAAAAGCCCAATAAGAATAAGCTTGGTGTTTAATAAGCTGTGATAAGCTCATATTCAGCTTTTGGGCCTTTAGAGTTTTGTTCTTAGAATTGAATTTTAAGTCAAATAGGGCTTTTCCAAGTCAATTGGGCCAAGTTTGACTTTTAGGGCCCAAAAGCCCATTTGTGTTGACTGATTTTGGATTTGGCCCATTTGAGGGCCCAATAGGGGTATTCTGGTAATTTCACTTTGATTTTCTGATTAATTAGGTTAAAATAAACTAGTTTGCAAGTTTTTAGACTTTTTTATAATTTTTGGATTTTTAATATTATTTTATTATTATTTTATTATTATTTTTAAAATTTCACATTTTCCAACTTTTTACATTTTTCTTAGGTTAATTACATTAAAATAGGAATTTAGCAAGTTTTAGAATAATTTTATCACTTTTAGATTAATTTTTATAATTATTTTAAGTTTTAATAGTTTTTAAATCATTTTAAATAGTTTTTATTAGTTTTAAAATTTCTAAAAATAGTTTTTAATCTTTTTAGGTCATTTTAGAGGTTTATCAATTGGAAAATCTTTATTTGGGCTTTTTGATAATTTATTTGATTTTTAGGGCTTTAATTAGCATTTAAAAATTGAATATTTAATTATTTAAAAGGTTTGAAAAAGTTTTGATCATTGGTAAACTCTTAGTTATTTATTTTTTGATTTTTGGTGAATTTTTGGTAGTTTTTAGAATTTATTTTTATTTTTGTGGTTTTTTAAGGTTCTACGTTTTAACTTTCTAGTAGTGATTTTTTGTTAATTTTTATTTTTTACGTCTTCGTCATCTTCTTTTCTAATCCCCTTCTAAACCAATCATTAATCACAAACTTTTACAAGTTTTTCACAACACATATACCTCCTTGGGAAACGAACTTCCATACCATTAAGGGTCATTAACACTTGATTTTTCCTAAAGTCATTTGTTTGATACTTACCGCTTTTACGCCTTTTCCCTAAAAGGTCGTAATTTTACCACAATCATTTTGGCGCCGCTGCCGGGGAGGTGTGTCGTGATTAATTTGTATTGTTGTTTTTAATATTAACCAATATAGTATTTGTATCAGTAGAACTCTACTAATACGTATTATCGGTTTTCTTGGTTTTTCTTGTACAAATATTATTACTATATTGTATTAAGTATCACAATAAATTCACAATATCTCCAAAAGTGTGAAAACACAACCTTAATTGGGATTTCATCACTCAATTATTGTATTCGAATCTCAAACAAAAAGAAAAAGGCAAAAATAGATAAATACTTTCGTGAAGCTCGATTTTGAAAAATACGAACTATAAGGTGGGTATAAGGCGGGTATTATAAAATATACCCTAAGGAAAAAGGCTCTTAAGTGCTTCGCGCCGCCTCGTTTCCCCGCTTGCTTGTGAGTATTTTGAGATTGAAGGCCAATCGAGGGTTTTACCGCCCAAAGTATTATTACGTATAGTATATTTGCTTGGTTTCTTTGTGATTAAAACCTCTTGAACAATTTGGTTTTCACCAAAGTTCTAAAGTCATTCGAAGGCGTTCACTCCACGTGATCGTTTTCATTCCTTTGAGGCTTCTTTAATCAAGAGTTTGATTCGAGGAGAGATTTTGTAGATTGTTGTCTACGAAGATACACCAAAATCCAAAAAAACTAAATATCATCAAAAACACAAAAAAATTGAAAATTCACAAAACACCCAAAAAGAATCTTCTTTGCTCACCTCCCATTCTTCGTGAAGTTTATGATCACTCGTAATCAAGCAAAACGAGCTCGTAAACAACTTCAAAAGCAAGCCAATCAAGAGACGTTGATTGTTGAAGAACCTCCAATTGTTGAACCTATTGTAGAACAAAGAGTCGTCATGGCTAATCGTACTATGATGGAGTTGCTACAAGCACCCACCGAGGGTTTTGGAGAGGCTATTGTGATTCCCGCCATCCTTGCGGAGAATTTAGAGATTAAGACGGGTTTAATGTCGATGTTGCAAGCAAATAAGTTTAGAGGTCACGAGAAAGACAACCCGCATTACCACATTAGGAATTTTAACCGTCTCACCGCCACTAGCAAGTTTAAGGATGTTCCACATGACGCCATTAAGATGATGTTGTTTCCATACTCGTTGGATGGACCCGCAAAAATTTGGCTCGAGAAAGAACCGCCAAATTCGATTTTGACATGGGCCGATCTCGTTTCTAAGTTTGTGAACAAGTTTTTTCCACCATCTAAAACAACACACTTGAAAAATGAGATTTCACGATTTGTGCAAAGAAATAATGAAAGTTTTTCAATGGCATGGGAACGCTTTAAAGAAATATTACATGAATGTCCACACCATGATTTTACGGAATTGCATCAAGTGGATACTTTTTATAATGGGCTTAATGATCATGAACGAGATTATTTGAATGCCGCCGCGGGTGGTAATTTTTTGTGCAAGACGACGAATGAGGCTTTACAAATCATTGAAAATAGATCTAAGGTTTATAACCCTCGTAACACACCGAGTGTTGCCAATATGGGTTCGTCATCTTCGTCACAATCGTCTCGTAGCATTAACGCCTTACATGATGAAGCTAATGAGGAAAATCGGTTTTTTGATAGATTTGCTAATCTAATGTCCCATTGGAAGGCTCAAGAAGCTTCCAATTCCGCTTCGGTTAAAGCGGTTGCTAAGAGTTGTTTATCTTGTGGGGGAGCTCATGATCTTTCCGAGTGCATTACCGCGGATGGTAACACTTCGAGTGCTTATGTAGCAACGGGAACTTACAACCAAAACGGTCAAGGTTCCCGCCAAAATCAAGCTCCACCAAACCAAAATGTTAACAATTATCGAAACAACAACCAAGGTAATTACCAAGGCAATACACGCAATTACAACAAGGGGAATTATCAAAGTGGGAATGGACAAATTTTTAATCAAAACCAAAACCGTGATTTTTAAAACACTACACAAGGTTTTCAAAATGCTCACACTAAAAATTTGCAAGGAGAATTTTTGGATTATGCTAAAGCAAATGATGCTAAATTTGATAACATGCAACGTGAGATGATTAGCTTAAGATCCGAGTTGAAAAACGAGTTAAAAAATGAACTTGCTAATGAACTCAAAACTCATGCAAACAAAATGGAAGGAAATGTCCAACGTCTACAACAAAATCAACAAAAGATGGAATTAGGACAACATGAGATTAAGCAAGAGTTATTAAAAGCGGATGCTAGGCAATCAAAATTTGAGGACCGAATGGCTAAGATGTTTGAAGCAATCATGTGTAAACCCTCTTCCTCGGGTGGTCTTCCTAGTGATACCATTAACAACCCGAGGGGAGAAATGAAGGTTATTACTACACGAAGTGGTAAAACTTTCAAGGAACCAATCTCTCGTCCAAGTACTTCTACGGAGAAGGAAATCGAGAAAGAACCCGAGGTGATGGTCGAAAAGGAGCACATTACAATCCCACGAAGTACCGCTCAAACCACACCTACGGTTGAACCAATACCAATTGTGGAACCCGAGTTTCCAAGACCATTGCCTAATGACCAACCCACACCACCTTTACCCTACCCTTCGAGACGAAACAAAGAGAAAGCACAAGAACGGAACAATTATCAATTTGAGCTATTTATGAAAATGTTTCGTGATATGCATTTTAACATAAGTTTTGCCGACGCTCTTATCATGATGCCTCGATTCGCCGCAAACTTCAAAAGTATGCTAAACAACAAAGAGAAGTTACAACAATCGTCTAGTTGTTCATCGGTTTTTCTTAGCCGCATACCACAAAAAGTCGGTGATCCCGGTAAATTTTTGATTCCGTGTGCAATTCAAGATATGGAGGAATGCTACGCCTTGGTCGATCTTGGTGCTAGTATTAATTTAATGCCTCTTGAGATTTTCAAAACGCTTTCGCTTCCGGCTCTTACTCCTTCGAAAATGTCTATCGAGATGGCCGATCATTCTACGATTTTAGCATGTGGAGTAGCCGAGGACGTTTTCGTTAAAGTCGGAAAGTTTTACTATCCCGTTGACTTTATCGTTGTAGACATTCCTATCGATCGAAAAGTTCCTCTCATTTTGGGTCGTTCATTTTTGGATACATCAAGAGCACTTATCGATGTTCATGCTCGAAAAATCACCCTTCGTTTCAATGAAGAAGAACTTGTCATCAATGCAACACAAAACTCCAATCTTTCTCATGTCTATCCTATTGCAACTTTAAACCATGGTGATTCAACCAATGTCGTTTGCAAAGAATTTTCACCAAGAGTTTTAGGAAATGTCGCCAAAAACAATTTACCATTTCCTCCGCCGGTGGAGGTTATGAGTGTAAAGCCTACAAAGAAGAAACCGTCAATACTTGAATCGAAAAATCCTTCACCTCACCTAGAACATTCATTCTTGAAAAGTGTTGATAAGTTGCCGGTTTCTACGGAAGATCTTTCGGATGATGAATATGTAGACCCGCATGGGGAGGTTTTTTTCGTCGATAAACGTTTTGAGAACTTGCCACCACCAAAACCAAAACGGTTTACTAATGTGAGAATTTTTAGTGTGACTAACATCGTCTTAGAAACACCGAATATTTTCGACATAATCAAAAAGGGTTTTCATAAGGAGAGTTTAAAAGATAAAAAAGGAAAAGATTTTAAATGTGATTTAATTGATTTTTCTACAAATCTAACTCCGTCATCACCACGTGTTTTGAGTGCTACAAACTCGTCTACTCCTATTGATGATGCTTTGTGTGGTCTTAGTATGGGGGAAGCCCCTTATGTTCCCTCATCCTTGTCCACCGAGGACGAGATATTCGATCCCGGAATTTCATGTAAAGGGAAATCTCGGTCTTCCACCGATGCAATAAATGGAAAATCTTTCTATTTGCTTGGTGCGAATCTACCTCGAGTAGCTCAAAAGTTTGTCATACCAATTGTCCCACCCTTCTACTTCTCATCTCTTTTCTTCAAACTCGTTGAGTTTATGGCACATGTTGAAGTGGCGTTAATTTGTTTTTCCAATGAAAACGAGAACGCCATCTTCGATCCCGGTATTTTGCACCATCAAAGGACTTAGTTCTAAATACCGGTTGCTTTTTGGGCCTTGATTATCATGTAAGCCCCATCAAAAATTGACCATACCATGATTTTCCCTAAATATTCACATTTATGGGGGATCGAGTCGAGCTCATGACTCGGTAATCAAAAATGAGGTGCCTCGTGGGGGAGATCCCATGCTTATCTTTTATGCTCACTATTCACTAATAAGGGGACTTGTACCCTTTCAACTCGTTGTCTCGTGGTTGTTTGTGATTGTGTTATCTAGATCATCATTATCTACGACTGAAGACTCTCATGTTCGTTTACGTGAGCCTCCATCGTTCGTTTGAAGAAGTTTTTCACGAATCCATGACATATCATTTATTGTTCTAACAATTATCTTTTAGCATACTTAATAAACGGCTTTAGATATATTGTTGATCACCCTTTCCATGCTAGATCCTAAGCATTCGACTCTTCGTCTCTAGTATGGGGGTGCTCCACCTTTAGACTCGAAACATTGAGGACAATGTTTACTTTTAGTATGGGGTGGTGAATAGGTACTTGCTTTGCTATGCCCTCACGCTTTCCAATTTTCGATGTTTTGTTTTGCTAATAAGGCTAAAAATGGCCAAATTTTAAAATTTTTCTTAGTTTTCATAAGTGTTTTAAGACACGAATGTATATTTTCCGTTGGGTAGAATAAGAATTAATTTTTGACTTGATGGGCATTTGGAGCCATTTACATTCCTTAACCCGCTCAATTCAAGTTTTGCTAGACTTTTATATAGGGAGCTTTAAAACGCGAAAGTCTTAACTCTTACGGGTTAAGAACAAAAACTTTTCGCAAGTTCCTATAACTGATTCTAGAAAGTCACTTATCAAGGGAACTTTAAAACGCATTCTCTAAACATGAAAAAGTCCAAGAAAGTGCAAGATCCTATAGGTGGCTTGAAAACCCAAAACTTTGATTTGATATAGTCTTAATGAAAGCTAATCCAAATTTGGCTTAATTTTGACTTGCATGGCTAAGTATTCACGAGTCTCTTTAATTAGAGGTCTTTATATAATGAAGAACGAGAAATGATAGAGTTAGACAAGTGATCATGCTAAACGTAGAACATGAAAGTGTTCTTTCAAAAACTCATATGTTTTTAATTGTGGCTTTTTTCTTCCCATAAGATCAATGCATTAGGAATAAATCATAAATGCAATAAGTAAGGTCGTACGATTTGAAAGGTTACTTAGCCTCTAGCGCAAGATCGTTTAAAAGTTGCTAGGGGTTGAATAGAGTTCATAGCCAAGGCATAACTTATTGAAGCGGGACGCGAAGATTGACGATTATCCAAAAAGGCCCTAACAAGGCATGAGGAGCTCTATTTTTGCTAAAGATCCAAAGATGATGTGAAGTATCATTATTCCTAAATCAATATGAAGGATCGAGACACACGACGAGAAGCAATTACTCCCCTAAAGATCATGGAGAAAGTCTATCCAAAAAGACCCTAACAAGGTATGAGGATAAATATATCCAAGTCCGAAAAGGAGGCGGATCGTTGTATATCAAAATCCAAAGTAAAGATTGAAGAAAAATGATGAAGTCGTGGTCCAATATGAAGAATCTCTCAAAAACGTCAAGTGAAGAAATTCCAAATATATGAAGAGAAGACCATAATTTCAAGAATGTCTTCCCAAGATTTGAAGTATGAAGTACATGCCAAATATCGGTCCGAGGAAGGTCTCAAATCGTGAAACGAGTTATGCCAAGATATGAACTTAAGGAGATACACGAGAAGCCGTTTTAAAAGATTTTGTCCTTCGGCTAACTATTAATCAAATCGTGCTACTTTGCTTTCGGACTAATAACTATTCAAATAAGTCAATATGAATCACTTGTGATCCATGACAAATAGATAAAAAATGCTAGTAACCCATTTCCTTTTATAATAACTAGGATTGCGGGGAGAAAAAGTATTACACAATTTGGACGTATGAGTAGTGTTAGCATTGTGACTTGTACCAACAATGATCTCGTTTTTGCACTTAGCATGGAATGTATGACAATCAAGGATGACGAAGTTTACTCTAAGGGACATTTACTTGTTTCTATTCTTTGACCCTAAAAGTCACTTTTTGTGATGAAAATCATACATTATGTCTTTACACATCTTCGTAGTATGATGCAAATCTTTTACTTTTCAATAAAGGTTAATAAAATTGAACCTTGGTGATGCTTAGATACTTTATTCTAGCATTGAGTGAGGGCACGGCAATGGCTTAGTATGGGGGAGTGATGAGATGGCATTTATACATGATCTCATCATTCTTTTCGGGATTTTAATGCATAAAAATGACATAAAATACCATATATATGCTTGTGTTTGTTTACTTGTATATTTTAGGTATGGATATCGTGAAAAAGACAAAAGATCACAAGATACAAGGAAAAACGGACACGAGAAACGAAGCCGTACAAAGAACCGGGCCCTAATCATGGAATTCTCAACAAAATACCTTGAAGACTTGAAGACAAACAAGATTGATCCTCAATTATTGAAGAAATGACACTTAAAACCCTTGTATATTAATTACAAGTTTGGTCCCTTAAGTTTGTCAAAATTACACAAAAGGTCCTTCAACTTTGAAGAAATGGCAAGATTAGTCCCTCAACAAATCAAAATTGCCAATAATGGTCCCTCATCAAGCCAAAGATACATTGAAGACCTTTAAAGATCAAGAATGTCCAAGATCAGCCCTTGAAATATGGAAAAATGTCAAAAATAACCCTTGAAACACTTTTTGGAAAGTTTGTGCCAAAAATGACAAGTTGTGAAACGTTGATACAAAGGAAATGGGCGCTGATAGAAGTTTACTTACAAATGACAAAAGAAAGGAAAAAGAAGGGCTAATGTTGTGCATATGAAACATTTAAACACAAAATTGCGCCAAACACACTCCCACTCCACCAAAACCGGATCAAAATGTTTACTATTCACCCCAAGAACCCAGTTACCACTTCACTTAAAACAAAGGGTAAAGACAAATTACCCAGGCACATGCTTGATTCACATGCCCAGAAACCTATCCCACACCAAAAACCCTCATCTCCACTCACCAAAGGGTCCCACCCATTCACCCGTCCACCTATCACATCACAACTTCCTCACCAAGGCTTGCCACGTGTCAAGATCAACAGCCCACATCATTTGCTTCATCACAAAGCTATTTTAAACGGTTTGGATGCATTTTGACAGCTCACACCAAGAAAAACGTCTGGAAGGACTTAGGGCATTTAGGGAATTTCACATCTAGGGTTTGTGAATAGTGCTAGCCTTGGCATTTGCCTATATAAAGACTCCTCAACCTGTGAGAGAGCTTTGTTCCAGATTTTAGCTTTTAATCTTTGTAATTCCTTTTTATGAAATAAAGTTTGAATTTCTTAAAATTTTGAGTTCTAATCTGTTATTTATAAAAGTTTGGTGTTTGAGAAGCTAAAATCTGAGTTCCATTATCTTGTTTGAAGGTTTTTGAGGCAAGGTTTTAAGTGATAAAGCTTGTGCATCAAAAATCAGAAAGTTGGCATTATTTTTGATCTCACCTTGTGGTTTGTTCTTCTTAGCAGCTTGGAAGCTGGTACTTGTTTTGCTAGTACCTCAGCTCAAACAATCCAAGGCCTGGATGTAGGTCTTGGAGGTTTGCATCTTCTTCCCTTTTCATTTTCTCTTTAAGTTTCTGATTATTTGTGATTTTTGTGGATTTATGCTTGAATCTGTGTTATTGTGGTTGAATATTGTTGATTTGGCTTGGTTTGATGTTATTGAGGTGTTATTGATCTGATTTGTGGGTTGAATCTTCATAAGCCTTTGAAAATTTGTGAAATCAAGTTTTAAAAGGGTGTTTGGGATTACTGCATAAGTTGGATTTGTGGTTTGTTAAGTGCTTGTGTGTTGTTAGCAAGTGTTGGTATCTGTTATTTAGGTGCATATGTTCATCTGTTTGCAGGTTTTGTGGGTTTGATCACATAGATTCATTATTTGGCTATAAAATCTTTAAAACTTGGTAAAATTGGCTAGGATTTTGAGGACACCTAGATCTAAGCATAGGTTAGGGCTAACAAGTGCTAAATCATAGTTAATCACACCAGGGAAGAAGGATTTGAGGCTTGAAATTGGATCAAGTGTCAAGTATATCAGCAAAACTTGTCTGCATATTGTTCATTGTTCATCAGAAACATTTTGTGCTTTGATCTTGTTGATTACTTTGATTCAGTGTTTGATTCTTGTTACTTTGTGTTTGTTCTTAGTTTATATAGCTTGTGTATGCATCCTGTTAAGTTTGGTTGGCGTATTCTGCTTAAATTTGCTTATTAAGTGCTTAACTGCTTATTTCCCTATCTGGAGCATATCTGGTGACTGTTTGGCTTATTGTGGCTTATTGTGTGAACCATTTTGTGATTTTATTGTTGCTATTGACTCCTTGTGATTCACTGATCACAAGGGTGCCTTTGTTTCCAATTGAATCAAACCAGAACTCTCATATAAGCTTGGTCAAATAGTCAAAGCAGTGGGAACTCCTTTCCCCTGCTGGTTGCCACTGATAGTGTAAATTTGGTGTCAGCTTATCAATAAGCTATAATAGCTTATTCCAACCAGCAACAACTTTGTTTTTGTAATAGGTGCTCATATTTTGACCCATTTGTTCATACTGGAGCATTTGGGTGGTTGACTTTTAGGTTTGACTAGAAAACCAACTCCTTTGACTTTTACATAAGTTCATTTGTGCTTATTCTGGCTTATTGGTTGTGCTTATTGGATTTTTGTTGATTGATATTGCTTATTGAGTCCATTTGAAAGCTTTTGCAAGTTGAATCAAGTCCTGAGGTGCATTATTTCTCAAAAACGACTATTTTGTCGTTTTGTGGATTTTTGCTTTTCTATTTTCTGGCTTATTGAGTGTGCTTTTTGGAAATTTCTTTTGACAGATCTCTTAAGCATCCTAAAAGAGGATTGTGAGTCAAATTAGAGCTTATGGCATTCGCTTATGGCTTAATGGGCTGAAAAGCCCAATAAGAATAAGCTTGGTGTTTAATAAGCTGTGATAAGCTCATATTCAGCTTTTGGGCCTTTAGAGTTTTGTTCTTAGAATTGAATTTTAAGTCAAATAGGGCTTTTCCAAGTCAATTGGGCCAAGTTTGACTTTTTGGGCCCAAAAGCCCATTTGTGTTGACTGATTTTGGATTTGGCCCATTTGAGGGCCCAATAGGGGTATTCTGGTAATTTCACTTTGATTTTCTGATTAATTAGGTTAAAATAAACTAGTTTTCAAGTTTTTAGAATTTTTTATAATTTTTGGATTTTTAATATTATTTTATTATTATTTTATTATTATATTTAAAATTTCACATTTTCCAACTTTTTACATTTTTCTTAGGTTAATTACATTAAAATAGGAATTTAACAACTTTTAGAATAATTTTATCACTTTTAGATTAATTTTTATAATTATTTTAAGTTTTAATAGTTTTTAAATCATTTTAAATAGTTTTTATTAGTTTTAAAATTTATAAAAATAGTTTTTAATCTTTTAGGTCATTTTAGAGGTTTATCAATTGGAAAATCTTTATTTGGGCTTTTTGATAATTTATTTGATTTTTAGGGCTTTAATTAGCATTTAAAAATTGAATATTTAATTATTTAAAAGGTTTGAAAAAGTTTTGATCATTGGTAAACTCTTAGTTATTTATTTTTTGATTTTTGGTGAATTTTTGATAATTTTTAGAATTTATTTTTATTTTTGTGGTTTTTTAAGGTTCTACGTTTTAACTTTCTAGTAGTGATTTTTTGTTAATTTTTATTTTTTACGTCTTCGTCATCTTGTTTTCTAATCCCCTTCTAAACCAATCATTAATCACAAACTTTTACAAGTTTTTCACAACACATATACCTCCTTGGGAAACGAACTTCCATACCATTAAGGGTCATTAACACTTGATTTTTCCTAAAGTCATTTGTTTGATACTTACCGCTTTTACGCCTTTTCCCTAAAAGGTCGTAATTTTACCAAGCATCGGCTATATTTTTTTAAATTGCTCGGCAATTTATTTGCACAGTCATTACTAAGGAACACATCCTAATTGATCCTATATCCTTTCTACATAATGCGTCGGTATCTACATTCACCTTTCATGATGAAATAATTATCATGACCGTATTCATTAAAAAATTCTTTCTTCACATTTTTTTATGTTTTAGTTTCATCTCAACTATCATTTTTATCCATTTTACTCAATTTGGCGTCTAAAGCGTCGATAATTATACAAGTAATTAAATAATAAATATTTAATTTTTATGAAACGTAAATGTAAAAATTTTAAATTTCTTAGTTCCACCAATTATAAAAATGTTCAAAATAAATTTGAATTTAGTTAACACGATTTTTGTTGATTTATCGAAAATAATTAATAAGATTCGTAAATGTTCGAAAAATCTTTGTTTATACTTTGGTCAAAATTTTCTTAGTTGAAAAGCAAAAATTGTCATTTCAAATTTTAAGACATGGTTTAACGGTTTCCTCAATCCCTCTTAGGTTGTCTTGAGGTATACACGAACATTTACCCCTAAACAGGAGTTTAGTTAAATGATTTTTGTATAAGGGAATAATCCTTTAAAAATCCTTTGTTAAAACATTTGTCAAAACATATTTCCATTTTCTTTGTGGTAAAACCTAAAGTCTTAAAAAGGGCTCTAATTTTAGAAGACTCAATATAGATTCCATTATCTATTAATCACATGGTTAAATAATGTAAAGGATTAAGTCTTTCATCACATGTTAAATATTCAAGGTACAGGTTTTTATTGTTCGGCCAATTCAGGGCAATTTATAAATAACTATTAACTCATTCTTATTCTTATAAACAAACAGATGGTCCTTAATGATCGCAAGCATGAATTTATCAAATTACAGCCTACACACGTGATTCACCAAATTTATGAATGCTACATGTGCATTGGCCAATCCAAACAACATCACGTGAAACTCATAATGTTCATTACAAGTTCTGGATGTAGTGATTGGAATAGATAATCTTTTTCGCAGATGCGAAGTTGATGATAACCATGCCGTGGATCAAATCTTTAGAACATACGCTAGAACCTTGTAAATGATCGAACAAATCTTCCATTTCGAGTCATGGATATCGTTTTCGATTGTCAATTTACTCAGTTCACCGTAATCTATAAATATAAGGAATGATAACACCATAGCTCTTCATGATGACGAGCTCGGTAGAATAAAATCTTTCTCCGACAACTCTCTCAGTTGTACGGTAATTCCTTTAATTTAGATGGTGCTGATGTACAGTGCACAAGCCACAGGTGCAGCACCGGGAATATAATCAATACCAAATTCAACTTGCCTTAATGGCGAAAGTCTAGGTAATTCACCAGCAAATATCTCCTAAAGTTTCAGATAACAGAAACCTCTTTTAATACATTCATGTTAAGTTCTTTCTAGATTATAATATCTATGACTAATTCACAATCATTCATGGTATAATTTCAAGTCATCCATCAAGAATTATTTAGATTACTTTTGATAATCAATATCTTATCATTTAGGGGAATTCAATTCGAGTTCCCATCAATTAAGACAATGTCGTCATGTCATAATCAATCAATCCATTCTACTGGCTCTATCAGCTTTCTAGTTTTGTTGCCGTCGATAAGATGTGAACTTCTCAAAAGACTAATAATAACTCATAATCCTTCACAAGTTCAAGGATATCCGGAGACATAACTAACCTTAAAAAGAGTAAGGTCAACGCATAATCTACGCGAGAGAATTTCAAATCAGATACAGACGAAAACATTTAACGAATATGAATATATCCCATGTTTTCATAATTTGAGTACGCATTCGAAAGCTCCTCGGATCGTTACCCAGGTCATTCAAATGAAATAAAATCATAAGAAATGATAAGAACGTCAATACATCCAGTCGGGTATCAACACTCGGTAATCAGATACTTTTCCTAAGAATCTCACTACGGGAGAATTGGACAAGAAGGGAATATCAATTGTCAAATAAGACAAATTCCATAGATGAGTAAATTCGACTCAGAAGAATAGATGCTACAGGCACATATGTAGGTGTCCCTAACACTATGTCCCTATTTTTCACTTCTTGCAGATCTCATAAAATTTAATCTTTCACAACCTTTAAAGAAAATGTAGTGTTTATTCATTAGTTTTATGGTGACTACTAATCAGCCTTGCATGGTCCATTCCAAATTGTATGTAGGCGCGCAACTATATACAATTTCAAGATTAACGATGCAATACTCAGTTCGTCAAAATTTTATCATCATGTTTATAATAAAAACATTTTTATGCTTAATTCTTAAATAAGAATCAAAAATAAACTTACAAAGATTTTCTTTGTTATGAAAACAATTATGTTTTCCGAGGTGTTTGTTAACAACTTCATTTCGATAATGATCACTTATAAATCTCACTTTGAATAATCCTTATAGTGATGAAAATTCAATTTTCTCAAAGGATACTGTTTTAGCTTTATAAAAACAATGAGTGATCTGCAAAAGAGTGATGAAGAGTTGTTCACCAAGAACTAACTACAATATATCAGGAAATGAGCTTTAGCCAAATAATCATGAGGTTCATGACCTTGATGGCACTCAAAAAGAATAATCCACAACGTAACTCAATTTGATATGAGTACTTGTTCAATGGTTGCATCACTAATGCGAACATTAGGATGAAGTAATAAAAGATAGATAACATCGATACACGTAGAATTTAGCAATCAAAGGTAGTCTTTTCGTCAATCACAAACAAGTCAAAATTGTACCGTAACACATTACGTGTCACTATGTCATACAATTCCATGAACTCATCCTACCAACTGATGTCTCAGTTAAGTTAGGGATTTTTAAAAGATACCACAATGAATACTAATCTACAAGAGTCATGGGGGTTTCACATGTCCCGGAAGATCCATCGGTCCCCATTCAGAAGAAGATTTCTTCAATTTATTTATTAGACACTAGGCATCCTCGTCATTGAACAATGGTCTAGGAACAACCCTTAACACGAACTAAAAATCATTTAAAACCTTATAATTCAATCACAGAACTTAATGACTTCCTCTTAACAGTTTCATATTCCATACGGGTTAAATTTTACTTTATTCAAGTTTCAACCAATTTTATACTCAATTCGATATCCTACCTCATTTTCCAATACTTTCAACCTTATTCTTAGACCTTAATAGGGCAATAAAAGCTCAATATGATCAATACTTAATTTCCAATCCTATAGCTCCTTCATTAATAGTTATCAAATGAGTCACTAGTATGAAATGAATCACACATTCAATTAGACTTCTCGGAAAGGTACTAGTGGCATGAGGCTTTTGGGTAATGGTTCTAATGACAGCCTCAAGTGCAACATTCAGCCTTTCGATTTCATATTTAAGAATTGGGTAACAACGAATCATATGACATCTTTCTAGGTGGTAACGTTTTGTCAAACTCCACTCTATAAGGAAAGATCGTCATGACATCGATATCAGTTTTAATCTCGCCAATTCTTCTTCAATATCATAATCAACTAATATTAACGTTTCTACGAATATAAATCATTTGTTGGGATCATAAATATCCACAACTTGGTTTAGATCTAAGATAGCTAGAATTCCTACGAGAATAGCTTCGATTAATTTACTAGGGGATTTAGGGTTCCTTGTGACAATCTACGTCGTATGAATACCTCGTATAAATATAGAAATAATCATCAAACAATCATGTAATAAAATTACATCATATATATATATATATATATATATATATATATATATATATATATATATATATATATATATATATATATATATATATATATATATATCTTTATCTTTACATTATATATAAGAGGAGGGATTTGCCACGTCATCAATCAAGGCATTAATCCCAGTCAGCACATTGGGCTTACAAAATCCCGATCCCAAAACTCCATAAAACTTTAAATTATCACCCAAAACTTTAAATTGAATCCCAAACTCGACGATATCATCACCGATTAATTCTCATTCCTTCAATATCTTTTCTTTAAGATTCTATCTATCTCTAATGTTTAATTAGTATGCATGTCCTGTTTCACAAGTCCAATCTAATCTACTTTTTTGGGTGATTGTGTCATATATTCAGGTTTTTGAAAAATTGGGATTCAAAATTGTGAATTTTCGATGTTCAGCTTGCAGGTATGTTGTTTCATATTTGTATGCATCGTAGTTTTTTGGGTTAATTTTTAGAATGTTGTATTGGGTTTTCATTTGTTACTAATTGTTGGGGGCTTTAATTATTTGTATTGTTAGATTGACCTATATGTTAGAAGAGGTATGTTCAAAGATAGATTACTGTTATGGAATTGAATAATCGAGTGTATGCAATAATTATGGTTTTTTATGTTTGATATGGTCATAGAGAAGCCAGTATTAACAATTTAGTTGGAGGGACACCACGGTCCAGAATCAAGTTTAGTGAGAATCAAAATCTTCTTCATAAATGGAATAACTAATTCAAGCATTACCTTCAAAAATCCTTATCTCATGTTTTAGATTGTATTATTTTTCGAACTTAGTGGCAGATTAGAGGGAGACTAGCATAATCCATTGACTTATACAATTTTTGGATTTTATTGTTTAACTTTGAAGGATGTGACAAGGATTAACACCAGTATGATATGAGTTTTTGTGATGGAAAATTATCTATAGTCTGACTTATACACTCATATTCTTTTGGGATTTATGTAGGTTGCCATCATACAAATTAACTCACACAGTGTGAACCGCCCAGTAATGTCACAACTAAAATATACAAATTAACATTTGCTTGTAGAGTTGCATCCCTTAAGAATGGTCTAACAAGGGGCGGGAATATGCTTTACAAGAAGCCATTCAAGGATATTGTTCTCTGTGAGTTTCCCACTAATCGGTAAGGATGTTAAATATTGATTTGGTGTTTTTGGTGATGTTTTATACATATATTATTTTGTAATCAGTCATTGTTAGTGTGGGATTTTATGTAGGTACAACGGGCTGATCGTTTAACTCCCTGAATTCGGGTCAAATACAACCACTGCGTTAAGGGCCTAGAGATATTTGTTTGCAGGGTATGTCATGGTAATGTAGGGATTTGCAAGACGTTAGATGCTCTGGAACTGTCTTTCACACCCGCAAGAAAAACAAAACAAGTATTGTCATGTTCGTTGGTCTACAAGGTATATTAGTACATACACTTTATGTTTTTTCAATGAACCCGTAGATCCATATATAGAGTCATGCTAATACTAATCGAGTCTTTCTTTATCTATTCAGTTGTAGTTGTTGAAAGAAAGAAAATAGCACAAGTTTTATCTATCCAAATTATGTGTGTGCGTTTGTCTTAAAAAAACTATACATGATTTGTTTTAGGGGTGTTTGTCTCGAAAATATATAAGCAGCTTATGGCTTATTTGATTTTGGGCCTTATGTTTCATTAGCTCACTTTTGGTGACTTATTTTGAAACTTTTGGGTTTATATAAAATTATTTTTTATTGTATATGTTATTTATTATCGAATACAACATAATACAAATGCATGCTTATTATTTAAGTAAATCTTCAGAGAACATGGTATATATTTAGAACATGGTCTATATTTAGTACTGATACTGAATTCACCTTACTAAAAACTCTTTATTTTTGTTTCCTGTCTCTGTTTCCAAGTTAATGTTTATGTCTTCGAATTTGATGTCATATCCGAAAATGGAGAACAGTAAACTTGATGGGCAGAAGATGTTAAAAAGGATCTATGAACGAATACACTAAATTTGCAACGAAGGATTAGCTTACAATCATAGAAAAGCATGATATCTATCCACATGTTATTAACCTATTAATGATAATTGATGATCAGGTTGACCTTATGTAACGCACGCTCATGCTTTTGATGAACATAGAAAAGAAGCAGTAACAAGGGTTATGATCAGATCAGATCAGAAAGTAGACACCAATCAATCCAACTATACTCTAAACTTTTTCAACTTTGAGATACAAAAAAAGATGTAAGTTTAATCTCGAACACCAAATCAACTCCCAATATCTATCTAGAATGGCTAGCTTTTTTGGTTGTCATACTCAGGGTCGGTGTCATATGTAGAATCATAACAAGTAAACTACAAGGAAACCTTATGCATTCAAGGCATTCTTGACTAGAACGATATAAGACTTGAGAAAGCTTATTTGTCTATTATCTAATGGCAACAGGCAGCCTGAAGCAAGAATCTATAGCTGAAGTAACTGGAGTGGAACAAGGTAAGGCACCACCCATCAATCAACATCATATTTAGTTGTTCTTATATACGAGACATATGATGTTTTCATTTGTTATAGAGGTAACTTTTGTATATATGAATGTCGGCAGGAATACAAGAGCAGCTGATGCGTTTGCAAACTTGGCACAACTGATCTCAACCTACATCAGCTTTTAAATACCGCTTGGTTCTTTTGCAGATGTTATTGCGAGATAGGCTCCAGGATTAAATGCCGTAAGCTCTTTTGATTAATAAAATCTTGATAAATAGCAGCACGCGAGCAACACTCATCCATTTAGATAGATAGTTTTTGCTGCTATATGTTAATGAGTATCTTGGGTATTGAAACATTTACGGGGTATAGGTCAAGATTTAAGATGTCTAGAGTATCTTGGATATTATCACTTAAAGTCTGATAACTGATTTAAGAATTATGAATTAAGCCGGTTCATAATGAAACACTCATTGTTCTTATTTATGCATAATGTCCTTGAAATGCTCTGGATTGTCCCTTAATTTTCATAGATTGGTCCAAATGAACCGATATGTACCAATGCACGAGTATGAGCTGGTGTAAGGTCAATTGTATCATTCTTGATGATGTTTAAATCAAGGTATTGTAGTGCAGTGTTGAAAGTTTACACAAGCCCCCAGACTTATTGTATCACTTATGTAGCTTATCATAATTTTATCTATGATTTCAGGATAATAGAGTTGTAATTCATTCAATTCTTGCTATTGGTTGGCAGATTCAAGTTATTTTTTTTTCCTTTAGTAATAAAAGACTAATATTGAATGATTCAGTTACTCCTCCATGGGTGAGCCTCAGATTCAGTTATATTTTCTTATTGGACGTATTTATGCTGTTGTGAGCCCTCTTTTGATTCCTTTTCTCCTGGTATTCTTCGCACTCACATATTTTGTTGAACACAGATTATAAATGTTTACAATCAAGGATATGAAAGTAGTGTCGCATTTTTGCCTGATGTACATGGACGCATAGTTGCAGCATTGGTCATATCACACGTACTTTTGAAGGAATTGCTGAGCACGAAAGAAGCTGCTTCATAAACTCCATTTCATCTAGCACTTCCAGTTATGACTATTGGGTTTCATATATGCTGTAAAGGTGGCCTGCATTTATCAGATTCACATTGCAGGTATGCATTTTGATTTTCACTTTAAAGATTTTTTATCCATTTTTAGCATTTGTTGATGGACTGTTTGGCTCGGCTAACACAAATGTGTATTTTGAATACATACTCTTTTATTACCTTTTTAGTAAAATGATATACCTTTTGTCGTCGGGTAAAAAACTTTTGACTATCATTAAAAGACCTTTTACTTGTCAGAAATGAAAAGATGTATCGGTTCTAATGAAATCCATGAGATGAGCTCTTGAGTCAATATTCTGAAGGTCCTATATATGCATATAGAAAATTGTCACCCAATGCCATTGAGGGATAAAGATTAAAGACCTGTATTAGATCCACCAGAGGTCGATGTTGGATGGGGAGCAACTTGTGCAGCAAGTGATATTAAAGCTTCATCTGGAATACCCTATATGACGTTGTTTATCGCTTAATAATTTATATTATTTATTAAGTTCTCATGTGTGTTGCAGCATTGCTTTGTATCAAGGTGATCAAAGTCGCAAAAAAGTGCGCAAAGTTCAGCTACTGCTGCTGCGGATGTCAATGAAAGAAAGGAAACCCTCACAGACCCTACTCTATTATGATGTGCATTCAAGGAGCACAGGATATATAAATTCAGGTATGCAGTTGATTAATATTTGTTTTAGATAACTGATGATTAATCACCCGAAGGTGTTGCTGTCTGAAAGTGATAGACAAGTTTGTTCTGGATCATATGGTGTTCTGCTAAATTACAGGGTATCTGTGAAGAAATGGAGGAGGATGCTGTTATAGTATTTTTATCGTCTTCTAACGATTTTGATTGTTTCTTTTTACGTGCTGTGTTTTTATGGTCATGCGGGTTTCTCCTCTGTCAGGTTCCTCAGGTTTATTTCTCATTTGAATCACGACCATTTTATTATATGGGTCAAGGCAACCATAATTTTGTGCAAGTGGATACAATATTTTTCACTTTCAGTTTTGAGCTATCCGTTTTAATTAATGAGTTGTGTTCATCTTTCACTTTGACGAATGACAATGCCCAACCACCCAACATGGTTCAGGTCGTTAAGAATGGTTCTACAGTATGGTTCTTATCGAAAGAACATCTTGAGGCGGGTGATATGGTGTGATCAAGAAAGTCATTGAACTCCTATATGGTTGCGTCAGAGGGGACAATCTTTTGGGTTTAGACACTCATTGTGATCAAAATGGTTATGTTTTGGTACGAGTACTGACATACAAGATCCTGTCATGGGTTAACCTTGGAGCGGGTCACTTTTGGGCTGGCAGCAGGGAATTGGGTTCGTTTGAAGAAAGAAACAAGAAACACCTCTCCTGTTGGTATACTTCATTACATTAGCCGGGATGAAAATATTTAATCGGTACTATTGGGATTGTAACTCTTTTGAAAGGTGTGATTACTCAGACCTCTAGATGGCAGAAACTCATAGAAAAATTCATCTTTACATAGCTGCACTTGCTACAGGTTAATGAGGTTAAAAAACAAATATTTTTTGGTATATTGTTTTGTATGTGTTTCTCTTATGAAACTTTGATGCGTTGTAGTGTTTTTTTTTAACTGTATGCCAATGCCTTTTAAAGTAATTATATATGTTTATTTTGTTGCTAATTTAGATAAGCTTTTTAAGATATTAGAAGGATTTTAGAAAATCTTAAAACTCTATCAGACCAACAACTAAAGATGGTTTCTCTTAGGACGCAAACAATTAAATTGACTATGAAAGAAGTTTGTCCCTTTTACACTCCATATCTTTAATTAATAAACTACCTAAATAATTTATAAAGATAAAATAATTTGCATTAAATTTATTGTTTGCCCAGTTAAGACAGAAACTTGAAACGACACAACTAGGGGTGTTATTGGGTTGTCGGGTATTATAGGGTCGGGTCTATCAAGTTTTAAGATATTAAAAGAAATCAGGTTACCGGGTTCGGTGACATTCAGGTCGGATCATATCGGGTTGAGTGGTTCAGATTAAACAAAAGTTATGAAAAGTAAATAAGTATTTTGTTTCGATGGTACGTATGAGCTATATATTTTTTTATAAAAATAGTGTAGTGATATTTGATATATAGTTTAGTCGATAGACGTAAGAGCACGAGGTATGATTTGGTGTTTTCGTGTTGAGCCGTGGGAAAACACGAGAATTTTAGGGGGTATGGTGTGTGGTGGCTAAATGATCCTACAACACCAAAACTTCTACAACATCATATTTCACGCTCTCTGGTTGGCTTGAGCCATGGGGAAAAAATTGGGCCCACTTTTCTAAAAAAAAATAATAAAAAAAATTAAATACACGAAAACGCGAGACACGAAAATGCGAGAACGGGGTGTGGTTCTCGCGTTTTCGTGTCTCACGTTTTCGCGCGAACACGCGCGCCGTACTCTAGGCGCGAGACACGAAAACGCCATGTGGGATGTGGTGGCTCGCGTTTTCGGATGGCGCCGTGGGAAAACGCAAGGGAAAACCCCCCGTATCCTGTGCTCTAAGTGAATAGATGTAGAAAATGTTCTAAAGGTAGGTTAGGCATCTAATTTAATTCAAGTGATTTAAGCTATAATTATGAAAGGGTAAAAAACTATGCTTAATTATATACCTACCTATTATTATTCGTTGCTACAAGACTTATGTACGAGCCCTGTGTAGTCTTAAGTTATATAGGATGTAGGAACAATATCTTCATGAACTATAAGAAGTAGATATATAATTAAAATAACCTTTTTATTAAAATGTACTAATTTTGCATTTAAATTTATCTTGTGCCTTAGCCAGTTTGAATGGAAGAATGTTTTGTTGATACGTATTTTTAGACAACGTATATTATATTATTAACATGCTTACGATATCATTACGAGTTTTCATTTATTTGATAATTTTTTTAAGTTTAAGTAATATTTTGAAACCTGGTTTTTAGATCGATTTGGTCGAGTCACCGGGTCTGAATCAACTTGGGTCAACCAGATTTAAAAAAAAAGTTATATTTTTAAAAGTTAACAAAATATATATATAAATCATAAAACCCCCTTATATTGAAGATATAAACTGTTTACCAACGAATATAATATTTAAAAATAAAATTTCGTCGCAAATACTTAAAATTTACATATTTTCTTTTAAAAAAATACGAAAAAATCAAAATCCTGCCGGGTCTCGAGAACCGGGTTATACCGGGTCACCTCAAACCCATCGGGTCTATCCGGTTTATGGAAATGTGAAATCCGGGTCATTATGATCTGTTTTTTCGACCAGAATCGAGTCATTCGGATCGACCCGGGTCTGAAAACATCGAGTTTAAATAGATAAAGCTATGTTAGAATTGTATGTTTGATGTGTTGGCAAACCGGTTGAATTTTTATATTGAATATATGAACATATAGCTTTTAAGCCATTTTTCAAATTAGGAGTAGTTTATGTTAATGAATACCGATCAGAACAAACAGGAGTGGAATAAGCAAACGGCAAATGTTTAATGTAATAAATTTTTTGGCATACACTCAAACAATTAATTTTAATAATTTTTTTATATAAGAAAAAAACATATTTTCTATATTTTTTAAATTAAAGATCTCAGAAACTATTTCAATGAACTTTTTTTATTATTTTTTTATGAACTTACGTTTGAAAAAATCATATATGATTTTCCTTGAAATTATATATGATTCTAGGAAACCATGTATGATTCGTGCTACGAATTATATATGATGTTCTCAAACAAAAAAAGAGTTCGTCGAAAGTTTATACATATGCCTCTCTATAGAAAGATGATTTAATTCTCTTTACAATGGTGTATTTTTTTGTCATTTGACGATTTACGGTTTATTAGTATTGCGCAATGATCACTAGAATCCCATCTACTACACAACAAAGATAATTATATGATCTATTTCGGTAATTAGTATTGCACAAAGATAATGAAATTTTCGGAATTTAGGTGTTTACATGTTTGTAGTAGGGAAGTGTATCAATGGCACAAACACTCTCGCAAACATTAAACTTTTGTATAATACACAACTTTTTAACATCAATAATAATTAGCTAGACAAAAAAAACTGAAAACAATAATTACAAATCTTGCCCGCTCATCGAGCTAATTCATAAATTCATTAATTTTTTAACACTGATATATAAAATACAACGAATAACTCATATTATGCTTGAAAAAATACAGACAAATATTTACCTAAATAAAAAGGGTATTAACAATCATAAACCTACTTGTCACCTCTTTTTTAAAAATTAAATACGTAGTATCTCACAAACGTTAAACCGTCAAGCGACAATAAAATACATATTGCAACAAAAATTAAATCATCTTTCTATCGAGGGGCACATGTATATACTTTCGACAAACTTTTTTTTCAATTTTTTTCTTAAGTTACGTCTGAGAAAATTATATATGATTTATATCACAAATCATTTATAATTTTCTAAAATTTGATTCGTATCACGAATCATATATTATTTTCTAAAATCATATACGTCATTAAAAAAAAGTTCGGCGAAAGTATATACATGTGTCCCTCAATAGAAAGCTGATTTCATTCTCGTCTCGATGGTATGTTTCGTTTTGCGTAACGATTAACGGTTTGTGAGATATTTGATTTTTAATTAAACGAGTTTTTTGTTAGATGAATAAAATAGGTGGTTATGAGTTTATGCTAAAAGAAGAGTTTATATTAAAATTTTGCTTATAAGTTCATGTTTAATTTAATTAATCAGTTATAAAGATAAGTTAGACATGGCTTACCCTTCGTAAGTCAACTTTGTTATTTGCTTAAGACGAGTCATCCCACTGTATCGACTATCTATTAGGATGAGAGATTAGGCCCAGACAAATCAACATGTAAATTACCCAACATAAATATAAAATGTTGGTTATAATTGCTTTCGTATTATATTTCTATGAAAACTTTCTACAAAAACAACGGCAAAAAAATAATACTATTTTTATTATCACATTATATATTTTTATAATTGCTTCTCTTTACAAACACATTTTTATACATATGAAAACAAATATTATAAACCCACAAACAAACACAACATTCGTTTTAAATAAGCTATATATTAAAATAAATAAAGTCTCATTTATAGAAAAACACAACTTTAGTACCTAGGGTAGTATCACGTAACGCAACAAAAAATCATACTATGCTTAACAAAATCACTTAGAGACAAATATTTTCGAAAAAAAACAACAAATATTGCATCATCATGCATTAAAATGATAATAATAGGTCATACTCGTCCATCGGACGGGTTTTGCAACTAGTATATATATATATATATATATATATATATATATATATATATATATATATATATATATATATATATATATATATATATATATATATATATATATATATATATATATATATATATATATATAATCTAAGTTATATATATATATATATATATATATATATATATATATATATTAAAATAACACTTCTCAGTCTGGCCTTGTCGGTAACTCGGGAATTCTTCGGCACAGTTATAGTCAAAAGATTTTTTTTTAGACATTTTGTGAAAAATGTTTGTAGGTAAAAGATTTTGAAATGTTTTATTCAAAACCTTGGTTTTAAAAATCTTTCGTTCTCTATAACGAGAGCTCTGGTACCAAACTGTAACACCCCCAGATTTATACAAATCAATACAGCGGAAGACTCGTTGGTGTTACGGGATAGCACATTACTCACGTCATAGACAACGCTTAAAAATCGCGTCGTTTATTAATAAAGCATTTCCATTCATAAATATCAAAGTTACATAGGTCCCAAGTCATAATATTTCATACGATTTTTACAAAGCATTTGAATGGAAATTGTTGTTTAAGTGCGGGCCATGAATTCTTGTTGTCTTCCCGAGAATTACCATCAAGTACCTGAGATAAAACATGTTAAAAGAAAAGGTCAACGATAACGCTGAGTGAATTCATAGAGTTTAATAAATTCCATCAATATTACATTGGTATAAAATTATTACCGAAAATCATTTTGTACAAATCTTTGTAATAGGCCATAAAATAGCCAAAGTCATTTTATACAAATCCTTATCAAAATCATAATATAGGCTTTCGCCTTCAAAACCATTATACGAACTAATGTCGTAAAAATATCATACAATACGTTTTATAACGTTGTATAGAAATAAAAACCGTTATATGAATATGCTTATGAAAAACCAAAACACGAACATAATATCAATAGTAAGACCCCGTATTGCTAGTCAGGCAATATATCATAACTTAGTGCGTATAGCAGTATTTCGTTATTTTGGATTATTATAAGCCGCATGACATTGTTACCTTACTACAACAAACAACGGGTAGCTAACCCGACAATCATTTGCCCATCTAAAACAGCGTGTCGTCACAATAATCACGCTTATAGAAATCTTCTCATACATAAATTTGCTTACCAATCAATGTGGCACGAGGGAGATCAACCGTCAAGGCGCGAACTGGGGTGATCGTCCCCAAATAGTACTATTATATGCATAAGCGTCTACCAAATCCCGGTAGTTCATAATTCATGCTAATGGGACTTTTAGTGACATAACCTAACTTTAGTAATCCATTTCATTTCATTTCATTTATCGGGTCATATATTCATTCATCGGGTCATACAATCATTCGGGTCCAAATCAATAAACAAACAATCGGGACAAATGTTGTCCTATTTTATCAAAACTAACATGTTATCTCCCTCGCGGGTTTATAAAACATTTCATAAAAACATTTAAAAGAGTGCGAGGCTATGAACTCACGTTGATGTTGGAAAGCGGGTTATCGGCAATTCGGATGTACGGTACGTGTTTCAATCACGGAAACCTATATAATTAATAATCGGTCTTAGAATTTTGTCCAATGACTTTATAAAAATAACAATTATGTATACATATGATGATTTTATATATATGATGATGTTCAAGTGGGTTTATACATTCTCATTTACTCATTTTAGTGTTATGTGTTGGTAACTTTTATACTAGTTTACTAGTTTTACCTATTTACATGTTTTAGGTCCAATAAGCCTATTATAAGTCCATTACCTTAAATTAGACCATTTTATACTTTTATTATCAGTATTGTAGTATACATATTGGGCCCAAGTGGGTTAAGCCCAATAAGTAAATTTATAAGTGTTTAGCCCATTTAGTTGGATTATTAGTCCAATAATGCTAACTTAGCCCGTTAATGTACGTATGTTATATAGTTCGGTTTTTATCGGTTTTTACTTGTATTAAGTACTTATATATCAGTATATGACTTTTAAAAAGTTTACATTAGACGGGTCCGATCGTCTAAGTTTTTATTGAAGAAAAACGTTAATTTTACGGTATTAGCCGAAAAGACGTAAAAATCATGTTTATAGTTTTTTTTATAACTTATAAAACTTGCCAAACTACCATTTTTATAAAATGTACATTTATTTATCCTTATACATATTTATATAAATGAAATATATAAGTTAGTGGGTTTTAATTTCACATTTTATACTATATTATTTGAGTGCTTATATAATACTATTAAACTTTAATTTCACAAAATCTGATTTTTAGTTTCACTTTCACCATTTTTATCATGTCTTGAGTTATATAAGGAGATAGAAGCTAATTTTTGGATGACATAAACTTCATATTATGTGCTACAAATAAGTTAGTTATAGCTACTGCTCAATCCATGTCTAAGTATCCTTAACTGTCCCTACAAAACAGACTATTCAGATTGGTATACTAATTTTGTTTTGATCATATCTCACTCATTTTTATGATTCCATTGCATGGCCAACTCTCACATGTGTATGACATCTTATACTTACTGTAAATTGATTCCACCATGCCATTTTATCAGTTTATCCTTTGGTTACTTACTGTTTTTATACAACCATCATATTAAGAAAGATTTTAACCATTTTACATGTGGTTTTCCATCTTTTTACCCATGTTTATCAAATCTATCAACACCAAATCCCCACATAATATTTTTAATCATCATTCATCATCATATACATATACATAAATAAAGAAAATACAAGATCACATAATCAAAATAACAAGAGGATGGGAAGAACAATCTTTATACCACCAAGATTAAGTAGTTTATGATCAAGGCTTGGATTTTTGATGGCAAAACTTGTGATAGATCAACACCAATCTTCAAGGCCTACAATACTCGTAAACTTCATGTAGAAATCAGCCCTTAGAAATCATCAAATCACCTCCTTGGATGTTAGAATCACCTCCAATCTTCAAGGCTTCAAAGGGGCATCATCATGTGTATGAATAACACATGATTTATGGCTAAAATAGATCAAATAGGGGTGTTTGATGGTGGTGGTAGACGAATTCTAGAGAGAGAGATGGAGGAGTGTGTGAGTTTTGCATGGATGAAAATGGAGAAATGGTTTTGGAGTGAGTGGTTTTGTGGTTCTGGTGCTAAGTTAGCTTACATGTTAAGCTTAAGCTTACATGTGTAGAAACTTGTAACCACAAGTTGACACCTCATGGGTGTGGTGGAGCTACTTTGGCTGTCCCATGTGTGGGGTGGGCAAGTGTAAAACTGGTCCCATCCCACTAATTTACGGGTACTCCTCGATTCTAGTTTCCTCGATTTGCGTGCCCTCGGGTCGTTTTACGAAAAACATTTTTATAAATTATGAATCAACGGCACAAAACGAATCTAATAAAAATTGTCTCATCAAAAACGGAGTTCGAAAACGTAAATACGTAATCCTAAGGTTTCCGGTTTAATCGTAAAGGACGTTAAATTATAATCCTAAGTCCTAATCTCTTCTCGTAAGTTTGTGAGTTTATGAACCAACACAAATTTAAATCTCAAAATAATATTCACGGATAAATTTATTTTCTGAAATGTCGGACTGTCACCAAAACGGTATATGTAAACGTAAGCACGTAACGTAGAATCCTCTGGTTTAGACGTAGTCGATGCTACTTCAAGATGTAAACCCAAATTACTTCCCAAAAATAAGTGAGTTCATAATATAACATTAAAATAATGTTTTTAAATAATAATTGAGAATAAAATATCAACCATAAATTGACGGATTGTCACAATGTTGGTTTCTCGATTAATCTTTGATTAATCTTGAGTTAACATAGTTGCTATTTGATTGAAATTTTTTCTAGGGTTTCTTAGTCGTTTTTTTTTAATTTTTTGCTTGCGTTTTTTGTTGGATTGTTCTTGTTAATCTAGGTCGGTTCATGTTTTGTATAATGTTGTGTGTCCTCCTTGATTACCTACACGATTGTTTCCTTTGTGTCTTTGTTTTTTTCCTGTTGTCGTTGTATTAGGGTTTGGGTATAATTATTTTTTAGGGTTTGGTTACTGTTCGACTTAGGGTTTCATTCTTTGGGATGGATTCTATTGATTATGCGAGTTTGGATTCAAGAGGCAAGGCTGCTGCTATCAACAGTATGCAGTCCTGTAACATGGATGTGATTAGGAAGGTGTTTGGGGTGCAACTAGCAACTGCTAGCGACGTGCATGATTTTATGCGCAGCTTGAAGATGAATGAATATGACTTTTGGTCCTTGGTGTCTAGTGCTCGATCCCAAGAAGTATTTAATATGTTGTGCTCTTATGAATTCGGTTTGCTTGCGAAGGAGGGGATTGATCAGACTAGGGTTTCCTCAAACACGCAACCGGTTAGGGTTTCAAACCCATCATTCGATGTGTAGCAAGATGAGTTTGTTACTATGTCTTCTCCTATGGTTTCTCATTTCCTAGATGGGGATGCTGGTTTGTCGCAGATGGATGGAAACCATATTATGGGTTTGCATGAGCGTGAGGGACCATCGTTTGCTGGAGAGGGCTTTGTGGTTCGAAAGGAGCATGATGGGCTAGGTTCGCAGCAAAAAGATGAGTTTGTTAGTATATCTATGTCTATATCTAGTGAAGAAGGTGTCAGTGTGAGTAAGAATGTCATGTCGAAGGTTGATGATGTGCCTACTGGTCTGACTCTGGATGGTGCAAGTATACAGTCGATTGAGGATATTACCGCTGATTTTTCTAATAAAATGGATACGCTTGCTTCTACTTGCAGTCATGATACTAGTGCAAAAGAAAAGGATCAGTCCGCAGATACTGGTAGTTTCCGTCACTTGGTGTCAGAAGATGTTTTTGAAGGTGTAAATGTCTCTATTCCTTGTAAAGTGGTTCAGAAGGTCAGTAATCGTCTTGAACATACTCTTTACGGTTACTTTATTGGAAAGAGAATGGCTTTCCCGGTGGTGGATTATTTGTTAGAAATAACTGGGTGAAACATGGGTTGACACGTATCATGATGAATTCTAAGGGTTTTTTCTTTTTCAAATTCAAGTCACTTGCTGGGTTGGAAGCTGTGTTAGAAGAGGGCCCGTGGTTGATTCGTAAATCTCCGATCATTCTCAAAAAATGGTCGATGGATACTAGGTTGATCAAAGAAGAATTGACTCGTATTCCTGTTTGGGTAAAATTACATGATGTGGCTATTCAAGTTTTTGAAGAAGATGGAATTAGTTTGATTGCTTCTTTCATTGGTAAACCTGTAATGTTAGATTCCTATACTAGTTCTATGTGTAAGGAGTCATGGGGTCGGAGTAGTTTTGCCAGATGCTTAATTGAGGTTAATGCTGAGGCTGATTTTGTGGATGTTGTTACAATTGGTGTCCCTTCTCTTTCGGGGGAGGGTTTTATAAAGGAAACTATCCGTATTAAATATGAATGGAGACCTCCTAGATGTGCAGAGTGTAAGACTTTTGGTCACTCTCTTGATAAATACTCTAATAAGGTGGTTGTTTCTCCTATAGTTCCTACTGCTAGTACTGGTCCATCTACTTCTATTGCTATTCCTGCTGTTGAGAATAATGATGGTTTCCAAACGGTGACAAAAAGAAAGAAAAAGACAAATATGCCAAGTTCTATTAAGGGTGGTAAGTTTACTGGTCCATCGGTTCAACCGAATGTCAAATTTGTGCCTAAAGCTACAATTAGTAACCCGAAGAAGGGGGTGACTAGTGCGAAGACTGGTTCTTTGCCTAAGGTGAAGTCTATTGTTACGTCATCGTCAGGTGCTGGTTTATCTACATCAAATTCATACTCTGTTTTGGATCATGATGATGAAGATGACGAGGTTGAAATGGTATATGATGAAACTCCTTCAAGGCAGCTGTTAGCTAGTTTGGTTTGTTTCGTTGTGTACTAGGTGTTTTGTAAGTGTTTATGGCCTGTCATAAGCACTAGATTTAGGTGTTTATCAAGCTGTTTTTAGCTTGAGGTTAATGTGGAACTTCAGCCACATTCCATTTGTGCTTCACTGTTTTTTGGTTAATCTATTTACCGGGGAAACCCATTACCAAAAAAAAGATACAGGTTCTTAAAGTACATACGGATGATAATGTTGCTGATTTGTTGACTAAAGCATTTGATGGTCCAAGGTTCAACCACTTGGTGGTTCACATTGGTATGGTCAATCTTTGAGGTCTAGGATTGAGAGGAGGCTAAGCCTAAGGGGAGGCTTATTGTACATATTTACTTATACAGTCTTACATATGGTAGCTTCTAACAACAGTTTTCATGGGTATCCGCGGTGTGTGTAACTTCTAGTTGAAGATTTCGGTTACTCCTAGTGGCAGCTTTTTGCTCCTAGTGGGTTCAAACCCTCATTCTTTACTTGTGGCTGGCTTCTAGTATTGACTTTGGATTACTGTTCACTACGTTGACTTTCATTGACCACTCACTGCTCCTAGTGTTGACCTTTACGCGTTTTGACTTTCAGTTAACGCGAGTTACTTCTGGTGAACATAATTCTTTATCTTTGGTAACTGGGATTTGCTAATAATGGTTTAAAGGGCAAGTGGTTACTCAAGCATTAATGACTTAAATTTTGAAAGGGGAACCCCCATAATTAGGGGTCAATGAACAGTTTTTGTGACCATTATTTATGGTCAAATTACTCATTTGACTCAATTATCAAAACATAAACACACACATACGCTCCTACCTTTCACCCTCTTCAATCAATCATCTTCCACTATTTCAGTCATCATCAATGGCATCACTCTAGTACAAGCCCGGTCATAACAAGGTGGCCTATCTTGGAGAAGGTCCTAAAAGAGACGAGTTCACGGACATCCTGGAATATATTGAAGATTAAAATCTAAGGTATGCTATTACTGTTTGTCCCACTGTGTATGATACTTTTATCCGTCAGTTTTGGGAAACTGCCAACACCAATGCTGTTTTGGGTCGCCCATTAAAGCTCCATGCTACTATAGATGGTCGCTCCTATATGGTGACTGAGGCATCCATTAGGTCTGCTCTTCATCTACAAGATGAAGATGGCATTATCTCTCTTCCCAATGCAGAGGTGTTGGATGGTATGGCTGCTATAGGTTATAATCATGAAGGGAAGTTTAACTTCCAAAAGAATAGATTTGCCCCTCAATGGAAGCTACTGGTTCACTTTTTGATTCATTGTTTGAGTCCAAAATTTGGGAGTTGGGATGTGTTTCCCATCCCCCTTGCTACTGGTTTGATTTGTATTGCTCAGGGTCGCACTTTTAACTTTTCTCGTTACCTGTTTGATGGAATGATTAGTAATCTTAGTGATACTGGTTCTAGGAAGAAGTTCTGATGTACCCTAGGTTTTTGCAGCAGGTTATCATGTGCTTACCTAGGAATAGGAAGAAATATGTGCCCCCTAATCTTACTCCAAAAGTTTATGCGAATATGGCACTTGGTTATCGTGGTCCTTTGAGGCCCCTCACTGATGCTATGTTGGGCCTTGCCCAAGGGGGTCCCAATGTGGTACCTCTGGCTGGACAAGCCGAGGAGGAACCCCAATTGGTGGATGATCCTATGGAGGAGGAGAACCCTGCTACTGGTGTGCCCCATATGAAGGTTGAGGAGCCAGTTAGAGAGGTGGTGGTAGTATGCCATCTACCTCAAAGGCTGCCCCTTCTTCTCGCCCACATGAGTCCCCATTTGCTGATTCTCCCCCTCCTAACCCAGCTCCACATTCTGCTGAGAAGCCTTCTAGTTCTCATGCCCATATGGATGACCCATCAGTTGCTTCTGGTCCCAATGATGCATCCCTCAAGCCAAGTCCTCTTGGTGGGGAAGCTGAGGAACCTGTTACTTTGACTTTTTTGCTTGCTCTTAGCACATGTACTATGCCAAGATTGTTTCATTAGAGGATGAGCTCAACCAACACCGAAAGCTCACACGGGATTTTGTGCTCCCATTGGCAAATAGGGTCAAATCCTTGGAGACACAGCTCAAGCGCCATAGGAAGAAAGTGGTGCTAACTGATTCTGATGAAGATGAAGAGGAGGATGGGTTGACTATTTTGGCAAGGGTTGTGTTTGCTGCTAAGCCAAGTGATGACTTGCCTGCTCCTCCTAGTCCTTCATTGTATTCCTACTGTTGCTGGTGGTCCTTCAAGTTTTGCTGCTGGCTCCATGCCAATGGATGATGATTTTGCTAGTCCTTCATCTCCTACTGCTGGTACTTCTCATGATCCCAAGGGTAAAGCCCCTATGACTGATGCACCCTATCCTCCCAAAAAGCAAACTCGCAGACAATTAGAGGAAGAAAGATTGCGGGAAGAGGCTGCTCAGCGATTGCAATAAGAGTTTAACCATCAAGCCGTGGCTACTTCAACGGCTGCAGCTGAGGATGAAGCCCTGCAACAACAAAGACGTGAGAAACTGAGGCACAATGCCATGCATTGGGATAACCATGACTGGATGAATGTGTTACCATTCTCACTTCAGACTACTCTCAATTCACCGATTTGTTGGGTACATATGTGAATCAAGGCAACTGTGTTCAACGAGCAATGGCATTAATGCGAAAACAACAGGAAGCTCTAGCTGCCCAGCTTCGTGAACAACGCTGCAATAAACCTCTATTGCGTGCTGAGGAGAGATGATTGATGCAGCAGTATGTTAAGAATCAATCGGGTGCTTATTATCAGTCTGGGTGGACACGGAAGCAGGTGAGGAGGCTATCTTTTAATGAGCTTAAGGATCTTTACACCAAGATGATCAAGCGTAGGGATACACATGTGCCTGAATATGCTATCTATCGCCCACCTCCTCGTGTTGTCCACACTTCTATGCCTGTTGCTGCTACCCCTTCTTCATCGGTTGTTCAAGAAGGTACTTTTGGGGTTACATCTACTAGTGCACCTACTACTGTTGTTCCCACCACCACCACTTCAAAGGTTGATCCCACTCACTCTAATGTTGATACTACCACCACTTCTGAAGCTACTCCCACTCCTGATGTTGATCCCACACCTATTACTCATGTTGTGGAGCCTACACCCACATCGGTGACTGAACTACTTCCTACTCCATCAGTAGCTGCAGTCACTTCTGAACCTATGGTTGTTGATGACTTTGTTCCTACTGCTGTTTCTACTGCTGATGTCAAGGTTAAGGATGAATCCTCTTCTGGTGTCCCCACCCCTCGCCGTTTTATTCAGAAGAAGAAGGCTCATCGTGGTAAGTCTGTCCCATTTGAGAAGAGGGATCCTGCTAATCTCATAGATGCCGCTTCTGATAGTGAGACTGAGTTACCCTTTGGCAAAGGCTGGATTGTAGCTTGGGAGGTTCGACCATCCCCATTTCTCATTGTAACTTTACTCATAAAATTACGACTAGTGATGGCTACGCTCGGTATGTTTCTGGATTGCAAAGTATTTTGTCATGGGTGGAGCGTCGTGATCTTATGTTGCTGTATAGGTTGGTTGATGCTGAGATTCCTCAGTCTCCTAGTGAGCTTCCTAACTGGCCTGGGTTGACAATTTGGGGCGACTTGAAGTTAATGTTGGATTCCCCTCCTGATTATCCTCATGCTGGCGTATGGAAGGAACAACCTCGTTGGGTGATAAGGAGGTGGAAGTTGTATGCTGGATGTGTTGTTCATGTGTTGGAGCTTGAGTCTGGTGTTGTTGTGTTTATGCTTGTTGATGTGGAGTATCCATTGAACATTTCTACCATGGAAGCTATGCTGGAGTGCCACCTGGTGGTGTCTAATACTCCTTCTGGTAACGAGTCTGCCATGGCCACTACCTTAGTTGAGGGAATTCAAGCTAGGCTGCATGCAGACAAGATTGTTGCTTCTGGTATGTGATTGGTTTGTTTCTTCTATCTTTCTGATATACATATATTCTTTTCACCAATATGTACAATGATTGGTGACTCATATTTTACTTTAGTTAGTTGTTAAAAAAATACTTTTATATTATATCTGCTTATACTTCTAATATGTGATGGAATTTCAAAACTTGTAAATCATATAATATCTGCTTATACTTTTCCATCATGCAACTGTTTTCCACTTGGTATTTTTCACACTTGGGCTGTCATGAGAAGTACTACTGGTGTTGGACTCAATCCACATAACAAATGGTTCTCAACTCACCATGTCTTGTAAACAAGAAAGAGTTGATTCACCATGAGGGTACGGCTCTAGTGTGATTATCAAATCCGTTGATGGTTGCCAGTTTACCCAAAATTGGATGGTTTTCACTTGCCTTGGTCCTAGACTAAAAAGTGGCTAGTCCAAGGGGGTAAGGATCTTGGTAAAGACTCATATCAAATCCGTTGATAGCTGTAATATCTTGCTCAAAGCTATAGGGTTTTCAGCTCACCGATGCTTTATTTCTAAGAGTTGGCTAGTCCGGAAGGGTGCGGCTTCTGGTAAAGATCTAAATCAAATTCGTTGACGGCTGTGATGATTTGCCCAAAATCATTAGGGTACCCCCACTCACCATTGATTTACTTTCTAAGAGTTGGGTTGGGTTCTGGTCTCCCAGGGTGATGCTTATTCCACCTCAAAGACTAGCTAGCCCAAGAGCGAGCAACTACTTGGTAAAGGCTCATCAAATCTGCTCATGTTGCTGTACAGATTCAACAAGGTGCAAATGTGTTTCAAGCTTTCAAGAAGCTTCAAGGTGTTATTCGTTGCAGCAGTCTTTGTGTTTTCAATACTGATGGTTCCATTGCTGTTGTTTGTGCTGCTGTTTCAATCCTCAAGCTGTTTTGCAAGATCCACCAAGAAACTTGAACTCAACCAGTCAAATTCAAGTTTAGGGGAGGATTGTTAGGACCTATGGAATAGATATTTGTAATAGATAAGCTAGGATGTATGTAGTTCCTCCTGGTCCTAGTAGTAGTAGGAGCAATTCGTGCTCCTGGTTTAGTAGAAAGTCAAACATTATTATTCTTAGTAGTTTGTTAGGATATGCATGAGATATGTAAGGAAAGGATATGCACATCAGAAGTTACACGTTTTGGTTTAATGTAGTATTAGGGTTTCCTTGTAGTATAAAAGGAACCCATTGGTAGAAAGGCTACACACACCTTCATCATCATTATTCATTTTATATTAATAGTAGAAATCCTTAGTAAGAATCAAGTTATTTATTTATTCTGTTTCTTCTTGTTCATAGTATTTGTATTCCGCACTTATACTGTGTGGTTCATTAAGGGTCGCTGTGAATAGACTTGTGATTACAGAAGTCGTTCACCATCATTAACAGGCTGCAAGATCCACATTTAGTGGACCAAACAATGAAGATCATTCTCTCCTAAAGATCTAGTCATTTTCATCATTTGTTTATTTGTGTCTTGTGTAGATCCAATGTATTTGTGAATACTGAAACACAATAAAAACACAAACCACGCATAATTTCGAATTTTACGACATAAAATACACGTTTTGGTCTTGTTATTATTGGAAATAAGTGGTAAAAGGATAAGTGTTTTCACACTTATTAAATCCCCTACCACTTGACCATTGCAATGCCCTCCTGTAATGCATTAATTTTAAAGCACAGTTTACATTTCTCATAAAAAATAACCCACCTTGGCCTTTATTAAATACTAAACTTTAAGGAAACTAAAAAGATAGAAATATGTACAAAATAAGTAAAGAAATCAAAGACTTACATTGGGGTTTTGGTTTCCATGAATGTTTATCACCCTCAAGTTTCACGTTCCCCATACCAAGCTTAAAAACGAGATCATTGTTATTATAAGTTAGCAAACTAACACGAACTCATGTGGCCCAATTATTTACTTAGACTCCTTTATTCCTAGGTGTATCTCTTATATTTTATAATTGTCTTGAATGATCACGAGGATGCATTGTTTGACTTATTTCGATAGTTATTTAGGCTGAAAATAAAGTGGGACGATTTAATCAATAGTTAACTAAAGGACAAAATCTTTTAAAACTGCTTCTCGGGGCCTCTTAAAGTTCATATCATGGCATAACTCGCTTCAGGATTTGAGACCTTTATCGGACCGATATTTGGCAGCGACTTCATACTTTAAATCTTGAGAGACGTTCTTGAAGTTATGGTCTTCTCTTCATAACAGGAATTTCTTCACTTGAAGTTTTTGAGAGATTCTTCATATATGGACCACGACTTCTTCATTTTTCTCCAATCTTTATTTTGGACTTTGATATACAACGATCCGCCTCCTTTTAGGATTTGGATCTATTTATCCTCATACCTTTTTAGGCTCTTTTCGGATAAACTTCTCCATGATCTTCAGGGGAGTTTTTTCTTTTCGTCGTGTGTCTCGATCCTTCATATTGATTTTTGATAAATGATTCTTCACATCACTTTGGATCTTTAGCAACAAAATGTAGCCCTAATGTCTTGTTAGGACCTTTTCGGACTCGCCAATCTTCGCATCCCGCTTCAATAAGTTATGCATTGGCTATGAACTCTAATTAATACCGAGCCACTTTTAAACGATTTTGCGCAAGAAGCTAAGTAACTTTTCAAATCGTACAACCTTATTTATTGCAAATATATTTATTAACAAGCGATGGGAGAAAAAGCTTATAATCAACTCACATAAATTCATGAAAGAATACCAAACTTATAATTGACTCTATCATCTCTCGTTCTCCAAAATTTAAAATCTCAAGGAACGAGACTCGTGGATGCTTAGCCTATTAAATCTAAGTTTCGGGTTTTCAAGTCATCTATAGGATCATGCAACTTCTTAGACTTTTTCAAGTTTAGAATTTGCATTTTAAAGTTCGCTTGATAAACGAATTTCTAGGATCAATTATAGGAACTTGCGAAAAGTTCTTGTTCTTAACCCGTAAGGGTTAAGACTTTCACGTTTTAAAGTTCCCTATATAAAATCCTAGCAAAACTTGACTTAAACACGTTAAGGATACTAGCTAGAGTAAACTTAGATAAGTAAACTCGGGTTGAGTCAAAAGATTCATGACTTTGAAAAATTTAAAACCACTTTATTAAACTTTATTATTAGCAAATAAAGGAAATAACGATAACAAAGGAAAACTACAAGGCCAAAATAGATTAAAATTTTTGAAAAATGTCGAAAAATCAAATTTTCCGGTTAAAATGAGGACAAATTAATGGAAAAGCCCACTTACTTCGATAGAAGTCCCCCTACACTTGATATAAACATTGTCCTCAATATTTAAGCATGTGGGAGTAAACTCCCCTACACTTAGGACATTGTGCACGTTGGTTAAATCTTGCGAAGGAAAGGACAACTATAGTGATTTCAATGTGAACATATAAGATATGAAATATTGAATAACGACAGTTTAGGATAGAACTGGGAAGACGGGTACACGGGATCACGGTTCGTCAAATGTCATCAAAAGTGGATCTTTGAAGCTTTAATCCCTGCACATCATAAGAAACAAGACAACAAACACATGCGAGGCTCCCCCTACACTTATTATGACAACGGTAAAGGATAGATCAACGGGTTGCCTCCTGAGAAGCACTTGTTTTTGTTAACCGAGTCACGAGCCTAACTCGATCCAGAACTAATTCAAGGGAAACGTGGCGAGGGATGGAATCATCTCATGAGAGATGTCCTCACCAAAGTACAGCTTCACACGCTGGCCATTCACTTTAAAATTAGGCCCATTTGGCTGAGAAAGCTCAATGGTGCCATAAGGGAAGACTTTGGCGACGGTTAATGGACCAGACCAACGGCTCTTCAGCTTGCCCGAGAAGATCTTCAACCGAGAGTTAAAAAGTAAGACTTGATCACCAACGTGGAACTCTCGGTTTTTAATCCTTGCATCATGAATGATCTTGGTCTTCTCCTTGTAGATCAATGAGTTCTCATAAGCTTCATTCCTCAGTTCATTTAGCTCGTTGAGTTGAATCTTTTGAAGATCACCGGCTTTGTTGATGTCAAAATTGGCCCATTTCAAGGCCCAGTACGCCTTATGTTCCAGCTTGATAGGGAGGTGGCATGCCTTCCCGTACACAAGACGATATGGAGTGCAACCAATCTGTGTCTTATATGCGGTACGGAAAGCCCACAAAGCATCATCTAACTTATCGGCCCACGAGGCACGATGCTCTCCCACAGTTCTCTCTAAAATTCTATTCAATCCACGGTTAGAAATCTCGGCTTGCCTATTTGTTTGGGGATGATAAGCGGTGGAAAGACGGTGATTGACACCGTACTTAGCCATGACTCTAGCAAATTGATCATTGCAAAAATGAGTCCCGCGGTCACTGATTATAGCACGAGGAACACCGAATCGAGCGAATAACTGCTTCAAAAAGTTCACAACCACCCTCGCATCGTTCATAGGGAGAGCCTTTGCTTCAACCCATTTAGAAACGTAGTCAACTGCTACGAGGATTTACTTGTTCCCTTTAGATGATGGAAATGGCCCCATAAAGTCGATGCCCCATACATCAAAGATCTCACATTCTTGTATGAAATTTTGAGGCATCTCATCTTAATGTGTGATCTTGCCTTGGCGTTGGCAAACATCACAATTTTTAACCATCTCGTGAGCATCACGATAAATGGTGGGCCAATAGAATCCCGAGTCAAACACTTTCTTCGCGGTGTAGTTGGGACCAAAGTGACCACCGGTGGGTCCTTTATGGCAAGCTTCGAGAATGTCTAAAGTTGCGGGTCCATCAACACACCGACGAATAATCAGATCAGCACATTGTTTAAAGAGATAAGGGTCATCCCAAAAGTAAGTCTTAACATCTTTAAAGAACTTCTTCTTTTGTTGGGATGTTAACCCTTCGATGAGAATACCACCCGCTAAGTAGTTTGTAATGTCCGAAAACCACGGGGTGTCATCAAGTGGAGTTTGGCATTGAGCTCATTCCAGGAGCTGAGCCTATCTCCAAGGCTCCTTATCGCATGGCTCCCATTAAGCTCAAGGAGTTGAAAGACCAACTGCAGGAGTTACTAGAGCGGGGTTTCATTCGCCCGAGTGTATCACCATGGAGTGCACCGGTGCTCTTCGTAAAGAAGAAGGACGACATCATGCGACTATGCATTGATTATCGTGAGCTGAACAACATCACAATCAGAGACCGTTATCCATTACCACGTATTGATGATCTATTCTACCAACTACAAGGTGCTAAGAACTTCTCCAAGATTGATCTACTGTCAGGATACCATCAGCTACGAGTGAAGGAGTAGGATATTTCCAAGACTGCTTTTCGCACACGATATGGTCATTATGAGTTCGTAGTCATGCCTTTCAGACTTACAAACGCTCTAGCGGTATTAATGGATTTGATGAACCGCGTTGTTCATGAGTTTATTGACAAGTTCGTCATTGTATTTATCGATGCCATTCTTATCTTCTCAAAATCCAAGGAAGAACACGAGGAACATTTTCGCATGATGCTACATATTCTTCGCCAAAAGCAACTGTATGAAAAATACTCCAAGTTTGAATTTTGGTTAAGTAAGGTGGCGTTTCTAGGCCACATTGTTTCCGTAGAGGGGATCACCATGGATCCTGCGAAGGATAAAGCCATCACAAAATGTCCAAGACCGACATCTGCAACAGAGGTTCGTAGTTTTCTAGGTTTAGCTAGATATTATCGCAGATTTGTGGAGAACTTTTCATGGTTAGCCTTATCTTTGACCAAGCTGATGCACAAGGGAGATAAATTTGTCTGGAATGATGAGCGGGAGAAGAGATTAGAATAACTTAAGCATCATTTGGTTTCTACACCTATTCTTACTCTCCCATCTGGCGTAGGTGGATTTCAGATTTATAGTGATGCTTCGGGAAAATGACTTGGTTTTGTACTTATGCAACACGGGAAGGTGATTGCCTATGCATCACGTCAGCTTAAGCCATATAAAGAAAACTATCCCACTCATGATCTGGAACTAGCAGCAGTTGTTTTTGCACTCAAAATTTGGAGGCATTATCTTTACGGTGAGTCATGTGACATCTTTATTGATCACAAGAGCCTCAAGTACATATTCACTAAGCGAGAACTCAACATGATACAGAGACGATGGTTAGAGCTACTCAAGGATTATGACACCAAAATTCAGTACCATCCTGGTAAAGCGAATGTGGTGGCCAATGCTCTCAGCAGGAAATCAGCCATGATTGTTGGCATTAAGGTGGAAGAAGAAATTATTCGCGATCTAGAGCGTTTAGACATTGAGTTCCTTGTACGTGGAAAACATGGTTACTGAGCTAATCTAAGAATTGAGCCAAACTTAATCTCTTGGATCAAGGTAGCTCATAAAGACGACAGTGAGATATGGGCGATTATTCAAAATATTGATCAGCAGACAAAGTTCCGTATAGACGACGATGGCATTTTATGGCAGTGTACCAAGTTATGTGTTCCAGATGATCTTACACTCAGAGAAGCCTTATTGACCGAGGCTCACAGCTCCCCATTTTCGATTCATCTAGATTCTACCAAAATGTACCATGATCTCAAGCAAAAAATTTGGTGGAGCGGCATGAAGCAAGATGTTACTACCTTTATTTCTAAGTGTCTAACCTGCCAGCAGGTTAAGATAGAACATCACCGGGCTAGTGGTTTACTACAACCATTAGAAATTCCCAAATGGAAGGGGGAAAAACTCCATGGATTTTGTTACCGGACTACCGCAGACTCAGAGGAAGCATGGTGTTACATGGGTCATTGTCGATCGCTTGACCAAGAATGCTTATTTTCTTCCAATTCGCAAGGATTATCCAGTTAGCAAATTGGCAAACATATTCCAACAGGAGATCATGTGACTGCATGGTACTCCATCAGATATCATATCAGTCAGAGATCCACGATTTACTTCTCGTTTCTGGAGAGGCCTTCAGAAAGCTTGGGGCACCTGACTCAAGCTTAGCACAACCTTTCATCCTCAGACCGACAGTCAATCAGAACGTACTATTTAGACTTTAGAGGACATGTTGCGTGCTTGTGCCTTAGAATGGACATGGAATTGGGACGACTACATCTGTTTGGTAGAGTTCGCTGACAACAACAGTTGTCACGCAAGTATCAAGTGTGCACCTTTTGAGATGCTTTGTGACAGGAAGTGTCGTGCTCCAATCTACTGGGATCAGGTTGGTGAACGAATCATTGAGGGTCCCGAGATGATTGAGGTGACCAATGAGAAGGTCACAATCGCTAAGGTGAAGCTTCAAGAAGCTTGTGCTCGTCAGAAGAGCTATGCTGACACGCATCACCAATCGTTAGAATTTAAGGTCGATGATCATGTTTTCTTAAAATTGTCACTAGCACGTGGAGTCAAGCATTTTGGTATTAAGGGCTAGCTCAGTCCACGTTTCATCGGGTCATTCAAGATCCTCGAACGTGTCGGTGAGGTATCGTATCGGTTGGCGTTACCTCCTCATCTATCTCATGTCCATAATGTGTTCCACATATCCTTACTCAGAGGTTACAATTATCATCCTCTACACATGATCACGTATCCACTCGATCAGATTCGAGAGGGCCTATCCTATGTTGAGGAACCCGAGGTAGTTCTCGATCGTCAGGATCGGGTCATGAGAAGAAAGACGATTCCTTTTGTCAAAATCCTTTGGAGGGACTATCCCAAGCGATAGCCACTTGGGAAACGAAGGAGTCTATCTGGACTTCTTACCCTTATTTTCAGCTATGATTCGGGTATGTCCTTTTCAGCTTATCGTATCTCTAATTCGAGGACGAATTATTCTTTTTAGAGGGGAAGAGTTGTAAAACCCGCTTAAAATACATGAATGCATTAATTACATGAAATCACAAATTAGTTAAAACTTTACATTTAATTTATACACGACACGTACCAAGGATAATTGATATGAGTGATCTCATATCAATTATATCACAAATCACCCTAAAACACAAAGCAAAATACCTGATTTTGATTTATAAAAGTAGTATTATGGGTATGTTTTGTTGTTTGTGGTTGTGTAAGTAAAAAGATACAATTATGGAGCAAACAAGGAATTCAAACCTTTATTGATGAAGAAAAGACAAAAGAAGGATGAAAAGTGACAAGTCAACCAAAGTCAAAGGACCTTTCTTGACAACTTTCAAAGTTGAAGGACTAAAAGTGCAAATATGAAAAAGTCAAGCACAAAGTCAAACATGGCCAACTATCAAGTCAACAAGTCAAAGGGCTTATTATGTGCAAGTTTGAAGCTAGAAGGACCAGAAATGACAACTTTATAAATATTCTATCTCAATTTACAAATACACAAGGACTGATTTTGCCAATATGAGGAGAAGTTACATTGGATTTGTGTGCTATTATTCTTGACCAATGAAAGGCGCCTAATTCCTTCACAAGGATCACCACATCATAGCCACCTGGCAACTAACAGCCGTCATATTAAATAAACAAATCTCAACAGTGCCACCCCACTACACTTTGTTTCCACCAATCACAAATGAGTATTTGGATAATGATCCGTGTAAACCATTTTCAACCAATATCAACATCACACGTGGCATTCAAACTTTATAGCGTGCCCAGAATGAAGATCATGAAGGAGTGAGTTTCATAAGAAGTGTTTAACATCAAACTTGCTTCAGATGACGAATACATTCCAAGTGGTGAATTAAGCTGAAAACAAATCAAGAGAAAAAACCCAAATTTGTTCTTCATCTACAAAATCCAATTGACAGATTTATGCCACATGGAAGCTGGGTATTGGATCAGACATGTCACTCATCCCCAACTAACTCTAATTTTCCTCTATAAATAGTCCCAGATGTGCTTCATTTATGTATCATAGCAAGTGTGTGAAAAAACACACACTTATAATTTTCCTCTCATTTCAGTTAGAGATTTAGTTAGCAACTAATCTCAAGTGTCTGACAAACACTTGACTTAGTTAGTTAGGCTTGTAACAACTTTGTAACAAACATTCTGCCATTAATGAAATTCCAACTTTCACTTTTCATTACAAATCTCTTCTCGTAACTTCATTATCCAATCTACCCTATTGCTGCTTATATCTATTGATCATATTAGATCAATAGAGCTTGTTGGAGTGTTTTGGAAGCTTGTTAATAGATTTCAGACAGTTCTAGTTCAATTCCTTAGCAGCAGATCAGAATGCTGGAAGGGTGATTAATTCTTGATGATGATGCAAATTTGATGGGTACTGGTAGTTGACAATTGGTGTTTTTTTTTAACTTAGTTGGATCAGTGCCTAACTACTCCACCAAAGGAGGCTTCATAGCTAAAAGGCATTAAAATCCTATTTTTGTTCCACTCAATTGCTTTGCCATGCTCAATTCTTAGAATCATAGCTTAACTATTGAATTGTGAATGATTTGGTGTTCATTTAGTGTATCTATTATGTTTTGTTAGTTATTAGTTGATTACTAAGCTCCTATATCAGTTCTAGCTTGATAAAATTGGTCTAAATCTGCTTGAATTTCATGAGTTAGCTATTTTGTGTTATACAGAGTTATCTTGCTGGTTTTTGGTTTGATATCAGTTCATTTGAGTTGTTAAACAAGTGCAGATAAGACTTTTGTGATTTCATAACCTTTTGATTTATAAGTCTTTGAGAAATTTTCATTACAGTCTAAAATTGGTGTTTGGATTTACTTAGATTTCTTGAATCAGCTTTTGAAATCAGTTGTTTTGTGCATCTATTCACTAAATAGACAAGTTCTAGTTACTTTGCAAAGTTTTGAGGTCAACTCTTTTGTCAAACAAGCAAACAGCCAACAAAAAGATTGGGTCATTTTCTATAGCCAAAAACAAGCAGATTTCAATCCTTTGTCAAATCTTTGTTAGTGAGTGTTATAAGCTGATTTTTGGTTCTAGTTAAAGTTCAACATATAAGCTTTCAGAATTACTAAGTGAGACCATACAGTTTTCAGAAGTGAGCAAGTTATTAGCTTATAAATAAGTTGTTGAGCAAATGCATTTCCCTGTGATAAGTCCAATCTGTTGAATCATTTCCAGAAATCTATTTCATAAATCTTGCAATTTTCTTTCACATTTCTGTGTACGAACAAGTTTTAAGGCAATTTTGAGAAATTCAGCTTTTTGGAAATTTTTGGTCAACGAAAGTCAACTATAAGCCCTTTGTGCTTATTTTGAGATTCCATCTTATTCACTGAACCATTTTCCAAACTTTTTGACATTCCAGCTTTATAATCACTAGCTTAATCATTTTTAGTCAAAAAATCCAAGTGTGGATGTTTCTTTCAGCTTATAGCTTATTTTGGGCTTATTAAGATAAGCTATCTTGAGTTTTACTTGTTTTCAGCTTATTTCCTTTGAAACACCTAGCTAAAAATTGATTTTAAGTCGATTAAAGAAAACCAAAGCTTATTTGGTTAAGTAATAAGCTCAAATGAGCTTATTGAAGTTTTGTTGCCCATTTTTGATATTAGTTCTAGTTTAATTGCAATCTAGTCCCTAAAGTTTAGGAACTTGTTAATCAGCTTTGGAAATTTGATTTTTCTAGGGTTTGCAAGTTAAGTCCTTATATTTTGATTTTGTTACATAGTTGGTTAATCAGTTTTGCAAAGTTGTTAATTGGTAGTTATAGTTTGTTATATTTTTCACTTCTAGTCCCTTTACTTTTAGAATTTACACTTTTGGTCCTTGCACTTTTACTTACCTTACATTTTGAGCATTTTTACTATTGTGCATTTAAAACTTGTACTTCTTGTTTTAAGTGTGGTAATTCCAATTTGTTTTTAGTGTAGTACGGTTACGTAGTGATACTATTTTTACCTTTCTACGTGATTTGTTGAATTAGACCTAGATACCAAAACTTTTATTAAAACCCAAAACAATTAAAAACTTGAGATTAATTGGACTATAAATTTGTTGTGAGTTGGGAAATACGAATTTGAAAATATCATATATTAAATGGCGTCGCTGCCGGTTCACCTTGTGAGCGTTCCTTTTATGTATCATAAATCAAAAAGATAAAAAAATATATATAAAAATAAAAAAATAAAAAAAAACCACAAAATCAATTATTTCCTAAGAATTGAACAAAAAAAATAAAAAAAATCAAAAAGTAATATTTTTCCTAAAAGATAATAAAAATATATTGTATATATTGGATTCACTCGTTTTTACGTACATACTATATTTTCTTAAAAACTCAATAAATACAAAAATATTTTCTCTATATTATTATATGTAAATACATATACGTACTACAAACAACCAATACACATACTTCCATAAGTATTGCCGAGGCAATAAACCGTGCTTGGGGGCGTTCCAGTCCTAAGTTCGTGTATCGATCAAAGTAAATTAAAGGCAAAAATAGATAAATAAATCCAATAGGCAAGAATTCGAAGAATACGAACTATTCAAGTGAATAGAAAGGCGGTTTTGCTATAAAATGCAAGCCTAAGGGGAAAAGGTACTTAAGAGCTACGCGTCACCTCATTCCCCCCATTCACTAGTAAGTATTCTAAGAAGGAAAGCTTGTTGGGGGTTTTGTCACCCAAAGTATTACTTACATATATTATATTTTCTTGTGGATATTACTTATTGAACCTCGGAAAGGATAATCCCTTCTTTTCCAAAGTCGATCGAGAGCTCCTCTCTCACTCCTCGAGTTGAGTTGCATGCGCACTCGAGCGCGTGCACATATACCTTTTGGTGTACAACCCCTTCCTCACAAAAGGAAGAAAAAGAACAAGAAAAACATTGTCCATCAATCCGATCCCGAGCATCGTGTTTTGAACAACTCACAAGAAGCCATGGCCGCCGTTGATAATAGACCATTGATGAAGATCCTCCAATCAAATGTGCAGGGAAATGCTGATTCTATTGTTATACCCGAGATACCCGCAAACACTTTTGAGCTTAAGACGAGTATGATCACTATGGTTTCTTCTACACCCTTCTTGGGGAGACCCATGGATCACCCCCATGATCACATCAAGAAGTTTTTGTCCATTTTCAATACACTTAAGTATAATGGGGTCCCTCATGATGCCATTAAGTTTATCCTATTCCCATTCTCCTTAGAGGGTAATGCTAGGTATTGGCTAGATAGACAACTATCTAGGAGTATTGAGACTTAGGAGGACTTAAGGAAGGAATTTGTGAATAAGTCCTTTCCTCCTTCAAGAACTACCACCTTGAGAAACCAAATAATTGGTTTTCAACAAAGGAATGATCAAAACTTTAGTGAGGCTTGGGAAGAGTTTAAAGAGTTATTGAGAAAATGCCCCAACCATGGTTTTAACCAAGTTCCCCAAATCAATACTATCTACTATGGATTGAGACCTCACCATCAAGATTCCCTTAACTCAACCGCAGGTGGGAACATTCTTTCAAAATCCATACAAGAAGCATGGGATATCATTGAGACTAAATCCATGGTGCAAACAAATAACCAAAGAGATGAGAGGGTCCATGTTGTGCAAGAGAGTGCTCATCCATCCATTGGTAGTCAACTCCTCAAGAGTCACAATAAAATACTTCAAGCAATTGACAAGACTCAAAAGATGAACCAAGAAATGATCCAAGCCCTTATGAAAGTTTCCTTGAACAAATCTTCTACCAATGATGTGAATGTTATTTCCATAAGTTGTGAGATATGTGGAGGACCTCATTCTTACCTAAAATGTGACAAGGTTCAAAATTTTCAAGGTGAATGTTATGCTTATCAAGATGAACAAAGAGAGCACTTTAAACCTAATATCAACCCTAACCATCTCTCTTACAAGTCAAACAATTACCTTGCTCCACCCAGCTTTCCACCCCATCCACCCACCCAAAACCAAACAAACCTTCCTCAATTGCTTCAAAGAAATCAAGGGCCAAGGCCAAATTACCAAGGATACAATAACTTTAGAGCACCCAATAACTTTCAACATCAAGGAAACCACTTTCATGCAAATAACCAAGGATTTCGTCCACCACCTCCACATTTCCACCATCAAGGACACAATCAAGGATATGGGCAAAATGACACCTTTGAGTTACTTCAAAAGATGAACCAAGAAACCGAGAGAAGGATTCGTGAAAGTGAAAAGAGAACACAAGATCAATTGAAGGCTATGCATGAAGAAACAAACAAGAGGTTTATGATGCTTCTCAATCAAAGACCACAAGGTGCTCTACCTTCAAACACACAAACCAATCCAAGGGCTAATGTAAATGCAATCACAACAAGGAGTAGAAAAAAACTATTGATCCTTCAATGCCTCCTACACCTTCTTTGGTAATCCTACTATGGTTCCTCCTTGTGATAAGCCTACAACATCAAACTCAACACCTTCAAGCTCTACAACTTCAACACCTACACCTTCTAATCCTACACCTACTACTCCTTCACCTTCCACACCTATTAATGAAGAAAACAACAAAGAGAGCCCTTCAAAACTACTCAACCTACACCAAAACCAAGTCTTCCATAACCATCGAGATTGAGAAAGGAGAAGCTTAAAAACAAGGATGATATTCAAGTGTCAAACTTTTTGAGGATCTTCAAGCAATTGAATATCAACATATCCTTTGCGGAAGCTTTAGCTTATATGCCAAAGTTTGCTAAAATAATCAAAGACCTCTTCTCCAATAAAGAAAAGTTGGTGGATATGCCTAATACATCATTAAATTAGAATTTCTATGCCGTGTTGCTAAAAACTTTACCCACAAAACTTGGAGACCCCGGACGGTTTTTGATCCCTTGTAATTTTCCGGGGTGGAAAATTGCATGGCACTAGCAGATCATGGGGCAAGCATCAATCTCATGCCTTTATCGGTTTGTCAAAACCTCTCTCTTCCCGAGCTCACTCCTACTAGGATGACCCTTGAGTTAGCAAACCGTTCAATAGCTTATCCGGTAGGCATTGCGGAGGATTTGTTTGTAGGGGTTGATAAATTCACATTCCTTGCGGATTTTGTAGTTGTTGACTATGATATGGACCCGAGAGTTCCTCTTATTGTTGGTAGACCTTTCTTGAGGACGGGTACTCTTATTGATGTGGAGGAAGGAGAACTAATTATGAGAGTTGAGGATGAGAAATTAGTGTTTAAGTTGGGGAAAGTCACTAAGAAATCTCAAAGTTATGAAACAATTAACATAGTGGATGTTCTTGATGAGGTGTGTGATGAACATTTTCATGAAGCTTGCAAGAATGATAGTGAGAACATGTCACATGTGGAGATCGTTGCCTCAATTGCTCCCTCCTTAACACCATTTGGAGAGAGTGATTTCCTCTTAGAGGAATTTGAGTCTAACTTTCTTGGCAATGATGATTCTCTAATTAATTGGGAAGAAGACATTCTCACTACCCAAAAGTTACTCAATGAGGATCCCATTCCTTCACCTACTCCACAAGAAGTTACCAATGATGATCCATCATTAGTGAAAGCTTCCATTGAGAGTCCACCTTCCCTAGAGCTTAAGGATCTTCCATCATACCTTGAATATGCCTTCTTAGAGGGAAAGGACCAATTACCCGTTATCATAGCCAAAGACTTGAAAGATGATGAGAAGGAAAAACTTATAGAGGTTCTTAAGAAGCATAAGAAATCTATAGCTTGGAAAATATCCGACATAAGGGGAATTGATCCAAATTTTTGTACACACAAAATCCTTATGGAGGATGATTACAAACTCGCCATTCAAAACCAAAGAAGGGTTAACCCAAAAATACATGAAGTCATCAAAAAGGAAGTTATTAAACTCCTTGATGCGGGTATGATTTACCCAATTTCTGACTCTCCATGGGTTAGCCCGGTACATTGTGTTCCTAAGAAGGGTGGTATCACCGTTGTGCCTAATGAGAACAATGAGTTAATCCCCACTAGACTTGTCACGGGTTGGAGAGTTTGTATTGACTATAGGAAGCTTAATGATGCCACTAGGAAAGATCATTTCCCATTACCTTTCATGGACAAAATGCTTGAAGGCTTAGCAGGAAATGAGTACTATTGCTTTCTAGATGGATTTTCGGGTTATTTCCAAATACCCATTGATCCAAAAGATCAAGAAAAGACCAAATTCACTTGTACCTATGGCACATCTGCTTATAAGAGAATGCCTTTTGGTTTGTGCAATGCCCCGAGGACATTCCAAAGGTGTATGATGGAAATCTTTCATGACATGATTGAGCACACTATGGAAGTTTCATGGATGATTTCTCGGTCTTTGGAGATTCATTCACTTCTTGTCTCTCTCATTTAGAACGTATGCTAAAGAGGTGTGAAGAAACACGTCTTGTTCTAAATTGGGAGAAGTGTCATTTCATGGTCAAAGAAGGAATAGTTTTGGGACATAAGATATCCAAAAAAGGTTTAGAAGTGGATCGAGCTAAAATAGATGTTATTGCCAAACTTCCCTCACCTACCACGATGAAAGGAGTTAGGAGCTTTTTGGGTCATGCGGGTTTCAATAGGCGTTTTAAACAAGATTTTTTAAGATAGCAAGACCCATGACCCATCTTTTAGAAAAAGAGGCTCCTTTCATATTCACACAAGAGTGTTTAGAGTCTTTTGAGATTCTTAAGGAAAAGTTGACTAAGGCTCCCGTTTTGGTATCACAAAATTGTGATTTGACTTTTGAGCTCATGTGCGATGCTAGTGATTATGCCGTGGGGGCCGTTTTAGGACAAAGAGTTAATAAGAATTTCCAACCTATACATTATGCGAGTAAGAAAATGACGGGTGCTCATCTTCATTATACCACTACGAAAAAAGAGTTGCTTGCTATTGTTTATGCCTTTGAGAAATTTTGACCCTATCTTGTGCTTTCGAAGACCATAGTGTATACGGATCATTCTGCTCTCAAGTACCTCATGACAAAGAAAGATGCTAAGCCTAGGCTTTTGAGATGGGTTTTGTTGCTACAAGAGTTTTCTATAGTAATTCGTGATAAGAAAGGAGCCGAGAATTTAGCAGCTATTCACTTGAGTAGACTTGAGCATCCTTTTCAAGGAGAAATACCTCATAAGGAAATCAATGAATCCTTTCCACTTGAGGAGCTCATGTATATCTCTTCACAAGAGTATGCCACTCCTTGGTTTTCAGATATTGCAAACTATCTTGTGAGGGATGTGCTTATAGAGGGTCTAACTTCCCAACAAAAGAAAAAGTTTCTCAAGGAAGCAAAATATTACTTTTGGGATAACCCTTACCTTTTTAGGCAATGTGTAGACCAAATCATAAGACATTGTATAGATGGGCCCGAATCATTTAAGATATTAGAAGCTTGCCATAAAGGACCCACGGGGGGCCATTTTGGGCCCAACTACACGGCCAAGAAAGTCTTTGATTCGGGTTACTATTGGCCTTCAATTTACAAAGATGCCCAAGAGATGGTGAAATTTTGTGATGTTTGTCAAAGACAAGGAAAAATTAATCAAAGAGATGAGACGCCACAAAATTTTATCCAATAATGTGAAATTTTTGATGTATGGGGTATAGTCTTCATGGGACCTTTTCCATCATCAAAGGGCAATAAGTACATTCTCGTAGCCGTAGACTATGTTTCTAAGTGGGTTGAGGCTAAAGCCTTGCCTACTAATGATGCTAGAGTTGTACTCAAGTTCTTAAAGCAATTATTTACTAGATTTGGTGTACCTCGGGCTATCATAAGTGATCGTGGGACTCATTTTTGTAATGATCAATTTACAAGAGTCATGAAGAAGTATGGTGTTAACCATAGACTTTCTAGCGCGTATCACCCTCAAACCAATGGGCAAACCGAGGTCACAAATCGTGATTTAAAGAGAATTTTAGAGAGAACGGTGGGAGAGCATCGAGCTTCTTGGTCGGATAAGCTTGATGATGCTTTGTGGGCTTTTAGTACGGCTTTTAAGACACCAATTGGTTGTACTCCCTATAGGCTTGTCTATGGAAAAGCATGCCACCTCCCATTCGAGTTAGAGCATAAGGCTTCATGGGCTCTTAAATGGGCTAACTTTGATTTAAACCAAGCCGGTTCACATAGGAAATACCAACTTAATGAGATGGATGAATTAAGAGCCAATGCCTATGAAAACTCGTTGCTTTACAAGGAAAATACTAAGCAATTGCATGATACTAAGATCAAGAACCATGAGTTCAAATTTGGAGAGTCGGTTCTCCTCTTTAACTCAAGGTTGAAACTCTTTGCGGGCAAGCTTAAGTCAAGATGTTCTGGTCCATTCACTATTGCTCAAGTATTTCCATATGGGACTATTGAGTTGTCACAACCAAATGGCCCAAATTTCAAAGTAAATGGCCACCGTGTTAAGCATTACTTTGTGGAGGACATTTCCGTGGAAATGGTCCAAGAGATCCTCATTTTCCCCATGAATTAATTCATTGTGGGAAGAGTCTAGCTAGAGACTCCATAAATCAAGCTTGAATAACTAGGCTTAGATCTTTTAGACTAGAGTGTGGTAGGATAGGAATAAAGGGTATATAGTTGAGAAGAAGTGTAGGGGGATGCCTCTCTTTTGTCTTCTTGATGTTTGTAGGGTTGCTCTCTCTCATTGCATGCATTGGAGCTTATGGAGGAGGCCCTTGTATCGGGTTCACTTTGTTACTATTGTGATTTTCAAACCACATTGTGCTTAAAATGAATTCACTGTAGTATTCCTTTCCTTAGCTTGGATTAAGCAAAGTTATCAATGTCATAAGTGTAGGGGAGTTTACTCTAATACCCTTAAACATTGAGGATAATGTTTATCTCAAGTGTAGGGGTCTTCTATCGAAGTGACCTTACCTAGAAAATTGTCATTGACTTCATGATAACTTGGAAATTAATTTTTCAAACATTTTTCAAATTTTTGATCTACTTTGACCACCAAAAATATGCATTCATAATTTTTGCATTAATCATTTTTCATTTGCATAACACATTTGCATTGTATATATTTCTTCTTTTATTTTTCATCAAAATATATAAAAAGAGAAAAAAATATAATAAAGGATATGGTTTAGCAAATTTAGACTTCTTTGACATATTAGGCCCGCCATGGATACTTTGACTCAACCCGAGTTTGCTTATCTAATCATTCTTTAGCTAGTAGCCTTAACCATGTAGACCTTTATTGGTTTATTAGGCTAAGCATCCACTAGTCTCATTATTTGAGATTTTAAACTGTGGAGAACAAGAGATGATAGAGTTTGAAGTAAGTGTTAAGGGCTAGATAAACCTCATATTAATTAATTGTGGCTTTTATATCCCCTTTCGTAACCTTTACTTTCTTGTCAACGCATGTATATATTGTTAATGAATAATCAAGAACGGTTGTAATCGGTTTGTAGTCTCTTATGCATTTTTTGACTAATCATTCGTGGTTGGTATAAGTACGTCTTAAGATTCTAAGTTATAACGTTTTATGTGTATTAGACTTATGTCATGCTTAATACTTAGCGGGTGTTTTTCCTTTTATTCTTTTCAACTTTCTTTGTGAGGAATAAAGAAAAATAAGAGCGACTTATGAAAAAAGAATGAGTGGCCAGAAAAACAAAAGAAAAAAAAATAATTATACAAGACTCCCAAGAGGGGCAGTGAAGTGTTAATTATAGTAGCTATTGAATTCCAATATTACTCTCACAAGGGTTGCGGGGATTTGATAGTTGCTCCAATCCAGTATTACCTTGACGGGTTGCGGGATTGAAGATCCAAGGTCTCAAAAAGGCGGCGGATATAAATTATTGCGTGAGTTTTATTTTTCTTTCCTTAGCGAGTGTGTAGCTACTTATTAATGCATGACATAAGGATCTTACTCATAAGGTGAATGACTTATTATTTTAGGTCAGACTTATATCAACTATGGGCGGTTTTCTGAGTAATGGATAAGATGGTTACTTAGGATTAAACCCGTGCTTCCTTATTTTGAGATTTTACACTTTTATATTTCACGCTTTAAATAATGACAAATTTGCCCAAAAGCAATTTGCTCAAATAATAACCGGTCTTAGAGGCATAATAAGTGGGGGTATAATGGTAACATAATTAATCTATATGAATGAGTTGATGCACTTTCACTTATGGATAACAATGATCTTGTTTTTAAGCTTGGTATGGGGAAAGTGAAACTTGAGGATGATAAGTGTTCATGGTACCAAAGCCCGAATTAAAGTTTTTGATTTCTTTATTATTTATTTCCATCAAAACCATTTCAATAAAAATTCAAAAATATATAAAATAGAATTGTTTTCTTTCTTTTGCATTGTATAAATCAAAATCATGCATCATATAGTGTAGTGTAGTGTAAATGCATTCTATATTGGCCAAGGTGGATTAATTATGAGAAAAGTGTACATTGGTGCTTTAAAATGTGGCATTGCATGAGGTCATAGCAAGGATCAAGTGTAGGGGATTTGATATGAGTGAAATCTCATACCAATTATATCATAAATCATCCTATAACACAAAACAAATTACCTGATTTTGATTTATAAAAGCAGTATTATGGGTATGTTTTGTTGTTTGTGCTTGTGTAGGTAAAAAGATACAATTATGGACCAAACAAGGAATTCAAGCCTTTATTGATGACGAAAAGACAAAAGGATGATGAAAAGTGACAAGTCAACCAAAGTCAAAGGACCTTTCTTGACAACTTTCAAAGTTGAAGGACTAGAAGTACAAATACGAAAAAGTCAAGAACAAAGTCAAACATGGCCAACTATCAAGTCAACAAGTCAAGGGGCTTATTGTGTGCAAGTTTGAAGCTAGAAGGACCAGAAATGACAACTTTATAAAGATTCTATCTCAATTACAAAGTTGCTAAACATAAGGACTGATTTTGTCAATATGAGGAGAAGTTACATTGGATCTGTTTGCTATTATTCTTGACCAATGAGAGGCTGTGACAACCATGGTTTTTGGGGTTCGTCACTTAGACTATAGTTTAAGGTGTTTTGTGCAAATATGTGCTTTTATGTGCTTATGTGTTTATTCTGTGTGTTTGGAGTGAGGTTTGGATATCATTTATGAGTATATGGTACTCATAAGTAAATCGAGGAACGTTTATTTCATGTTCATGCGCCCACATGGTAGTGACTATGAGATGAGATGGTGTTGTTTAGTGGTTTTACGTATACGTATATGTATTATAGAAAATTGTATTTTTACGCTTTAAGGTTTTGCATTTACGGGTCTCGGAAGAGGTATTTAGTCACGGGAATATTTTTTGGGATGGTTTTAAGTCATTTAGGACTTAGTTATATAGTTTTTTTCATATTCTAAGATTTTTTATAAAACTGTATATTTTTACGTCTTTTTCGGTATACGCGTAAAAATTGACTAGTTTTACGATTTTGAGGCTTCAGAGGCTTTTGGAGCTGAAATAAATTAAGGTAAATTAAGGTATTATTAATAATATATTAATAAGTAATAAAAAGAAAAAAAATATAAAAATATATATAATAGTCGGTTTTGGGACGTAAGAAAGAAAAAGAAAAGGGAAAAAAGGAAAAAGGAGAAACGGGCTTTTGTAATGAGCCAAGGACTTGTTAGGAAATTATATAAAAACTTTTTATTAACCAAAAACATTCATAAAATCCCTGGAGATCAAGCTTAAGTCGAAATCCATGGAGTCTATTTAGGGTTTTCATATTTTTCTTGTCTTCCATTAAATCTAAGGTAAAATCTTCAAACCTTTTTTAATTAAATTATTTTTAATTCTTTCTTAATCATTATATGATGGATCTAGGTTAGTGTTTATTAGAAAATCCAGTGTTTTAAAAACCGGTTCAACCCGGGCGGTTCAACCGGTTGAACCGGGAACCGGAGTGTAGACCGGTCCGTTGTGAGGCGGTTTTCTACTGCATCTCGAACCGGATTGAACCGCCGGGTTTCGAGTGACCCGGTCGAACCGTCGGACCGGAAACCGGCCGGATTTAACATATCAAGAGAAAAATAGAATGATTAACAACATGAACCATAAGTTGATGCGACGAGGAGCTGACTTTGTGAAAGATGATGATCCATCGATGAAAATGAGGATTCGTGTGTATAACGAGTGATGCAAGAAAATGAGGTTTCATATATAAAAAGGAGATGATGGCTGATACATGAAGTAAAGAGATGGTAGCTGGTGGTTGAAAATAAAGTCATGTGTATGGATTTGTTTGGGAGTTCTTGTTTGTCAAAGTAAAAAGTTAATGAATCTGTGTTTTGAAAATGACGACTGATGGATGGGGTCAAGGGTTGAGTGAATGAAGTTTCAAAGTGATATAATGGTACTTTGATAACAGTGCTAAAAAACAGATACTACTAATATCACTAAAGTTGTTTTTTTCCTTTCCTAGAAAATAGTAACGTGGTTCATATGCACACTAAAAATGTAAATATATTTTTTGACAAAACCGGTTTGACCCGGCGGTTCAACCGGTTGAACCGGTGAACCGGTAGATCGACCGGGTCAATAAAAAACCCGGGTTTTAAAACATTGAGAAAATCTGTAATTTAATGTTATCACAATGATATAGACATAATTAGAATAATTAGGGTTAATGATTAAACATGATGAGGGTAATTAAGTTGGTTAATTATGTTAAATTCGTTTTTAAAAACTGGGCAGAATTTTTGGGTCATTGTTTTGATCATATCTAGATTTTTACAAACTTTTAATTTTTGAATCTTATGTCCCTGGAAAGGTAATTGAGTTGGCTTTCAAATGCAAGAAACGATAACTAAATTGAAGGTCTGGAAGTGGGTCGAAAACAGGTTACATCAGTCGGTTGTCAAAACAGTTTTTGGATCAGCATGTTTTCTTTTTATGTTTTGAATTGTTTGGGGTACTTAGGGTTATATTGGAACCTTCAAACGAACATGAGACTTAGATTATATATTAAATAAAAGATCTGGAGGAGGTCTAAACAAATAGGTTAGGGTAAGACCCTCTGATCATAACAAACTTTTTATATGTTCAAAATCAGTAAATTCTGGATAGGTAAAAGTATATATATATATATATATATATATATATATATATATATATATATATATATATATATATATATATATATATATATATATATATATATATATATATATATATATATATATATATATATATGGAGGCCTTAACAGTATCTTCAAGGTTGAGGCCAAAGGGGAGAGTTAGATAACACATTTAAGGTCTAGGGTTTCTTTTACAGAGGAAGTTGATTTGGTTAAGGGGGTGTTCGACCCATAGTTTAAGGTATGAAAACGGGACTGTTTTGGGTTAAATGTTAACGGGGCGAGTTATGAACTAAACTAAGTTAAGGGCTTTATAGAGGGGTGTCATGAGATGCATATGACATATAAATGGGGTTAAGTTGTAGGACAAGGTTAGATATCCATCATAGATTGATGAGCCATTTTGGTATGTGGTTCATGTCTTGATTGTATACGTTTGTGTGTTTAGATTTTGCTAGAGTGCGGGTACTTGGAGAAGCTTGTTCGGGTGAGTTTCATAGTCTCATGTTTCTATGATTTATAAATGTTTGATTCTAGATGGGATGGAGGAGACACTGTGTGGTTTTGTAACTAGTGCTGTGAATGTTTTTATGGTTTGTGATGGACTTGTGTGTACATTTATGTGATTAACCGCTATGTGATTCTTGATTGTTATTGTGGTTTGACTTGGTACCAAGGGGATGTTGACAAGGTGGGGCCTTGGGATTGGTTCATAGGTGTATGGGCGCCTATGGGACCATGGTTATTGGTAAGGCTGGGAGCCTTGGAAATTGTGGTTATTGGTAAGGCTTGGTGTCTTAGAATTGTGATTGTATGGTTAATCTTGAATGGTAGTTGTTAATGCATAATCGTAACACATTGTCCATATGTTCTTTTATTTATGGTTGTTATTCATAGCTTATAACTATTTTGGGGTTTGGAGTCTAAACCTATGACTCTCACCAACTTTATGTTGACGTGTTTTAGTGTCTATTTCAAGTGATAATGTGGTTAAGCGTGAGAATAGGAGTGGCTAGTTGGGAGGCTTAGGATTGCATTGGAGGAACCCCCTTTCCTCTTAGTCTTTACTTATGTTTGAATAAGTGATACTTTGTAGACACCTATATGTTTGTTATTTGTTAATTGTATGTCTTTGGTAAGAGGTAGACATGTTACCTACTTACCTAGACGCCTGCATTGTTTGTGATATCTTCATGACATTATGTCACCATTTATGATATTTCCATTTCATTTAGTTACCTCTATAGGCAAGCTATTGTTGTGATGATATCCATACGTCGCACCCCATATTCCGTCATGGTGGGGTGTGACGGAATGGTATCAAAGACAATGGTTATAGAGAATTAGGTTGCCTAGTCTAGTAGCCTAGTCTATAGCTTAAGGGTCCATGCATGTAGGTGTCATAGGGGTATGAGTGCATTATAGTATATGGAGTGCTTAAGTGTTAATTTCGTTTTGGATATTTATTTACTTTCATACTTACTTATTGAGATATAATATATGTAAGTACATTCATTTATTTTCTATTGATGCGACGTATGAACCGAAAGTGTAGGAATATATTTAGTGTTACCCATGTCGCGTAGAAGAAGAGGTGCACTAGGTAATATTAGGATAGTATCGATGTTGAGTTTGCGACTAGTAGTAGATTCGAATTTCCGTCTGAACGGTTATGGTCATTTTTTTTAATGTTGGATATTTTATTGTTATTGATTTGATTTGGCGATTGAGCCTCTACTTATGAATGAAGTTAGGGTTGACGTATGAGATGTTCTTATTTTACCTATACGGTATATATAGAGTGTATTTTATGTGGTATATATGTGGTAGATATATGTGTTCTGTGTAGTACTAATTTCTTATAAGTGTCGTCATAGGAGGGAGTACATGGGTGAAAGAGAACATATATAACTATGGAGGCCTACGTAATTATATACGTGCCACAACACTGATGTACTTCCAAGTATGGTTGCATGAAAAAGGGGTTAGTACATGCTTGTATATGATGAGATCTGTATTTTGGGTATTTGTACAATAGGGGTTTATGTAATGGTTGCATGTGATATGGCTATGGTTTTTGTGTTATATGTTTTGGGTTATAGTCATGTTGTGTGATTATGGGGTCACACGATATGGGTTGGTTTTGGTGATGGGTTTTATGCCTTGTTGTGGCATTGTGAGATGGTGAGATGGTGATTACTCGTATGGAAAAACGAGTGTATGACGTGATCGATTGACTTGACATGTATGATAACGAGTATGTTTTGAGAGATCTAATAGGTATATATATGCGGATGTATATATACTAGTAGATGTTATGTTATGATATACGGTCGTTCAATAGTTATTATAACTTGAACGTACCTTGTGTTAGCTCGTGTTTTATGGTGCTGGAGTTTGATGGAGTTCCAACGATGTTTTGAGTCTTTTGATGTGTGTCTACATTCGGGTATGTATTTTAATTAATGAGAACTACTAAATTTTCTTACAAATAAGTGTTGTTAATTATAGGAAAACGGTTTTGAAAATAATTTGTAAGTGTATGGTATGATATCGTGACTTACATTTTTTTTTAAGTTTGTGGTACTAAGCTATAAAAAAATTGTCTTGAAAATAATTGGATTAGTTTTCTATGTAACATGTGATAATACATTTTAAAGGGGTAAAGAAAATTTACAAAAATTTTCTTAAGTGGAGTTAAAATTTTAGGAGTATTTAACTAGACGGAAAGAGTAAAAAGGGAGATTTTATTATAGTAATGATAATAATAACACCACACCTTGTAAGCGTGTAGTAGTTTAGTTATAACCAGCCTAAATGGATTTTATAAAATAATAATATTATAGAATAAAATGAAAAAAAAAACACTGTAATTTATAAACATGTATTGGTTTCATAATAACAAGTGAAATAAGTTTAATACGGGTAAACAAGATAATGGTTAGAATAAGATTGTAGTATACTAACTAGTTGATATCTTTGATAAAATAGTGGAGATAAAAGATGAGTTTATTGTTCAAAACGAGTATAACTGATTTTAGTAGTATTGAAGTTTGGTTCTTATGAGGAGTAACTAAATGGGGCGAAAGTTTAAAATTTTCCGAGGTATCGAAATTTGGTAATACTAACCGTGACGAGTCTAATTTTTCGTTGTTGGCACACTCCATTGAATCTTTTGGATTACAGTGTTTCGTTTTCAGTTGTTTTGGCTAGGGTTCATTATGGTTGATCTTTCGGTTTACCCTATATTTATTATGGGACGCGATCGTTGGAACTCTTTTGTTACACGTCATGGTTGATTTAGTCATGCGGTTGTGGAAACGTTAGGATGAGAGGATAGAGTTGGGTAGTATTACTTATGGTTAGATATTAGAATGCATAGATGTGTTTTGGTTTAAAGGTTGTGTTGAAGGAATGATTAAGATTTGTGGAGTTTTGAAACTTAGATTGGTTACGGGAATAAGGGAGTAAGTAAAGTTAGTTGAATGTTCGTAGGAACGAGATGTCATGCTATGAGAAATTGGTTGAAGTACCATTAGGAGATTGATGAAAGTACCAGCGGATGTGATGGTAGAGTAAAATTTTTTTACTAATGGAAAGATTGGGTAAATAACACGCAAGGGAATTGGTATAGTTATGGAGGCAAGGTAGTAGTAGACACGTGAAGGAAAACATGGATGTGAAAGAATGATTGGTAGGAGGCTGATTAATGGCGAAGTACAACAAGTAAGGAAGAGTGAGACATTAAGGGGTTGAAGTACCTTTAGAAATATTGTGGTTGATGAGTTGAAGTTAGAAGCTACTGCGTAGTGTGAAGTTCCTAGGTAACATCATGGAGACGAGAAGAAGTGCGTGAAGAGCTACATCGTGAAGCAAGGAGCCGAAAGGACTATGTGCCGGCTACTAGAAGGATGCAAGAGATTTCGAAGGAGTCACAGAAGTTGCAAGGACTGGAAAGGTGACAAGCACTATGATGGGAATCTTCGTATGGTTCGTGACGAAGAAGGACAGATCAAGTACCGGAGTGGAGCTACAAAGAGCTGAACCAGTGGATCGTGATGAAGTGAATACATAACATGGGAGATTAAGAACTCGTGGAAGTAAAAAGTAGAGTCGATTGACTACACAAAGATTGAATTTTGTGGCAATCAATATCGAGGGATAAGTAGTGAAGATGAGTGGAATAAGTTCGTGGAGAAGTGATTATAGGGTCAGTTTAGTGAAGGTGTTTATGAAGGTTCTTTGGAAGAGGCAGTTATGCATTATCCAATGAAATAACGATTTCCATAGAGTTGATGAATTGAGTGAGAAATTTTGGCTGGACATGATAGTGTAGGAATTAGGGAGAACCATGGAAGGAGAGAACCAAGTATTCTTAGAAGATGATGATTGAAAGTACCTCATGTTAGGTGCAAGCTCAGAATAGAAGTATGAGACTTGAGTAAGAATTTAGAATATGGCTTAGTTTAGACATATGGAAACTAATATGGGTATAACATGAGAGTGTGATCCACATGTAATCACATGAAACTCTAGTTTGTCCCTATTAGGATGGAGTAGGAGAACTGGTCGCGAGGAAAACAAGTGAAGCTACTTGGATAATTTTGACGTATAGATGACTTGAAAGACGGGAAGCATAGCATCGTGATGTATGCCATGAGCTGAGGAAAAAGAAGGAAGTCTGGATAGATGCGGATCATAAATGAAATAGGTCGAGATAGGAACCGAAGGTAAAATTTTGGTATAGCCTAATACACTAAGCCTGCTAATATTGTTGTAGTGTGGAAAGGAAATGGCACAGACCGATACTGTTTGATCGGAAGGCTTAGTATCGATAATCGAATGGATGAGGAGTTATAGATGTGATGTGCCATGAGGGACGAAGGGCTTGGACTAACTGAGACAAGATGAGGAGCACTATGACCTTGGAGGTAAGACATTGTGTAAGTATAAAGAAAGTGTTGAGTATCAAAAAAAATCTTTCATGGAGAAAAGTGAGAAGGAAGTGTATAGGTGTTACTAATGAGCTATCCAAATTTAATGGAAGTAGTTGTAGCATGGATTTGGATGGCAGTTGATAGACTAACTGAGATAACTTTCCTTTTGGTGATATGTATAGATCATAAGCTGATTTGGATTGGAAGAGCCTTGTTATGATGAACTAATGAATATGTGAAACACCGTCATAGGTCACTTTTGTAAGGAAATTGGAATTTTTAAGTAGTTTGGTGGTATGGACTAAAGGGAGTTGATGAACATGATTGGATATGAGTATATCCAGCTACTTGGAAAAGGATGGACGAAGTGAGAAATTGCTACAAGTATAGGAGTCGTGTTGAGAGCTTGGGTGACTGATTTAGAGGGATGTGGGAAACTCGTTAGTGATGTCTGAGCTTTCATATATTGATAGTTATCATAATAGAAGTCGATAAATGCCATTTGAGGCACTATATGGAAGGATAGGGTGAGTTTTCGTTATGGTGGACTAAAATCCGTGAAAGAGACTACTAATGTGGTAATGTTGTTTGTGGGAAAGGATGAGAGCAACAAGATATGCTATGTTGAAAAGGAGGAAACCACTACAGTTTAGTGACAAAGTTATGTATGAAGTTTCACCCATAGTAACGGGTTCCATGTTTAGGAAAAAGGGAAAAGTTGATGTCGATTTTTGTAGGTCTATTTATGATCTTTTGAAAGATTGGACCAATAGTTTATGGGTATATAATTACCTAGGGAATTGAATGGTGTACATGATATATTTCATGTATTGAGATTTGGGAAATGTGGTTTGAGAATGCATATTTGCATGTGCGGTTATTAGGGATTTGTGTTAAAAAGAGTCATTTGTGAGATTTATTGGCTGTGAGGTCAAGAGTTTAGGAGTGAATTTAAATATTGTTGGTTTGTATATGTGGTATTTTGAGACTTGAACTAAAGTACGCATGGAAATGAGAGGAGTTCATTTAGAACAAGTATCCTCATGTGATTTGTTGTTTGTGTGTTTGATCCTAAGGAGTAAATCTCGGGACGAGATTTCTATTAGGAGGGAGTGATGTGACAACCATGGTTTTCGGGGTTCGTCACTTAGACTATAGTTTAAGGTGTTTTGTGCAAATATGTGCTTTTATGTGCTTATGTGTTTATTTTGTGTGTTTGGAGTGAGGTTTGAATATCGTTTATGGGTATATGGTACTCATAAGTAAATCGAGGAACGTTTATTTCATGTTCATGAGCCCACATGGTAGTGACTATGAGATGAGATGGTGTTATTTAGTGGTTTTACGTATACGTATATGTATTATAGAAAATCGTATTTTTACGGTTTAGGGTTTTGCATTTAGGGGTCACGGAAGAGGTATTTAGTCTAGGGAGTATTTTTGGGATGGTTTTAAGTCATTTAGGACTTAGTTATATAGTTTATTTCATATTCTAAGATTTTTTATAAAACTGTATATTTTTACGTCTTTTTCGGTATACGCGTAAAAATTGACTAGTTTTACGGTTTTGAGGCTTCGGAGGCATTTGGAGCTGAAATAAATTAAGGTCAATTAGGGTAATATTAATAATATATTAATAAGTAATAAAAAGAAAAAAAAATATAAAAATATATATAATAGTCGGTTTTGGGACGTAAGAAAGAAAAAGAAAAGGGAAAAAAAGGAAAAAGGAGAAACGGGCTTTTGTAATGGGCCAAGGACTTGTTAGGAAATTATATAAAAACTTTTTATTAACCAAAAACATTCATAAAATCCCTGGAGATCAAGCTTAAGTCGAAATCCATGGATTCTATTTAGGGTTTTCATATTTTTCTTGTCTTCCATTAAATCTAAGGTAAAATCTTCAAACCTTTTTTAATTAAATTATTTTTAATTCTTTCTTAATCATTATATGATGGATCTAGGTTAGTGTTTATTAGAAAATCTGTAATTTAATGTTATCACAATGATATAGACATAATTAGAATAGTTAGGGTTAATTATTAAACATGATGAGGGTAATTAATTTGGTTAATTATGTTAAATTCGTTTTTAAAAACTAGGCAGAATTTTTGGGTCATTGTTTTGATCATATCTAGAGTTTTACAAACTTTTAATTTTCAAATCTTATGTCCCTGGAAAGGTAATTGAGTTGGCTTTCAAATGCAAGAAACGAGAACTATATTGAAGGTTTGGAAGTGGGTCGAAAACAGGTTACATCAGTCGGGTGTCAAAACAGTTTTTGGATCAGCCTGTTTTCTTTTTATGTTTTGAATTGTTTGAGGTACTTAGGGTTATATTGGAACCTTCAAACGAATATGAGACTTAGATTATATATTAAATAAAAGATCTGGAGGAGGTCTAAACAAATGGGTTAGGGTAAGACCCTCTGATCATAACAAACTTTTTATATGTTCAAAATCAGTAAATTCTGGATAGGTAAAAGTATATCTATAATATATATATGGGGCTAAGTTTGACATAAGAAAATTAAATAGCGCCATGTCATATCCTATGTGGCATTTCCTTATTGGTTGGTATAACTAAGGTAATATATCGAAATTTTAGGAACAAAACATATATATACCGACGAAATTTTAGGAACAAAACATATATACCGAATAAAAGATATTAGTAAAAATCTCGATATATTCTAAAAATTAAGATATATACAGAATCTTCGTAAAAATCATTATCATTAAACCATAATATCATATATTGTACGTCTGTTTTTTCTTAAATTGTAATTTACGTTGTTTCTTTTCATTTTTTCATGCTTTTGCAGGTTGTTTATTTTTGCAGGTGAATACCTAATCAAGGTTGGTTCGTAACCAGGTTTATAGATATATAAAAGCACGTATGGAGTATCTTTTTATCATGTGTGCCTGATTAATTGTGATTCTGGGTGATTGTAGGTTCAAGAGATGTTTGAAGTGGATATCAAAGAACTCCCTGAGCAAACCGATGCTTCAACATAAAGTATGTTCACAAATCACAGAGGTAACCGTTCTATCACAATGATTGAATTTGTTGCAGCCAGTTCTAGCCATGTTGTCTTTTTTGCAGACATAGTACTTCAATTGAATTTGTTGAGTCGTGCAGCGGGTTTGTAGTCTTCTTTGATTAGGATGCCCATCTATTTTTACGAGTCTTTTGTGTAATGGGCTGAGGGCTATAACAGATGATGTCTGTAGCACTCTGCGCAAACGCCATCCTCTTGGTTCTTAATTGTAGGTTGTTGCGGAAAACCTGCCGCCTTTTTCCGTTTTTCCTAATTACAATCAACCTGGACCGCTGGTTCCTATCCTTTGAAACCCGCTAAACGCTGATAAAACTGCTCGGATATGTCAACTTGGTGAACTGGACGCAACAAACATCCCTTGCTGCAACAGTAGTTAAGCGCTAAAGTCAGTAGTAATAAAACAATGTTTTGTTCATTTGTTTGATGCATTTAGGGCTTTCTTATGAATACTTTTTGCTATTACATAGTATGAAAATGCACCGTTGTGACCCAATGACAAAGTATACAGTTTTTAATTATACTGTTGTGACCCAGTCACAAATTACGCAGTTGTTAACTATGTTTTAAAATTGCAGATTTGAATAAGAGATGCCCAATCTCGGTATTTCTGTGAGGTATGCGCCCAGGCTTATATTTTATATACAAACAAACGCAATCAGGTATTGCAATAAACTTATGTGAAGGTATTTTTCTATGTAAAGTATAAATATAAGACGAGGCAATCAGGTTCGGAAAATCGATCCTTTTTACTTGGTCAATCTAATGTATATATGTTAGCTTCCACTACTGTAATCTCAGAACTGTTTACCCGAATCAGAGAGCCTATTTTCATGTTGTTTCAACTAATTAATACTCATAGGCGGTTAGAGCATCTTCATGAAGATTCTTCTTTCAAACAGGATCTTGGTGAATACTTATCACTCCCCAGATCAACTATTGTAAACACTTATGTTGTGCTAGGAATCCTTGGTATAATATAATGCACTATATCCTGTTGTTTTGGGCCTGAGAACATAGGTCTTTGGATCATAGTTTTAGTGCTGAATGAAACTTTTTTTGTTGATCGTCTTACCATTACTCTTTTATAATAGTTAATCCTATATCCATATGCAGTAGAGTTGTTCACATGTTTAATGATTTGGTTTTTCTCGCAGATAAACAGTCAATGGGAATTCAAGAAGTATGGGAACTAAAAGCTTTATGCATTTGGATCATTGGACCAGATACCGCATTCTATCTCACCTCATTTTTCTTAATAATTTCATTACTCTAATTCTTATGTAATTAGGTTGTCAACCCCTACTTAATGGTATAATTCCAAAACCAGTTTCCAGCTTTTGGTTGAAGTAATCAATTTCCTCGATATCCATGTTTTGTTGTTTAGTGTAGATGTCCCTTTAAGCTGAACATATTGGTGGACTTGGGAGTGACTTCAATAGTTAAGAAAGGAGAGTGTGAGAAGGATATGATTACTGAGTGAAAACTGGAATCAGTATGTTGTCCTTGAAGTGTCTGTTATGAAGGCTTCCGCTTTATGCATCTTCACATGAAAAACCCGCCCATTGTGTCAAACATATCTCCATAATGCGGAACAATTGTTTTCCTATAATTTTTTTGTGCAGTGATGTCTTCTTACGGGTTTGAATTTCCACCAGTACTACACATCAGATGGCGAACTCAAGGTGTCTGGTCTTCTATTTTGTATATAATTTTTTGTGTTCGAGTTTTTTCCAAAAGTCTCATGTGCTATGGACTAATGTACGAATGTTGTCTCTGTTTTCTAGCTTTAGTTCTAGCCATGTTTTCTTTGTTTATAGCCGTAGTGGTTCAAGTAAATTCGTTGAGCCGTGTAGCGGGTTTGTTGTCTGCTTTGATTAATGATAGACGAGATGAGAGAGACCAGCACCAAGAACCATGTTTCTTTATTTGCTAAAAATATCAAGTTTGTTATAACTGTTTATTGTGTTTTTATGATCAGGGTTGGATATACTGATTATGTGAGGAACGGTGGAGAAGAAAAACGTTGTAACAAAGAATAGAAGATGATTGAGATTTGAGAATGTGAGGCATTCAGAATCTAGCCGTGCTCGGGATGCAAGTGAACACAAGCTTTTGCCTGTTGTTTTCTTCCATCTGAGTTTTTTTTTTAGATTATGTGTCACTCAAGTTTTGGATCCCGAGAGAAATTATCATTGCCTTTACATGTTATGTGCCGCAACACAAGAGGTAGTCGATATTGATTATTGGCACTATTATTTCTGATGACTTTGTACTTACAGATGGTTTTACATACGATAAAACCATTTAACTTACCTCTTAAGAGTAACGCATATACATTGAAATTGAAAATTTGACATAATTTCAGACTTAGAAAAGTCAAATGTTCAGTTAACATATGGCAATACAGGTAATACATGGTTTATCATATGTGAAGCCGTTGAAAAGTCAAATGTTCAGCTTCTTGTGGTGGGTAGCAGTAGTCCTTACAGCGTGAATAGGTAAGTTATAGTTCGTACAATTAAATGTATATTACTGGACCAGACAATCATATTCGTTGGCAAATTAGAGCGTTTGTTATATATGTTTGGTACTTAGTCCTGCCTGAACTAATCAGAGTGTTAGTTACATATGGCGAATTATAATTGCATATCACTGTTTGTGACTTTTGATGTTGCCAAGTTCTACTTCTAACTGCCATATTTCTAAAATCTACAATTGAGTCATATTTCTACTTTCTCAGGTTTTCTCACTAGGGATGTTGCTGCGAGGATGTGCTACTGCCCATACAATGTGGCTGACCCACTTGACATGTTTGTATTCAATAAGCTATCTCAGCATCCTGAACAGGTATTTTTCTCTTTCTATCCCTCTTTCACATAAGTTATGCACAAACAATAATAATTGTACCGCACCACGTGAAACTGGATGTAGAATTGAAGCGCAACAAAGGATAGGAAATTTCCCACCATCATTAGCATTTTAATAGACTTTGAGCGTTATATGTAGTCATGTGATCGCTTAATCATATTTGCGTCGCTTTTGTATCCTCATATCCCTTAGGCATATCATCTTGAATCTTATCATATTTTGAAATCATAAAAGAAAGCAGGGATTCAAGGCTAGATTAAGTGACCCCTCGATACTCTCGATAGGCACGTATGTGATCAGATTAGTGAAATGAGGTCCAACTCAAAACGAAATCCGTTATACCTTTCATAATGTGAGGTAATTTAGTGCCAATATCTGAGATTAAAATTTAGTATGCAAGGTTTTTAAGTCAGTTTAAGCACTTGCTTTATACATGTAAACTTGATTCCGTACAACTACACCTCATTGTATTTCCGTTGCTTTAGCAGAAACTGTCTCGAGAAATATAACAAGTGTTGTCATGTGACTTTTATTATGCATATATGCTCTTAAAACATGTTTTCACAATAATCAAGGTAGGTGGTTTGACTGATCTCAAATAGAATTTGTTGATGCAGCAATAAGAGTTGCAGCTGAAAAAGGTGAACTGATACAAAATTTATTTTGTTACTTGCCTTATGAACAGGTATCTGTTGTTTCTAACGTGTTTCTTAATTATCATTTTGTTGGTATAAAACTATGTTTTTGTAACTTATGCCTTTGTTTTTGGAAAATATTGGATATGAAACTCAATGTTGAACAATTGATCGAGATACTGGAGATAGCTTGCACAAACCCGATTACCTGGTTTGCCATTTTGACTCAGCTTGCTACCGGGTTACCCTTGATAACTTGAGACACACTGGGTCATATTCAAGTATGGTAAACCAAGATACAAACTGGACGTATCATGGTTCAAACGGGATAAGGGGTTAACACCAGTTTTCGGTGTTCAATACATGAACAGAAGGTGGTGTGTCTTGAACCCAAAGATCAAAGACAATAAGGTGTGTTTGGATCAGATCAGATCAATAAAGTAACAGTATATGTTTGGATTAGATTAGGTTACTGATGTAACGTATGTGATATTAGTACATACTACATAGTTTGAAAGTGTTTTTCTGTAATTCAACCTGGTTTTGAAATTACTAATTATACCATTATGCAGGGGTTGACAACAGGTGGACTACTGACCTTTGTTGATATAGTGAATAGCTTTGGCGCCCCATAAACTGTCAAAGTCAACCTGATCATTAGAAGGCTCAGAAACGTTTGGATTTGCAATGGGAATTTATTTGTATTTTATAAATCTTTTTCATTCTTGTGTTTGAGATGGATGAAGTATAAAAGCTTGCTGATGTCACTTTTTGCTTATTACCTGCTTGGGTAGGATAAACAATCTCCTTGCAAAAATGATATATTAATCTGATTTAGACCTTTTCAATAAGACTCTCATCAGCCTATCTATACATATTTGTAGGATTTTCCATGATAAATCTCTTAATATTCTAGATTCATAATACGTTTGGTTGTTGTTCTTAGAAAATAACAGATGTTGAGATAAAAAAAGATTAGGCAGAACCAAACACTCAAAGCAAAACCAATACCAAGACATAAGGTGCATCCAAACTACATTAGAATAGGTAAAATAGTTAATCCCTAACATTTTTCCTTCATTAAGACGTAGTATGCGAGCTCAGTCCTTAGGTAATATAATTAATCCATAACATTTTTTCCTTCATTAAAACGTGGTCTGCAAGCTCAATCCTTTGGGTAATATAATTAATCCCTAACATTTTTTTTTCTTTCATTAAGACGTGGTTTGCGAGCTCGGTACTTTGGGTAGCTACCTATTTGATCATAAAAAAATGTAATTTGTGGTAGTTTTGACAAACTTCACGTGTCACGTTTTTCAGTAAATACAGTTTGTATGTCGTGGGTTTAATGTCAAATCACCTATTTTTCTATTATGAAAAATTAGTTGATCAGCTGATGTCAACCATTTAGGACTAAGAACATTCATTTATATATCTATATCCATTGATACATGAGCCTTCAAAAAATGGAATCACAAGACAACCTGATACACATGGGTAAGCATTCCTCAAAACCATAAGACAACCTAATTCACACGTAAAAAATATATGGATAATAATCGTTTGTGTCGCCATCGGTGAAGCACCATCGGTATATCACATCACCACCATTGAGCATACCAATTCAATCAGAATTATCATTCATCTATCCCTAAAAAAAAATCTTTAATTAGTATAGCTATACTTCTAGCCCTTAACAAAGAAATTATTAACAATAATTTAGTGTAAACTAACTATTGATTAAGGAACTAAGAACAAACCAAAAAAAATCTAACCTAACACTAAAATATTATCTCATTAAAATATTATCTATCGAGGGGCAAATTTATATACTTTGGCCAATTTTTTTTGAAAAAATCATATATGATTCGTATCACGATTCACGATGGTATGTTTCGTTTTACGTAACGAATAATGATTTGTGAGATATTTAAGTTTTAAAATATGAATTGTTTTTGTTAAATAAAAAATATGAATGGTTATTATTGCTTGATTAGGTTTATGCTAAAAAGAGGGTTTTAATTAAACTTTTCCCTTGCAAACATTGAATATTTAAATTCATAAATACAAAGATATTCAAATTATTATACTAACCAAAGTTACTACCCTTTTAATAAAAAAAATTTAGCAACAATAAATATACTCCAACTGCTTAAGAATATAAAAAATGGCAAAAATTGTTTTAAAAAATATACTAACAAACACACAACAGTTTCTTTGTGTACATCGAAAGATTAACATGGGACATAATCTGTTCGCTGACTGGCCAAGCCCAAACGTAATAAAAAGTTAGCTTCTTTTAAACAAAAATAGTTGAACCATTTATGTCCAACTGCCAACCAACAAACAGATCAGCCAACATTCTTTCAAAAAAAAGTTAAAGAAACATACCCGCCCGTTGGGCGGGTTACGCAACTAGTATATATATATATATATATATATATATATATATATATATATATATATATATATATATATATATATATATATATATATATATATATATATATATATATATATATATATATATATATATATATATATATATATATATATATATATATATATATATATATATATATATATATATATATATATATATATATATATATATATGGAGGCCTTAACAATGTCTTCAAGGTTGCGGCCAAAGGGGAGAGTTAGCTCACACATGTAAGGGCATAGGGTTTCTTTTACAGAGGAAGTTGATTTGGTTAAGGGGGTGTTCGACCCATAGTTTAAGGTATGAAAAACGGGACTGTTTTGGGTTAAATATTAACAGGGCGAGTTATGAACTAAACTAAGTTAAGAGCTTTATAGAGGGGTGTCATGAGATGCATATGACATATAAATGGGGTTAAGTTGTAGGACAAGGTTAGATATCCATCATAGATTGATGAGCCATTTTGGTATGTGGTTCATGTCTTGATTGTATACGTTTGTGTGTTTAGATTTTGCTAGAGTGCGGGTACTTGGAGAAGCTTGTTCAGGTGAGTTTCATAGTCTCATGTTTCTATGATTTATAAATGTTTGATTCCAGATGGGATGGAGGAGACACTGTGTGGTTTTGTAACTAGTGCTGTGAATGTTTTTATGGTTTGTGATGGACTTGTGTGTACATTTATGTGATTAACCGCTATGTGATTCTTGATTGTTATTGTGGTTAGACTTGGTACCAAGGGGATGTTGACAAGGCGGGGCCTTGGGATTGGTTCATAGGTGTATGGGCGCCTATGGGACCATGGTTATTGGTAAGGCTGGGAGTTTGATGGAGTTCCAACGACGTTTTGAGTCTTTTGATGTGTGTCTACATTCGGGTATGTATTTTAATTAATGAGAACTACTAAATTTTCTTACGAATAAGTGTGGCTAATTATAGGAAAACGGTTTTGAAAATAAGTTGTAAGTGTATGGTATGATATCGTGACTTACATTTTTTTTTTTAAGTTTGTGGTACTAAGCTATAAAAATATTATCTTGAAAATAATTGGATTAGTTTTCTATGTAACATGTGATAATACATTTTAAAGGGGTAAAGAAAATTTACAAAAATTTTCTTAAGTGGAGTTAAAATTTTAGGAGTATTTAACTAGACAGAAAGAGTAAAAAGGGAGATTTTATTATAGTAATGATAATAATAACACCACACCTTGTAAACGTGAAGTAGTTTAGTTATAACCAGCCTAAGTGGATTTTATAAAATAATAATAATATTACAGAAAAAATGAAAAAAAAAAACACTGTAATTTATAAACATGTATTGGTTTCATATTAACAAGTGAAATTAGTTTAATACGGGTAAACAAGATAATGGTTAGAATAAGATTGTAGTATACTAACTAGTTGATATCTTTGATAAAATAGTGAAGATAAAAGATGAGTTTATTGTTCAAAACGAGTATGATTGATTTTAGTAGTATTGAAGTTTGGTTCTTATGAGGAGTAACTAAATGGGGCGAAAGTTTAAAATTTTCCGAGGTATCGAAATTTGGTAATACTAACCGTGACGAGTCTAATTTTTCGTTGTTGGCACACTCCATTGAATCTTTTGGATTACATTGTTTCGTTTTCAGTTGTTTTGGCTAGGGTTAATTATGGTTGATCTTTCGGTTTACCCTATATTTATTATGGGACGCGATCGTTGGAACTCTTTTGTTACACGTCATGGTTGATTTAGTCATGTGGTTGTGGAAACGTTAGGATGAGAGGATAGAGTTGGGTAGTATTACTTATGGTTAGATATTAGAATGCATACATGTGTTTTGGTTTAAAGGTTGTGTTGAAGGAATGATTAAGAATTGTGGAGTTTTGAAACTTAGATTGGTTACGGGAATAAGGGACTAAGTAAAGTTAGTTGAATGGTCGTGGGAACGAGATGTCATGCTATGAGAAATTGGTTGAAGTACCATTAGGAGATTGATGAAACTACCAGCGGATGTGAGGGTAGAGTAGAAATTTTCTACTAATGGAAAGATTGGGTAAATAACACGCAAGGGAATTGGTATAGTTATGGAGGCAAGGTAGTAGTAGACACGTGAAGGAAAACATAGATGTGAAAGAATGATTGGTAGGAGGCTGATTAATGGCGATGTAACACCCCATTTTGATAATGGAAATGTCACGCGTAATTATGGTGTGTCATCAAAGCATACAAGGATAAATGTATAAAACATTACATGACCATAGGGATAACCGGAATCAGACATCGGTTCCCAAACATAAGCCCAAAACATAATAAAGCAAAGGAAAATGAATGAAAGACTACACAAGCATAAATATATGAAGGCAAAATGAAAATGAATGAAAGACTACACAAGCATAAATATATGAAGGCAAAAGGAAAATAAGTCTCTAGCAGCTTCCATCCTATGCACGTCCTCCAAATGCTCGAGTCTCTCCTAGGGTACCTGCCGTTTTGGGACATGGAAAGGAAAGTAACGGCTGAGCAAAACGCTCAGTGCACGGATATAGACATAGTATAAGTGACTAAAACATAATAGAGACTTAATAGCAGCGGAAATGTATAAGTCTTGGAAAAACCTGGAACATGTTCATAAAACTGGTTTTATAGTTTGAAAAGCCTTATGTTTATCTTATGAAAACTGTTTAACATATTTTACCATTAGCCAATATAGGTCATGAAAATCCACCGTGCATGAATACTTGGAGGGGTGACCTCATCATGCAAATTAGAGGGGTTGCCTCTAATTTAATATACTAGTTCTGGGTAGGAGGGATCAGCTCCTTGTGAAGGATGCAAGGCACACACCACATTCACCATGAAATCCTGAATAAAACATGTAACTAGGATGCACCCATACGCCCCACATGATAAATATAAATAAATGGCCAAAAGCTGAAGGGACGCCACGAGCAATCACTCCGCCGTGGTGAAGTCATAACATCAGTGCCTCTAATGTTATGGTTATGGTACCTCCATAACTAGGTGAAATTGGTCATGCATGTATATGTCTATAGGTAATCTTAATTAAACATAAGCAATCAAACACGTAACTTATACTACGGGAAAACAGTTGGCTGCATACGGGGAATCATAATAAGGAAAGAATGTCCATACTGAAAGGACGGGAATCCGTACCTTATGTCCAGTGAACGAAGAAGATGAACTGAGAGAAATCCTACTTCCGACTCACTAGTGCTACATAAATACATACATGAATAAGTATCTGCTTACTAAATACGTAGCTGGTTTTATGTCATGTCTTAGCTTATTTTATGTGTTCTTACCATGTTTTACTGTTTTAAAGCCTTAAACTGTGTTTATGTTATATTCTGTTTAATCTGATTAAGTATTTCTGGTATTTCATGTGTTATTATACTTACTGTGTAATAATGAGTAACTTTCCAAAAATAGCAGGTTTCCCAAAATAGAAAGTTTCCAAAAATAGAAAGTTTCCAAAAATAGAAAGTTACCAAAAATAGAAAGTTTCCAAAAATAGAAAGTTTCCAAAAATAGAAAGTTTCCAAAAATAGATTTACTGCTTAAAATAGATAAGTTTCTAAAAATAGAAAGTTTCCATAAATAGATTAGCTGCCTTAATTAAATAAGTTTCCATAAATAGATTAGCTGCCTGAAATAAATAAGTTTCTAAAAATAGAAGGTTTCCATAAATAGATTAGCTGCCTTATTTAATTAAGTTTCTAAAAATAGAAAGTTTCCATAATTAGAAATAAGCTGGTTAAATAAGCTAAGTATATAAGCCTAAGTGTTTTCATGATTATTTTCTAAGTCATATGATATAATGTATAGTTTAATAATTATTTCATGTAATTAAATTAAACTATAGGTTAAAATATTTAATTAAAGTATAACATGTTTTTAATTAAATAAAGTTAAATACTTAGGTTAAAACATGTATTATTATATATTAATAATATAACCTAAGTCATGTTAATTAATTAATTATAATCATGGTTTTTAAATAATTAATTAATTATAAGTCTAAAATATACAATACTTAGGTTAATTAATTTCATGATTATAATAATTAAAATAACCTAAGTCATGTTATTAAATTAATCATATCATTTTATTAATTTAATTTTTTAACATAAGATCATAAACATAAAAACTAAACATACACCATGAACCGGATCTAGACTAAAAAGCATGAACCGGACATGACATCGACACCGTACTCTGAACCAATTCGAGGTACCCCGTGTCTTGAGGCTGCCGTGGGACCCACACATACCAACCGAGACCATACGGTCTTGGTGGTGGTCGGATGGCCAAACCAAAACCCCTTTCGGGTTCGGTGTAGGCCGCGGCTAAAAACAAACACCCCTTAAACATACTTTTGATTTTATTAAACCCCAAATCATGTTAGATCCATGTTTAATTATTAGGTTTTTGTACAAAACATAACATGTTCTTGATTTATTAAATGATCAAATCAAAAGAAAAGGTTTAAAAAGGATTTACCGAATTCGTGGATCAAAAGGATGAAGAACAAACATGATCCCCAACTACAATTCCAAGATCCAAGATCACAAACCACCTCCTTGTGGTGGTTGTAAGGTGGCGGCACAAAGAAGAAAGGGAAGGAGGGTTTTAGGGTTTTTTTTTCTAAAATCTTCTGTGAATGAAAAATGAGTAGTGTAATTTTCCTTAACCTCCTTTTAGTAAAATTTAATGGGCTAAGCCCACCCTCCCTCCTTAATTTCGTGGTAATGGGGCCCACAAGGGGTAACCCGAATGTTTTCCGTGTCTAATTAATAAGTATGTTCTCGTGTTCGTGTTTTACGTGTTTGTTCGTGTTTATTTGTGTTCGCGTTTTGTGTGTTCTCGTTAAATAATTACCGTGACCTAATATATTTATTTACGCTCGTAATAAATATATATATATAATTAATAATAGTTCGTGATTTAATTACGCTCGTGATTTCATGATCGCATGTTCGTGATTAATTATTGTCAAATAATTATTACGTGTTCGTGTGTAGTAAATACTTATCGTGTACTAACACGTACGTAATACGTAATATCCTAACACGTAAACGTAATCGTACTATAAAAGGAAAGTTTTAATCTAGTACGTATGATCTTAAGGGTACTATTCATGGTAAAAGCATGCGGGTTTTACAACTCTTCCCCCTAAAAAGAATAATCCGTCCCCGAATTATAGATAACGTAACTGGAAGCGAAACATACCCGAATCAGACTGGAAAGGTATGCAAAATAACGGAAATGAAGGTGACATGGTAGAAGGGAACGTGGAACGTGACATGTCTTGAAAAGACATGGAACGTGACGTGACTGAAAGGAAATATCTAATCGATAAGAGAAAACGGATAAGAAGTCCGGATGAACTTGTCCGTTTCCAAGTGGCTTCCCTCTTGGAACGGTTCCTTCATAAGATCTTGACACGAATGATAAGTCTTGGTCCTCCTGACCTTGACTTGGAATACGAAGAAGTCCTTGGTTATCAACATAAGGTAGATCCCCTAAATTCGATCGAGGGAATAAGAATTAATCGTGTAAGAGTAATTGAAACGTTACGATGAAAGACAATCTGACTTAACTGTTAACTAGAAACGATGCGCGAGACATAAAGAAATGTAGTACGTGAAAAATTTTGAACGTGATACGTGAAAAATTTTGAACATGCTACGTGGAGATATGGCGAGTGTAGTATGAGTAAACATATTGTGATCCATGATACGTGTAACATATCTTGATCATGATATGCGGAACGTGGAATGAACATGATATGTGAAACATATCGTGAACATAGAATATAATGGCGGCATCGCCAAACGTTACAAGGTGAGACGTGGAATATGACATGAAACGTCTATCTGATGATGGAGAGTTATACTAAACTTGGGTCCGGTCTCTCAAGTCCTTGCAAAAATTCCCAGAACGAAATGAGCGTAAAATCGTAAGCCGAGATACCATCATGAACGTGAATAGTGTCATGAACGCGAGTGCGAAAGCAAGTCGTGAAATTTGAACAAGGATGTGAAGTAAATTAGGAGCACAATTATGAATATTTGTCTGACCCGATAACTGAGGGATTGCCAAGTGATCGGATGAGCCTTGGCTGGAATATGTCCGATCAATCTGTTGGTTCTGAAATCCGTACGGATGTAAGGATTCTGCAGACTTGATCAAACTGTTGACAATAACCCAGATAGCATCATGCTTCTTCTGAGTTTGCTGAAATCTGGTAACTAAAATCCATGGAGATCTTGTCCCTTTTCGATTCACAATTTTATATGATGAAAACATCCCTGTCTGTTGGTGTCCTATCTTAACCTGTTTGTATGACAGGTATGAAGATATGAACGTAACTGTATCTTGCTTCATCGAACTTGATACATAGGAGTTTGCGAAACTCTGAGTCTATGAATCGAAACTTCTCTTGGCGTAGGATTTTCTAGAACACCTAATGTAGTGTAGGGTTCTCTCCTTTACGCATAAGCTGAGTCATGGTAAGATTAACCATGCAAATCCATGTGATCCAGCGTGTCACTGTAATCAAACAGAATTGATATTGGAAAAATTTCCAGGGTGAAATTTCTCTTGTCATAGAATTTGCAACATAGTGCAGATATGGTCTTCATGTTCTTCTTCTAGGCTTAAAGGAAATCAGGTTATCCTCAATGAAAACACTGATGAATTTGCTTATGAGTTCATGGAAACTCAATTTATTAAGTCCATAATGCTGTTGGAGCATTGATGTGACTAATTCAAAATCATAAATCTAGCATGACCGAGTCGTGCACGAATAGCAGTCATGGACATGTCCTGCTCTTTCACCCGTCACTATTGGCAGCATGATCATGAATTCGATCTTGGAAAAGTGATTAACACTATAAGGTCGATTGGACATGTTGTCAATACGTGGAGGAGAATAACGGTCATGAATGCTGATTTGTTTACGCCGACGGTAGTCGACACATAATCTCATGGTACCGTCCTTCTCTTTGTAAGTTCTTTTGGAATGTATGGGAAGATTTTGGAATAATCAACTGGCTATGCGTAAAAGACTTAACTGGTCGTGTCTTACTGACAACTAGAAAATTTTAGTGACCATGGCTACCAACGCACATGCTTGTAAGCATAGATAATTTGTACAGATTTTCCCGATGGAAAATCAAGCTGAATGTATTCAGGAGCCTGAACATTTTTGTACATAATTATGAATCGTAGCATGGTGTGCTGTTCATAGTACATAATTAGGATAAAATTCATCTCGTGTCTGTCCGAGGAAAATGCGTTAGCAGCTTGGATCTCATCATTAAGCTGAAGGAAAACCTTCGTATACGTGGGAATACGAAAGGCGTCCTTTACGGTCATGAATATATGAAATATGGTGAAAGAATTGAAAGTGACATCGGCAACGTGAAAGTTCTCACTGATGCGCCGATAATGGTATTGAAATTCTTGTGGCCTGATTAACACACGGCACAAAAAATGGATATACCCTTGGAGGGTACCTTGAATTTCTTAGAAATGTTCCATAGGTGGACGTGAGTCATGTGGCTTGACTCATTTCTTGGAACTATAAGCATGACATATGTCTTGACTGGTGTCTTGACATGTGTCTTCAGAAAGTATATGTGAGACATGTGTCTTGACTGATGTCTTGACATGTGTCTTTAGGAAGTATACGTGAGACATGTGTCTTGACTGATGTCTTGACATGTGTCTTCAGGAAGTATACATGAGACATGTGTCTTGACTGATGTCTTGACATGTGTCTCGAGATGTGAAACAAACATAACCACAATATTAGGTTATTATGCCAGAATTGGCGGATCGGTTGGACTACTAATCGTTGTATTTCTGATCACGTCCATGGCTAGAGTTTCGGTTGCGATTTCTAGGATAGTCGTTGTCATAGTTAGTGGTTACTATCGTCTTGTCTGTCAGTTCCATGATGGTCATTCTCATGACCGTGATTCATGTAACTATTCAGCTGAGTGGCCGGCTGGTACCGGTTTGCACTCATATGGCTGAAATGACAGCCGAGTGACGTGTGACATGTAACTAAGAATTAGGGACAATGATTGATGGGAATCGTCTGATGGTGAAGCATCTTCTCGTCCAATTGCTTTGTTCGGACGCCTTTGTCTTCGTCTTGTAGGATCTCCAGGTTGTGAACAGCATCAGCATCTCGTAGCGTCTCCGAACGTCAGCAGCATCAACTTTAGTAACATCTCCAAGTTATGAGCGGTATCAGCAACCTTGTAGAATATCAGCAATTGAACATACGCCTGAGATGATTTAGAATCAACTAGCGAATACTCGAGAAGTATTGCAAGCGAAATACACATGGATTAAGGTATGTGAAATACACATGGAATACGGTACATGGAGTACACACGAAATGCACATGAAATGATCGTATGGGGTCGATCATTTGTCATGATTTAAGGAAAGTATATCGGTTAAACCGTTAGGAAAACCATTATGATAACCTGGCAATATTAGCATAGACATCATTCTGGTTATAACGGAAACGTTAAAGTGTGGTTACACAAAATTCAACGATGATTTGCCTGACAGTATGATCAATGAAAACCAACCATGACTATCATGAAAGCATGATTCAATGAAATCTAACAATGTCTTGCAGGACAACGTAAATAACAAAAGAGGCGTAAAACATAATCAACATGAAGACGGAATTATCATGAAGAAACATGAAACCATCTATCACGAAGAATTGTATAACATAATCAGCATGAAACTGAAGTTAACCATGACAGTATGAAAACATGCCTGACATAAAAACATAATAACTTATGAGGGGACATGAAAAAAATTTATGCCAATTTAAATCATGAGAAAAATTTTATGCATGAATGCGTAATGTAGTTTATAAAACCTTTATATGTGCGAGGGAACGCCTATGGGTCGGTTCCAAAACAAAAGACATAGCGAGGGGACGCCTATGGGTCGGTTCCAAAGTTAAAAGTTTCGATAAAAGCACATGCGACTAAATAGGGCCAGTCCTGTACCAACCATTACTTAGTCATAATCCCTGCAACAATGATACATGAAACATAAATAAATGAAACTTATATGTCAAAACTTATCAGAAAAAAAAAATTATGTGACTAATTATGAACTACTGGGGTTCAGTCCACATAGCAACAGTTCACGAGGAACATTATGCATGAAACAATGACACATAACTAAATATGAATGACGGTTGTCCATCCATATTAGTAAAACAATATCGATGAAAACATCAAGGTTAAAACCTCAAGGTGCTGAAAATGTCATGGTTAAAACAACAATGCGCTGAAAACATCAATACGTGGAATAACAACGTTGGCTTAGGAAGCTCCTGGTGACTACCCACTAGTCACAGGTCAAGTTTTAGAGCCTACAGGTCGAAGCCTTGGCTCTGATACCATAATTGTAACACCCCATTTTGATAATGGAAATGTCACGCGTAATTATGGCGTGTCATCAAAGCATACAAGGATAAATGTATAAAACATTACATGACCATAGGGATAACCGGAATCAAACATCGGTTCCCAAACATAAGCCCAAAACATAATAAAGCAAAGGAAAATGAATGAAAGACTACACAAGCATAAATATATGAAGGCAAAAGGAAAATGAATGAAAGACTACACAAGCATAAATATATGAAGGCAAAAGGAAAAGAAGTCTCTAGCAGCTTCCATCCTATGCACGTCCTCCAAATGCTCGAGTCTCTCCTAGGGTACCTGCCGTTTTGGGACATGGAAAGGAAAGTAACGGCTGAGCAAAACGCTCAGTGCACGGATATAGACATAGTATAAGTGACTAAAACATAATAGAGACTTAATAGCAGCGGAAATGTATAAGTCCTGGAAAAACCTGGAACATGTTCATAAAACTGGTTTTATAGTTTGAAAAGCCTTATGTTTATCTTATGAAAACTGTTTAACATATTTTTATATTAGCCAATATAGGTCATGAAAATCCACCGTGCATGAATACTTGGAGGGGTGACCTCATCATGCAAATTAGAGGGGCTGCCTCTAATTTAATATACTGGTTCTGGGTAGGAGGGATCAGCTCCTTGTGAAGGATGCAAGGCACACACCACATTCACCATAAAATCCTGAATAAAAACATGTAACTAGGATGCACCCATATGCCCCACATGATAGATATAAATAAATGGCCAAAAGCTGAAGGGACACCACGAGCAATCACTCTGCTGTGGTGAAGTCATAACATCAGTGCCTCTAATGTTATGGTTATGGTACCTCCATAACTAGGTGAAACTGTTCATGCATGTATATGGCTATAGGTAATCTTAATTAAACATAAGCAATCAAACACGTAACTTATACTACGGGAAAACAGTTGGCTGCATACGGGGAATTTTAATAAGGAAAGAATGTCCATACTGAAAGGACGGGAATCCGTACCTTATGTCCAGTGAACGAAGAAGATGAACTGAGAGAAATCCTACTTCCGACTCACTAGTGCTACATAAATACATACATGAATAAGTATCTGCTTACTAAATACGTAGCTGGTTTTATGTCATGTCTTAGCTTATTTTATGTGTTCTTACCATGTTTTACTGTTTTAAAGCCTTAAACTGTGTTTATCTTATATTCTGTTTAATCTGATTAAGTATTTCTGGTATTTCATGTGTTATTATACTTACTGTGTAATAATGAGTAACTTTCCAAAAATAGCAGGTTTCCCAAAATAGAAAGTTTCCAAAAATAGAAAGTTTCCAAAAATAGAAAGTTACCCAAAATAGAAAGTTTCCAAAAATATAAAGTTTCCAAAAATAAAAAGTTTCCAAAAATAGAAAGTTTCCAAAAATAGATTTACTGCTTAAAATAGATAAGTTTCGAAAAAAAAAAGTTTCCATAAATAGATTAGCTGCCTTAATTAAATAAGTTTCCATAAATAGATTAGCTGCCTGAAATAAATAAGTTTCTAAAAATAGAAGGTTTCCATAAATAGATTAACTGCCTTATTTAATTAAGTTTCTAAATATAGAAAGTTTCCATAATTATAAATAAGCTGGTTAAATAAGCTAAGTATATAAGCCTAAGTGTTCTCATGATTATTTTCTAAGTCATATGATATAATGTATAGTTTAATAATTATTTCATGTAATTAAATTAAACTATAGGTTAAAATATTTAATTAAATTATAACATGTTTTTAATTAAATAAAGTTAAATACTTAGGTTAAAACATGTATTATTATATATTAATAATATAACCTAAGTCATGTTAATTAATTAATTATAATCATGGTTTTTAAATAATTAATTAATTATAAGTCTACAATATACAATACTTAGGTTAATTAATTTCATGATTATAATAATTAAAATAACCTAAGTCATGTTATTAAATTAATCATATCATTTTATTAATTTATTTTTTTAACATAAGATCATAAACATAAAAACTAAACATACACCATGAACCGGATCTAGACTAAAAAGCATGAACCGGACATGACATCGACACCGTACCCCGAACCAATTCGGGGTACCCCGTGTCTTGAGGCTGCTGTGGGACCCACACACACCAACCGAGACCATACGGTCTTGGTGGTGGTCGGATGGCCAAACCGAAACCCCTTTCGGGTTCGGTGTAGGCCGCGGCTAAAAACAAACACCCCTTAAACATACTTTTGATTTTATTAAACCCCAAATCATGTTAGATCCATGTTTAATTATTAGGTTTTTGTACAAAACATAACATGTTCTTGATTTATTAAATGATCAAATCAAAAGAAAAGGTTTAAAAAGGATTTACTGAATTCGTGGATCAAAAGGATGAAGAACAAACACGATCCCCAACTAGAATTCCAAGATCCAAGATCACAAACCACCTCCTTGTGGTGGTTGTAAGGTGGCGGCACAAAGAAGAAAGGGAAGGAGGGTTTTAGGGTTTTTTTCTAAAATCTTCTGTGAATGAAAAATGAGTAGTGTAATTTTCCTTAACCTCCTTTTAGTAAAATTTGATGGGCTAAGCCCACCCTCCCTCCTTAATTTCGTGGTAATGGGGCCCACAAGGGGTAACCCGAATGTTTTCCGTGTCTAATTAATAAGTATGTTCTCGTGTTCGTGTTTTACGTGTTTGTTCGTGTTTATTTGTGTTCGCGTTTTGTGTGTTCTCGTTAAATAATTACCATGACCTAATATATTTATTTACGCTCGTAATAAATATATATATATAATTAATAATAGTTCGTGATTTAATTACGTTCGTGATTTCATGATCGCATGTTTGTGATTAATTACTGTCAAATAATTATTGCGTGTTCGTGCGTAGTAAATACTTATCGTGTACTAACACGTACGTAATACGTAATATCCTAACACGTAAACGTAATCGTACTATAAAAGGAAAGTTTTAATCTAGTACGCACGATCTTAAGGGTACTATTCATGGTAAAAGCATGCGGGTTTTACAGGCGAAGTACAACAAGTAAGGAAGAGTGAGCCATCGAGGGGTTGAAGTACCTTTAGAAATATTGTGGTTGATGAGTTGAAGTTAGAAGCTACTGCGTAGTGTGAAGTTCCTAGGTAACATCATGGAGACGAGAAGAAGTGCGTGAAGAGCTACATCGTGAAGCAAGGAGCCGAAAGGACTACGTGCCGGCTGCTAGAAGGATGCAAGATATTTCGAAGGAGTCACAGAAGTTGCAAGGACTGGAAAGGTGACAAGCACTATGATGGGAATCTTCGTATGGTTCGTGACGAAGAAGGACAGATCGAGTACCGGAGTGGAGCTACAAAGAGCTGAACCAGTGGATCGTGATGAAGTGAATACATAACATGGGAGATTAAGAACTCGTGGAAGTAACAAGTAGAGTCGAGTGACTATACAAAGATTGAATTTCGTGGCAATCAATATCGAGGGATGAGTAGTGAAGATTAGTGGAATAAGTTCATGGAGAAGTGATTATAGGGTTAGTTTAGTGAAGGTGTTTATGAAGGTTCTTTGGAAGAGGCATTTATGCATTATCCAATGAAATAACGATTTCCATAGAGTTGATGAATTGAGTGAGAAATTTTGGTTGGACATGATAGTGTGACAATCCGTCAATTTATGGTCAATACTTTATTCTCAATATTTATTTGAAAATATTATTTTATGAAATCACTTATTTTTTGGGAAGAAATTTGGATTTACGTCTTGAAGTAGCATCGACTACGTCTAAACCGGAGGATTCTACGTTACGTGCTTACGTTTACATACACCGTCTTTGGTGACAGTCCGACATTTCAGAAAATAAATTTGTCCGTGAATATTATTTTGAGATTTTAAATTTGTGATGGTTCATAAACTCACAAATTTACGAGAAGATATTAGGACTTACGATTATAATTTAACGTCCTTTACGACTAAACCGGAAACCTTAGGATTATGTATTTACGGTTTTGAACTCCGTTTTTGATGAGACAATTTTTATTAGATTTGTTTTGTGCCGTTGATTCATAATTTATAAAAACGTTTTTCGTAAAACGACCCGAGGGCACGCAAATCGAGGAAACTAGAATCGAGGAATACCCGTAAATTAGCGGGATGGGACAAAACAAGTTTATCCCACCCCACTAACATATGGGATGGCCAAGGATGCAACACCTCATCCCATGAGGTGTCAAGCTTAACCAACAAGTCTTAACACTTGTAACTAGCTTCACATGTAAGCTAAGCTTACAACTACTCTACCTCAAAACTACACACACAAAACCACTTCTCCAAAACTCATACATACAAACCACTCTCTCCTTCTCTCCCTAATTTCGTCTACTCTCTCTCTAAAATGCCATTTTGATCAAATTTTGATCATTTCTAGCCATAAACTATGTGTTATCTACACATATAATGAAGAAACCTTGAAGCCCTTTTGAAACCCTATTGATTGGTGGTGATTATAACATCCAAGGAGGAGTTTCCATGGAGTCTTGGGTCTGATTTTCCACAAGGTGTTCATGAAGAATGGTGGTCTTGAAGATGGTCTTGGTTATTCACAAGTTTCTCCATCAAAATCCATGTCCAAATCACAACCTACATCAACTTGGTGGTATAAAGATTGTCCTCCTCATCCTCTTGTTATTTTTGATTATGTAATCTTGTATTTCTTTTACTTATGTATATGTATATGATGATGAATGATGATTAAAAATATTGTGTGGGGATTTGGTGTTGATAAACATGCTTAAAAAGATGAAAGACTATAAGAAACAAGGTTAAAATCTTGTTTAAATTTGTTGGCTGTATAAAACAGTAAATAATCAAATGATGAACTGATAAAAATGGCATAGATTAATGTATTTACAGTAAGCTATGGGTCTTGTACACATGTGAGAATTGGCCATGCAATGGAATCATTGTAATGAGTGAGATATGATCAAAACAAGTTTAGGGTACAAATCTGAGTTTACTGTTTTGGACGATTTTTAGAAACTACTTAGAGGATGATTAAACAGTAGCTATAAAAGAGTTAAATGGAGCACATATCATGTAGTTTATGTGATAAACATTTGAGCTTCTATCTCCATATAGAACTCTAGATATGGCAGTTTTGGTGAAGATGAAGATAAAAATCAGATTTTGAGAATTAATGTTTATTACTATTATATAAGCACTCAAAATTATATTGTATAAAATGTAAAGTTAAAACACACTAACTTATGGATTTTATTTATATAAATATGTAAAATGTTAAATAAGTGTATAAGTTATAAAAATGGTAGTGGAATAATACTTATAAGTAATAAAAACTATAAACTTGATTTTTACGACTTTTTCGGCTATTACCGTAAAATTAACGTTTTTCACCAAATAAAACTTAGACGGTTGGACCCGTCTAATGTAAACTTTATAAAACTCATATACTGATATATAAACATATACAACAAGTAAAAACCGATAAAACCCGAACTATAGGACATACGGACATTAACGAGCTAACTAAACATATTGGACTAATAATTGGACTAAATAAGATAAACTCTTATAAAAAGAACTTATGGGGCTTAACCCATTTGGGCCCAACTTGTAAAGTGTAAATACTGATCATATAAGTATAAAATGGATTAATAAGAGTTAAAGAACTTATAATAAGTTTATTGGACTTAAAACACATAAATAGGTAAAACTAGAAAACTAGTATAAAAGTTATCGACACATGACACTAAAATGAGTAAACAAGAATATGTAAACCCACTTGATCATCATATATATAAAATCATCATATGTATACATAATTGTTATTTTTATAAAGTCATTGGACATGAGTCTAAGACGAGTATTATTTGTCTAGGTTTCCGTGATTGAAGCACGTACCGTACATCCGAATCGCCGATAACCGCCTTCCCACATCAACGTGAGTTCATAGCCTCGCACTCTTTTAAATGTTTTTATGAAATGTTTTATAAACCCACGAGGGAGATAACATGTTAGTTTTTATAAAATAGGACACCATTTGTCCCGATTGTTTGTTTATTGATTTGGACCCGAATGATTGTATGACCCGATAAATGATTAAAGGACCCGATAGATGAAAATAAATGGATTATTAAAGTTAGGTTATGTCACTAAAAGTCCCATTAGCATGAATTGTGAACTACCGGGATTTGGTAGACGCTTATGCATATAATAGTACTATTTGGGGACGATCACCCCAGTTCGCGCCTTGACGGTTGATCCCCGTCGTGCCACATTGATTGGTAAGCGAATTTATGTATGAGAAGACTTCCATAGCGTGACCTTTGTGACGACACGCTACTTTAGATAGGCAAATTGAGTATCGGGTTAGCTACCGTTGTTGGTTTAGTAAGGTAACAATGTCATGCGGCTTATAATAATCCAAACTAACGAGATACTACTAGACGCACCGAATTACGATGTATTGCCTGACTAGCAATATAGGGTCATACTATTGATATTATGTTCGTGTTTTGGTTTTTATAACCATATTCATATAACGGTTTTTATTTTCATACAACGTCATAAGACATATTGTATGATGTTTTTACGACATTGGCTCGTATAATGATTTTTAAGGCAAATGCCTATATTATGATTTTCGGCAAGGATTTGTATAAAATGACTTTGGCTATTTTATGGCCTATTACAAAGATTTGTACAAAATGGTTTTCAGTAATAATTTTATACTGATATTATATGGATGGATTTTATTAAACTCTATGAATTCACTCGGCGTTATCGCTGACCTTTTCTTTTAACATGTTTTATCTCAGGTACTTGAAGGTAATTCTCGGGAAGACGACAAGAATTCATGGCCCGCACTTAAACAATATTTTCCATTCAAATATTTTGTAAAACTTTGTATGAAATATAATGACTTGGGACCTATGTAACTTTGATATTTATGAATGGAAATGCTTTATTAATAAACGACGCGATTTTTATGCGTTGTCTATGATGTGAGTAATGTACTATCCCGTAACACCAACTAGTCTTCCGCTGTATTGAGTTGTATAAATTTGGGGGTGTTATAGTTTGGTACCAGAGCTCTCGTTATAGAGAACGAAAGATTTTTAAAAACTAAGGTTTTGAATAAAACATTTCAAAATCTTTTAACTATAAACATTTTTCTAAAAATGTCTAAAAATCTTTTGACTATAACGGTGCCGAAGAATTCCCGAGTTACCGACAAGGCCAGACTGAGAAGTGTTATTTTAATATATATATAACTTGGATTATATATATATATATATATGATGTGATTTTATTACATGATTGTTTGATGATTATTTTGATTTTTATACGAGGTATTTATACGACGTCGATTGTCACAAGAAACCCTAAATCCCCTAGTAAATTAATCGAAGCTATTCTCGTAGGAATTCTAGCTATCCTAGATCTAAACCAAGTTGTGGATATCTATGATCCCAACAAATGGTTAGTATTCGTAGAAATGTAGATATTAGTTGATTGTGATTTTGAAGAAGAATTGGCGAGATTAAATCTGATATCGATATCATGACGATCTTTCCTTATAGAGTGGAGTTTGACAAAACGTTATCACCTGGAAAGATGTCATCTGATTTGTTGTCATCCAATTCTTAAATTAAAATCGAAAGGGTGAATGTTGCACTTGAGGCTGTCATTAGAACCATTACCCAAAAGCCTCATGGCACTAGTACCTTTCCGAGAAGTCTAATTGAATGTATGAGTCATTTCATACTAGTGACTCATTTGATAATTGTTGTTGTAAGAACTATAGGATTGGAATTAAGTGTTGTTCATATCGAGCTTTTATTGCCCTGTTAAGGCCTAAGAATAAGATTGAAAGTATTGGAGAATGAGGTAGGATGTTACATTGAGTATAAGTTAATTGAAACTTGAATGAAGTAAAATTTAACTCGTATGAAATTTGAAATTGATAAGAGGAAGTCGTTAAGTTCTGTGTTTGAATTATAAGGTTTTAATTGATTGTTGATTCGTGTTAAGGGTTGTTCCTAGGCCATTGTCCAATGATGAGGATGCCCAGTGTCCAATAAATAAATTGAAGAAATCTTCTTCTGAATTGGGAACGATGGATCTTTCGGGACATGTGGAACACCTAATGACTCTTGTAGATTAGTATTCATGATGGTATCTTTTAAAAATAATCCCTAACCTAACTATGACATCAGTTGGTAGGATGAGTTCTGAGAATTGTATGACATAGTGACACGTAATGTGTTACGGTACAATTTTGACTTGTTTGTGATTAATGGAAAGACTACCTTTGATTGCTAAATTCTACATGTATCGATGTTATCTATCTTTTATTGCTTCATCCTAATGTTCACATTAGTGATGCAACCATTGAACAAGTACTCATCTCGAATTGAGTTACGTTGTGGATTATTCTTTTGAGTGCCATCGAGATCATGAACCTCATGATTAATTGGCTAAACTCATTTCCTATCATATTGTAGTTAGTTCTTGGTGAACAAGCTTTCATCACTCTTTTGCAGATCACTCATTGTTTTTATAAGATAAAACGGTATCCTTTGAGAAAAATTAAATTTTCATCACTATAAGGATTATTCATAGTGAGATTTATAAGTGATTGTTATCGAAATGAAGTTGTTTATAAAACACCTTGGAAAACTTAATTGTTTTCATAACAAGGAAAATCTTTGTAAATTTATTCTTGATTCTTATCTAAGAATTAAGCATGAAAATGTTTTATTATAAACATGATGATAAAATTTTGACGAACTGAGTATTATATCGTTAATCTTGAAATTGTATATAGTTGCGCGCCTACATATAATTTGGAATGGACTGTGCAAGGCTGATTAGTAGTAACCATAAAACTGATTAATAAACACTACATTTTCTTTGAAGATCGTGAAAGATTAAATTTTATGAGATCTGTAAGAAGTGAAAAATAGGGACATAGTGTTAGGGACACCTACATATGTGCCCGTAGCATCTATTCTTCTGAGTCGAATTTACTCATCTATGGAAATTGTCTTATTTGACAATTGACAATTCTTTCTTGTCCAATTCTCCCGTAGTGAGATTCTTAGGAAAAGTATTTGATTACCGAGTGTTGATACCCGACTGGATGTATCGACGTTCTTATCATTTCTTTTGATTTGATTTCATTTGAATGACCTGGGTAACGATCCGAGGAGCTTTCGAATGCGTACTCAAATTATGAAAACATGGGATATATTCATATTCGTTAAATGTTTTCATCTGTATCTGATTTGAAATTCTATCGCATAGATTATGCGTTGACCTTACTCTTTTAATAGTAGTTGTGTCTCCAGATATCCTTGAATTTATGAAGGATTATGAATTATTATTAGTATTTTGAGAAGTTCACATCTTATCGACGGCAATGAAACTGGAAAGTTGATAGTGCCAGTAGAATGGATTGATTGATTATGACATGACAACATTGTCTTAATTAATGGGAACTCGAGTAGAATTCCCCTAAATGATAAGATGTTGATTATCAAAAGTAATCTAAATAATTCTTGATGGATGACCATATCCTGCATTTAGACTTAAAATTATACCGTGAATGGTTGTGAACTAGTTATAGATACTGTAATATAGAAGAACCCAATATGAATTTATTAAAAGATGTTTGTGTTATCTGAAACTTTAGAAGGTATTTGTTGGTAAATTACCTAGACTTTCGCCATTAAGGCAAGTAGAAATTGGTATTGATTATATTTTCGGTGCTGCACCTGTGGCTTGTGCACTGTACGTCAGCACCATCTAAATTAAAGGAATTACCGTACAACTGAGAGAGTTGTCGGAGAAAGATTTTATTATACCAAGCCTGTCATCATGAAGAGCTATGGTGTTATCATTCCTTATATTTATAGATTACTGTGAACTGAGTAAATTGACAATCGAAAACGATATCCATAACTCGAAATGGAAGGTTTGTTCGATCATTTACACGGTTCTAGTGTATGTTTTAAAGATTTGATCCACGGCATGGTTATCATCAACTTCGCATCTGCGGAAAAGATTATCTATTCCAATCACTACATCCGGTACTTGTAATGAACGTTATGAGTTTCACGTGATGTCGTTTGGATTGACTAATACACATGTAGCATTCATAAATTTGGTGAATCACGTGTGTAGGCTGTAATTTGATAAATTCATGCTCGTGATCATTAAGAACCATTTGTTTATAAGAATAAGAATGAAGTTAATAATTAATCATAGATTGCCCTGAATTGGCCGAACAATTAAAAATTGTACCTTGAATATTTAACATAAGACTTAAGACTTAATACTTTACATGATTTAACCGTGTGATTAATAGATAATGGAATATAAATTGACTCTTCAAAATTTAGAAGTTATTTAAGACTTTGAGTTATACTAAAAAGAAAGTGGAAATATGTTTTGACAAATGTTTTAACAAAGGATTTTTAAAGGATTATTCCCTTATACACAAACCATTTAACTAAACATCTGTTTAGGGGTAAATGTTTGTGTATACCCCAAGATAACCTAAGAGGGATTGAGGAAACCATTTATATCATGACTTGAAATTAAAACGACAATTTTTGCTTTTTAACTAAGAAAACTTTGAACAAAGTATAAACAAAGATTTTTCAAATATTTACGAATCTAATTAATTATTTTCGATAAATCAACAAAAATCGTGTTACTTAAATTCAAATTTATCTTAAACATTTTTTTTTTATATAATTGGTCGAACTAAGAAATTTAAATTTTTTTTTTACGTTTACGTTTCATAAAATTTAATAATTATTATTTAATTAATTGTAATAATTATCGACGCTTTAAAACGTCAGATTAGGCAAAACTGACAAAAATGTTAGATGAGACGAAACTAAAACAGAGAAAATGTGAAGAAATAATTTTTGAATAAATACGGACATGATAACTATTTCATCAGGAAAGTGAACGTAATTACTGACGCGTTATGTATAAAAGATAAAGAACCAATTTGGACATGTTCCTTAATAATAAAGGTGCAAAATAAATTGTTGAACAATGTAAAATAGACGATGTTTGTGAAAAGGGTAATATAGATAATAAAAGTGGTTCGCGGCTAATGTGAACCATTAGAATTGAGAAGCTGATAACGTTAAATATTTTAAAGACCACTTGTGGTTGCCTAAATATGAAGGATTGTGAGATATAGTTATGTTGGAATTTGTAAGTATAAGTATTCTATTTATGTCATTTATGACTAAAAGTATCTTTGTCTGAAGAAGTTGTACTGATGGCAATTATGAAGGCAGACATCACCTCATACATTAGTAAACGTCTAGCTATTGCAAAGCTCATCATCTGAATTTGATTCGATTTGGGTCATCGTCGACAGACTGACCAAATGTTCTGATATCATTCCCGTTAATGATAATTGCAAAGGAGTTATGTAAACATAGTGTGCATGTATCGAACATCTTTATCAAGATCCTCGCTTCGCATCGAATTTCTAGAGATTTGCTCAGAAATTATTGAGAACGAACCTTGATGAGAGTACTGTGTACCTCCCCAATCGAAGGGACGAGGTAAAGTAACGATACAAAATACTATAACCGCTGTTCTATGTTTGAATGATTGACCTTTGGTAATAGACCATATAATCGTTTTCCTTTGGAGAGATTATCATTGATAATTATCGTATTAGGATCGAGATCTAATCTTGTTAGGATCTAAATATTAGAGCATCTGTAAGCAAGATTTGAGATGAAGACACCCGACAAACACCCATTGTGAGTTGGACATGTCTTTTAGATTTAAGGTTCCCTATGATGGCGAACCTAAACTTACAAAATACTCAACCCACGAGACCTGAAATGATTGTTGAAATTAGGATTTGATTATTGACTGCCGATAGTGGGCAGGAGGTTATGTGGATATGAAATGTAGATCTTGAAGTGCCAAATGGGTAGCGAAGTTATGCCAAAATTTTTAACCTTGGAAAAATGAATTCATGATCTGACAAATCATGGGATATAAGTCCCCGTTGTATGGGAGCATTGAGATGATGTAAAAGATTGGTTTGAAAGGCATATAAGCTGGATCTACCCTAGGACTTCAAGGACTGTGTGAATTATGTTTCGTAAATCGAACTTGATAAATATCTATCAAGTTAAAATCTGAATTCTTCTTGATAAATTTTAGATCGGCGAAAAAGTTGCATTCATAAAAAACCCGTGAACATCATGGATAGAGAAAGTAAGTCAACATTTAGCCTGATCTTATTTCCGTAGTTATGTATGATGAAACTCGCGTATTGTAATGAATTGCACTTGTGAGAAAAGACCGAATGTGGAGGAAATACCCACATGGCTTTAACTCTATAAGAAGCGAGTAGTAAGGTAAGATGATCTTTGAGTACAAAGATCCTGTTTAGGGGTAAATGCTGTGACAATTCGTCAATTTATGGTCAATACTTTATTGTCAATATTTATTTGAAAATATTATTTTATGAACTCACTTATTTTTTGGGAAGAAATTTGGATTTACGTCTTGAAGTAGCATCGACTACGTCTAAACCGGAGGATTCTACGTTACGTGCTTACGTTTACATACACCGTCTTTGGTGACAGTCCGACATTTCAGAAAATAAATTTGTCCGTGAATATTATTTTGAGATTTTAAATTTGTGATGGTTCATAAACTCACAAATTTACGAGAAGATATTAGGACTTACGATTATAATTTAACGTCCTTTACGATTAAACCGGAAACCTTAGGATTATGTATTTACGGTTTTGAACTCCGTTTTTGATGAGACAATTTTTATTAGATTTGTTTTGTGTCGTTGATTCATAATTTATAAAAACGTTTTTCGTAAAACGACCCGAGGGCACGCAAATCGAGGAAACTAGAATCGAGGAATACCCGTAAATTAGCGGGATGGGACAAAACAAGTTTATCCCACCCCACTAACATATGGGATGGCCAAGGATGCAACAACTCATCCCATGAGGTGTCAAGCTTAACCAACAAGTCTTAACACTTGTAACTAGCTTCACATGTAAGCTAAGCTTACAACTACTCTACCTCAAAACTACACACACAAAACCACTTCTCCAAAACTCATACATGCAAACCACTCTCTCCTTCTCTCCCTAATTTCGTCCACTCTCTCTCTAAAATGCCATTTTGATCAAATTTTGATCATTTCTAGCCATAAACTATGTGTTATCTACACATATAATGAAGAAACCTTGAAGCCCTTTTGAAACCCTATTGATTGGTGGTGATTATAACATCCAAGGAGGAGTTTCCATGGAGTCTTGGGTCTGATTTTCCACAAGGTGTTCATGAAGAATGGTGGTCTTGAAGATGGTCTTGGTTATTCACAAGTTTCTCCATCAAAATCCATGTCCAAATCACAACCTACATCAACTTGGTGGTATAAAGATTGTCCTCCTCATCCTCTTGTTATTTTTGATTATGTAATCTTGTATTTCTTTTACTTATGTATATGTATATGATGATGAATGATGATTAAAAATATTGTGTGGGGATTTGGTGTTGATAAACATGCTTAAAAAGATGAAAGACTATAAGAAACAAGGTTAAAATCTTGTTTAAATTTGTTGGCTGTATAAAACAGTAAATAATCAAATGATGAACTGATAAAAATGGCATAGATTAATGGATTTACAGTAAGCTATGGGTCTTGTACACATGTGAGAGTTGGCCATGCAATGGAATCATTGTAATGAGTGAGATATGATCAAAACAAGTTTAGGGTACAAATCTGAGTTTACTGTTTTGGACGATTTTTAGAAAATACTTAGAGGATGATTAAACAGTAGCTATAAAAGAGTTAAATGGAGCACATATCATGTAGTTTATGTGATAAACATTTGAGCTTCTATCTCCATATAGAACTCTAGATATGGCAGTTTTGGTGAAGATGAAGATAAAAATCAGATTTTGAGAATTAATGTTTATTACTATTATATAAGCACTCAAAATTATATTGTATAAAATGTAAAGTTAAAACACACTAACTTATGGATTTTATTTATATAAATATGTAAAAGGTTAAATAAGTGTATAAGTTATAAAAATGGTAGTGGAATAATACTTATAAGTAATAAAAACTATAAACTTGATTTTTACGACTTTTTCGGCTATTACCGTAAAATTAACGTTTTTCGCCAAATAAAACTTAGACGGTTGGACCCGTCTAATGTAAACTTTATAAAACTCATATACTGATATATAAACATATACAACAAGTAAAAACCGATAAAACCCGAACTATAGGACATACGGACATTAACGAGCTAACTAAGCATATTGGACTAATAATTGGACTAAATAAGATAAACTCTTATAAAAAGAACTTATGGGGCTTAACCCATTTGGGCCAAACTTGTAAAGTGTAAATACTGATCATATAAGTATAAAATGGATTAATAAGAGTTAAAGAACTTATAATAAGTTTATTGGACTTAAAACACGTAAATAGGTAAAACTAGAAAACTAGTATAAAAGTTATCGACACATAACACTAAAATGAGTAAACAAGAATATGTAAACCCACTTGATCATCATATATATAAAATCATCATATGTATACATAATTGTTATTTTTATAAAGTCATTGGACATGAGTCTAAGACGAGTATTATTTGTCTAGGTTTCCGTGATTGAAGCACGTACCGTACATCCGAATCGCCGATAACCGCCTTCCCACATCAACGTGAGTTCATAGCCTCGCACTCTTTTATATGTTTTTATGAAATGTTTTATAAACCCGCGAGGGAGATAACATGTTAGTTTTTATAAAATAGGACACCATTTGTCCCGATTGTTTGTTTATTGATTTGGACCCGAATGATTGTATGACCCGATTGTATGACCCGATAAATGATTAACGGACCCGATAGATGAAATTAAATGGATTATTAAAGTTAGGTTATGTCACTAAAAGTCCCATTAGCATGAATTGTGAATTACCGGGATTTGGTAGACGCTTATGCATATAATAGTACTATTTGGGGACGATCACCCCAGTTCGCGCCTTGACGGTTGATCCCCGTCGTGCCACATTGATTGGTAAGCGAATTTATGTATGAGAAGACTTCCATAGCGTGACCTTTGTGACGACACGCTACTTTAGATGGGCAAATTGAGTATCGGGTTAGCTACCCGTTGTTGGTTTAGTAAGGTAACAATGTCATGCGGCTTATAATAATCCAAACTAACGAGATACTACTAGACGCACCGAATTACGATGTATTGCCTGACTAGCAATATAGGGTCATACTATTGATATTATGTTCGTGTTTTGGTTTTTATAACCATATTCATATAACGGTTTTTATTTTCATACAACATCATAAGACATATTGTATGATGTTTTTACGACATTGGCTCGTATAATGATTTTTAAGGCAAATGCCTATATTATGATTTTCGGCAAGGATTTGTATAAAATGACTTTGGCTATTTTATGGCCTATTACAAAGATTTGTACAAAATGGTTTTCAGTAATAATTTTATACTGATATTATATGGATGGATTTTATTAAACTCTGTGAATTCACTCGGCATTATCGCTGACCTTTTCTTTTAACATGTTTTATCTCAGGTACTTGAAGGTAATTCTCGGGAAGACGACAAGAATTCATGGCCCGCACTTAAACAATATTTTCCATTCAAATATTTTGTAAAACTTTGTATGAAATATAATGACTTGGGACCTATGTAACTTTGATATTTATGAATGGAAATGCTTTATTAATAAACGACGCGATTTTTATGCGTTGTCTATGATGTGAGTAATGTGCTATCCTGTAACACCAACTAGTCTTCCGCTGTATTGAGTTGTATAAATTTGGGGGTGTTATATGATAGTGTAGGAATTAGGGAGAACCATGGAAGGAGAGAACCAAGTATTCTTAGAAGATGATGATTGAAAGTACCTCATGTTAGGTGCAAGGTCAGAATAGAAGTATGAGACTTGAGTAAGAATTTAGAATATGGCTTAGTTTAGACATATGGAAACTAATATGGGTATAACATGAGAGTGTGATCCACATGTAATCACATGAAACTCTAGTTTTTCCCTATTATGATGGAGTAGGAGAACTAGTCGCGAGGAAAACAAGTGAAGCTACTTGGATAATTTTGACGTATAGATGACTTGAAAGACGGGAAGCATAGCATCGTGATGTATGCCATGAGCTGAGGAAAAAGAAGGAAGTCTGGATAGATGCGGATCATAAATGAAATAGGTCGAGATAGGAACCGAAGGTAAAATTTTGGTATAGCCTAATGAGTAGACTAAGACACTAAGCCTGCTAATATTGTTGTAGTATGGAAAGGAAATTGCACAGACCGATATTGTTTGATTGGAAGGCTTAGTATCGATAATCGAATGGATGAGGAGTTATAGATGTGATGTGTCATGAGGGACGAAGGGCTTGGACTAACTGAGACAAGATGAGGAGCACTATGACCTTGGAGGTAAGACATTGTGTAAGTATAAAGAAAGTGTTGAGTATCAAAAAAAATCTTTCATGGAGAAAAGTGAGAAGGAAGTATATAGGTGCTACTAATGAGCTATCCAAATTTAATGGAAGTAGTTGTAGCATGGATTTGGATGGTAGTTGATAGACTAACTGAGATAACTGTCCTTTTGGTGATATGTATAGATCATAAGCTGATTTGGATTGGAAGAGCCTTGTTATGATGAACTAATGAATATGTGAAACACCGTCATATGTCACTTTTGTAAGGAAATTGGAATTTTTAAGTAGTTTGGTGGTATGGACTAAAGGGAGTTGATGAACATGATTGGATATGAGTATATCCAGCTACTTGGAAAAGAATGGACGAAGTGAGAAATTGCTACAAGTATAGGAGTCGTGTTGAGAGCTTGGGTGACTGATTTAGAGGGATGTGGGAAACTCGTTAGTGATGTCTAAGTTTTCATATAATGATAGTTATCATACTAGAAGTCGCTGAATGCCATTTGAGGCATTATATGGAAGGATAGGGTGAGTTTTCCTTATGGTGGACTAAAATCCGTGAAAGAGACTACTAATGTGGAAATGGTGTTTGTGGGAAAGGATGAGAGCAACAAGATATGCTATGTTGAAAAGGAGAAAACCACTACAGTTTAGTGACAAAGTTATGTATGAAGTTTCACCCATAGTAACGGGTGCCATGTTTAGGAAAAAGGGAAAAGTTGATGTCGATTTTTGTAGGTCTATTTATGATCTTTTGAAAGATTGGACCAATAGTTTATGGGTATATAATTACCCAGGGAATTGAGTGGTGTACATGATATATCTCATGTATTGAGATTTGGGAAATGTGGTTTGAGAATGCATATTTGCATGTGAGGTTATTAGGGATATTGTAGGATCGAAGTTTTCTAAGGATTAGACATTGTGTGGATTATCTATTGAATGGATGATAAATGAGAAACTTAGAGAGAGAAAGAAGAGAGAGAAAGGAGAGAAAGATGAGAAAGATGGAAATGTGATTATGGAAAGTGTAAATGAACCAACAACCCCTCCTAACATGCTAGGAGGGGGTTTATATAGCCCACCCTACATGTGGGCTATATGGGCTATATTGGATCACGAGCCCAATATCGTTGGAGTGACCGATCCTTTCTAAATACGTAAAAATGTATTTCCAACAATCTCCCCCAAAGGGAGGTCACTCCAAGTTACAATGTCCTAAATAGTCTATAGCTCGTGATCTATGCTAATAATGATGTGACCGAGACTTTCCTTGAAAAACGTATTTCCAACAATCTCCCCCAAAGGGAGGTCACACCATTTTACAAAATCTTAAACCTAGCATACTATGCTTGAGTCTTCGATCTTGTTCTTGTGAATATGCTGATGAGATCTTTGACATTAGTCTTGAGCATGTTCTCTTGCCTTGACCTTGTGCATTCATCACTTGTGATATTCGCCTCTTCGTGACTTCATGTTCCACATACTTATACCTTTATAATTCTTGAAAGCTTCAGAGTTTGATACAGCGCAAGACTTGACCTTCAGACTTTCTTGAATTCGTTGAAGTACTGAGTGTATGCAGTATAAGCATGTGGGGACGACTTCTTCTTGGATTCCGCAACGCCACCGTCTTCAAATGCCGCAACATAAGTAGACACGAAAGAAATGGCTTTGAACATTTCATTCTAAATCGGTAGCATTTTACCTCCGGTCGGTGAAGACCGTTGGACGATATTAGATATCGTACCCGTGACGGATAGTTTCAATTAAGTAACTTTCTGACAGGATTTCGCGGGTAAACCCATTCTCTTTATTCGACCGTCCAAAGCTGACTGCGAACATAAAGAGTGAATCATTTGGATAATAATATCCGCATGATTTGAAGCCGTCAATTCATGTTCCTGAAACAAGTGAAATTCAATTAAGAACCGCACCATCGTTGCTTTCTAGTTGTCACGAGCTTGATTCGTATAGAATCTTGCAAGTTACCTACCAAGTGCTGTTTGAGGTTAACACTAGAAGGATTTCCACTCATCACCGTGAACACAAAGGTATCACTCTGAGTGTTCTGGCAAGATCACTGAGATATTGCGTAGAGGCCTGGAACGTGTTTAAATTCAGTTAAGAATTAAACAGCCGTTGCTTTCCAGTTATCACAAGTTTGATTCATAAAGAATCGCACAAGTCACCTACCATGAACTTTTTGATATTCGCTCAAGAAGGATTTCCATCTTCATTGTAAATACTTTCGTATTACTCGGATGTTCAGGCAAGATCATGAAGATTTTACGTAGGACTCTTAAGATCTTTCTTACTTTTCACAGTGTATGAAGAAGCAAGGAATTATGAAAGTGTGTCCTAATGAGATATTTAATGATCTCAAATGGCTCAAGACTCGATCGTGCACTTTGGATTTTAGTGATCGGAGGCTGGAGAGGAGTGCCACCTTTTTAGTACCAATTTATTCGGAGTGAATAAATCAATAGATAACGTGTTGTCTCCGTGTGATTAAAACAAATATCTTTTAAGAGATATCTGAGTTAGCTGGGATGGGTTGTGCTTTGCATCACTGGGTCCATGATGTCTGTCTTCAATATCAAGAATCATTAAACAATGATCTTAATAGCATATGTATTGACCCGGTTTCTGCCTAAGTTGTAAGGAGGGCTTCTTTCTTTACACCCTTTATCTTTACAATTCTTTTTCATTCTTCAACCCCTTCAATGCTTACCAATACGTCATCACTAGCACCTTGTTGTGATTGTTCCAGTGCTAACTTAAGTACTTGGTCTGCATTCAGCTACGTTCACAATCTTTCTCCATCTTTCCTAAGGACTACTATTTCTAGCTATGGAATGTCCTTGGGAAGATTCCTCCGGTTCTAGAGGAATCATTGGACTTTAACCTATCCTACCATCCTTATGTCACCACAATCTTCACCGTCGTGAATAGAGATGTTTTGGGTAAGTGTATGTCACCATGAAATCCATTTTGATAGTGCAAATCCATTTTGCTCCCCCTTAACATATGCCACGATATCCGAAAACATTTCGCACATGTCGGGATGAGCTAGCACGTTAAGTCAAACCATTTGTGATTAATCATTTCCAATATTAAATCACATTTTCTCCCCCATATTAAAAATATTAACCCAATCGATGTTTTTAATATCAATTGATTTAATAGCATTTTAAGAAAATTTTGGGAAGAAAAATGCAAAGCCAATTATCTTCATGAATTACACAAGCTCCCCCTCAAATTAATGAGGGTGTACTTGAAACGTAAATTAAATACCTTTTAAACACAAGTGTAAGGTATTTATCACGTGCAAAGATCATATATGATAATGTATTCACAAGATTAGCAATTTATGAGGTTGGACCTGAATGATGAAGAACATCATATGAAAGAAGCACATGGTTCTTGTTCACGAATGTTGGTCGCCTCATCATGTCTGAAGTTGTCTCTTTACTCCATGTGTACGATTGATATCTTTGTCTTGACACCAACATGTGAACTTGGCACTCTCGGCATCAAAGATTCTGAATGCTGGACAATTGCTCCCCCTCAATTGTTGACCCGTGTTCTATTGAAAGAGCTGTAGTCACCGTTTGAGTACTCGCATCGTCGAGTATGTAGATATCAATTGTAAATTGCTACGGTTGGTGGAGATGATAACTTCATAAAAACAAGAATTCTCTTGTTTTAACAAATAAATGCACTTAATCGTACATATATTCGTGTTAGATTGTGTTATTACGTACACACAATCCCTTACATGGTTATAAAGTAAACCATGCCCGAGAAAATTAATTCCCGTTGTTGAGTCAAAGCTTTCCGGTGAATGCTTGACTTGATTATGAAAAGCGGGTTACTATCTGAAATAATAGCAAACCATTGTTGAGCATGTTTTAAAACATTTGAACTTCTGCTCGAACTTTATTTACAACCCCGTGTCATTATTGAATGACATTTCTAGTATCGTAAATATTATCGATTCCAGAAGACATGCTCTTTTTATCAAAACATTTTTTGAACACACAATTTTGAAAGATTTAGAAAACCTTTTTGAGAAATTCTCGAAAAATTGTGTTCAACGTTTTGAAAACCAATTACTTGAGCTTAAGATGTTGAATATCTTGCAAACCGAGCTCAAGTCAGAGAAGTTGTAAACTTCCCGTTGTTAAGGATAAGTTTATCATCGGCGATAAACTTTCCTTTTAACTGAAGAACGAGTCCTAAGTTGACATTTACTTAGAAGTCGTTTTCATGAGCTTGAAAAACTTTGAATGTTTTAACGTAAAGCTCATGACCGAGAAAGGTGAATTTCTCGTTATGAGGAAAAGTTCTCTTATTTAAAAGATTCACTTTCCTTTCTGAGCTTAAAACCTGGAATGTGTTAATACAAGCTCATGACCGATAAAATTTAATTTCCCGTTACGAGGATAAGCTATCTTTAAAGATAAGCTTTCCTAAAATTGAAGTCCGAGTTACAGTCTGATATTTAACTGTAAGTCATTGTGCATGAGCTTAAAAACTTCGAATGTTTTTAATATAAGCTCATGCCCGAGAAAAATTAATTTCTCGTTGTGAGGATAAGTTTATCATCGGCGATAAACTTTCCTTAATTTGAAGATTGGGCCATCATCTGACATTTAATGAAGAGCCTTATACACGAGCTTAAAACCTTTGAATGGTTTTAGTATAAGCTCGTGTCCAAGAAAACTTAATTTCTTGTTAAGAGGGTAAGTTATCGTTGCGTAGATAAACTTCCCTGTCTCTGAAGTCCGGGTCATCGTCTGTCATTTAACGAGGAGCCATAGTGCATGAGCTTAAAAACTTGGAATGTTTTTTATATAAGCTCATGCCCGAGAAAAATTAATTTCTCATTGTTAGGATAAGTTTACCATCGGCGATAAACTTTCCTTTCTTTGAAGATCGAGTTATAGTCTGTGATGTGACTATAAGTTGTAGAAATTGATAACCTATGAATCTATGAAGTGGGTTGATGTTTTCTAGTGAGAGAAACTAGAGAGAGAAAGTGAGAGAATAAATGGAAGGTTTTATTAATATGAAATGTTTAGAATGACAACAACCAACCCCTTTCCTTAGTGGAAAGGGGTATTTATACTCCAAGTCATAAGTGGACTTGGGCCGGTCCATGACAAGCCCATGGACCGGTTCTTACTTAAGTTAATAAGCAAATGATACCTAATATCTAACTACGAGCTATTACAACATGAATATTATTGTGGAGTGACCGATACTTTTAATATACGTAAAAACGTATTTCTAACAATCTCCCCCTAAGGGAGGTCACTCCACGTTACAAAGTTCTAAACCTAGCATACTATACTAAGTCTTCGTTCTTTAGCTCGTAGTCTTTTCTTCTTTTCTTTCTTTTGTTGTGAATATGTTGATTTGATCTTTTTGGCTTTGACTTGAGAGCATTGTTCTTTGGCCTTTCACGTGCGATCTTTGTCTTTCTTGTGAATTTTGCCTCCTCGTGACTTCATGTTCCACACACTTACGTCTTTTTGTTGAATTCTTGAAAGCTTCAGAGTTTGGTACAGCGGAAGACTTCATCTTTTACTTTCTTGAATTTTTGCTAAACTTTGTTGCAAAAGACATAAGCATGTGGGAACGACTTTTACCGGTACACCGCAACACCACCGTCTTTACTGGTACTCAGCAACGCCACCGTCTTCAACAGGTACACAGCAACGCCACCGTCTTTAGCAGGTACACAGCAACGACACGAATAAAATGGCTTTGAACATTTTATTCTAATTCGGTAGCATTTTACCTCCGGTCGGTGAAGACCGTTGGACGATATTAGATATCGTACCCGTGACGGATAGTTTCAATTAAGTAACTTCCTGACAGGATTTCGCGGGTAAACCCGTTCTCTTTATTCGACCGTCCAAAGCTGACTGCGAACATAAAGAGTGAATCACTTGGATAAATTATCCTTGTGATTAAAAGCCGTCAATTCATGAAACCTGGAACAAGTGAATTTCAATTAAGATTTTCACCATCGTTGCTTTCCAGTTGTCACGAGCTCAATTCATAAAGAATCTTGCGCGTTACCTACCAAGTGCTGTTTGATGTTGACACTAGAAGGATTTCCACTCGTCACTGTGGTCAATAAAGAGTCACTCTGAGTGTTCTGGCAAGATCATATGATAATGCGAAGAGGCCTGGAACGAGTTTAAGTTCAATTAAGAATTAAACCACTGTTACCTTCCAGTTTTTCACAAGATTGGTTCTAAAAGAACCGCACGTGTAACCTACCATGAGCTTGTTTGATGTTGGCTCAAGCAGGATTTCCATCTTCATTGTAATACTTGCGTATCACTCGGATGTTCTGGCAATATTACAAGAATACTGCGTAGGACTCATGAAAATCTCTTACTTTTCACAGTGTGTGAGAAAGCAAGGAATAAATGGAAAGTGTCCTAATGAGACTTTTGATGATCTCTTGGCTCTAGACTCGATTGTGCGTTTTGATTTAGTGAGCGATGGCTGGAGAGGAGTGCCACCTTTTCAATACCAGTCTATTCGGAGTGAATAAACCAGTAGATTACGTGTTGATCTCCGTGTGATTAAAACAAATACCTTTTGAGAGATATTTGAGTTAGCTGGGGAAGGGTTGTGCATTGCATCACTGGGTCCATGATGTCTTTCTTCAATACCGAGAATCATTAGCAAAAATGACCTCAATAGCATATGTATTGACCCAGTTTCTGCCTAAAGTTGTAAGGAGGGCTTCTTTCTTTACACCCTTTATCTTTACATTTCTTTTTCATTCTTCAACCCCTTCAATGCTTACCAATACGTCATCACTAGCACCTTGTTGTGATTGTTCCAGTGCTAGCTTAAGTACTTGGTCGGCATTCAGCTACGTTCACATTCTTTCTCCATCTTTCCTAGGACTTCTAATTCTAACTAGGGAATTGTCCTTGGGAAGATTCCATCGGCTCTGATGAATCATTGGACTAAACCTATTCCTACCACCCTTTTGTCACCACATCCGTCGTGAATTAAGCGTGTTTTGGGAAGGAATTGCCACCATGAAAAATCATTGAAAATCACCTAAAGTACTTGTGATATTTGAAATCAAAAGTTTTGTACCTTAGGTGTTTTGTTCATCAAAAACGCTCCCCCTTAACACGTGCTTTACACATATTAAGTTGGATAATCTTTAAGTCTTTTTCATCTTTTAGCCAAGTATCATTTACGTCTCCTTAATCCCATTTTCTCCCCTTATCCAAAATGTTAACCATTAATATTTGGGATATTGAATGGATTAACCGGTCTTTGGGTAAAAATGAAATTGTTGTTTGGCCATAGAACAACTGATTGCTCCCCCTTAAGTTAATAAGGGGTAGTTGTAGTGCTTTAATATGATATATTTTGAAAGATTTAGAATCTCGTGAGAAATTCTTGAAAAATTATCATACTTTAACACTACAACAAGCCATTAACGCACATTATTCACAAATATACATATTCACAAATAATACCGATATAGAGTGACCTGAAATGTACGACCCTTCAGATGGATCGTTGCAGTGTCCTGTAGTGCACTCCATATGGTCTACCACCCACAAATCTTTCCAAGCTCCTCATCAATCTACGTTCACGGAGCTTCTGATCGATCTTCTTGATGACATACTTCGCCATCTGCCGGTAACCTGGATGCCAATCCTCCGTCATTTCTGGCAAAGTTCCACCCTGGTTCAGATGCTCCAACTTGTCTCTGACTTGTATAAGAGTGCCATCACTATACTTGTGGAGCTCCCCCATCCTCATAAACTTCATCAAACCTCGACTGTTTAAGTAGAAAATGCCGTAATTCGGGACCGAAATGCCGGTATAAGGACATCTTGCTACATGTTGAGGTAACACTTTGTTCACAGGACGGGTTAAATTGAGCTTCCTCTGATAGCTTTCGACTCCCAACTGAAGGTCTTCAACTCTTGACTTAATGACAACGCTTCGTGTGAACATACGAAGTGCTGTATTCAACGCAATCAGGTCTTCACGAGGAATATGTGTCAGTTGATCTCTGGTCATCAGAAGCAGCATATCTTCGATATCCTCAAGGCGAATGATGGAAAAATCTCCCTGCTGGATTTTGTATTCCCTGTCATCCTCCCTTTTCAAACGAATCTCCGTCACATGATAGTAGCCATTCTTGGCTTCTGTTTTCATCCCTAAAATGCTGGAGATGCGGATATCGGATCTAACTGAGCTTCCAGAATTGACTAAGCAGCAACACCTGTACGCCCTTCTGACTCGTTCGTCCCAATGAGATGCACCTATGACAGCATACATATCATAATTACGATTTATCTTAGGGATCCAGAGTCGGTTTACCTTTTCCTCGATGAAGGGTATTGTCCCCCAGTTGGCAGCTTTCAGCAATGTCAGGGATGTTGCGTATTTTGATGACCCCTTGAGTAGATACACCAGATCATTGGTGACAAAGAAGTCAAGAGCAATCTGATTATCTTGATCCATTGGAGGTGGAGCTCTTTCTGATTCATGAAGACCTGGCCGTTGATCGGTATTCAGAGCCTTCAGGATCTCCTCGGCATAGTATTCGAACTCCATTTGGGGCAACCGGGTTTTGGCGCGAAGTCTTTTATCCTTCAGTATTTTCTTCACCAATGATGGAGTAACCGAAGTCTTATACTCATGAGCAAGAAATGCACATAAGTCAATCGGACTTCGGATACGAAGGTACAAGACTTCTTTGTCGGCGTCGGTGATCGGATCATACTGCGCCGCTGTCATGATCCAAGCCTGTGGTGGAGCAGTCTCGTCGATTTCCAACGTGTCCTCCCAGTTCCTTGTGCTTGGTTCAGGATCAGTGGATTGTGGGTTTTGTTGCAGAGGAGTCGAGATGTGAACATCTGCTTCAGATTCAGACATTTCAGCAGTGTCATGGATGGGTGAGTGTTGAGCAGCTTCTGGTTCTGTAACCGATTCTGCAATCACAGGAGTAACAACACAAGAACTAACGGGGTTAGTGGTAACAGGTATTGATTTATGGATAAATGTACCAGGAATAGATGACCCTGTAGTGGCATTCACGTCATGGCGCCACTTCGATCGTCTGGATTCCGTGGATGTAGATTTCTCCTTTGGTGCTGCATCCTTCTTTGACTTGGTGCCAGACTTAACCACTTTCTTTGAGCTGGCGCCTTTATCCCCTTTCTCACTCTGTTCACCTTTATCCGCATTGCTCCCCTTAACACTCTCCTGGTGACCATCACCACCATCATTACCATCATTATCATCATCTCCATCCTCATCATCATCATCCTCATCATCCTCATCATCATCTTCATCATCCTTATCATTATCATCATCCTCATCATTCTCATCATCCTCATCATTCTCATCATCCTCATCATTATTCTCATCCTCATCCTCCTCCTCGTTCTTATCTTCTTCTTCTTCTTCTTCCTCCTCTCCACCAGTACCCTCGTCTTTCTCACTCTCTTCCCGTTCTTCTTCAGGGAGAATGTGGTAGGGTACCACACTTCCAAACGTCTTGAACAACCTATCATCCTCCATGATAGCGTCATTCAGGGATTTGAAGAGAGCTCGTTGTTTCCTTGATTTATCAAACGAACCAAGTTCCTTCATTCGAGCCTTAAGGATCTTCTTCAGTTCAAAATCCGTCAAGTCATATGCGATCTTGTAGGCGGCTTCTGAAGGATTGGATGACTTGATCATCAAGTTATCAGCAGCAAGCGTCTTCAAGTCATCACGCAGTTTAGGCATTAAGGATTCAACTGAGTCTTTTACTTTCTGCTCAATAGTAGCTTCAAGAGCGTCGTTTTGCTCTTTAAGGTCATCCTTAATAGCTTTAAGTCTTGCAATTCGTGCTTTATGCCTATTAGCTTCATCCCTTTTTACCTGAGCAAGTTCCTCTGCATGAGCTTTACGTGTAGCTTCCATGTCTGCAGCGAACTTGGCAATCAACTCTTCTTGAGCTTTCCTTGATGCTTCTTCACTTTGAGCTCTTTTATTTAACTCTTGGCGAAGTTCATTCATTTCTCTCTTGTGAGCATCCACATGTTTATCCAACATCTCGCCCAACACTATTGCTGCCATTGCAGATGTTGCAGATGTTGTAGAGGTTGATGGAATAGGCTCGGTTGTGACTGCGGTGCTAAGGATGGGCTTTGGTGGTGGTGGAGGAAGTGGTGTAGAAACCTGTTTGGTTGGTAAGGGTTGAGTTGGTGGAGGTTGAGTTGTTAAAGGTTGAGTAGGTGGAGGAGGTGGTGTAGAAACATGGATTGATTGCTCCTTCGAAGTGGAATAATTTTCAGGAGACCCAAACTCATCAACATCATGAGGTTCAATATACTCATCCTCAACGTCTATTCTGACACCTGAACCACTACCACCAGTATCTTTCCTGCTCCTTTGAATGGCTATCTTCATCATTTGTTTCTCAGTTTTCTCAATATCAGGATCAGCAATATTTTCTTCGTCACGCAGACGCATCAAGTCCTTACCCTTTCCCTTCTTACCCTCTGTCTTCTTCTTCTTGGTTTTGGGCTCAGGTAAATCTGCTTGCTTCCTTTTACCTTTGCTTTTAACCGTGGTAGATGAGTCTTCACCTGCTAGAAGGCTTGCTCGTTGTTTCTCAATTTCCGTGAGCAAGTTCGTGTAGGCATCGGAAGCAATAATCTCATCGGTCAGAAGATGACTGGGAATGGGACCAGGAATAACCGTATTCGAATGAGTCTCCTGCCTTAAGTCTACCAAATCATCATCATCTATCATGTGGTGACGACTACCTGCAAGCTTGTTAATGGATGCATCGTTTTCCATAAAGTAATGTATGATCAACTTAATAAACCTAGGGTACTGGTAAGTTTTGATTTTACCCTTAGTGTTAGTGAAGAGTTGAAAAGTAAACTCCTCCCACAGCAGTGATGCATAATCAATACCCATACCTTTGAACATACCATAAAACATTTTGATGATCGGTGGACGAACAGCATCATACCCAGTTGTCTTGGGTGTCAAGCATCGGCTAAGGATCCCAAAGATAGCTTTCCATGGTTGACCAATTTTGGCAGTAGTAAACTCAGACGGGGTTCGAATGTCAAGACATCCAATAGCAGTGAACATCTCCATCATCTGGTCCTTGGTTGGGTTGGGTGAGTATGATGGTAGTCCTTTGAGTAACGGTCGAAAGCCAAAGATCTTCCTGAAGTCTGACACTGTAAGCGTCTGCTGCTTGTTGTCCAAGGAAAAAGTGATCTTGTTCGACGTCCTCTCTTTGGTAGCCCAGAACTCGTAAAGGTAGTCATATGGCACCGAAGCACTTCTCCTTAGCGCATACTTGAAGTGAGATTTATCAAGCATGGCTGTAGCTACCTTAAAGCCATTATGGGTCGAGTGAGATACCTCCTTCAGACGGTAGTTGTTTGGAACAAACTTAAGAGTCTTGGCTTCAGCAATGGCGGCAGCTCTGTCGTCTTGTAGTTGTTGTACGGTAGGGTTAGTCATCGTCTCTGCTTAAGATAAAACACAAGGGTTGATACAAACAAGTATGAATATCATTATGACTTTAAACCTAAGCATTGTACATATGACATAGTCCCTTAAGCTTTGAAATCAAGCAAACATCTTCTATTCGGAATATTCACTCAATTCGGAATAATAGTCCTATGCTGAATATAAGTCCTATTCGGAACATATAGCCTATGCGGAAAACATTCCTATTCTGAATAAAAAAGGCAATTCGGAACTTTTGACCTATGCGGAATAAATTCCCTATGCGGAACATTTGGGCTATGCGGAAAAAATTCCTCCATTCGGAACATTTGGGCTATGCGGAAAATTTCCTTCATTCGGAACATTTGGGCTATGCGGAAAAAATTTCCCATGCGGAACTTTTAGCCTATGCGGAATAAATGCCCCATTCGGAATATTTGCCCCATGCGGAATAAATGCCCCATTCGGAACATTTGCCCCATGCGGAACTTTTCCCTATGCGGAACTTTTTCCCTATGCGGAACTTTTTCCCTATGCGGAACTTTTTCCCTATGCGGAACTTTTTCCCTATGCGGAACTTTTTCCCTATGCGGAACTTTTTGCCCTATGCGGAACTTTTTGCCTTATGCGGAACTTTTTGCCCTATGCGGAACTTTTTGCCCTATGCGGAAAATTTACCCTATGCGGAAAATTTACCCTATGCGGAACATTTTCCTATGCGGAACATTTTCCCTTATGCGGAACTTTTCGCCCTATGCGGAAAATTTACCCTATGCGGAAAATTTACCCTATGCGGAACATTTTCCTATGCGGAACATTTTCCCTTATGCGGAACTTTTCCCTTATGCGGAAAACTTTTCTATTCGGAAAAATTTTCACCATGCGGAAAGTTGTTCTATTCGGAAAGTTACAATCAGTGACGTTTTTTCTAATTGGGCATGCAATCGATTGTTTCAAGTGTTCTAAAGGCCAAATCTATGCAATTAAACCTATTCCGAATCATCCCCAGGCAAAACCCCCAAATAATTAACCCTAATTAATCATTAATTGATTCGTTTTGATTTTCCAATTTAAGCAGTTAATTAACTTGGTGTTAATGAAGAATTAAGCCGATTTAATACCTTTTGTGAAGATCGGATCTAGAAGATGTATTGATTTCAGATGATTGATTGGTTTTGTGAGTTTGTGTGGAAGGTATGTCAATGGCGGCAAGAATAAACTGAAACAGTGAATGTGAGTAGTGAAACGGGGGGGAAGGTTTGACTAGGTCAAATTTTTCCACAAGTTTGAAAAGTTGTCAACTTTGCCCCCTCAACTTTTCTTTTTGCTTCATTCATTATTCTTTTGTTTACTAAGTTTTAACACTTGCCATTTTTACCCTATCTTATGTTAACTATTTGAGTCTTAGTGATTAGCTTAACTTAACACAAGCACAAAACTCTCCACGACAAGCTTATAAGTAACAACACTACAAATGCCAAAGCAATCCAACCATTAACATTTTAAGCTTTATGAATTTCCTTGAAAACTTTTTGAAGATCTCTTTTGATGTGAAAGATGACGAAACATTTTCTCCCCCTTAAACGATGACCCGTTTTCTATTTAAAGAGCTGTAGTCATTGTTTAACGAGGCATATGATGATGAAAAACATTTCCCAATTGATTTCTTAAAAAAGTTTGATTCGTGGTGTCAATAAGATTTCTCTTATTTTAACAAATTAATGCACTGAGACGTACACAAATTCGTGTCAGACCAAGTTATAAAGTAAACTTGATCCCTTTGCGTGATTTGGCTTGTAAATCACGCCCGAGAAAATTAATTCCCGTTCTGAGCCAACGTTTTCCAAAGAAATACGTGACTTTAATATGAAAACCGGGTTGCAGTCTGAAATAACTACAAGCCATAATGAGCATGTTTTCAAAAAAATGTACAACTTTTATACGGACTCTATTTATGGCACCGTGTCAATATTGATCGACATTTCTAAGGCCGTAAATATTACCGTACTAAAAGACATGCCCGTTTTAAAATGAAAAATATTTTTGGTTTTTCTGGATTTTATAATTTTTATGGTTTTTATAGGTTTTATATTTTTTATGGTTTTTCTTGGTTTTATATTTTTTATGGTTTTTCTAGGTTTTATATTTTTGTATTTTTCTTTTGTGGTTTATATATTTACGATAATATACATGAACACAACCAAAGGATACTCTGAATAGTTTACCACGACTATTCAGCTGATTCTTCTGCCAACTCTTTGAGAGTCGCTGGAGTGAATGATTTCATGCCAAGCTTGTCGATCAAAAACTCGATTCGTCCTCGATCTAAGGCTTTGGTGAACATATCCGCCAGCTGATACTCAGTAGTGACAAAATACAGCTCGATCACTCCGTTCTCCACCTGCTCTTTGATGAAATGGTAGCGAATGTCTATGTGCTTGGCCCGGGAGTGTTGAACATAGTTGCAGCAAAGGGCAATGGCGCTCTTGTTGTCACAATACATCGGAATTTTGTTAAATCCAAGACCGTAGTCAGTTAATTGTGATCTCATCCAAAGGACTTGAGCACAACAACCGGACATGGCGATGTATTCAGCCTCCGTGCTAGAAATTGCAGCGCTTTTCTGCCTTTTTGAAGACCAACTGATCAATCTATCTCCTAAGAGTTGCACAGATCCAGAAGTGCTACGCCTCGTATCTTGACATCCAGCATGATCGGCATCTGCGTATGATATTAAAGCAATCGAGGAATCTTTCGGATACCATAGACCACGATGAAGTGTTCCTTTTAGATACCGAAAGATCCTTTTCACAACATGTAAGTGCTTTTCGGTAGGCCGAGCCTGATACCGGGCACACATGCATACAGCAAATTGCAAATCAGGCCTGCTAGCAGTCAGATAGAGAAGGGTGCCAATCATTCCACGGTAAAGTTTCGGATCGACAATAATCCCATCCCTATCTTCATCTAACTTGGTTTTCTCAACCATTGGAGTGTCTACGGGGTCACAATTCTCAAAGTTATATTTCTTAAGTGATTCTAGAGCATATTTGGATTGATTTATAAAGATGCCTCTGGGATTCTGAGAAATCTGTAATCCTAAGAAAAATGATATTTTTCCCATCATCGACATCTGAAAGCGTGTGGACATTATCTTCTCAAATTGTTTAGACAATTCTATGTTAGTGGCAGCAAAAATTATATCATCAACATAAATTTGTACCAGAAGCATGTCGTTGCCGTCCTTGAGAGTGAATAGAGTGGGGTCCACTTTGCCTTTGGAGAAGCCTTCCGACATGAGATATGTTGACAGGAGATCATACCACGCGCGTGGAGCTTGTTTCAACCCATAGAGAGCCTTCTTAAGCTTGTACACATGGTTAGGAGACTCTGTACTCACGAACCCATCCGGTTGACTAACATAAACCTCTTCCCTTAGTTCACCGTTCAAAAATGCCGTCTTCACATCCATTTGATAGACGATCATGTTCATATGAGCAGCAAACGCAAGGAATAGTCTAATCGCCTCCAATCTAGCCACAGGAGCAAAAGATTCCTCAAAGTCGATACCCAAGGCCTGTTTATATCCTCTAGCGACCAATCTTGCCTTATTCTTCAATACCGAACCCATCTCATCAAGTTTAACCTTATAAACCCATAACAAAGTAAGGATGTTAACTTTGTCAGGGCGAGGAACCAATTCCCATACTTCTAGTCTTTTGAATTCATTGAGTTCCTCCTGCATAGCTTCGATCCAAGATGATTGGGTCATAGCCTGCTGCCAATTTTTGGGTTCAACTTCAGAGAGAAATGCATCAAAGTAGCAATAAAGTGCACTCTCTTGTAATTGATGGCGAGTAGAGACTGGTCGATCTAGATCTCCAATAACATTCCTAATTGGGTGATCTTTTGTCCATTTAGTACTATGTTTTTCAATCCTTGGTGGTCTGGAGTGAACAATAGATGGAGCTTCTTCTGAGGTAGAGGCGGCTGAAGGGTTTTCAGGGATCGCAACACCAAAGAAAGGAAGCTCTTGCAAGTGAGCATATTCCAGGTCGTGATCAGTAGTATCCTCTTCTACATCATTAGGCACAAGTAGGGGTGATGATTCAGGTGTAGTTTGTGAATCACTTGGTGAAGGTGCATCAGGTTCAACTTGAATTGTAGATGCATTAGATAAAGGTTCATTAACTTGAGCAACCACTTCAGGTATTGGAGCAATTACTACAGGTACTGGAACTTCATCAGTTGGGGGATCGAAGAATTCATCAAACAACGGTTGAAACAATTTATCCCACTCAGGCCTAGTTGGTGGTAAAAATGATGTAGAAGTAGGATTGTTGGGAACTAATCCGGAACTTATAGCACCGGGTCCCATCTCATGAAGCGCGGGTTCAGAGCTGTGTTGCTCAGAAGCCATCGCTGTCAGCTCGTCGAAATCAGCGTCCATAGTTTCTACAATCTTGCCAAGACGACGGTTATAGATTCGGTATGCTCTTTTGGACGGTGAGTAACCAATGAAAATACCTATGTCGGCTTTTGGTTGAAGCTTACCCAAGTTCTCACTATTGATGTTTGGATAACACAGAGCACCAAACACATGGAAAAATGAAACATCGGGTTTGCGGTCATGTAGAAGCTCATAAGGTGTTTTTCCATGGCGTTTCCGAATGATTGAACGGTTTTGGGTGAAACATGCAGTAGAAATAGCCTCTGCCCACAAGAACAATGGAGCGTTCGCATAAATAAGCATGGTCCTAGCAGCTTCCATAAGTGTGCGATTTCGTCTTTCAACGACACCGTTTTGTTGTGGAGTGCGTGCAGCGGATGTTTCATGTGATATACCAACTCCTTCATAATAATCACGAAGAGTCTGGTTGACGAACTCTGTACCATTGTCTGTACGGATACGGCGGACAGTGGTATTCAAACGTACCTGGATGAACTTCAGAAAAGTAATGATAGCTTTCGGTGCTTCATCCTTTGTACGTAAAAATCTAACCCATGTAAACCTTGAAAAATCATCCACAATGACGAGAATGAATTTTTTACCGCTCACACTTTCAGTTCTCATCGGTCCACAAAGATCCATATGCAGAAGATGAAGTTTTTCTTGATTAGTGTCTTCAGCTTTGGGTTTGTAAGATTTCTTGGTGCTTTTCCCCCTTGAACACGCGGAACATAAATGGTCCTTGTGAAATTTAAGCTTAGGAAGACCACGAACTAACTCGTTTTTAGCCAGATGATTAATAGCATCAAAATTAAGATGAGATAATCTGCGATGCCATAACCAAGACTTGGTCTTAGAAGCTTTAGAGAGAAGACATACTGGAGAAGCGGCCATCATGTCTTGTAAGGACAAAGTGTAAAGATTTGCACCACGAGATCCCTTCAACAAATCTTTTCCTTCCAAGTTGCGGATGAAACAAGTATGTTGTCGAAAAGCAACCTCAAGGTTGGAATCACAAAACTGTCCTACTGAGAATAAGTTATGACCAAGACCTTCAACATAGTATACCCTAGAAATCGTCACGTTTCCAATCTGATATTCACCATACCCCATAATCTTTGCTATATGATCATTCCCAAATTTAACCGTACCAAGAAACTTGCTGACGAAATTTCGGAGCATCGAGCGATTTCCGGTCATATGTTTTGAACAACCGGAGTCCAAATACCACAGGATGATTTGGACCACCTGAAAATATCACCACACAAAGACAATGTAGAGGTATCGGAATCTGAGTGTTCCTTGTTATTAGCAGGTACAGATTTATTAATCTTAGATTTGCTAACTCTAGGTTTCTTAGATTTCCTAGCCTTCTTCTTCTTAATTGGTGGTGTAGATTCTAATTGGCTCAAATCCTGAGGTATTTCTACACTGATAGGCACTAAAGTGGGGGCTGACCTAATTAAAGGGCGCTGTTTCCTTACTTGAGTGCGAGTGTTCCTAACTAAAGGACGCTCAGACCTAACCTCAATGGATGCATTCCTAGTTAAAGGGCACATTTTACCATCGAGAGTAAAGGTCCTACCAGTGGTACGCCATTGCCAGCCAACTTGGGCACGAGTTCTACCCGTTGGCTTCCATTCAAGACCATTCTTAATTGCATTCATTTCATTAACGTGATCAATCAGACACAAATCATGACGCTGTGAAAACATACATTCATTACAATTCCAGCAATTTAAATCAGAATTCACGAATGGTTTAGGCTGCTGCACAGGCGCAGAGCTTTTAGTCTTAACATGATTCGTCTTATTTAAAACTGAACTAGCATTCCTAGTGTGGACTTCTACTTTCTTCTTTGTGGCACTACTAGTGGCGGGCTTGATCTTATCTTTCTTGAGTGGCGATCCTTTAGCCTTAGTAGTTGCTTTTAATCCTGTAGAAGGCAAATTGGGAACATTAGCAGCAGATTTTAAAGATGTCTTACTTGATTGTGCCAATGATGGTTTCGCTCCTGGAGTCTTATTAAATGGAGTGACAGCAATGGGCCTATTATTAAGTAGTGCAGAACCTGGTGTACCTATGTATTGCAAATAAGCCAAGCAATATTGAACTCGCTTAACATATTCATTAGCCGAATAATAGTCGCTACTTGAGGGATCTAAGGCATAAAGATCGTCTAAAATATCCCTAAGAAGATCGACATGCTTAATGGCATTCCTCATATAATCATCGTATACAGCCGGGTTTCTCTTATGAAGCGGATTCTTATAAAGCACTACTTTCTTGGTTGTTGGAGCACTAGTGGACGGTGCAGAGTCGGTAGCTAAGTTATCAACAACTTCTTGTCGGGTGAGAAGAAGTGTCTCCTTTAACTCAGCCAAAACCATATTTTTGTCTATGAGCAGGATGTTCAAGTCAGAGATTTCTTCGCACTTTTGGTTCAGTTGTTCAATATAATATTGTTGCTGTGTCGCATTAAAAGCGAATCGATCTTCTAGTGAACCATAAAGAGCGGATAGTCCCTGCCTTGTCCGATCCATCTCCCCTAGAACAGTTGATAGTCTAATTTCTAAGACTTGGTTTTTAGACTCTACGGCCTCTAGTTCCATTCTTAATGTTTCCTTTGATGATATCTCTCTCTTCAATCTCATGATTTCTTCCTCTAATGTCTTAACAATTGCAATCATCTTGTCACTTGTCTCAACACCGTTTTCACAAACATTTGATATCAAAAGATTTTCATTTTGAGCTTGTTGTTTTAATTCTAAAGATATACAATGTTGTTCTAGTTGATTAAAGCGTTGAGAAAGTAAATTATAAGAATCTTGTAGCTTTAAAAACTCAGCGTTAGATTCGTGACAAGAATGACTATCTACCTCATTTACAGTTTCAGCAACATTTACAGAAATATCACAAACATCATCACAAATATTCACAGCATCACAATTAATCATAGTGGATGTAAGCTCATTCGAATAATTAACATTTACAGTGGTAAGCACATCACACGAGATTACTTCAGACAAGAATCGGTCATATTCGGTTGAAATCTTTTCTTTTTCAATTAGTTGCAGTTCGTAAGCGGTGTCCATTTCATAAAATACTTTTTGAACTTCACCAATTTCAAATTGAAGATTTTCCTTAAGAGATGCAAAACTTCCTTTTAGACTTTCGACAAACGGATTGATCTTAGTTTTAAACACCTCGTTCATGTGTTCGAAAGCCCATTCTCCGGCGTTTAAGCCATTTGAAGTCGTACATTCCAAAATGACCTTGTCAAAGTTAGTAAAGTATCGGTTAATCTCTTTCAAGTTTAACCATACAGTACTAACAGGTGGAAGATTCTTTGGAATTTCCTTAGGACCTTCCATGTTGACAAGTGTAGGAAATGTACTAGGGCGTTCTTCCTCTAACATGTAGGTTGGTGCTGTAATGAGATCTTTATCCATATGGAAGCGAACTCTAAAATCAGTTTTAGCAAGCTCCTTATTCATTTTAAAATAATCACACTCGGGATATTTTTCTGAATTGTATGACCGATCCTCATCAACTAGAACCTTACTTGTTCGATCATTGGGAAAAACAATCGGGTCTAAAGCCAATCCTAATTGAGTTGCATTATAAAGTCTAGGACTATGTCTTAAAGCTTGTTTTGCATATCGTGGATTAGGGGGAAGGCCTTTTAGACGTGATAAGTTAAACTCTTTAAATGAAGCATCAAATAAGTGAACTAGTTGTGAAGCAGCGTATTGTCTTAACAGCAAGTAGTCTAGACTTCTAATCTTATTAGTAGCATTAATCTCCATTTCAGTCTTCTTAGATTCGAGTAATTCAAAATCAGTTTGAAGTTTTTGAAAATTAGTGACCACTAACTCCTTTTCTCTAAGTTCACTAGACAAATTTGCTCTTAAGTTTTCGATTTCTTGCAAGTGACCCATTTGTTTGTTTCTAAAGTGATCATATTCAAGATTTGTGAGAACACTAGACGAAGGCACTAGTTCCAAGGTTTGTACTTTCTCATTGCTTAAAGCAAGCTCTTCAGACAAATTCTTATTCTTAGCTAAGGTTTCTAAGAGTGCAGCATTCATTTGGCTAAGTAGTGTAGCAGGAACCATGACCAAATCTTGTTGAGCAGGAGTAGGCATATGCGAACTGGTTCCCGGTTGTGATTCACTCAAAGTCTGGGGACTCACATTGATATTGCTATCATTGTTTGTCTCCTCGTTTGAAAGACTCACCACCGAAGATTCATTCGAATTAGCACTCTCTTGCCCAACTTGATGTGGTTGAATACTAGCATCAGTGGCATTATCAGTGTTATTAATAAGTACCTCAGATTTCTTATCTGGCCCTAAGCTGGAGAAAGTTGCCATGAAAGCAGCCTTTGCAGTCTGAAAGTCATCACAATCGGAATCATACGCATCAAGATCATCGGCTTGGTAAGCTGCATTTTGTGTAGTGACAACGTCTTGTTCAGCAATCCCTGGGTCAGCAAGAAATGCAAGCTCCTCTTCATCAAGTTCCCTTCCTTGCGCCTGAGCATTTACCAGATAGATCTTTTCTGCAAACCACTGTCCATCCCTTCTCCTCTTGGGTTTCTTACAATCCCTGGACATATGACCCTCTTCCTTGCAGTTGTAGCATGTAATCATTCTCAACTTGCCTGTATTAGCCCGTGGAGGGTTGTTGACCATTGGAGCAGGAGCAGGATTGGCGGTGCGAACATTGGTTGATGTGGAAGTTCTCCCCTGATATGGCTGAATTGGCTGAACCATTACTCTGCCATTCTCAATTGTAGCTTGTTGGCGAGAATTGGATGAATTCCTCAACTGATTGTTGGTAGGAGCTGATCCTCTGAATCCTCGTTTGCTTAAAGTTCTTGTGAGGTAAGCAGACATAGTAGTTAGCACTTCAACTGGGTCAGCTCCTTGTTGGAAGACAGGAACTGGGACTTCCTCATCATCACAATATAATGCTTGATCTGGATGAGCTGCATAATCAGTATAAGGAAGACTCATTTGATCAGGGTAGCTTGTTGGATATGCTGCATTCGCTTGATAAGAAGAATATGATGGCTGAGCATAATGTGCAACATTTGCTGGATGAGGTTGTGAAGCATACTGTGGTGAGGGTGCATTGAACCGATATTGTTGCTGATGTGAGGTGGGTGGTTGTGGTAGAATCGAGTATTGGGGAAAGGCTGGTGTCATGTAAGGTGATTGATGATAAGCTTGATGTCCCAAGATATAGGGTGTGTTGTTGTGAGACAAGCTTGGTTGATTCGCCATCAATGCTAAAGAATCTGGGTGCATACCACGAGGAGAACGGTGCATAATCACATGCTTCTCATGCTGCTGAAGGAAGGCATAGATTTGATCTAAGTTGCACTTATGCAAATCCCGGGTTAACTTCACATCAGTAATGTACTCACCCCATTCAGCTTGAGGTAGAGTATTCAAGAATTTGGTGTTAACCTGGAATGGTGCGATCACAAGATTGTATACATTCAGATCATTCATAAGTGTGGTGAATCTGAAGTAATAATCGTGGAGCGTTTCCCCTGGGTTGTAGGTGAATCTATCAAACAAATCATACAGCTGACACTCCCTTTCTTGTTTGGTGAGAGACGTGCCTTGTAGCAACACCTTAAGACGTTCCCATAGATCCTTTGCCACCGTATACTGACTCACCATCCTATAGATGTCATGGGGAAGTGCTTGGAGAATTGTTTGAAGAGCTTTTTCATCTGCATCTGCAACGAGTTGTTGGGCTGGAGTGAGTTCTTCAAACTCTCGTGGTCTAGTCACGTTGTCAACCGTAATGGTACCATAGTCGAGTGGACCATTCAAAATCGATTTGACCATAAGCCTTCCGTATGTCGGTTTCCCCTTTAGATATTGCATCATTCGACCTTGCCATGCCTCAAACACCTCTTTAATAAGCATCGGTGGACGACTATCAGTCCCCGTTATGATCGAGATATCCGTAAGAGATGTCATCTGAGGCATTAATGAACTTGGATTCATTGTGATCACTTAACAGACTCAAAGATTATCGTTTGATCGAGCAGTGAAGAAAGGTTGAGAATTTGTGTTGTGTTGGTTAAACTCAAGATTAAATCCACTAAAGATCGTCGAAAAAAAACCTCAAATACCCCTTGAACTTGCTTATACGGAATAACCCAAACTCAGAATAAACCCTTATTCGGAATAATGCCTATTCGGAATAATCCTATGTTGAAAAATACTCTATTCGGAATAAACTCTATGCGGAATAACCCTTATGCGGAAAAACCCCTATGCGGAATATTTTCTTCTATTCGGAATATCTTGGCAATTTGGCTTATTCGGAAAAGACCTCCTATTCGGAAAATTTTGGCTATTCGGAAAACTTGGCTATTCGGAAAAATTGGTGTCTATTCGGAAAGATTGGCTATTCGGAAAAGTTGTTTCTATTCGGAAAAGTTGGTTATTCGGAAAGTTTTTTGCTATTCGGAAAAAATCTTCTATTCGGAAAGATGTGGCTATTCGGAAAGTTTCTTCTAAACAGAAAGTCTATTCGGAAAAAACCCTCTATTCGGAATACTATCCTATTCGGAACTTCTATTCGGAATAAACCTTCTATTCGGAAAATCTTCCTATTCGGAACTTCTACTCGGAATAAACTGTCTATTCGGAAAACCCTCCTATTCGGAAAATTCTATTCGGAATAAACTGGTGAAATATTTCCGAGACTAAAAAAGAAGCTTTTTACCCCGATTTTTGATCCAAAACCACAAAAAGTTTTATGATTTTTACCAAAATAAGCTAAACCCAATCCTTATCAATCAATCCCAATAACAAAAACACCAAAAATAACAAGATTCAAGATAGATTTTTCCTAAAGATCACTAATAGATTCAAAAACTAAAAAATAACACAATCCTTACCTTAAATCACCCCATAGCTCTGATACCAAATGTAGAAATTGATAACCTATGAATCTATGAAGTGGGTTGATGTTTTCTAGTGAGAGAAACTAGAGAGAGAAAGTGAGAGAATAAATGGAAGGTTTTATTAATATGAAATGTTTAGAATGACAACAACCAACCCCTTTCCTTAGTGGAAAGGGGTATTTATACTCCAAGTCATAAGTGGACTTGGGCCGGTCCATGACAAGCCCATGGACCGGTTCTTACTTAAGTTAATAAGCAAATGATACCTAATATCTAACTACGAGCTATTACAACATGAATATTATTGTGGAGTGACCGATACTTTTAATATACGTAAAAACGTATTTCTAACATAAGTCCTATACACGAGCTTTAAAACCTTTGAATGGTTTTAAGATAAGCTCGTGTCCGAGAAAACTTAATTTCTTGTTTTGAGGGTAAGATATCGTTGCGAAGATAAACTTCCCTTTCTTTGAAGAGCGGGTCACTGACTGTGATTTGACTGTGAGCCAGTGTGCATGAGCTTAAAAACTTGGAATGTTTTTTATATAAGCTCATGCCCGAGAAAAATGAATTTCTCATTGTTAGGATAAGTTTACCATCGGCGATAAACTTTCCTTTCTTTGAAGAACGAGTTACAGTCTGTGATGTGACTGTAAGTCCTATACACTGTAAGCTTAACTGGAAATCCCCTGAGACACTTGTTTCTTAGCTATCGGCTTCTTTAGCAACCAAACTCTGAGAGTGTCCTTAATTGAATGGTATACAATGATTGGACCGCTTCGTTCTTTTGGAACATCCTCTTTGGTACCTGCATTTTCATTTGGAATTTGCATGCTTTGATATGGGTTAGCGATATCTATCTTAGAAGCAAGTGGGGGTTCACATTTTTCTTTTCTTGTGCTAGAGGTGACCTGAGGAGACGATTCACTTGTCTTAGCTGGTAAGCGTTTCCTTTTATAGAAAACCTTAAGTTCAGGCTTAGGTGATGCATCCTCCTTTTCAATTTCCTCCCTAGTAGTCTTAATAGAATCGGAGACTATCCTAGTTAAAGGGCACTCGTTTTCTACAAGGGTGAAAGTTCTACCAGTGGGGCGCCACATTTTACCAAAGGGTTTGATTTTGGCAACCCACTGGGATTTAAGTCTAGAACGGGAGTTCACCTCATTAAGTAGTTTCTTAATACAAGAATCATGATTTGCCGTAAATATACATTTTCTACATGTTTTACAAGTAGCATATTTAATGTCTGAGTAAGATCCAGAATTCCTAGATGATTGATTGATGCTCCTAGGATGTGACATGCAACGGTTAGCAGTGTTGGGTAAACTAGAAGGCATCTGACTAGGTTTGAAATTCCTATCTCTTACTTGTGTCTTTTGCTTAGCTTCCCTTAGACCAAAAGTATGGCGAACGTCATTTGAACTAGTTCTAGACGTATTCTTTGGACTATGTCTAGGGAAATTAGAGGCAATCATGTGATTAGGTCTTGCAAAAGCTGTTTTAGTCACATTGGGCCTAGATGGTGGAGTGACTGTTCTAGAAAGATGAACCATATCAACTTGGGAGGCAAACCGCGGTCTCGAGGATTGTGATCGCTCGGATCTAAATGCAGTAGGTTGTCTGACAGTCGGTTGTCTGATGAACTGATTTGTAGGCAGTTTCCCCAAGATTGATGGTTTTTCAAGCTTAGTGTCCACACTAGGTCCTTTAGTTTTTCGCAAATCATTTTTCAACGCAGCTATAGCAAAGACCTTTTCCTGTACTTGAGCCTTTAAGGTCTCATTTTCTTTAAACAATTCATCTTGGGATGCCAACTTAGATTCAAGCAACTTAATTTGTTTCAAAAGATTATCCTTTTCAGCTTTAGAATCTAGAACTGTTTGATCCAATTTTTGTTCAAGAACAACGTTTGACTTTTCAAGTTTTTCAAAATATGTTTCAAATTTCTCCGTTTTCTTCGAAAATTCAATTTTGGCATCCTCAAGTTCTTTTGATTGGTGAGCTAAAATCATTTCAAGCTCTTTAATCCTAGAAGCATAATTGGTTAACGTAGCAGTCATAAGACAATTATCATGATGTTTAGCATTTTGAACACTTTCTCCCCCATTATGACTCACATCGGATGAATCAGAAGTGGTATTTCTATCACTCTTTTCCATCCCATGTTTGTCATAGTTAGGTTCAGAATGCTCAATATGCGATATTTCATCAGCATATACATCATCAACATTACATTGTACCATGTCCGCAGGCTCTTCGTCATTAACGGGTAAGGTGTCATCAAAAGAGATCTCGTGAACATTGCCTGACGTGCCACTGGTATCATGTTGTCCTCCTGATTCCGTGCTCTTGCCATCGTTATGCTCCAAGTTGTCAACCGTATGACCATTCTCTTCTTGTATCTGCATCATAGATTCTTGCACTCCATTATCATACACTTGGTGAAGTCTGGATCTTTCATAAATCGAAGACGAAACCGATGTCATAAATTTCAACAGTTTATCACGGAAATCTTTAACATCGTTCTGTGTGTATTGAAGAAATGACCGGCATATCTCTGAATTGTCAGACTTGATGATATTGAATTGGAGGAAAGGCGTGAGTTGTGTCACAAGAGCCTGATATGCAGTTTCTGATGCAGAGTGATTAAAGTCTTCTTTGTGAAGTTGCTCAGCTAGGTGGTTCAAGTTGAGACATAGTGACTCGATGAATGTATAATGATGTTGACCGAAGAGTGTCACAAATTCGCTTCCTCCTTGAACCCATGCAATAGTCCTAAGATGTGACTGAAGTAGTCGAACTGAAGTGTTACCACTTTCTCTAGCTTTGTCTTGCAAAAAATGCAATTCTCCCTCGTTCGATGTTGAGTTCGAAAAATCCATTGAAAGTCGATGAAAAAATGATGCGGATATTGTTGTTGGCTCAAAATGATTATAAAATACACGAAGTCCAATTCAAACTCAGTTCACTCTAAAAATAAGGCGCGTCAACGAACAAATCCAAGCAACGGTAAAAATAATGATCGGTCCGTCAAATATTTTACTACTTTAGTTCTTTCGGAAAACCCACCTCAATATGATGTACCAAAAATTAAAAAACAAAATTAACTTATCAGATTTTGTAAAAAATTAAAAAAAAATCGTGAGTAAATTAACTTATCAGAGTAAATTAACTTAATTAATTTTGTAAAAAAAAAAAAAATCTGATAAGATGTACCAATCAAAATTAACTAAAAATAAAAAAATAAAAAAATAAAACAAATCTATCTTGAAGACAAATCGTGAGTAAATAAAATGGCCTCCTAACACGTGTATCCAACTTCCCCTACTCGAGGAAACGTGGCCTCCTTTGTAATATCCGCCCCTTATACTATAATAGTTAAATAGTCTCTTCTTCTACACTCATCTCACAGCCACCATATATTACTCCCCAAACCCGAATCTTGTTTCCTCTGTCTAAGCCTAATCTTAACCACCAAAAATACTCCTCAAAACTCACAGCAAACAAACCGAATCTCAAACTCTATCTAATATCTCTTTCTCAAAAACAGATCTTAGACAACCACCAAAATCATGTGGAATTCCATGATTTCGTGAAACCAACGATCTCCATAATAACTCTCACAACCACAATTATGATCTGACCAAAATCTGCTCCTATCTTATCTCTATCAACAATTATATCAAACAATTATGTTGATTTGAGTCGTGAATATCTTCGAATCAGAGAATGCTACAAGATCACGACACAGTGGTCTCGGGTAGGTATTTATTGTTCAGTTTGAGTCTTTGTTCGTGAGTCGAGGGTGAGGGTGAGGGTGAGGGTGAGTCGTGACGAGAATGGTTTGGTCGAGGGTGTCGCTGAGAGTCCTGAGAGTCGAGGGTGGGTTGGTTGATACGACAGATGAGTCGTCGAGAGTGGTGTGGGTTTTGTTTGTTTTAGACTTGTGTTCCAAGGTTCGAGAGTCTAGTGAGAGTGTTTGGTTAATGGGGAGGTGAGGTCTTTTCGAGGTGAGAGTTTTGCTGAGTGTTGGTCAAGTGGTCTGTAAATCTTGTTGATGTCGCGTCCAGTTTTGGCAAGGGGGTTGGTTTTTGATGGTTAGTGTTTGTCGAGAGAGTCGAGTATGAAGTCGAGTCAGACTAGATGTCGAGTCCAAAAAACTTTGGTCGAATCGCAATAAAAAGTTAAGTCATCGCAATATTCTCAAAATTTTTCATCGCAATATTCTCAAAAGTTTCATCGCAATAATTAACCCATCGCAATGTGAAAGATTCTATCGCAACATTTTCATTCCATCGCAATATAGCTGAAAAAAATTTGGCAGAGTTTCGTCTCTACTTTACCTTAAACCCGTCGCAATCACGATCACAAAAAGGCGATCGGAATAACCGTCGGAATAAGGGTGTCGGAATAAGGTGATCGCAAAGTAGAACCTTTCGGTTATTGCGATCGATATATCAAAGTATCAGAATACTGGCAAGAAGAGAAAGCATCGGAATACTGGCAACAAGAGAAAGCATCGGAATACCCATTGAAATCCTTTTCCGATACTTAAATTTTGAGGAAAAGACAAAACAGAAAAGAAAAAACGAAAAACGTGGATAAAAAGAAATACAAACCAGAAAAACTTTTTATCAAAAATTGATAAAAAAAATAGATGAATTGATAAAAACATAAAAACTTTTTATAGAAATTTTGAAATTGGAGAAAAGTATAAGAACTTTTAGTAGAAAAATTTAGTAGAAAATTTTTACAAGACTTTTAGCAAATATTATATAAAGATAAGCTTAAAGAAAGAAAAAGAAAATAGACGAAAGAAAGAAACTAGTAAAAGAAGAAAAATTTACCACCAAATCAAAAGATAAAATGTGCTAATCCGAAGAATCAACCATGCTCTTGATACCAATTGTAGGATCGAAGTTTTCTAAGGATTAGACATTGTGTGGATTATCTATTGAATGGATGATAAATGAGAAACTTAGAGAGAGAAAGAAGAGAGAGAAAGGAGAGAAAGATGAGAAAGATGGAAATGTGATTATGGAAAGTGTAAATGAACCAACAACCCCTCCTAACATGCTAGGAGGGGGGTTTATATAGCCCACCCTACATGTGGGCTATATGGGCTATATTGGATCACGAGCCCAATATCGTTGGAGTGACCGATCCTTTCTAAATACGTAAAAACGTATTTCCAACAGATATGTTTAAAAAGAGTCATTTGTGAGATTTATTGGCTGTGAGGTCAAGAGTTTAGGAGTGAATTTAAATATTGTTGGTTTGTATATGTGGTATTTTGAGACTTGAACTAAAGTACACATGGAAATGAGAGGAGTTCATTTAGAACAAGTATCCTCATGTGATTTGTTGTTTGTGTGTTTGATCCTAAGGAGTAAATCTCGGGACGAGATTTTTATTAGGAGGGAGTGATGTGACAACCATGGTTTTTGGGGTTCGTCACTTAGACTATAGTTTAAGGTTTTTTGTGCAAATATGTGCTTTTATGTGCTTATGTGTTTATTTTGTGTGTTTGGAGTGATGTTTGAATATCGTTTATGGGTATATGGTACTCGTAAGTAAATCGAGGAACGTTTATTTCATGTTCATGAGCCCACATGGTAGTGACTATGAGATGAGATGGTGTTATTTAGTGGTTTTACGTATACGTATATGTATTATAGAAAATCGTATTTTTACGGTTTAGGGTTTTGCATTTAGGGGTCTCGGAAGAGGTATTTAGTCACGGGAGTATTTTTGGGGATGGTTTTAAGTCATTTAGGACTTAGTTATATAGTTTATTTCATATTCTAAGAGTTTTTATAAAACTATATATTTTTACGTCCTTTTCGGTATACGCGTAAAAACTGACTAGTTTTACGGTTTTGAGGCTTCGGAGGCATTTGGAGCTGAAATAAATTAAGGTAAATTAGGGTAATATTAATAATATATTAATAAGTAATAAAAAGAAAAAAAAATATAAAAATATATATAATAGTCGGTTTTGGGCGTAAGAAAGAAAAAGAAAAAAGGAAAAAGGAGAAACGAGCTTTTGTAATGGGCCAAGGACTTGTTAAGAAATTATATAAAAACTTTTTATTAACCAAAAACATTCATAAAATCCCTGGAGATCAAGCTTAAGTCGAAATCCATGGAGTCTATTTAGGGTTTCATATTTTTCTTGTCTTCCATTAAATCTAAGGTAAAATCTTCAAACCTTTTTTAATTAAATTATTTTTAATTCTTTCTTAATCATTATATGATGGATCTAGGTTAGTGTTTATTAAAAAATCTGTAATTTAATGTTATCACAATGATATAGACATAATTAGAATAATTAGGGTTAATGATTAAACATGATGAGGGTAATTAATTTGGTTAATTATGTTAAATTCGTTTTTAAAAACTGGGCAGAATTTTTGGGTCATTGTTTTGATCATATCTAGAGTTTTACAAACTTTTAATTTTCGAATCTTATGTCCCTGGAAATTTAATTGAGTTGGCTTTCAAATGCAAGAAACGAGAACTATATTGAAGGTTTGGAAGTGGGTCGAAAACAGGTTACATCAGTCGGGTGTCAAAACAGTTTTTGGATCAGCCTGTTTTCTTTTTATGTTTTGAATTGTTTGGGGTACATAGGGTTATATTGGAACCTTCAAACGAACATGAGACTTAGATTATATATTAAATAAAAGATATGGAGGAGGTCTAAACAAATGGGTTAGGGTAAGACCCTCTGATCATAACAAACTTTTTATATGTTAAAATCAGTAAATTCTGGATAGGTAAAAGTATATATATATATATATATATATATATATATATATATATGGATTCCTTAATAGTGTCTTCAAGGTTGCGGCCAAAGGGGAGAGTTAGCTAACACGTGTAAGGGCATAGGGTTTCTTTTACAGAGGAAGTTGATTTGGTTAAGGGGGTGTTCGACCCATAGTTTAAGGTATGAAAAACGGGATTGTTTTGGGTTAAATGATAACGGGGCGAGTTATGAACTAAACTAAGTTAAGGGATTTATAGAGGGGTGTCATGAGATGCATATGACATATAAATGGGGTTAAGTTGTAGGACAAGGTTAGATATCCATCATAGATTGATGAGCCATTTTGGTATGTGGTTCATGTCTTGATTGTATACGTTTGTGTGTTTAGATTTTGCTAGAGTGCGGGTACTTGGAGAAGCTTGTTCAGGTGAGTTTCATAGTCCCATGTTTCTATGATTTATAAATGTTTTGATTCCAGATGGGATGGAGGAGACACTGTGTGGTTTTGTAACTAGTGCTGTGAATGTTTTTATGGTTTGTGATGGACTTGTATGTACATTTATGTGATTAACCGCTATGTGATTCTTGATTGTTATTGTGGTTAGACTTGGTACCAAGGGGATGTTGACAAGGCGGGGCCTTGAGATTGGTTCATAGGTGTATGGGTGCCTATGGGACCATGGTTATTGGTAAGGCTGGGAGCCTTGGAAATTGTGGTTATTGGTAAGGCTTGGTGCCTTGGAATTGAGATTGTATGGTTAATCTTGAATGGTAGTTATTAATGCATAATTGTAACACATTGTCCATATGTTCTTTTATTTATGGTTGTTATTCACAGCTTATAACTATTTTGGGGTTTGGAGTTTAAACCTATGACTTTCACCAACTTTATGTTGACGTGTTTTAGTGTCTCTTTCAGGTGATAATGTGGTTAAGCGTGAGAATAGGAGTGGCTAGTTGGGAGGCTTAGGATTGCATTGAAGGAACCCCCTTTCCTCTTAGTCTTTACTTATGTTTGAATAAGTGATACTTTGTAGATACCTATATGTTTGTTATTTGTTAATTGTATGTCTTTGGTAAGAGGTAGATCTGTTACCTACTTACCTAGACGCCTGCATTGTTTGTGATATCTTCATGACATTATGTCACCATTTATGATATTTCCATTTCATTTAGTTATCTCTATAGACACGCTATTTTTGTGATGATATCCATACGTCGCGCCCCATATTCCGTCATGGTGGGGTGTGACATAGGCGCCTAATTCCTTCACAAGGATCGCCACATCATAGCCACCTAGCCACTAACAGCCGTCATATTAAATAAATAAATCTCAACAGTGCCAACCCACTACACTTTGTTTCCACCAATCATAAATGAGTATTTGTATAATGATCCGTGTAAACCATTTTCAACCAATATCAACATCACACGTGGCATTCAAACATCATAACGTGCCCAGAATCAAGATCACGAATGAGTGGGTTTCAAAAGAAGTGTTTAACATCAAACTTGCTTAAAATCAGATGATGAATCCATTCCAAGTGGTGAATTAAGCTGAAAACCAATCAAGTGAAAAACCCCAAATCTGTTCTTCATCTACAAAATCCAATTGACAGATTTATGCCACGTGGAAGCTAGGTATTGGATCAGACACGTCACTCATCTCTAGCTAACTCTAAGTTTCCTCTATAAATAGTCCCAGATGTACTTCATTTGTGTATTGTAGCAAGTGTATGAAAAAACACACACTTATAATTTTCCTCTCATTTCAGTTAGAGATTTAGTTAGCAACTAATCTCAAGTGTATGACAAACACTTGAGTTAGTTAGTTAGGCTTGTAACAACTTTGTAACAAACATTCTGCCATTAATGAAATTCCAATTTTCACTTTTCACTACAAATATCTTCTCATAACTTCATTATCCTATCTACCCTGTTGCTGCTTAGTTCTATTGATCATATTAGATCAATAGAGCTTGTTGGAGTGTTTTGGAAGCTTGTTAGTTGATTTCAAATAGTTCTAGTTCATAACCTTACAAGCAGATCAGAATGATGCAGGGGTGATTAATTCTTGATGATGATGCATATTTGATGGGTACTGGTAGTTGATAATTGGTGTTTTTGTTGATCTTAGTTGGCTCAGCGCCTAACTACTCCATAAAAGGAGGCTTCATTGCTAAAAGGCATTAAAATCCTATTTTTGTTCCACTCAGTTGCTTTGTCATGCTCAATTCTTAGAATCATAGCTTAACTGTTGAATTGTGAATGATTTGGTGTTCATTTAGTGTATATGTTATAATCTGATAGTTATTAGTTGATTACTAAGCTCCTATATCAGTTCTAGCTTGATAAATTTGGTCTAAATCTGCTTGAATTTCATTTGTTAGCTATTTTGTGTTCTAGAGAGTTATCTTGCTGGTTTTTGGTTTGATATCAGTTCATTTGAGTTGTTAAACAAGTGCAGATAAGACTTTTGTGATTTCATAAACTTTTGATCAGTAAGTCTTTGAGAAATTTTCATCACAATCTAAAATTGGTGTTTGGATTTACTTAGATTTCTTAAATCAGCTTTTGAAATCAGTTGTTTTGTGCATCTATTCACTAAACAGACTAGTTCTAGTTACTTTGCAAAGTTTTGAGGTCAACTCTTTTGTCAAACAGGCAAACACCCAACAAAAAGATTGGGTCATTTTCTATAGCAAAAAACAAGCAGATTTCAAACCTTTGTCAAATCTTGTTAGTGAGTGTTATAAGCTGATTTTTGGTTCTAGTTAAAGTTCAACATATAAGCTTTCAGAATTACTAAGTGAGACCATACAGTTATCAGAATTGAGCAAGTTATTAGCTTATAAATAAGCTGCTGAGCAAATGCATTTCCTTGTGATAAGTCCAATCTGTTGAACCATTTCCCACAAATCTATTTCATAAATCTTGCAATTTTCTTTCACATTCCTGTGTACAAACAAGTTTTAAGGCGATTTTGAGAAATTATGCTTTTTGGAAATTTTTGGTCAACGAAAGTCAACTATAAGTCCTTTGTGCTTATTTTGAGATTCCAGCTTATTCATTGAACCATTTTCCAAACTTTTTGACATTCCAGCTTTATAATCACTAGCTTAATCATTTTCAGTCAAAAAAATCCAAGTGTGGATGTCTCTTTCAGCTTATAGCTTATTTTGGGCTTATTGAGATAAGCTATCTTGAGTTTTACTTGTTTTCAGCTTATTTCCTTTCAAAACACCTAGCTAAAATTTGATTTTAAGTCTATTAAAGAAAACCAGAGCTTATTTGGTTAAGTAATAAGCTCAAACGAGCTTATTGAAGTTTTGTTGCCCGTTTTTGATATTAGTTCTAGTTTAATTGCAATCTAGTCCCTAAAGTTTAGGGACTTGTTAATCAGATTTGGAAATTTGATTTTTCTAGGGTTTGCAAGTTAAGTCCTTATATTATGAGTTTGTTACATAGTTGGTTAATCAGTTTTGCAAAGTTGTTAATTGGTAGTTATAGTTTGTTATATTTTTTCACTTCTTGTCCCTTTACTTTTAGAATTTACACTTTTGGTCCTTGCACTTTTACTTACTTTACATTTTGAGCATTTTTACTATTGTGCATTTAAAACTTGTACTTCTTGTTTTAAGTGTGGTAATTGAAATTTGTTTTTAGTGTAGTACGGTTACGTAGTGATACTATTTTTACCTTTCTACGTGATTTGTTGAATTAGACCTAGATACCAAAACTTTTATTAAAACCAAAAACAATTAAAAACTTGAGATTAATTGGACTATCAATTTGTTTTGAGTTGGGAAATACGAACTTGAAAAGATCATATATTAATAATTAATGTTTAAATCCAAGTATTACGTATAATATTATTTATTATCTACAAGTATTTACGTATAATAAATAATACATGACAAGAATAAACACGAATGTAAAACACGAACTCACGCCACGAATAATAATGCACCTGATTTAATAAATCGAAAACGAAAACATGTAAACAATATGGGTGTTTGGACGGCAAGAAGGAGAAAGAAAAAAGGGCCCATGGCCCGGCCCATTAAAAATTTTAATTAGTCAAAAAAACTCTCCAGGGAAAATCATTCTACAAGTTTTTACCCAAAAAAAAAAACAAAACCCTACCTCTCCTCTTCTCTTTAGCCGTGGCACCCACAAGGAAGAACAAGGAGAACTTTGTTGATCTTTGATTTACTACGGGTATATGTTCGTGTTTATAATCCTTAACCAATACACGAGGTATCCCTAAACCTTAATCTTTTATTTTATTTTCTTTTAATTATGATCGATTAAGTTAGATCTATGAATATAAGTTTACACATGATTAAAAACGCGAATTTAACAAGTCTAAAACCAGGATTGGTCGATTTGCACTCGAACCGAGACTACAAGAGGGTCTCAGTGGGGTTTTACTCATGCCAGCCGCACCCCACAAGGGGGCGGTGGTTATTTGCTTGTGTGGGCCGCAACCCCAAACCACCCAACAGGGGGTGTATGGCTCGGACGGTGGCAAACGGAGAGCCATAGGGCTTTCGGTGGGACTTTATGGGCAGCAGTGACAACTGGCGCAAGCAGTTGGTTGTTGGGTAAAGGCAGCGGCAACCACAGCCTTGCGGCTTTGGTGGTGCGCTATTGTTCGAGGCACACCGAGACGTGGGTGTCTCGGTGTGGCTCGGTTCGGGATTGGGTACACGAAAAACGCACATGGGTGTGTTTGGGTTAGAGTTTTGCCAATTAAATTTTATGACTTATGATTAATTTAATTATATATTATGTCATGGCCATTTAATTAAATTAACTTAGAGTATATTATTTATGTTATATAATATAACATGGTACATTTATAATAATTATTTTAAATAATTATTCATGATACATAATATGACACATGTTGGTTTAATTAAATAAACTATACCTTATAATAATTATACATATAATTATTCATGATAAACTACATGTTATGTTTATTTAATAAATAACTTAGCATAAGTATTTAATTACATGTTAACCATGGTTTTAATTAAATTAATATCATATTTTAATTTAATTATACAATATCAAGCTATAGTAAAGTATTATTAATATAAGTTAAGTTATATTATTAATTAAAAATTATTAATAAACCATGTATTATAATATTAATTAATAATTATCATGTTAGCCTAAGTATTTATTAATTAATAAACTTTACTATATAATAACATTTAATTAATCATGACTTATAATTAAGTTTTAGCTTATATCACCATCTTATTAAACAAGCTTATTACTATTTATGGAAACATACTAATTATGGAAACATGTTATTTATAGAAACATGCTATTTATGGAAACGTGTTATTTATGGAAACATACCAATTATGGAAACATGCTATTTATAGAAACATACTATTATATGGAAACTTGCTATTTTTGGAAAGTTGCTATATATGAAAACTTGCTATTTTTGGAAAGTTACTATATATAGAAACCTGCTAATTTTAGAAAGTTACTCATTATGAAACATCAATTATACTAACACATGAAGCATGAAATACATTAATCTAGAACACATGAAAACACTAAGAAATACATGATGACGCAAGAACATGTAAAACAAGTCAAGAACAAGATGAACAAGTCAAGAACAAGATGAACAAGTCAAGAACAAGTAAACTAATAATCAGTCAGTTAAACATGAACACACGACTTATTCACGTCATTTATTTTGTAGCATTCGTGAAGTGGGAGTAGATTCCTTTCCGCCTTTCATTTTCTTCGTTACTGGACATAAGGTACGGATATTCCGTCCTTCAGTAAGGACATCTTCTATGTATGATTAGGATTTCCCGTCTACTGTCATCTGTTTTCCCCAGTAGATTACATGTCATTAAAATATCATTAATTACCATGCTATGATACTTAAATTGCCTAAGCTATATACACGCATGTCATGTTTCACCTAGTTATGGAGGTACCATAACCATAACACTTGAGGCACCGGTGTTATGACTCTTCCGCGACGAGAGTGATTGCTCGCAGCGTCCCTTCACGTTTGGGCCAACTTTATTATTATTATTTTTATTATCATGTGTGTCTAATGGGTGCATCCTAGTACATGTTTATGAGATTTACACGATAATTGTGGTGTGTGCTCTACATCCGTTACATGGAGCTGATCCATCCACTCAGACTAATATAATTAAAGGCAACCCCTCTAATTGCATGACGAGGTCACCGCTCTTTGTATTCATGCATGTTGATACCTTAAATGATCTATATGGGCTTTTGGCATTTATAACAAATTTTCATGATAAAACATAAGGCTTTTCAGATATAAACCAGTTATAAAACATGATTCCAGGTTTACCAGGACTTACATTGTTCCGCTGCACTTTCATACTTACTTATGTTTCAGATTATTCATATCATGTCATGTATCTAGAGATGGCAAAAGCACTCGAAACCGATGGAGAAAACCGAAACCTGAACCGATTGGGTCGGGTTCGGATTCGGGTTGGCGGGTTTGGATGCGGGTTCGGTTTGGGATATTCTTTTTTTTCGGGTACGGGTTCGGGTTCAGGTTTTAGTAATACCCGCCCCGTTTACCCGTATACGTACCCGTTTACCAAAATATATATCGTTTATTGCTATTTTATATAATTTTTAAATTTGTGCGAAATAGTAGACGAATATTATTAAACAAATGAAATGCTTATATTAGTTACATTTTGTATGCATTAAAATGTTTGTGATCAAGCATATTTCCATTTTGTAACTTCAAATAAAACAATGATTTATTTGATACATTAAATCGCATGATATTATATTGAATTAGTATTCTTCATCTTTTAAAAACATAAAAAATTATATTAGGGTATTTTAATTGTTTTTCATTGGTTTTTTTTAACTTTATACGTACAATTATGTCCAACGAAATTTAATTGTGGATACCCGATACCCGCGGATAAAAGCCGAAAACCCGTTGGGTAATAGTAATCGGGTACCCGTCGAGTAGTGGGGCAGATGCAGGTTTGAATATTATAAACGGGTGCGGGTGCGGGTACGGGTTCAGTATAACCCGACCCGAACCCGACCCGTTGCCATCCCTACATGTATTCGTTCACTGAGCTTATTACTCAGCCGTATTTTCTTTTCATGTTCCCATACGGCAGGTACTAAAGGACAGAGTTAAACAATAAAGAGTACGTTCGTAGGATGGAGGCTTCCATTGACTTCATTTCCTTTATGCACTTATATACTATGCTTTGCTTGGACATTGTTTAGTCCTTTCTTTACATTCTTTACTTATGCATGTGTGAGCTTATGTTTTGAGACCGATGTTTGATTCCGGTTTCCTTTATGGTCATTTATGTTTTAAGACATTTACCTTGCATGCTTTGATGACACGTCATAATTTTCATGTAACGGTCCACTTGTCAAAGTGGGGTATTACAGAAGGTTAAATCACCACGCCAAGGGTAGTACAATCCCAGTGTATGTCAGTGGGTCACATAAGTACGTGCATTATTCATCATAAAAAACCATTATATATATATATATACATTATCATCATTGTCGCAGACCTATGACTATTGTCACACGCCATGTAAGCGACATCGAAAGGATCACTGGCATCGAAGAAGCATAAGGAAAAATGCGTCTGATCACACGTATTAAAAATATTCGGCACACACCTAGGAATATTAGCTTCTTTGAAATAAAGTTGTAATTGAAATAAGGTAACCTACCATTCATCTCGTTGTTAAGTACACAGACACTTGCAAGCCCACAACAACTACCTACGACAATACACATCTATGCAAGACATAAAAAAGCCAAATCAGCACAATATAATTTCTTTTAAGAATCCTATACTATTTGAACCAAATGATTATACCTTTGATTTCATACCTTATCTTACATCGCATTGAGAGATAGGTATGATAAATCTAAGGCCACATGAGGCTCAGATAGAGCACAAATCAAGTAGAAAGGACACACATGCCATGACTGCAACCCCGAGAGGTTTCCTTTCCGAGATACATGCAATCTCATATCTCACCTTGGGCCTTTAAAACTCATCACAGCCCATGAATAATAACTACCCTTAGATCTCACGTTTCTTCTCACATTGGTCCTCAAAGTGACCACAACCGTCTTCCTGCTTCTATATTACTCCTCCCACAGTTTTTTTCGGCTAGGTGTCTTTCACGCAAATAAGCCCCATCCACACTTTTAAGTTTGGCCATAAAAGCATTCAAGAAAAAAACAAAACATGGCAATCAAATGATGAACCAAAGTCCTAGCGAGCAAATCTAAGAATCCAAAACAAAGGTAAACACCAACTAACAGTCGGATCCACGAAAGTACTTTCAACTTTTATACATCTATGTTACCCAGGGGCAACCGTTCTTAGGGGCAACATCACGACCACAACCGGACAATGGTAAATTACTACAATTAATAGTAAGAGGCAACGGGATGAAGGGGTAACAACGGGCCGGAGAAGGAGAGAAAACGGAAAGTATGTGCCATAGTAGAGATATGCAGGTGTCAAGTATGTGAGAGGGAGCGTATAATGCGAGAGGGAACAATAGTATAGTTTATTAAGAATGTTTGTGTGTCAGTGTACCCACGGGAACACATTTTCACCTATTACTCTGTTTATAATAGAGGGGAAAATGAGTTAGGTAACCCCACTAGGATGCAAATAATACCAGCTTAAAACGCAGGCTCAAATCAGATAACATTACGGGAAAAAGCAGACACACCTGTCATGGTTGCAACCCTAAGGGGTTGCCCCGCCAAGATAGAAGTAATCTCAGCTTTAACCGGACCCCTTCAAACTCATCATAGCCTCGAAATATTATACATAACAACATGAGGTTTAGCATATGAACCATAGACCAGAATCAAGTGAGCCATCAGTCTTCGCTCAACCAACGTACACATACTGCTTTCATCTTACACGCACACACACATTCCGTTTTCCTCTATAAAAATTGACATGAATATACAACCTCATATAGGGAAAAGTAAGGCTTATGTTCTTTTCAGGCTCAGATAAGTTAGGGATCAGATATGAGGATATGGCCGTCGTGGCTGCAAAACTTAAGAAGCTTGCCTCGCCAAGAGGCACATAATCCGAGTTGTAATCGAACTCGTTTACAACCGTTAAAATGGTATCATCATAGCCTTACAAAGCAAAAACCGTCACAATTCTAATCATAGCCTTGATTCTGTTAGTGTTTCAGGTACATGAGTCATAAAGGTCATAACAGCATATCACGGTTGCAACCGTGCCTATAGTCACCTGCCGGCAAAGGCGGCAACGAAGCAACGGTCGCGTAATAGGACCATACGTGTCCCTACAACAAAATAAGCGACCCTATTATCGGCCAAAATCAACACCGGCAACGAAAGACCCGAATGGCTATCGTCGCCTGCCATCAATAGAGGCAACGAAGCACACTCGCGCGAAAGCAAAACATGTGGGCCAACAACAATATAAAAACATTGTACACATCATTTGCAAAGCCAAACATCAAATACCATTATAATAAGGTATTACCAACTTAATAAGGATTGGTTCTTACAATAACCAAGGTGCAAAATAAAACATTAATAACTTCTACAAACCCCATAAATTAGGGTTTTCAACCAATCACAACATTAACAGCTTCTACACATCGACCCGAGATGCCATAACAGCATCTGCAAATAGATCAAACCTGAAATAATAGGGTTTCCAGAAAACCCTACAAATTAGATGGCATAACAGCATATGCAAATAGATCAACCCTGAAAATATTAGGGTTTCTAGCAAACACTACAAACCAGGCCTTTCAAGCAACTGTTTTGATAGTACCAATTCAGTCCACAAAGAGAGTAGCCAAGAAAAAGTGTGAAAACCCACACATAATGCAAACCCAATGCATTTTTTGCCCATTCGTGATATATATACGAATCCAAGGGGAAGGAAATCAACGAGTGACATCGTCATACGAAGATCCTACTAACGGCTGAGATCTGTCTCCTGTAGCCACTACCGCAACCGGACAACCGTTAATAATGAACAATGTTATTAATAACGAAGGAAATTAAAGAGAAGACAAATCAATAAGGAAGAAGGGGCAACGGATCAATTAATGCCAAGCGACAACCGTTCGAAGGGATAACATCACCACCACAACCGGACAATGGCAAGTTAATGCGAAGGGGCAACAGGATGAAGGGGTAACAACGAGATGGAGACGGAGAGAAACGGAAAGTGTGTGTGAGAGTAGAGAGATGTAGGTGCCAAGAGTGTGAGATTGAACGTATAATGTGAGAGGGAATAATAGTATAATTTATTAAGAATGTGAGTGTGTTACTGTACCTAGGGGACGCATTTTCCCCTCTATTATTAATAGAGTAATTTGGTGATTATATTAAGAATATTGTAATTTTGAAGATACTGTACGTTGAATTGCCGACATGCTTAATTGTTAATGGGTGTGAAAACTACACAGTTAAACTCTATTGTAGCTTTTAAAGTTGCTAGTTGGATTAAAGATGTGTTTTGAAATATTATCTTTTTCAACATTGTATATTAAATTTCAATAACTTTTATAATTTGTATATATCTCAAAAGCATATCAATATTTGGCTCTTATATTCATTTTTTTATAACGACAAATGTTAGTATCCAAGCGGCATAATGTCTTATTCGAACCTTCGCCTAATTATGTTAAACTCCTTATCTGCTTCGCCTGAGAGGGCCCCTGACAGATCTTGAACACAAGACCTCTAAGAAACCACTTAGTTCCAAAAGCCTTCTCGTAAAATACTTTTTATTAAAGAAATCGTGGAACTTTTGTTTTTATAAATCAAGGCTTTTATATAAGAAGTCATAAACACCAAGAAGTGTAAGGTAAGTTTTTTAGCTTGTTGCATAGTTTGGGTGTAAGTTTTGCAACATTTAAAAATAAAGTAATAAACCATAGGGGTTTAGCGGTTCATTTTTTTGGTTTGGTCAGTTTATTCAGATAATTTCGTTTTAGTAAAACTGTAAATCGCAAAACTGAAAATGAAATTTGAATTCAGTTTGATTTTTGAGTTGACTCGAATTAGATAAATGATAATCTTATTCATAATTCAAAAGCCTTCTCGTCAAATACTTTTTATTCAAAAAATCATTCAACGTTTGTTAGATATTAAGTAAAGTGCAAAAATTATCCTTGTGGTTTGTCAAAAGTTTGAATTACATCCATCGTTAATATTTTGCGCAACATACATCCTAATGGTTGTAAAATAGTGCATCATACATCTCTAAGGACGGATGACGCAATGCAAATAGTTTTCAGTTAAGGCTAAAACTGTTTGTCACCTTAGATGTGTTTTAGTCTTTTTACAGCAAAGAGATGATTTTTGCAGTTAACTTTTTTTAAAAATTTAAAAACTTCTAAAAAAAAAACTTAAAAAAATTTCGAAATATTTTTTTTCCAACAGAATTTAGAATTTTTTTGAAAAAAAATTTCTAAAAGAGTTTTTTAAGTTACAAAAATTACGTTTTTTAGAAAATTTTCTTCGAAAAAATATTTTAAATTTTTTCTAACCTTTTAAATAAAATTTTACGATTTTTTAGAAAAAGATAAAAAAAAGTTTAAATAAAAAGAATTTAAATAAATATTCTAAAAAAAATTACGTTATTTTAGAAACAGTTTTTGTTAAAAATATATCTTAGTTTTTTTTTGAACCTTTTAAATAAAAAGTTATGTTTTTTAGAAAAAGTTTTTTAGTTACAAAAGTTAAGTTTTTCGGTTTTGCTCGGTTCGGTTCGGTTCGGTTTCGGGTTAAAAACATGAAAAATACGTTTAAAATACATATTCGGTTCGGTTTTACTCGGTTCGGTTCGGTTTTGGTTTTGCTCAATATAATTCGGTTCGCTTTTCGGTCGCGGATTTTTTCAAATCGGTTTCGGTTCGGTTCGATTTTATTCGGTTCGGTTCGGTTTTATTCGGTTCGGTTCAGTTTTGAACCGATGCTCATCCCTTTTAAATATAAGTTTTTGATCGAAAAAAATAAAAATATTTATAAGGTAAGAAAAAATTTAAACTATTTTTGTTGAAATTTTTTTTTCTTTTAAAAATCGTAATTTTGTAACCTAAAAAAATGCGAAAAAACATCCTGAGCTGTAAAAAGAATAAAACATTATCAAGGTGACAAGTAATTTTAACTCTAACTTGAAACTATTTACACTATCCGTTCATGGGGATTTATAATGCATTATTTCACAACAAAAACAAAAAGATGTACGTTGCGTGAAATACTTATTAAAGATGTAATTAAACTTTTAGCAAATGATAAAGATAATGTTTGCACTTTACTCTTAGATATTTTATTTGAGTTTTTTTTTTTATAAAAAAAAGTCATAAACATCGAGAAGTGTAAGGTAAATATTGTAGCTCGTTGTATAGTTTTTTTTTTTTTTTTTTTTTGAACAAGTTGTGTAGTTTAGTTGCAAGTTTTGCGAACATTTATAAATAAAACTTTTCAGCCAGTCTAAAACGACTTCGGATAATATATGTACCCACGTGACTGCACGTGCTACTAGAAGATAATTAAACCTTGCATTCTGGCTATTGAGGAAAGGGTGGATGTAGAGCTCGCCGGAGGTCTGTTTCTACTCCTTTTTTTTTTTTTTTTCTAATAATAGAAACTGATAGATTTGCAGTTTTAATATATGGGTGTTTGGGAAATCTCTTGTATTGCTTATGTTATCTGAAACTTTAATACTTATTTTAGTGATATCGGGGTTATTTTGGAATTCGGATTGATTGGTGAGGTGGATGTTTGTTTACGAATAATTGTGATGTTATTCATTTTCGGCTTATCTTTCAAACTTGTGTGCGTATGTAAGTTTCTTATGACATATTGTGCTTATCTCCTTATCAGCTAAATAGGATCTTTTAGGAAAACATCTCAATCCTGGCTTCTAAGGAAGCCAATGTTCCGCACAATTAAGCTATTAAGCCGTAAGTGGTTTTCGTATTTAAAACAACATCTTTGTGTTTTGTTATTTACTCAAACACCCTGGTAAAAGCTTATAAAATGGGCAATTTCATATACAGATTAAGTCGTTTGGATTCAAAACTAGAGCGGTACCCTTAGATGAATTAACTACTTATGTAGTCTGATTGAATGCTTTTTTGCATATTCTTTTATTCTGTTTCTCTTTAAAAAAAAAACAGACCATTATATGCTAATGTTAGTTTTAATTTTAATTAGGCTATATTTGAAACATGAATGAATCGAAATATCTGACAACTAAGCTATCAAGGCGTAGGTCATTTGGGTATTTAAAACAGCTTGTTGAGTTTTGACTTTTGGGAATGCTATAAGCTCCTCGAAACACCCCAAACTGCTTATTCTGGGTGATTTGAACAAGTGCAAGTAGTTTGGATATCATTTGATTGTCTTCATTCATTTTCTTATCTTGAATTCAAATCTACAACTATACCCTTATGATAAATTAGCTTGTTTTAACATCTGATCATCTCTCTCAAAATGTTATTATTTCTATGGCTGTAAGGTGGCAAAACGGACGGGCGGGCGGGCACGGGCGACGGGCTAAACGGGCGGCGGGCCAAACGGGCGCGGGCTAAACGGGCACGGGCAAAACGGGCGCAAGCTAAAATGGGAAAAAAGACAAATAAAAACGTAGAATTAAAAAATAGAAATACTTGTTTAAAAGCCGGGGATAAAAACTAAATATAATAATATCCGTCGAGTAGCCTAAGTAGTGTTTTACATGGTGCGCCCATTAAGCCCATAAGTTTCTTACATATGCGCCCGTTTAGCCCATTAATAATAAAGAATGGGCAAAAAGTGCCCCATCCTTTTTTGAAAATGGGCAAAAAGTGCCCATATTTATCAAAATGGGCAAGATTTGCCACCTCTAGCTGTAATTGTGCTAAAAGACATACTTTAATATGCATAACAGTCTCTTCGTTCCTAACATAGTTTGTGGTTCAGGTGTGACACTGCCTTCAACACAAACATATGATCATCTGAAAAAAAATGTATGAAGTCAAGAAACTTTGCGCAGAAGATGATACTTCTTCATTCGGTCGTTTACCAGAAGATATTTTTCTCCAAATTTTAAACAAATTAATCGATTTGAAAACCTTGTGCCTTTGCAAGCTTGTTTCCAAACGTTTCAATTCGATTGTCTCTCAAGTAGAGACCATTTCTTTCACTTTCTCTACTTATCCTCTTGTAGATGCTCCCAGTTTAGGGTCTTATGGGTCTGCAATTGGATCTTTGATGACATTTCGGTGTGTAAAGTCTCTACGCATCCAACTTCCGTCTTCCGTTGATAATGATTTTTTGTTCAAGTGGATGGTTAACTTCAGGATCAGACCCGAGTCATTTATATTTCTGTCTCCGAATTCAGTTTGCAATTTGAAGGAATCAAATGAAAATGAAAATAGTCAGGAAGCACAAGAAGAACAGGATTGGGAGTTAATGAAAAAGAAGGATGACATTATGATGGAATGTTGGAAGGACGCGGTGATGAGGGTTAAGTTGTTGCTTCATGTTGCTCATTTGCCATTGTTGGAAAATGTTGTCATTACCGACTTGGGTAAAAGGGGGAAAGTTTCTCTTAGTTGGGGAAAAGTTGATGATTTGAATGACGTGATATCTGAACAATCTTATTGTTCTTACTTTCTAAGTAGGTGTTATGTTCCCTTGTTAAAATTGCCGGTTTCGGGGTACTTAATGAAGGGGGTAAAGCTATATATTCTGCAGTGGAATGATCCCATAGATGATATTAAAGATAGTTTTATGAAGAGTGGCAATGATGATTCTTTTGAAGATAAAGAAGCGGCATATGGTGAAGCGTTGATGGAGATTTTGAAGAAGCATAGTGACAGGATAGAGAGGCTGGATTTGTAAATCATCTCTTGTAAGTTCTCACTTATATATGATTTTATACACTACTGAATATCAGCCAAAGATCATTGTTAATATGTGTCTTCTTTGTGCCATTGAGTAAGAACCTTTAGAAGACTGCAATTCACATAGAGTAATTAAGCCAGCGATTATGTAATACGTCACATTTAAGATATGAGATTCAACTTGACTATTAGATTGTAAAATTTTGACATCTAACACATGTTCTAGTGAGTTATCAGTGATCAACCTCTGCAACTAAATATCTATAGAGTTTAAAACATGTTTTCTTATCGATAGTCAAATTAAGCATGATGGTTGTTTTTCTTTCTCTCTTTTACTGAAATAACATAATGGGCAGACAAGGCGTCTCGGGTAACGGGTCAAAACAGGCCTCAGGCCGGGTTGGGCTGGGTTTTCAATCACTTGTTAACAGCTTATATGTGGTTAAAACAAAACCTGAATATTTTGATTTAAAAATTTAATTTGTTTGACTTGATTTCTCTTAAGTCAAACTTTATAATCTAACCTGTTTGACCTGTTATGTCTGGTCGTGTCAAATTCTTTGCACAAGGCATGCATTAGACGTATGTCTAGGTGTTACACTAAAACCAAAACCAAGTTTTTTTTTACACTAGGCATGCATTCGTCTCAAAATAAGTGTCCACTTTTGATTTTCAAAGTCTTTCTTTTGCAACTTTGACCTTAAATAATTTTGCGTATGTTATATAATACTTGATGCAAAATATGCGAATCGAAAGAGTTTTAAATAGTGACCAATAAACATATTTATGGTCAAAAACTCGAAAAAAAGACTAAAAAAGCCAAACATGGACCCTTATTTTGGGACGGAGTATCATGTTAGGAATATCCATCCTTTTTCATAGTTGTATGAAGTTTTATTTCATTTGAAGATGTTTGGCTGTAGTTTTTAGCATGTCTCGTCAAATATTAATGAATGACATATTAATAAACGGATATGGTTCATAATAACTATTATTGGTAAACATGTTACTTTGTGCTAATGAGATGACATATATGTCCTTTATTAGTGTAGAAGCATAAGCTGTACTTGTATAATTGTGTTTAACTTATGTGCCCAAAGCCTCACGATTATTTCTTATTTATTCGGTCAACCACAATAACTAGAACTTCTTTATTTCCATATTTTCATCCATATTACTTAGTCATTCTTGGCATCCCTTGCATATGAGTACCAAAAACACATCAGTTGTGCTCATTGCAAGTGTCTTGAGTCCACTTATGGTTGTCACTTTTTTTTTTGGTAAAGGCCAAAGGCTTTTTCCATTAAAAGCTTTACATTTAGGTGAGCAGCAAAAGACTTATCCATAATTTATAATTCATTCGGACGCGACAAGAGCCAACCAAAATTTGTTTGGGTTTAGTATATCCTACTAAGAATGTGAACAAAACTTGTCTGCTGCTCAACTGTTTCAAAAGCGAGTCAGATACTATTACGTCATCTTTTCCATTCATTTGCTTCATTTCTTCCTACCAAACAAACCCTTATGTTAGTTAGTGTTACTTCTGTAACGGTCTCGTTGCGAACTGATTTGGCCCAAAATGTGTTTAAATCTCATTTAAACTTATGGCTAGTGATTCACAGCATATTTGAATGTGTTAGTGGTCAAGTTGTGTCAACCTAACCCATTTTAACCCCAAGTCTAACCTACTTAAATTTGTATCAAGTTCGTGCTAGGAACTATCATTGAGGTGTTGATATATTAAAGCATATTGTATTAAGAGTATCATTCAACAGCAGGTGTTACGTAATACCGTTGTTACTTTGATAGTAGAACTTAATACATGAGCTATATTAGTAATCACAAGCCATTTAAGATCATGCTTTGGCTGTTACTTATTTCAATTGCACACGATTCCAACAAATTTCACACAGTGCCTCATTAACGCACAGGGAGATGTAATTGCCTAGATGCAGCTTCATATATCTAGCAACCAATCAGTGATAAAACATTCCAAAAGCCAAATAAAGTTTACCCTTCTAATTGGATCTTGGAAGACTAGTTTCTATCATCTTTAATTCTTTGTCCAAATTAAATAGAGACAAATTGGGGAACTTTGCAATCCCACAGAAACATTATTGTATCAGAAAAGTTGCCACTCGCATGTTTTTCAGCAGCATAATCTGAATGTTTTTTTGCGAGTCTAAACGTGGAATCAAAGTGACTTGTAGTTGAATTGTACAACATGAGATCAGTAGATCACACTTGTAGCAAACTGAATGTGTGTGTATTACCAAAAAAACAATGCAAATATAGCTGTTGACTCAATGACTGTATCAACTGTACCCAATCCCGTCTTCCACGGGTAATGGAGGAGGTGAGATGCATAAAATCTTTATCCTACCCAAAGGTATAAAGCCTGCTTCAGAGGTGGCCTTTTTGCAGGGAGTGAGGATAGAATCCTCGTCTTTGTCTCCAAAGAAAAGGGTTTTCCAACTAATGTTGACTCGATAACAATCTGGATAAAAACCTATATTAGCTTTTTAGAACAAACATAGCATCGTCCTCATGTATTTACCGATCCTTCCCAAAAATAGCCAGCAACCAAGCCACCAAGTATACAGGTAGCCACTAAAATGAAACATTTAAGGAGATGATTACCATTTCAATATTGTAGCCTCTGGCTCTGCATCAGTCCACTATACAACAACAACATACCCAATCTCGTCGGAGCAAGGTATGGGGGATGTGAAATGTAGACAGATTCTACCCCGATAAACCAGAAAGTAAAGAGATTGCATCAGTCCACTATGTTTCTTAACCAACTAGCTTATCTAAGTTGGCCACCAAGGTTCCGCTACGTGGTCATGGCAGAGGTTGTTTCCCTTGAGGTCTTGGGTTCAAAACCTGCCAAGAGCTTTTCCTCTCAGGCAAAGCGGATAAAAAGTTTAACCATAACTAGGCGGGGTTCGAGGAAAGCATACTGCCCGCTTGGATATCATTGCACGACTCGACCCACTAACTACTAACATGTCGTTCTAAAAAAAAGTCTCACTATGTTTCTTGAAAATCACCTTCATAGCTTTACTGTATGCAGCCTCCTCTTTATCTTAGTATTATTAAGTCGTTGTTATGTGGAGTGTGGGACATCTTTGACTACCATTAAAATAAGTGATTCACCCTTAATCTCATCCCATGAAACCAGCAACTCCAACAACGGGATATAACAATTGCTCATCTAGCACATAATTTCAAGTTGCACCTTATGTCCTATGCCTCGAGAAGGTGAAGATAGCCCATTCCTTGCTTCAGCAAAAAAATTCCCATTAATAGGAACTTTCCCCCTGTTACTCGAATCCATGAATAAAACTTTTTTCCAGAAATGGGAGACCAATATAGTGAAGCAACGATAGTATCCTCAGATTCGCGTCCCCCAAACAGCTCTCCCCGATGGTATGTTTATTAAGTAATACAATTACATACAATATATAATGTGAAGAATAAACAAAAATGTTATTGTTGTAGAAACTCAAAACTGAAGGTGCAGTTTGGTGGACTTGAAGCTTATGATTAGTTGCTAATTCAATGTATGGAGGCCTTTAAACACCTCAAAATACAATTAGAAGTCGTAAAATTAACACATTTATAAAAGTTAAATACACACTCTAACGTGACCGTGAAGGCCTAAATTAATCCATCTATGATCTGTTACAAAGATAATATCAGAAAACTTTGCAATCAAGCCAAACCAACATTCCTTCAAATGGTTACTTGAAACAATTCCCAAATCAAATTAGATTAACCCAAACTCTGTATATCAAGTCCATAGGAGAAACCACAAAAACACATCTTTAACAGTAATTTTCAACCAAGCGATTTGATCAAAAATCAAGTTTCTAGTTAAACCCCAAACTGTGAAAGCAAAAAAACATGATAAACACCCAAACAGTGGAAACCTTAACCTTTAAAGAGTCACACCAGAAGCTACTAATAACATAGATAAATATAACATTTCACAACGAAAGCTACTAATAACATAATATTTGATTGCAATCAAAATGTAAACGAGAACATACTATTACTAGTAATACTACCTCCGATTAAAACTTCTACCAATCTTTACTTGTACCTTTACGTCACGAGAATATTAGCACTCAGGAAACTGTCTGCATAACCTGCAATTCACATGGCATATTAGACTTCCAAAAAATGTGTTCCAAGAAAGTATAATATATCAAGATAATCATTTAACAAGTGTAAGGTTTACTAAATAGAAAAATTATTGATTCTTAAATAACGCAGATTTGACTTCGTCGTCCTATTCCAAATATAATATAAGCTTTGAGTTAATACTTAATATAATCACACATTGTTTACTTATACTGTTGGCATATAAAAGATAGTGCAATATGGATACAAACAATCAATGGTGATGCCATTTTCTTAAAAATTTCACTTAAAGCCTAAATGACCCATAGACATCTATAGATACTAAATGCCCAGATATCAATAATAAAAAATTTAAATGGAAAGTCGACAATCGCTTATGCATTCACCAAAGGCCTATCAGCAACAACCTTAACAAGTTAACATGCAATGTAGCAGTAAAAACACATTATAAGTCATTCTTAGACGACGCCCATATGATCATTTGCAGTCAAAGAGGGTCCTAATTTACCTAACTGATGAGTCACTTTGAGTAGTGTTGATAAACGTGATACAAACAGTCTATTTAGTGATCAAAATTGGTTCACAATCATGTTTTGGTTGTTTCCTTGATTATTTCAATTGCATAGAAACAGAAAGCATATATACATGAATGCAGCGTTCTAATAAATCTCACTTGTTAATGCCCTGATGCAGCTTCAAGTATTAACTAATGTGTTGTTAAGCATTCTAAAAGATATATGAGACTAATCATGCAAGCCAAATACGGTTTACCCTATTAACTGGAAGGCCTATTTGTCCAACTTAAAAAACAAACATATTGGGTAGCTTCAAGAGTAAGAAGTGTTTACAAATGTAATCATACTTTATAAAATATGTTATTTATGATTTAATTGCTTGATATTTAAACTTAAGGCAGAAATCTACTAGAGATCAGAAGCGGTTTACAATCATGTTTTGGTTGTTTACATTCGTTCACATCAGACAATAGTCACAATACTATGCAAATGCAGTTTTTAAATAGTTCTCACTTAATAATGGGTAGATTTATGAGACTAGCCACGCAACCCAAATATGGTTTAACCCTATTAACTGAAAGACCCGTTTTTATCTTCCAATTTGAAAAACAAACATATCGGGTAACTGTAAAACTAATGCAGCAATCCGAAACAAAAGTAACCATATCAAAATAATGAACATTCATAAGTCAGTATAACCTAAAAACTGCCGCGTAACCCTCTTTAACCACATAACTCCTTTCGGTGCTTGCTAATAACATAGTCTAGGTGTGATATAAAAATGATTCGGATTTTCCCAACACACAAAACTTTTTATCAAGGTTTCTCCAAGAGTACAGTAGGTGTTCACTCATTAACAATCATAACAAAACATACTTCAGAACTAACGAAGGTGTTGATTGTTATTCTGTTAAGACCCTATTTGAACCAGCAGTACGGATGCTTATTCAAACAGACATATAAACAACAATCCTTGAAGTTAACATTATAATAAAAAACTTATAAGAAGATATACCCGTTTTGAAGTTGATATTATGCTGGCCAATCTATCCAGCCCTTGTTTTTCTTAAAGATCTCCATCACAGCTTCACTGTATGCAGTCTCCTCTTTATCTTCAACATCTATCAAATTCATGTCCATAGAACTATCATCACCCGGAAGATCAGACACCTCAAACTGAAGTAGAAAAACCCCCTTCATCAAGTACCCTGAAACTGGCAATTTCAGCAATGGGACATAAAACGAACGCACCCTTCTATTATCAGGATTGAAACAAATCTGCACCTCAGCCTTTTTTTCAACACAAAGAGAAACCCTCCCCGTTTTACCAGCCTCTGTAATGGTAACGTTTTCCAACAACGGAAAACACTTCATGTAATGCGCCGTTTTTGAAGATATAAGAAGAGCATCCGCCACACAGCCCATTGCAATGCAATATTTCATTTTACTCAATTCCACGTCTTCTTCTTCACCCTGAGCATTTTCCTTCATGTCACAAACTGAATTTGGTGCTAGAAATAGAAATAGAAAGGATTCAGTTCTGTAACCGACTTTAGACTTCCACTTGAATAAAAATGGATTATCCGCAGCTTTAAGGAAAGGAGGAATCTCGATAGATAGAGATTTGAGTGCACTAAATGTCTGCAAAGACTTCATCACAGACACAAAAGACTCGCTCTTATATAAGTTAATAAGATGCTCCATCTCGCTAGGGGCACCCAAGGGGTTGGAGTCGGAACTGGGATGGCCTACGCTAGGAATAGTGACAGAAATGGTATCGACTTGTTGGACAGTATGGTTAAAACGAGTGGAAACCAGTTTGCAACGGCAAAGTGGTTTTAAATCAATCAATCTGCTTAAAATTTGGAGAAGAATATGGTCAGGTAAACAACTGAATGGGGACAAATCAGCAGATTCGTCAGCTTTGTCGATTTCCTTCATTTTGAAACGCACATTTTCCATTAGTGAGAAGATTTTGTACAGCCACCTCACCTGCACCAAACAGGATGTTAACAATTAACTAATGGGTAAAAAAAATCTGAAAAAAGTGAAAACCGGATGGGTGAGCTCGACTCTAAACCCATTTGACCCGGACCCGTAACCCGTTTAGAGGGAACTCGTCTAGACTTGTAACCCACACATTTAGCCACTTACAGTAACAAGTTTTACGAGGTAATTTGCTACATGGGTCTTAAATTATATAACCTTGTTTTTTTTTTCACAGGGGACAAATCTCCACCATCCATTTTGGTTTGATTTAAAAGTAGAGATTAACCTAAGATTTAAAAAAACGCGGAGGACCACTTTTACCAAAAAGTCCAAAAGTTTCAAAAATCGGGCGGAGAGAAAAAAAAAGTTGTAAATTTTCGTACCTGATTTTTTATCGATGATTATATTTTTATCAATGATTATATTTCGGAAAATTTACAACTTTGGTCCTTCCGCCGACCTTTTGCATTTTTTTTGCCATTTTAGCAAAAATGGCCCTCTATGGTTTTTTTTATAGGATTTAATCTTATGTAATGAATGTGCACCATAAGTCCTCTTGCTTGCAAATTAAAACAAAGATGCAAAATAACTCAACTTAATTATTAAATCACATTTCCGTAATTGAAAATGAAGAGTAGACAAACCTCAAACAAGTGAAGAACAAAATGAATAATTCACACAGATAATGTATATCTAAAAGTAATTCATTAATTATGAAAAAAAGGAATATATACTACATTGACTAAACAGGCAATTAGGTTTTAGAATTTACATTAATAGAAAAAAGGTGAAAACAAACCTCCGTTGATAGGGCTTATTAGGCGCCATTGTGAGATGAAATGCTTTTAATTAGGGGAAAGTACGAGGTGAAATACTAAATACAGTATTCAATTAAATTGTGTACTTTTTCAGGGTTTACATTTATACAATGGGACCAACCAAAATCACACACTTTAGGGGTGTTGAGTGTTTGCTTTGACACCGAAAGAATAGAAAAATAAATCGGACCAAAATCGAATAAAATAGGACCGAATTATTTTTTTATTGGTATATGGTTTGGTTTGAAATTAAATCGAAATTTTTAATTGGTGTTTGGTTTATTTATGGTTTGACAAAAATAAAACCAAATTAAACCGAAAAAACTGAATAACTCTATTCACATGAAAATTTTAACTATATATACATAATTTCTCTGTTATTATCCTAAGTAATTATCTTTCAAATTAATCAATCATCAGACTAAACATTGATACATATCTCGAGCAACTGATCAAGAGTTTGCCTGCATATAAATTTTGATACATGAAGTAAGTTTGAAGTTGCACTTGTGTATGGATGCATGAATATGGACTATTCAAGTTAATGAAAGACTTTCTTAAATGAAAAGTTTACCTTTTTTCGCTTCCATCTACTTTTGTTAATTTCTAAACCCTTTAGGTTTCTTTAAAAAAATTGTCGATTTATTTGAGCACTTTTAAAAGCTTATGTTTGGTATTTTTACTTGAAAATTTAGGTTTTTGTTTGTGACTTCTAAATATATTTTGGAGTTTACTTGAATTTGTTTAAACCGAAACCAAACCGAATTCTATTGTGGTTTGATTTTATCAGTACAATAATTGGTTTGGTTTTGGTTTTGACTTTAAAAAATTTCAAACCGATTAAACCGAACCATACAACCTTCAAACCTGAAAACCGAACCGATGAACACCTCTACTTTCATTTGTGTGGGTCAAACCCAACTATCTTGGGAGTCATATGAATTGCTTTGGTTAAAAGATTTTTTTATATATTTTTTTTTGGGAAGAAGATTGGGATATCTAAAATCTATTATATCTAAATTTTAGGTCCTTAACTTTGAAATGCAGGAGTACATTTAATGCCAGTACAATGGAGCTAAGCTATGTTAAGTATGGTACAAGTGTATAATGCTCAAATACATACAGGTGAAACAAGTTATTGGCGTACATACGGGTTAAAACAAGTTTTGGGCGGGCTATTCATCCACTGTTGAGAATGCAGAACATCTTAGGGGTTTTACAAGTATTAACTTTCTTGAATGTAAAACATCAAGCAATTACAAAGATTATAATTGAAAGCCTCCATTAATGTTTGTGTGTATAAATGTATGGCGGCAGTCTTTGTATTCCTCACATCGTAACTGAATCTAATCAAGTATCAGTCATGTCTTGCAATTCTTCCCAGTCTGCCATGTCTGCTTATTCGCACAAGGAATCCAAAAGATGTCGGACAACAAGACTGTCTGCAGTTCAGGCAAGAATGCTGAATCTTCAACCAAAAAATTAAAGTCAGAAACTAAGGTTGCTGACATGTCTGCTGCTAATTCTTCCAAGCATTCAGCAAAAAAACATGAAGTTAAGGCTGTATGCAGCACATCCAAGGCTATTGAAACATCAAATGTTGATGGAAGCGTGAAATCAAATACCGATACCCTGCAAACAACAAAGCCTTTGTTCTTGAGCCAACTGGATATGAATATCGAATGTTCTATTATTGTCATTATTGAGAGGATATGGGATGTAAATGCTCAAAATAGTCATTATTTGTCTACTGATTTTGTATTGTCTGATAGCAAGGTAGCATTAACATAAAATTGTTTTTTTTTTAAATTTGTTTTTTGGGGTTTTGGTTGTTATGATTAACGTTTATTCTTAAAGGGAAAGCTCATCCATTGTAGTTCCAAGGACAATGTTGCTCACAATTTTATGCGGGTAAAAGAAAGAGGTATATATTCAATAAAGAACTTTGTTGTTCATCAAAACAAACAAGAGTATCAAAATTTAAAAGATGATACCTTCATGTTGGAGTTTGATGGTGCGACTGTGGTGTGAAAGGTTTTTGTTCCAGATGAAGGCTTTATTAGATATCCTTTTTGAATAATTCCTTTGGACCGCGTTGACGTTACAAACAATAAGTTTCTGTTTGGTCAGTTTTTCCCCCTTTCCCTGCAATAATAATATTTATGACATTAGTTGGTAATCAAGGTTAGTTATCCTCTTATGGATGTGTTTTGAAACTACAGATGTTGCTGGGTATGTTACAAATGTTAGGAGAAATTCCGTTAAAAAGTCACGATCTAAAGCTCTGGATTTTTTTCTGAATAGTCCAAGGTTCTTTCACTTTTATTTGCCTTTCCTATATTTACATTATCCAAATTTATTTGTAAATTTAGGTAAATTTAGTATACACTATGTTTTCATGAAACAGTGGGAAGTCTCTTAGAGTTACATTATGGGGTGCACTTGGTGAGGTTCTAATAGAAAAAAAAACCAAACATCTTGGTGACTGTCCAATTGTTCTAACTTCCCTATCAGCTAAGATTTAGTAGAGTATGTGTCCTTTGTACCCATATAAAGTATTCATATTTGAGACTCTAATAATAAACATTGAGTTACCTTTCAGATAAGTTATGCTTATCCATTAGCTCCTCGACAGCTATTTACGATGACTCGGATATACCTATTATCCATGAACTGAAAAGAAACAATGGGTAAGTATGCGTTAATAGTTTATAATACATTGTATAAAAATTATGGCATCACCTTTAATTGAATGCCAGTGGCGAAGCTAAAACTATGATTGGGGGTGACTTGATTGATCCAACACAACCGCGGGCAGGCACGCTGGAGAATCTATTGATGTGGGCACGCAATCGTCGTAATGATGTAAGGTTTTTTCATTAGAAGACCATACATTGGGAGTGTATTACATTATACTTACAGTAGTCTTTATATGCAGTATGCGGTTTTCCATTGTAAGGTCAGGCTTGACCATGTGCGAACAAGAAAGGGTTGGAATTACCCTTCACGTGGTTCTACTTCCTGCAAGAAAGGAGTAACCCGCCATGTTGGGAATAAATTAAGGCCAGGTCACTTGAGCGCTGACAAGAGTAAAACAAGCGTTGACAAGAACAAAACAAGCGCTGACAGCTCAAGCGTTGACAAGATAAAGTCAAGCATTGACACATTGAAGACAAGCACTGATGGAAGATATTCTCTACGCGTTTATTATATTCTAGAATACTTCTAGTAAAGATAGGAACGACAATGTATTTTCTATATTTATCTTTACCTAGAATAGTTGATACGTAGATTATTGTACAAGGCTTCTTATGTCTATAAAAGAAGACCTTTAGGTTAATGTTTGATATAAGTTTTTCATAAGTTTTTATTCGTAAACTACTTTCATTGTAAGCAAGTTTGATATTGATAATCAAAGTGAAAGTTTGTTTATATCTTGTGTGTTCTTGTTTAAGTGTTAAATTCCGCATAACACTTAGATTCATAAACATATACAAAGGTTTCTCTACGTGTATGACTTGATCTAATCTCGTATACACAAAGCTAAATCGATCTAAGTTTGGGATCAACAAGTGGTATCAGAGCTTGTTGAGGAACTTTTGATCTTAAAGAACACAAGAACCCTAAAAACTACCAAAACCCTAATTTTCTCAAAAAACCCTTACAACATCATGTCTGAAGTAATAACTTCCTCCTCCTCACCTTTACCAAACATCAAGATTCCCATGCTTGATGCAAACCAACTTTAACTTGTGGAAGTTCAACTTTGAACAATACCTGGGGATCTATGACTACACACTCTGGGAGATTATTGAATATGGAAACACATTCAATAAAGCCCAAAAGATTGCTAATGCCATTGCTGGAAGAACAGCTGTTGCTGGATGTTCTGAAGAGGATAAGAAAGAAAAACCTGGAGATGGTAGAGCTGTTGCTGCTGATGACATAGCAAAGAGAAGGGTTGACATGAAAGCCCTAAATATTCTGAAAATCTCTTTGGGACAAGAAAACCAGCATAAATATAGAGGATATGAATCTGCTAAGGATCTTTGGGAAGCACTTGAAGTTGCACATGGTGGCAATGCAGACACTAGGGAAGAAAAGAAAAAGAAACTCATGCATGATTATGCTGTCTTCAAAGCTCAACCCAATGAGAAACTGAGTAGTGTGAGAAGCAGATTGCTTGACATTACAAACAAGTTGTCCTTCATGGGGACTCAAGTTGGTGATGTTGACATTAATGCTACCTTTCTTAAAAGTCTTGGTGAGGCATGGAAGATTGAGGCAAGATCTATTCTTGCCAACAATACTTACAAGAGCTCCTCGTTTGATGACATCTACAACAAACTAAGGCTGTTGGAAGATGAAACTCTTTTAGAGCATGGAAGCAAGTCTACCACCAGTAATATGGCCTTCTTTTCTCATAGTGAAGGTCAATTCAATCAGAAGGACTCTTACATACATCCAGTTACTGGATCATCATATGTCAGCGCTGGAACAAGTCCTGTCAACGCCTCCTATTCAGACGCTGCCACATTTAAGAGTGACTCCCCAAGAGTTAAACCTGCTGGTTTAGATTTGGACACTGTTTGTGCTTACATTGCTTCTTTGCCCAATGGTTCAGTGATTACATATGAGGACCTTGAGCAGATAAGTGATGAGCACTTGGAAGAGATGGACATCAAGTGGAACATGGCTCTTGCTAGTATAAGAGCAAATAGGTGGAACAGAAGGTTTAAAAAGAAGATGACCTTCAATGCTAAAGACACAGCTGGATTTGATAAATCCAAAGTTGAATGCTACAACTGTCATCGTATAGGGCACTTCATGAGGGAATGCAGATCTCCTAGAAGATCTGATGCTGGTAAACCCTCAAGTCAGGTTGTTAAAGCTCAGGATTCCAAAGCCATGGTTTCAGTTCAAGGAATTGATGGTATGGGATGGGATTGGAGCTATCTGGCTAAGAATGTTGAAGATGATCAAGCTTTGGTTGCTGAAATTGAAGAAGAAGAGCATGTTGAATATGCTCTCATGGCACACTCCTCCTCTTCATCTGATAATGAGGTATATGATGATGCTTTTTGTAGCAAAGGTTGTAGGTTAAATACAGAAAGACTTAACAAAGAGGTGTTAAGATTATTAGGTGATATGAGTACTGAAAGAAGTAACTTGGCTAATTACCAACTAGCTCTCACTGAAACTGAGAAAACCGTTTCTGAATATAAGAAAATGGAATTTGACTTAAAAGATAAAATTAATATCTTAAAACATGAGTTAGAAGCTAGTATGGATATTAGAAACATCGTGGAAAGGGTTAATGGTGAATTACAGGCTAAATTAGATGAGGCCATTAAGAATAAAGATAATGTTGGCCTTAAAATTCAAAGATTTGATAGAGCCACCCAAACCCTAGGAGACTGTGTGGCTAAACAAAGGGATCCTAAGGACATGACTGGGATTGGGATGAATGATTACTCTTTGGTTCCACCACCAGCTGGTGACTTCTATGGTGTCCTACAAAAGGACCTATCTTGGACTGGTTTGCCAGAGCTCCAAGAGGAGGAATTCATTCCTCCACCAAGAGTTGTCTCTCTAGTTGAAGAGTATCAACAAAAGTTGACTGACCTGAATGAGTGGAAGAAAGCTAACCCTACTTTATTTGTTAAGGGTGGCTTGCTATGTGAAAGTCCAAATGAATCAACACCCATTAAGGTTACTAACCCAATCACTGGTAAAGCTGTTGACCTAGGCTCAAACACTGTTAGAAGACCTAGCATTAAATATGCAGAGATGTATAGGAATACTAGGTCACCCAAGAGCCAAGTTAGCAATCATGGAACAGGCTTCTTCTCTTCTAGACCTAAGGTTGTATCTAGAAAAGCTTGTTACACATGTGGTAGATTTTCACACTTGGCATATAAGTGTGTCAACGCTCCCAAAGCCAGCGCTGACAGGAACAATTTCAGCGCTGACAGGAACAAAGTCAACGTTGTTAGAAAGTCAAACGTTGTCAGACCCAAACCTTGTGTGCAGCAAAGTCCACAAGTGATTAGACCTGCCCCATTCTTTACTAGAAGGTCTAACACTCATGGACAAAGACCATTTCAAAAGACAAACACCTGGTCTAATAGGCAATGGGTTTCTGTAGCAAACCCTAGGTTCAACGCTGACAATGGTAAATTCAACGTTGACAAGACAAATTCTAACGCTGACAGAAACGTGACCAGACCTAAATATTTGCAACCACAGGGTAAGAGGTCTAAAGCTTCTTCAAGCTTAAAATGGAGACCCAAGAAAGATCAAAACCCTAATGATAATGGGATTTCAATGACCTGCAACAGATTTAATTACATTTCAAAGGTCATTACAAAACCTATTGGGGTTAACTGGGTATTTCATCCTAAGAAGGATGAGAATGGGGTTGTTGTGAGAACTAAGTCTGTTCTTATTGAACAACCAGATGAATCCAAGTATTTTGAGACTTGGGTTCCCAAAGAAAACTAATTTGTTTTCTTTATGTGCAGGGCATTCAACGACAGGTCAATGATTATGGATATTGGGATAGTGGATGCTCAAGGCACATGACAGGGAAGGAAGACTACCTCACGAACTTCACTCCCATTAAATATGGTGATAAGGTTTACTTTGGAGGCGGATATGGTACTATCACAGGAAAAGGGACCATTCTCACCAAGAATTTGCGTTTTGAGAACGTCTTCCTGGTAAAAGAACTTGATTACAATCTTTTTAGTGTATCACAAGTTTGTGATAACAAAAATAAAGTTCTGTTTACTGATACTGAGTGTTTGGTGTTAAGCAAGGATTTTAAGATCCCTGATGAGAAATATATTGAGTATAGAACACCTAGGCATAAGGACATATACAATATGAATCTAAATGGGATTAAAATCAATAATAATATGTCTTGTTTTTATGCTAAAGCCTCAGTAGATGAGAGTAATTTGTGGCACAAGAGACTAGGGCACATAAATTTTAAAAATATAAATAGGCTTGTGAGACTTGGTTTAGTTGATGGTTTGCCTGAGAAGGCCTTCTACAATGACCACTCTTGTGTTGCATGTCTTAAAGGCAAGCAGCACAAGGTCTCATTCAAGTCCAAACAGGTGCATACTAGTTCCAGACCTCTTCATATGCTTCACATGGACCTCTTTGGTCCAACAAATATAGAAAGTTTGAATGGTAAGTCATATTGCTTTGTTATCACAGATGACTTTTCTAGGTTTACTTGGACATTCTTTCTAGCTATGAAGAGTGACACAACTGATATTCTAATTGATTTTATCACTCAGATTGAGAAAAGGTCTGGCAATGAGGTTAAAATGCTTAGGAGTGATAATGGTGGAGAATTTAGGAATAAGAAGCTAGATGATTTTTGTGCCAGGAAAGGAATTACTAGGCAATTTAGCATTGCTAGAACCCCACAACAAAATGGGGTTGCTGAGAGGAAATATAGAACCCTAATTGAAGCAGCCAGAACAATGTTGGCTGATGCTCATTTTCCTATAGCCTTTTGGGCTGAAGAATACAGCTTGTTATGTTCAAAATAGAGCATTGGTTAACAAAATTCAGAACAAAACACCTTATGAGTTACATTGGGGTAGAAAACCTAATATTGGTTTTCTCAAACCTTTTGGTTGTCATGTAGTAGTCTTGGATACTAGTGATGCCTTAGGGAAATTTAGTGCAAAAGGTGATGAGGGTTACTTCATGGGGTATTCAGTGCAGAGCAAGGGTTATAGGGTTTATCTTAAAGAGGAAAAACGTATACTTGAAAGAGTACATGTTAGGTTTTTAGAAAATAAACCTAGTGATCCTGAAAGTGGTCCTAATTGGTTGTTTGATTTGGAACCTTTATCTAGAACTTTAAATTATATGCCTGTCACTAATCCAGACATTGTGAAGGTAACTTCAAATGTTGTGGAGGAACAAGTTGTTGATGTTTCAGGTACACAAGTTCATGAAAAGGTTGGATCACAAGCAGAAAAGACATCTCCTATTCAAGAATTTGTTACAATTCCCATTTGGACAGATGCTTTTGCTGCTGCTGCTGCTGCTGGACAAGATAATGGTGGTTTCCAAGTACCACCAGATACAAACATGCATGGTCCTTCAGGCGCTGACAAAGGCAAATCTAGCGCTGACAAGACCAATTCAGACGTTGATGGTTCAGACGTTGACAACAACAGTTCAAGCGTTGTTAGCCCAAGCGCTGACAAACAAGGTTCAGACGTTGACAACACCTTTGCACATCTTTTCTCTTCCACTTTTGAACAAGGTGAACCTTCCAATTCATATGAAGAAGGTCATCCCTATGTTGACATAAGAGAGTCTGATGAAGAAGATATTGGCAACATGGAGCATGAGGTTGAGGACACCAGACTTTTTGAAGGAGGAGTTCTCACTTCCACAATGAAGAATCACCCCCCTTCCCAGATCATTGGTGATATTATGACTCCAGTTCAGACTAGAAGGTCTCATAAAGGTCTTGGTGGGTTTATTGCCAATATACACAAGAAGGTTGATACCCCTCTTGTGCAAGCATGTTTGTTTGCCTGTTTTCTGTCACAAGAGGAACCCAAGAAAATATTTAATGCTCTTAAAGAACCAAGTTGGGTGGAAGCAATGCAGGATGAGCTTCACCAATTTGCAATTCAGGATGTTTGGGAGCTGGTTGATTGTCCTAGATATGTTAGACCTATAGGGACAAGATGGGTTCTCAGGAACAAAAGAGATGAAAGAGGCATTGTGGTCAGAAACAAGGCAAGGTTAGTGGCTCAAGGTTATACACAAGAGGAGGGGATAGACTATGAGGAAGTCTTTGCACCAGTTGCAAGTATTGAAGCTATTAGGATTTTTCTAGCATATGCATCCTGCATGGGCTTCACAGTCTATCAAATGGATGTCAAGAGTGCCTTTCTCTATGGCACCATTGTTGAGGAAGTATATGTCATGCAACCTCCTGGTTTTGAGGATCCAGAGCATCCAGATAAAGTGTATAGAGTCAAAAAGGCTATGTATGGCCTTCATCAAGCCCCTAGAGCATGGTATGGTACTCTGTCTACCTATTTGGTGGACAATGGATTCAAGAGGGGCACCATAGATCAGACACTGTTTACAAAAAAGAAAGGCAAGGATGTGTTGCTTGTCCAGGTCTATGTTGATGATATCATTTTTGGGTCTACTGATCTAAAGATGAGTGAGGATTTCTCCAAGCTTATGACAGACAAATTCAAGATGAGTGCTATGGGGGAGATGAACTTCTTTCTTGGTTTACAAGTTCAGCAGAAAGAAGATGGTATCTTCATCTCCCAGGATAAATATGTGGCTGAGATCTTGAAGAAGTTTGGCTTTTCTCTACATGAAAAGAGGGCTACTACTCCTATGGATAGAGAACACCCTTGGGGAAAGATTGGAGATGGAAAGGATGTTGATGTCAGGCACTATAGATCCATGATTGGATCCTTGATGTATCTTACTGCCTCCAGACCTGACATCATGTTTGCTGTGTGTGCTTGTGCACGCCATCAAGTGACTCCCAAAGAATGTCACCTTTATGCTGTGAAGAGGATCTTTAGGTACCTAAGATGCTATCCTAGTCTTGGTTTGTGGTATCCAAAGGATTCACCATTGGAGCTGATTGCATATTCAGATAGTGATTATGGAGGTGATAAATTTGATAGGAAATCCACAACTGGTGGATGTCAGTTTCTTGGGAGCAGGTTGATATCTTGGCAATGCAAGAAACAAACAGTGGTGGCTAATTCTACAACTGAAGCAGAGTATGTGGCTGCAGCTGCATGTTGTGGCCAAGTTTTGTGGATTCAGAACCAGCTGTTGGACTATGGGTACAATTTCATGCATACTAAGATATTTGTTGACAATAATAGTACTTTATGCATCATTAAGAATCCTGTACATCATTCTAAAACTAAACACATAGAAATTAGACACCATTTTATAAGAGATTGCTTTGAAAAAGGTTTAATACAACCAGATAGGGTTGACACTAAGGAAAATGTGTCAGATTTATTAACTAAACCTTTTGATGCTGGGAGATTTCAATACTTGGTAACAAGTATTGGAATGGTCAATCTCACATAATATGTATAGTCTTTTTGTAAAAGTATGTACAGGATGATGCATTATTATTATTGGTCTTATTGATGATTTAGATTTTCCACTATATTTTTCTAACACTGACAAAGGTTTCTTGAACACTGATAAGTGTTTTTGTAACGTTGTCAGCAATATAATTGTCTAACGCTGACAAAGCTTCCCTCAACGCTGTCATGTGTTATCGGGGCGTTGTCAGCAACAATGTTAGTTTTGTGGTTTTCAATCTAAATGTGCAGATGGTGTTAGCAGTATACCATTGGATACAGAGTTACTTATGGATCAATGGAGAAGCATTTGGACAAGTTTTTATTTATGGATGATGGTTGGAATGTTTCATTCCTATCTTGACATAAATTTTTTATGTTCATACATGATTTTAGCAAACTCTTTGTATCATAGTTTAAGGGGAGGTTTTAGGAACCTTTAGGATTTTTGGGTATCCATATGATACTCTTATCACAATTCTAGATTGTATCCACAGGTGAGTATGAGTTAGTTTTTACTAAATCATGAGGCACTGTAGCATGCAAAGTTGATATACTGTGCATGCTGCCAAGACATTTTTGGCCTAGAATTGGTTGTGGTCTGTTGGGAGACTTGGGAATTATTTTGTTATGGGAATTACCTGGGAGTAACAAAGAATTTTATAAGATAACTTGGTTGTTAAGAGTTTTGGTTAGCAAGGGACACTAGAGGACTGTTATGTCTATCTTGCTTATGCAAGTGTGCATAACTGGACAGTGCTTGTCGCCCTATGATAATTATCAGCTTTTTGGTTATCTTCTCTAGGATAAATTACTTTGTTAAGGTCATTTTTCATTTTTAAACATTTTTATTTTTGGACGCTGACAAGTATTTTTCCAAGCGTTGTTGTGACCAAATTGAACGCTGACATGGCTATAGGCAAACGTTGACAAGATTATAGCCGTTGGGCGTTGATAGGTTATTTTTGACCGTTGACACTCAATGGGACCTACCCAGTTGTTACTTTTTGATATATTTTTAGGCCATAATTTTAGGAGTTGTTACTTTTATTTAATGCATGAGATAACTTATAACTTTTTCAATATTTTCATGATTGATTTTTGAAAATACTTGCCTATTTTTGGGCCTATCACATGCATTTTCTTCTCCTATAAATTTGGCTCCTATTTTAAACAGGGTATCTATAATTCTTGTCTAACACAGTTTTCTCTTATCAACTTCATCTTCCTCACTTAAAATTAACAGCTTTCATCAATGGCACCCAAGTTTAAACCATCAGAATTGGAATTGGGGTTCAGATCTCAACACAACATGATTGCGTATCTTGAAGCTGATGATACTCTGTTTCCCCAATACACACAAATGGTGGCGTATTTGAACGCATCCCCATTAAGGTATGCTCTTTCTCATGCACCACTCATTCCAGTCACACATATTAAACAGTTTTGGAACACTGTAAGTTCCTCAACAGTTAATAGAGTGACCACATTGACTTTTATTGTTCATGGGAGACCTTGGGTGGTTACTGAGGCTTTGGTACGCCAAGCCTTGCATCTTGATGATGTTGATGGTATAGCCACCCTTCCCATAAATGAAATAGAACAAGGGCTTAGGGCTTTGGGATATCCTTTTCCTGATGAAGGTACTCTAAACAAGTATCACAAGCAGGAATTTCCCCCAGCCTGGAAGTACCTCATACATGTACTGCACACATCCCGGAATAGAGACTTTCGTGCTATCATTGCCATATCACCATAACACCTTTCCTCGTAAGGAATTTTTGACTAAGGGCACCCCACTTTTCTTTGCCTTGTGTGATTTTACCACCTCGGGGTTTATTTCCTTTTGTGATGGAAATTATGTGTTTGACCCGGGTGGATTTTCATGGGGTATTCCTTATATGACTCTGTTTCACCCTTTATCATGGAGAGATTTTCCTCCCTTGGAAATCTCGGTTTTCCATGATTTTCCCATTTTAAACGAAGATATTCGCGGAATTCGAGTCGAGCTAGAGACTTGTGATAAATAAATCAAGCATCGTTTAACTATGTTAGATTTTTTCCTTTTCCTTCCTTTCCACCCTTTTTCACCTTCACCCATTTCCACCAATAAGTGTAGGGGGAGCCAAGTAGGTTGTTTGTGTTGTGATTGTGCAGGGACATGTGCTTTAATGATCCACTTTTGGTGTTTTTGACGTGACCCGTGATCCCGTGTACCCGGTTTCTTCGAAAAGTTTTTTCTATTGTGATTCATACATGTTTATAAATAAAATTAATAAATGTAATCACTTTAGTTGTCTCTTCCTTAGCTCGATTTTAAACAACGTACTCAATGTCCTAAGTGTAGGAGAGTTTCTTCTCCCACATGCTTAAACATTAATGACAATGTTTATATTAAGTGTAGGGGGACTTCTATCTAATTTTAGTGGGCTTTTCCATGAATTTGATCTCATTTAACCGGAAAATTTAAAATTTTTCAACGTTTTTCAGAATTTTGATCTATTTTGGCCTAGTAGTATTTTCATTTATTTTATTTCCTTTTGTCATCGCATCGTATTTATATTTTCCATTTCAAGATAAAAAAAAATAAATGAATAAAATGGTCTTTGATATATTAGGCTCATCGTGAATATTTTTGTTGGAAATACGTTTTTACGTATTTAGGAAGATTCGGTCACTCCGACAATATATTAAGTTGTAGCTCGTAGTCTAGATATCTTACATTAAGTAAACAAGGAAAGGCCTAGTCCATGTTATGTGTAGAATATTGATAACCTATGAATCTATGAAGTGGGTTGAAGATTTCTAGAGAGAGAAACTAGAGAGAGAAAGTGAGAGAGAAACTATGTGTTTTTATTCAAATGAAAATGTAGAATGATCAACAACCAACCCTTTTCCATGGTGGAAAGGGGTATTTATATCCAAGGCCTATATTGGGCTTGGGCCGACCCATGACAAGCCCATGGGTCGGTTTCTTACTTAACTTAATAAGTAACATTAACTACGAGCTATTACAACATTAATAATATTGTGGAGTGACCGATACTTCTAATATACGTTAAAACGTATTTCTAACAATCTCCCCCTAAGGGAGGTCACTCCACGTTACAAAGTTCTAAACCTAGCATACTATACTAAGTCTTCGTTCTTCAGCTCGTAGTCTTTTCTTCTTTCTTTTTGTTGTGAATATGTTTATTTGATCTTTCAGGTTTTGGCTTGAGAGCATTGTTCTTTTGACCAATCACGTGCGATCTTTGCCTTCTTGTGAATCTTGCCTCCTCGTGACTCCATGTTCCACACACTATGTCTTTTTGTTGAATTCTCGAAAGCTTCAGAGTTTGGTACAACGGAAGACTTCATTTTGCACTTTCTTGAATTTTGCTGAACTTTGATGCAGAAAAACATAAGCATGTGGGAACGACTTCATCAGGTACACCGCAACGCCACCGTCTTTAACTGGTACACAGCAACGCCACCGTCTTCAACAGGTACACAGCAACGCCACCGTCTTTAACAGGTACACATCAACGACACGAATAAAATGGCTTTGACATTTTATTCTAATTCGGTAGCATTTTACCTCCGGTCGGTGAAGACCGTTGGACGATATTAGATATCGTACCCGTGACGGATAGTTTCAATTAAGTAACTTCCTGACAGGATTTCGCGGGTAAACCCGTTCTCTTTATTCGACCGTCCAAAGCTGACTGCGAACATAAAGAGTGAATCACTTGGATAAATTATCCTTGTGATTGAAGCCGTCAATTCATGAAACCTGGAACAAGTGAATTTCAATTAAGATTTTCACCATCGTTGCTTTCCAGTTATCACGAGCTCAATTCATAAAGAATCTTGTACGTCACCTACCAAGTGCGGTTTGATGTTAACACTAGAAGGATTTCCACTCGTCACTGTGATCAATAAAGAGTCACTCTGAGTGTTCTTGCAAGATCATATGATAATGCGTAGAGGCCTGGAACGAGTTTAAGTTCAATTAAGAATTAAACCACTGTTTCTTTCCAGTTTTTCACAAGATTGGTTCTAAAATAACCGTACGTGTAACCTACCATGAGCTTGTTTGATGTTGGCTCAAGCAGGATTTCCATCTTCATTGTAATACTTGCGTATTACTCGGATGTTCTGGCAATATTACAAGAATACTGCGTAGGACTCATAAAAATCTCTTACTTTTCACAGTGTGTGAGAAAGAAAGGAATAAATGGAAAATGTCCTAATGAGACTTTTGATGATCTCTTGCCTCTAGACTCGATAGTGCGTTTTGATTTAGTGAGCGATGGCTGGAGAGGAGTGCCACCTTATCAATAACAGTCTATTCGGAGTAAATAAACCAATAGATAACGTGTTGATCTCCGTGTGATTAAAACAAATACCTTTTGAGAGATATTTGAGTTAGCTGGGAAGGGTTGTGCATTGCATCACTGGGTCCATGATGTCTTTCTTCAATATCGAGAATCATTAACAAAAATGATCTCAATAGCATATGTATTGACCCGGTTTCTGCCTAAAGTTGTAAGGAGGGCTTCTTTCTTGACACCCTTTATCTTTACATTTCTTTTTCATTCTTCAACCCCTTCAGTACTTACCAATACATCATCACTAGCACCTTGTTGTGATTGTTCCAGTGCTAGCATCAGTAATTAGTCAGTACTCAGCTACGCTCATAATCTTTCTCCAACTTTCCTAGGACTTCTAATTCTATCTAGGGAATTGTCCTTGGGAAGATTCCATCGGCTCTGATGAATCATTAGACTAAACCTATTCCTACCACCCTTTTGTCACCACATTCGTCGTGAATTAAGCGTGTTTTGGGAAGGTATAGCCACCATCAAAAATCCTTGAAAATCACTTAAGGTACTTGTGATATTGAAATCAAAGGTTTTGTACCTTAGGTGTTTTGTTCATCAAAAACGCTCCCCCTTAACACGTGCTTTACAAATATTAAGTTGGATTATCGTTAAGTCTTTTTCATCTTTTAGCCAAGTATCATTTAAATCTCCTTAATCCCATTTTCTCCCTTTATCCAAAATGTTAACCATTAATATTTGGGATATTGAATGGATTAACCAGTCTTTGGGTAAAAAATGAAATTGATGTTTGGCCATAGAACATGTTAATGCTCCCCCTTAAATTAATAAGGGATAGTTGTAGTGCTTTAGTATGATATATTTTGAAAGATTTAGAATCTCGTGAGAAATTCTTGAAAAATTATCATACCTTAACACTACATCAAGCCGTAAAAGCACAATATTCACAAATTTACATATTCACAATTAAATACCAATATAGAGTAGACCTGAGATGTACGATCCATTAAATGGATCGTTGCAGTAACTTGTGGTGCACTCCATATGGTCTACCACCAACGAACCTTTCTAAGCTCCTCATCAATCTACGTTCCCGGAGCTTTTGATCAATCTTCTTGATCACATACTTCGCCATTTGCCGATAACCCGGATGCCAGTCCTCAGTCATCTCTGGTAAAGACCCACCAGAATTAAGATGCTCCAATTTTCCTCTGACGTAAATGAGAGTCCCATCACTGTACTTATACAGCTCACCTACCCTCATAAACTTCATTATCCCACGACTGTTCAAGTAGAAAATCCCGTAACTCGGAACAGAAATGCCGGTATAGGGACATCTTGTGACATGTTGAGGTAGAACTTGGTTTATTGGACGGGTGAGGTTAAACTTCCTTTGGTAGCTTTCGACTCCCAATTGAAGATCTTCAACTCGTTTCTTGATAACAACGCTTCGTGTGAACATACGAAGTGCTGTATTCAAGGCAATGATGTCTTCACGAGCAATATGGGTGAGTTGATCCCGGGTCATCATAAGTAACATGTCTTCGATATCCTCAAGGCGAATGATAGAAAAATCTCCCTGCTGGATTTTGTATTCTCTGTCATCCTCCCTTTTTAGACGAATCTCCGTCACATGATAATAGCCATTCTTGGCTTCAGTTTTTAGTCCCAAAATGCTAGAGATGCGGATATCGGATCTAACGTTACTTCCTGAATTGGCTAAGCAGCAACCCCTGTACGCCCTTCGAACTCGTTCGTCCCAATGTGATGCACCTATAACAGCATACATATCATAATTACGATTTACCTTTGGGTCCCAGAGTCGGTTTACCTTTTCCTCGATCCAGGGTATTGTCCCCCAGTTAGCAGCTTTCAGCAAGGTCAGGGAGGTTGCGTACTTTGATGAACCCTTGAGGAGATAATCAAGATCAAAAGTGACGAAGAAGTCGAGAGCAATTTGATTATCTTGAGAAGGATCAAGTGGAGGTGGAGCTCTTTCTGATTCATGAAGACCTGGCCGTTGAACGGTATTAAGAGATTTCAGGATCTCATCAGCATAATACTCGTATTCCATGCGGCTTAACCTGGTTTTGGCATGAATTCTCTTATCCTTTAGCGCTCTCTTTACCAACGACGGAGTGACCGAAGATTTATACTCATGAGCCAGAAATGCACACAAGTCTATCGGACTACGGATAAGGAGATATAGAACATCTCTGTCAGCGTCTATGATTGGATCATATTGAGCCGCTGCCGTGATCCAAGCTTGTGGCGGTGCAGTCTCGTCAATCTCCAATGTGTCTGCCCAGTCCCCTGTACTTGACTCAGGAACAGTAGATTGTGGTTCTTGTTGTAGAGGAGTAGAGACATGTACACGTGCTGGTTCAGATTCAGGCATCTCGGCGGTGTCATGAACCGGCGAGTGTTGTGCAGCTTCAGGTTCAGTTACTGACTCTGCAATCACAGGAGCAACAACAGAACTAACAGGGTTAGTGGTAACAGGTATAGACACAGCAATAGATGTACCGGGAATCGATGACGCCGTAGTAGCATTCACATCATGGCGCCACTTGGATTGTCTTGATTCTGTTGAGGTGGATTTTTCCTTCTGCGCAGCATCTTTTTGAGACTTGGTACCAGACTTAGATGGTTCTTTGTGCTGGCTACCTTGCCCCCCTTTTTAGGCTGTTTACCATCATCATCCTCATCGTCACCCTCGTTGCTTCCCTTAGCACTCTCCTCATTTCCATCACCACCATCATCACCATCATCATCATCATCATCCTCATCATCATCACCACCATCGTCACCATCATCATCATCATCTTCTTCTTCTTCTTCTCATTCTTCTTCCTCTTCTTCTTCACCAGTACCCTCTTCTTGTTCACTATCTTCCTTCTCCTCCTCAGGCAGAATATGGCAGGGTACCACACTTCCAAACATTTTAAACAACCGATCATCCTCCATGATAGCGTCATTGAGTGACTTGTAGAGAGCCCGTTGAACTTTAGACTTATCAAAAGATCCAAATTCCCTCATACGAGCTTTAATGATCTTCTTTAATTCAAAATCCGTCAAGTCATATGCAATTTTGTAGGCGGATTGAGAAGGATTGGATGACTTGATCATCAAGTTATCAGCCGCGAGTGTCTTCAACTCATCACGCAGTTTTGGCATAAGGGACTCAACGGATTCTTTCACTCTCTCCTCAATAGAAGCTTCAAGTGTTTCTTTCTGCTCCTTGTATTTGTCCTTCATAGCTTGAAGTCTCGTGATTCGTGCTGCATACTTATCAGCTTCAGCCTTTTTGACCTGAGCAAGTTCTTCTACATGAGCTTTACGTGTCGTCTCCATCTCTGCAGCGAACTTAGCTAGCATCTCTTCTTGGGCTTTCTTTGAGGCTTCTTCACTTTGCACTCGTCTAAGTAGCTCTTCTCGAAGATCATTCATGTCTCTTCGATTATCCGTGTGTTTATCCAACATTTCTGCCATTACAAATGCAGCCATTGAAGACGATGCAGAGCTACTCTGGGTTGGTTGAAGAGGCTCGGTTGTGACTACAGTACTGAGGATGGAAGTTATTGGAGGTGGAAGGAATGGTGTTGGAACCGGTCGGGTTGGTAAGGGCTGAATTGGTGGAGGTTGAGTTACTAAAGGCAGAGTAGGTACCATGATTGTAGGAGCACCAGACTCTTTTTCAACACTTGCTGAAACATGAATGGATGTCTCCTTCGAAGTAGAATACCATTCAGGTGATCCAAACTCATCAATATCATCTGGATCCTCGTACTCTGCTTCAATATTCATCTGTGCACCCGAACCACTACCGCCCGTGTCTCTCCTACTCTTTTCAATAGCTATCTTCATTAATTTTCTCTCAGTCTTGTCAAGAGTAGGATCGACATCAACATCTTCTTCGTCGTGGAGAACTAACTCATCAGCCTTGCTTTTTCCCTTCTTAGCCTCAGTCTTCTTCTTCTTGGTTTCGGGTTCAGATAAGGCAGCTGGTTGCTTGCGTTTACCTTTACTCTTGACCGTAGTAGAAGAGTCTTCTCCTCTCTGAAGGCTTGCTTTTAGCTTCTTGATTTCTAGTAGCAGTAGTTTGTAATCAGCAGAAGCTTTAATTTTATCCGTCAGAAGATAATCAGGAATAGGACCAGGAATAACACCACCAGATGGTCCTTCATGCCTTAGATCCACAGTGTGATCAGCTTCTTCAGTGTGATGACGACTTGCTGCACGCTTATCAATAGTAACATCATTCTTCATAAAATAATTAATGATAAGCTTGATAAACCGAGGGTAAGGAAAGAAATTAGTCTTCAGCTTCTTGTTTTGGAAGAGTTGAAAGTTAAATTCTTCCCACAACAATAATGCATAATCTGCATTTGAGCCTTTGTACATTCCATGGAAGATGTTCATAATTGGACCGCGCAAAGCATCATGCCCACTTGTTTTAGGTGTAAGACATCTACTGAGAATACCCAAGATTGCTCTCCATGGTTGACCCACTTTAGCGGTGGTAAACTTAGACACAACTCGTATGTCAGGACATCCCAGAGCCTCGAACATCTCCATGAGTTCGTCTTTAGTGGGATCCCTCGAAAATGACATACCTTTGGGTGTATCCCGTATTCCAAATATCTTACGGAAGTCTGAAACTGTGAGTGTCTGCTGCTTGTTGTCGAGAGTGAAGGTGATCTTGTTTGAAGTACTTTCCTTGGTAGCCCAGAACTCATACATGTAATCATATGGCACCGAGGCAGTACTCCTTAAAGCATTCTTAAAGTGAGAGTGATCAAGGATTGCTATGGCTACTTTGAATCCATGGTGAGTGGATTTTGAAACTTGCTTCAGCCGGTAATTGTTTGGTATGAACTTGAGTATTCTTGCTTCGGCAATTGCGGCTGTTCTAGCATCTTGGAGTGCTTGTACTGTTGGATTTGTCATCGTATCTGCTTAAGATAAGACATAAAAGGTTTATGCACAAAAATTATATAGATAAATATCATTATGACTTCTAAGCATAATACATTTCACAAGTACTTATAACAGGCAAACAACTATCAATCCAACAACTCTTCATTCGGAACTCTTCATTCGGAACTCTTCATTCGGAACTCCTTCATTCGGAACTCTTCATTCGGAAGTCCTTCATTCGGAACTCTTCATTTGGAAGTCCTTCATTCGGTACTCTTCATTCGGAAGTTCGTCCGGAACTTCTTCATTCGGAAGTTCATCCGGAACTTCTTCATTCGGAAGTTCATCCGGAACTTCTTCATTCGGAAGTTCATCCGGAACTTCTTCATTCGGAAGTTCATTCGGAACTTCTTCATTCGGAAGTTCATTCGGAACTTCTTCATTCGGAAGTTCACTCGGAACTTCTTCATTCGGAAGTTCACTCGGAACTTCTTCATTCGGAAGTTCACTCGGAACTTCTTCATTCGGAAGTTCATTCGGAACTTCTTCATTCGGAAGTTCATCCGGAACTTCTTCATTCGGAAGTTCATCCGAAACTTCTTCATTCGGAAGTTCATTCGGAACTTCTTCATTCGGAAGTTCATTCGGAACTTCTTCATTCGGAAGTTCATTCGGAACTTCTTCATTCGGAAGTTCACTCGGAACTTCTTCATTCGTAAGTTCACCCGGAACTTCTTCATTCGGAAGTTCATCCGGAACTTCTTCATTCGGAAGTTCATTCGGAACTTCTTTCATTCGGAAGTTCATTCGGAACTTCCTTCATTCGGAACTCTTCATTCGGAAGTTCATTCGCAACTTCTTCATTCGGAAGTTCACTCGGAACTTCTTCATTAGGAAGTTCATCCGGAACTTCTTCATTCGGAAGTTCATTCGGAACTTCTTCATTCGGAAGTTCATTCGGAACTTCTTTCATTCGGAAGTTCATTCGGAACTTCCTTCATTCGGAAGTTCATCGGAAACTTCCTTCATTCGGAAGTTCATAATCCTTGTTCATCCGGAAGTTATAAACGCACCCTATTAATAATTATTCTAGGCGCGATTGTGAGTTTTAAGGCATTCTAAGGCAACAAAACATCTTTCTAAGGATATTCCAAGCAAAACCCAACTAAAACCCTAATCAATTAATCCCTAATTAGGCAAACGAACCCTAATTTGATAAAGTTGATTACCCGAATCAATTAACAGATTAAATGATGAATTTAGGCGAATTATAAGTTAAAGATTCGATGTTTGTACCTTTTAGATCAAATGAAACGGATTGAAATGATTAAACCACGTTTTTTAGAAAGCTTGAGTGTGTGTATGTGTGTGTTAATGGCGGAGAGAAAAGATAAAACATAAACAGTGAAGATGAAAAAAACGGGGGGGGGGGGGGGTTTGACTTAGGTCAAAAATTTTATAACTTTCTCCCTTAGTCATTTTTAACCCTATACTTTTCTTTCCTTTTCCCTTTTTATTCCTTATCTTTTCATATTTCTTTTCTCGTCTCCCTAACCAACGTTAAACTTAGCCAACTTAACCTTCACACAACTTAAGCATCACAGCAAATCTCCAAGATCTTAAAGCAATTCCTATCTCGTTGAGCGAGCACAAGTCGAATTCTAAAGCAAGACCACTCATTAACCATTTAGCCAATTAATTTTCCTCAAACATTTTTGAAAATCGTTTTGATGACGAAGATGATTTAATATTTTCTCCCCCTTAGATGATGACCCGTTTTCTATTTAAAGAGCTGTAGTCATTGTTTAAAGAGTCAAATATTGATGAAAGCATTTCCAGTTAATATCTTAAAAAAAAATTGATTCGTGGTGGCAATAAGATTTCTCTTATTTTGACAAATTAATGCACTGAGACGTACACTAACTCGTGTTAGACCAAGTTGTAAAGTAAACTTGATCCCTTTGCATGATTTGGCTTGTAAATCATGCCCGAGAAAATTAATTCCCGTTGTGAGCCAACGTTTTCCAAGGAAATACGTGACTTTAATATGAAAAACGGGTTGCAGTCAGAAATAACTACAAGCCATAATGGGCATGTTTTAAAAATGTACAACTTTTATACGGACTCTATTTATGGCACCGTGTCAATATTGATCGACATTTCTAAGGCCGTAAATATTACCGTACTAAAAGACATGCCCGATTTAAAAAAAACAAAAAATATTTTTGGTTTTTCTTGATTTTATATTTTTTATGGTTTTTCTAGGTTTTATATTTTTTATGGTTTTTCTTGGTTTTATATTTTGTATTTTTCTTTTTGTGGTTTATATATATACGATAATATACATGATCACGAACAAAAGATACGCCTGAATAGTTTACCACCACTATTCAGCTGATTCTTCTGCCAATTCTTTGAGAGTCGCTGGAGTGAATGATTTCATGCCAAGCTTGTCGATCAAAAACTCGATTCGTCCTCGATCTAAGGCTTTGGTGAACATATCTGCCAGCTGATACTCAGTGGTGACAAAATACAGCTCGATCACTCCATTCTCCACCTGCTCTTTAATGAAATGGTAGCGAATGTCTATGTGCTTGGCCCGGGAGTGTTGAACGTAGTTGCAGCAAAGGGCAATGGCGCTCTTGTTGTCACAATACATCGAGATTTTGTTGAATCCCAAACTGTAGTCAGTTAGTTGTGATCTCATCCAAAGGACTTGAGCACAACAACCGGACATGGCGATGTATTCAGCCTCCATGCTAGAAATTGCAGCGCTTTTATGCCTTTTTGAAGACCAACTAATCAATCTGTCTCCAAGGAGTTGCACAGACCCAGAAGTGCTACGCCTCGTATCTTGACACCCAGCATGATCGACATCTACGTATGATATTAAAGCAATAGAGGAATCTTTCGGATACCATAGACCACGATGAAGTGTTCCTTTGAGATACCGAAAGATCCTTTTAACAACATGTAGGTGCTTTTCGGTAGGCCGAGCCTGATACCGGGCACACATGCATACGGCAAATTGCAAATCAGGCCTGCTAGCAGTCAGATAGAGAAGGGTGCCGATCATCCCACGGTAAAGTTTTGGATCGACAATAGTCCCATTCCTATCTTCATCTAACTTGGATTTCTCCACCATTGGAGTGTCCACGGGGTCACAATTTTCAAAATTATATTTCTTTAAAGATTTTAGAGCATATTTGGATTGATTAATAAAGATGCCTCTGGGATTCTGAGAAATTTGTAATCCTAAGAAAAATGAAAATTTTCCCATCATTGACATCTGAAAGCGTGTGGACATTATCTTCTCAAAGCGTTTTGACAATTCTATGTTAGAGGCAGCAAATATTATATCATCAACATAAATTTGTACCAGAATCATGTCGTTGTCCTCCTTGAGAGTGAATAGAGTGGGGTCCACCTTGCCTTTGGAGAAGCCTTCCGAAATGAGATATGTTGAAAGGAGATCATACCACGCGCGTGGAGCTTGTTTCAACCCATAGAGAGCCTTCTTAAGCTTGTACACATGATTTGGAAACTCTGTGCTAACGAACCCATCCGGCTGACTAACATAGACTTCTTCCCTTAGTTCACCATTCAAAAATGCCGTCTTCACATCCATTTGGTAGACGATCATGTTCATATGAGCAGCATACGCAAGGAATAGTCTAATAGCCTCCAATCGTGCAACAGGAGCAAAAGATTCTTCAAAGTCAATACCCAAGGCTTGTTTGTATCCTCTAGCAACCAATCTAGCCTTATTTTTCAAAACTGCACCCATCTCATCGAGTTCAACCTTATAAACCCACAACAAAGTAAGGATGTTAACCTTGTCAGGGAGAGGAACTAATTCCCATACTTCAAGTCTTTGGAATTCATTTAGTTCCTCTTGCATGGCTTCAATCCAAGATGATTGAGTCATAGCCTGTTGCCAGTTTTTAGGTTCAACTTCGGAGAGAAATGCATCAAAGTAGCAATAGACTGCACTCTCTTGTAACTGATGGCGTGTAGAGACTGGTCGATCGAGACTTCCAATGACATTCCTAACTGGGTGATCTTTTGTCTATTTGGTGCTATGTTTTTCAATCCGTGGTGGTCTGGAATGAACAATTGAAGGAGCTTCTTCTGAGGTAGACGCGGCTGAAGGGTTTTCAGGTATCGGTACACCAAAGAAAGGAAGCTCTTGTAGGTGAGCATATTCCAAATCGTGATCAATAGAATCCTCTTCAACATCATTAGGCACAAGTAAGGGTGACGATTCAGGTGTAGTTTGAGAATCACTTGGTAAAGGTGCATCCGGTTCAATGTTAATTGAAGATGCATTAGATAAAGCTTCATTTGCTTGAGCAACAACTTCAGGGATTGGAGCTATCACTACAGGTGCTGGAACTTCATCATTTGGGGGATCAAAGAATTCATCAACCAACGGTTGAAACAGTTTATCCCACTCGGGCCTTGTAGGTAGTAAAAATGATGTAGAAGTAGGATTATTGGGAACTAATCTGGAACTAATAGCACCGGTTCCCATCTCATGAAGCGCGGGTTCAGAGCTGCGTTGCTCAGAAGCCATCGCTGTCAGCTCATCAAAATCTGCGTCCATAGTTTCTACAATCTTACCAAGACGACGGTTGTAAATTCGGTATGCTTTCTTGGAGGGTGAGTAACCAATGAAAATACCTATATCGGCTTTCGGTTGAAGCTTGCCCAAGTTCTCACTATCAATGTTTGGATAACAAAGAGTCCCAAACACATGAAAGAATGAAACATCGGGTTTACGATCATGTAGAAGCTCGTAAGGTGTTTTTCCATGGCGTTTCCGAATGATAGAGCGGTTTTGGGTGAAACATGCAGTAGATACAGCTTCTGCCCACAAGAACAATGGAGCGTTCGCATAAATCAGCATAGTCCTAGCAGCTTCCATAAGCGTACGATTCCGTCTTTCAATGACACCGTTTTGTTGTGGAGTACGTGCAGCGGATGTTTCATGTGAGATACCAACTTCTTCATAGTAATCACGAAGAGTCTGGTTGACGAACTCTGTTCCATTATCTGTACGAATACGGTGGACAATAGTATTTAAACGTACCTGAATGAATTTCAGAAAAGTGATGATAGCCTTCGGTGCTTCATCCTTTGTACGTAAAAATCTAACCCATGTAAACCTGGAGAAATCATCCACAATAACAAGGATGAATTTCTTACCGCTCACACTTTCGGTTCTCATTGGCCGACAAAGATCCATATGCAAAAGATGAAGTTTTTCTTGATTGGTGTCTTCAGCTTTGGGCTTGTATGATTTCTTGGTACTTTTCCCCCTTGAACACGCGGAACATAAATGGTCCTTGTGAAATTTGAGCTTTGGAAGACCACGAACTAATTCGTTTTTAGCCAGATGATTAATAGCATCAAAGTTGAGATGAGATAATCTGCGATGCCATAACCATGACTTGGTCTTAGATGCTTTAGAGAGAAGACATACTGGAGAGGCGACCATCATGTCTTGTAGGGACAACGTATAAAGATTTGCACCACGAGATCCCTTCAACAAGTCTTTTCCTTCCAAGTTGCGGATGAAACAAGTATGTTGTCGAAAAGCAACCTCTAGGTTGGAATCACAAAACTGTCCTACTGAAAATAAATTATGACCAAGACCTTCTACATAGTATACCCTTGAAATCGTAACGTTTCCAATCTGATATTCACCATACCCCATTATCTTTGCAATATGATCATTACCGAATTTAACCGTTCTAAGAAACTTGCTGACGAAATTTCGGAGCATCGAGCGATCTCCGGTCATATGCTTTGAACAACCGGAGTCCAAATACCAAAGGATGATTTGGACCACCTGAAAATATCACCAGACGAGGACAATGTAGAGGTATCGGAATCTGAATGTTCCTTGTTATTAGCAGGTACATATTTAATAATCTTAGATTTGCTAACTTTAGGTTTCTTAGATTTCCTAGCCTTCTTCTTCCTAGTTGGTGGTGTAGATTCTAGTTGGCTTAAATCCTGAGGTATTTCTTCACTGATAGGCACTATAGTGGGGGCTGACCTAATTAAAGGGCGCTGTTTCCATACTTTAGTGCTAGTGTGCCTAACTAAAGGACGCTCAGACCTAACCTCAATGGATGCATTCCTAGTTAAAGGGCACATTTTTCCATCTAATGTAAAGGTCCTACCAGTGGGACGCCATTGCCAGCCAACTTGGGCACGAGTTCTACTAGTTGGCTTCCATTCAAGATCATTCCTAATGGCATTCATTTCATTCACATGATCAATAAGACACAAATCATGACATTGGGAAAACATACATTCATTACAATTCCAACATTTCAAATCAGAATTCACAAATGGTTTAGGCTTCTGCACAGGCGCAGAGCTTTTAGTAACATGATTCTTTTTATTTAAATCTGAACTAACATTCCTATGGTGAGCTTCTACTTTCTTCTTGTTGGTACTACTAGTGGAGGGCTTGATCTTATCTTTCTTGAGTGGCGATCCTTTAGCCTTAGTAGACTCTTTTACTCCTGTAGAAGGCAAAGTGGGAACATTAGCAATAGATTTTAAAGGTACCTTACTTGATGGTACCAATGACGGTTTTGCTCCTGGGGACTTATTGAATGGAGTTACAGCAATGGGTCGATTAGTGAGTAGTGCAGAACCTGGTTTACCTATGTATTGCAAATATGCTAAGCAATATTGAACTCGCTTAATATATTCATGAGCTGAATAATAGTAGCTACTTGAGGGATCTAAGGCATAAAGATCATCTAAAATATCCCTAACAAGATCTACATGCTTAATTGCATTCCTCATATAATCATCGTAGGTAACCGGGTTTTTCTTATGGAGCGGGTTCTTATAAAGCACTACTGACTTGGTTGTTGGAGCACTAGAGGACGGTGCAGAGTTGGCAGCTAAGTTATTAACAGCTTCTTGTCGTGTGAGAAGAAGTGTCTCCTTTAACTCGGCCAAAACCATGTTTTTGTCAATGAGCAGGATGTTTAAGTCAGAGATTTCCTCACATTTTTGGTTCAATTGTTCAACATAAGATTGTTGTTGTGCCGCATTAAAAGCGAAGCGTTCTTCTAGTGAACCATAAAGTTTGGACATTCCCTGTCTTGCACGATCCATCTCCCCTAGAATAGACGAAAGTCTAATTTCTAAGTCCTGGTTTTTATACTCTGCAGCCTCTAGTTCCAATTTTAGTGTTTCATTTGATGACACATCTCTCTTTAATCTCATAATCTCTTCCTCTAATGCCTTAACTATTGCAATCATCTTGTCACTCGTCTCAACACCGTTTTCACAACCATTTGTTATCAAAAGATCCTCATTTTGAGTTTGTTGTTTTAATTCTAAAGATATACAATGTTGTTCAAGTTGATTAAAGCGTTTTGAAAGTAAATTGTAAGAATCTTGTAGCTTTAAAAATTCAGCGTTAGATTCGTGACAAGAATGATTATCTACCTCATTTACAGTATCAGCAACATTTACAGAGAGATCACACACATCATCACATATATTCACAGCATCACATTTAATCATAGCGGATGTAAGCTCATTCGAATAATTAACATTTACAGTAGTATGCACATCACACGAAATTACTTGGGACAAGAATCGGTCATATTCGGATAAAATCTTTTCCTTTTCAATTAATTGTAGTTCGTAAGCGGTGTCCATTTCATAAAATACTTTTTGAACTTCTGCAATTTCAAACTCAAGATTTTCGTTAAGAGATGCAAAACTTCCTTTTAGACTTTCAACAAACGGATTGATCTCATTCTTAAACTCCTCGTTCATGTGTTCGAAAGCCCATTCTCTGGCGTTTAGGCCATTTGAAGTCGTACATTCCAAAATGACCTTGTCAAAATTAGTAAAGTATTGATTAATCTCTTGCAAGTTTAACCATACAGTGCTAACAGGTGGAAGATCCTTTGGAATTTCCTTAGGACCTTCTGTTTTGACAAGTGTAGGAAGTGTACTAGGGTTTTCTTCATTTAACATGTAGGTTGGTGCTGTAATGAGATTTTTGTCCATATGGAAGCGAATTCTAAAATCCGTTTTAGCAAGCTCCTGATTCATTTTAAAATAATCACAATCGGGATATTTTGCAAAGTTGTATGACCGATTCTCATCAACTAGATCCTTACTTGTGCGATCCTCGAAAGTAACAATCGGATCTAAGACCAATCCTAATTGGGTTGCATTATAAAGTCTTGGACTATGGATAAGAGCTTGTTTTGCATACCGTGGGTTAGGGGGAAGGCCTTTTTGACGCGATAAGTTAAATTCTCTAAACGAAGCATCAAATAAGTGCACTAGTTGAGAGGCAGCATAATGTCTTAAAAGCAAATAATCTAAACTTCTAATCTTATTACCCGCATTAATTTCCATTTCATTCTTCTTAGACTCGAGTAATTCAAAATCTGTTTGAAGTTTTTGAAAATTAGTGACCACTAACTCTTTTTCTTTAAGTTCGTTAGAAAGATCTGCTCTTAAGGTTTCAATTTCTTGCAAGTGACCCATTTGTTTGTTTCGAAAATGATCATATTCGGGATTTGTTAGAACACTAGACGAAGGAACTAATTCCAAAGTTTGAACTTTCTCGTTGCTTAAGGCATGCTCATCAAACAAATTCTTATTCTTAGCTAGGGTTTCTAAGAGTGCAGCATTCATTTGGCTAAGTAATGTAGCAGGAATCATGACTAAATCTTGTTGAGCAGGAGTATGCGTATGCGAAATGGCTCTCGGTTGTGATTCACTCAAAGTCTGGGGACTCACATTGATATTACTATCATTGATTGTCTCATTATTTGAAAGACTCACCACCGAAGACTCATTCGAATCAGCACGCTCTTGCACAACTTGATGTGGTTGAATACTAGTATCAGTAGTATTATCAGTGGTATTAATAAGTACCTCAGATCTTTTTTCTGGCCCTAGGCTAGAGATAGTTGCCATAAGAGCTGCCTGTGCAGATTGAAGTTCATCACAGTCTGAATCGTAGGAATCAAGATCATCTGCTTGGTATGCTGCATTCTGTGTTGTGACAACGTCTTGTTCAGAAATCCCTGGATCAGCAAGAAATGCAAGCTCCTCTTCATCAAGTTCCCTTCCTTGTGCCTGAGCGTTCACCAGATAAATCTTCTCTATAAACCATTGACCATCCCTTCTTCTCTTGGGTTTTTTGCAATCCCTGGACATGTGACCTTCTTCCTTACAGTTGTAGCATGTAATCATTCTCAACTTGCCTGTGGAATTAGCCCGTGGAGGAGTGTTGACCATTGGAGCAGGATTGACCGTGCGTGCATTGGTGTTTGATGTAGTAGGTCTCCCCTGATAAGGTTGAATAGGTTGAACCATTACCCTGCCATTCTCAATAGTAGCTTGTTGGCGAGAATTGGATGAATTCCTCAGCTGATTGTTAGTAGGAGCTGGTCCTCTAAATCCTCGTTTGCTTAATGTCCTTGTGAGATAAGCAGACATAGTGGCTAACACTTCAACTGGGTCAGTTCCTTGTTTGAATTCAGGAATGGGGACTTCATCATCATCACAATACATTGCTTGGTCTTGTTGAGCTGCATAAGCACTAGAAGGAATACTCATATGGTCAGAGTAGCTTGTTGGATATGCTGCATTCTCTTGATAAGAAGAATATGAAGACTGAGCATAAGGTGCAATGCTTGCTGGGTGAGGTTGTGAAGCATATTGTGATGAGGGTGCATTAAACCGATATTGTTGCTGATGTGAGGTGGGTGGTTGCGGTAGAATCGAATATTGGGGGAAACTTGGTGTCATGTAAGGTGATGGATGATAGGCTTGGTGTCCCAAGATATAAGGAGTGTTGTTGTGTGACAAGCTTGGTTGATTCGCCATCAATGCTAAAGAATCAGGGTACATACCTCGAGGCGAACGGTGCATGATCACGTGTTTCTCATGCTGCTGAAGAAAAGCATAGAGTTGATCCAAATTGCACTTATGCAAATCCCTGGTGAAATTAACATCGGTAATATACTCACCCCATTCAGCTTGAGGTAAAGTATTCAAAAACTTGGTGTTAACCTGGAATGGAGCAATCACGAGATTATATACATTCAGACCATTCATGAGAGTAGTGAATCTGAAGTAATAGTCGTGAAGCGTTTCCCCTGGGCTGTACGTGAATCTATCAAACAGATCATACAACTGACATTCCCTTTCCTGTTTGGTAAGAGACGTACTTTGTAGCAACACCTTTAGACGTTCCCATAAATCCTTTGCAACCGTATATTGACTTACCATGCGATAGATGTCATGTGGAAGAGCTTGGAGAATGGTTTGAAGAGCCTTTTCGTCTGCATCGGCAACAAGTTGTTGAGCTGGTGTAAGTCCTTCAAACTCCCTTGGTCGAGTCACATTGTTAACCACGATGGTATCATAGTCAAGTGGACCATTTAGAATTGACTTAACCATAAGCCTCCTATATATCGGTTTCCCTTAAGGTATGACATCATACGGCCTTGCCATGCTTCAAAGACTTCTTTAATGAGCATTGGAGGGCGATTATCCGTTCCCGTAATGACGGAAATGTCCGTAAGTGATGTCATCTGAGGCATTAATGAATTCGGATTCATTTTGTTCACTTCAAAGAGACAAAGATTATCTGTTGATCGAGCAGTGAAGTAAAGTTTGTGAGTTGTGTTGAGTTTTTGTTGTAAGAAACCAAGATTAAATCCTCTAAAAAATCGTCGAAAAAACAAGTAAAATATCCCTTGATCCGGAACTTTTGTTGATTCGGAAGTGTTGATTCGGAAGATTTTGGCTCAGAACTCCTTGATCCGGAACTTTTGGTTCGGAAGATTTGATTCGGAACTTTCCTTGATCCGGAACTTTTGATTCGGAAGAACTGATCCGGAACTTTTCTTGATCCGGAACTTTTTGTTCGGAAGTACTGATTCGGAACTTTCCTTGATCCGGAACTTTGGTTCGGAACTTTTTGATTCGGAACTTTGTCTTGATCCGGAACTTTCCTTGATCCGGAACTTTTGGTTCAGAACTTTTTGATCCGGAACTTTTGTTGATCTGGAACTTTTTGATCCGGAACTTTTTGATCCGGAACTTCTTGGTTCGGAACTTTACTGGGAAAACAGAAACTTGATTCGTGTAACAGACGATCAAGTAAATGAAGAAACAAACCCAGATTTTTACCAAATAACCCAAAAAGTTTTGTGATTTCTACAAAAATAAGTAAAAACTAATACTTATCTACTAATCCCAATCACAAAATCACCAAAAACTCCAAGAATCAAGATGGATCTTCTTAAAGAACACTAATACAATCAAAAACTAAATAACAACACAAATCATTACCTTAAATCACCCCATAGCTCTGATACCAAATGTAGAATATTGATAACCTACGAATCTATGAAGTGGGTTGAAGATTTCTAGAGAGAGAAACTAGAGAGAGAAAGTGAGAGAGAAACTATGTGTATTTTATTCAAATGAGAAAATAGAATGATCAACAACCAACCCCTTTCCATGGTGGAAAGGGGTATTTATATCCAAGGCCTATATTGGGCTTGGGCCGACCCATGACAAGCCCATGGGTCGGTTTCTTACTTAACTTAATGAGTAACATTAACTACGAGCTATTACAGCATTAATAATATTGTGGAGTGACCGATACTTCTAATATACGTTAAAACGTATTTCTAACATTATGTATGGACGGACCAAATGCAAGCCCAAGCCCATCTTATGGGCTTGGTATATAAACCCTCTCCTTAGATGGAGAGGGTAGTGTGGTTCTTCATTTTTACACATAGTAGAAAAGTGTTTTTCTTTCACTTTCTCTTTCTAAGTGTGTGTGTTCTCACCATCTCTCTATCTCTTTCTCTCTCTAAAACATAAGCAAGATTTATATATCATACAAATGATATCAAGAGCCATGGGATGATTGTATTGTTTATGTGTTTGTGTTCTTGATTCATACGCCTATTTTGATCTATATAAAAATACGTCCAATTTTTTTTTGTGTTTTTATGGTTTTTTCTTGATACAAATCATCTACATAGTTGTGGTAGTGATTTGGTATTATTACTTTGGCTAAAAACACAAAATTTTTGGGTGTTTTGATCATTTTTTGGCTTAAAATCACGAATTGGTTGAGTTTTGTCCGAGAAAAGTGGGATTTATTCCGATCAGGTCATCGGAAAAGGGTTTATAGGACATTCCGATTAGTGTAATCGGAATAGGGTTTAGGGATTCCGATTTTGGTACATTTCGATTAGGTATTCCGATTTGGTATTCCGATTTGCTATTCCGATTTGGTGCATTCCTATAAGGACATTCCGATTTGATATTCCGATCAGGGTATTCCGATAGTGTTTATTCCGACAAGGGTATTCCGATTAGGGTATTCCGATAGTGTTTATTCCGACAAGGGTATTCCGATTAGGGTATTCCGATAGTGTTTATTCCGACAAGGGTATTCCGATTAGGGTATTCCGATTAGAGTATTCCGACAGCTTTCCGATCAACATTCCGACTATCAAAAATTATTCCATAAAAAATTTCGTGTGTAATTTTGACTTGGAATTTTTGGTTTATCGAGGACATATTTTAGGGGATTTTAACATTGTTTCTCGACTTCAACTCACAACAACAAACACATTTACTTTCTTTCATTGATCGATCAACGTTTGTAAACCTTAACTTATTGAAATGGAGTACACATCTCTTACGGAAAAGTCCATCCTCTCGGGTACGGATAATCGTCCACCAATGTTGGTGAAGACTATGTATGAGGAATGGGCTTCCCGAATGGAACTTTATATGTTGAACAAGGAGAATGGACATCTCATTTGGGTATCGGTGCTCAATGGACCATTAGATTATGGTACAGTGACGAAAGGTACAACTACTCGTCCTCGCACAACGGGTGAATTGACTGGAGATATGAAGATTCAAGACAAATGTGATAAGTATGCTACAAACATCATTCTCCAAGACCTTCCTCCAGATGTCTACAAACTCGTCAGCAAACATAAAGTTGCCAAAGAGTTATGGTATAGAACTCGTGTTCTCATGCAAGGCACCTCGTTAACTAAACAAGAACGAGAGTGTAAGCTTTATGATACTTTTGATAAGTTTGCCTATGTGCCAGGGGAGACTCTCAATGATTACTATCTGAGATTTACCCTATTGTTGAATGAGCTCAATATCTATGGCATGACAATTCTTACCTTTCAATTGAACACCAAGTATTTGAACACTCTTCCTTCAGAATGGAAAAAATACGCGACGGATGTTAAATTGGCTAAGGACTTGCATAACACCAATGTGGATCAACTTCAAGCTTTTCTTCAACAACACGAATGCCATGTGATCGAGGCTCGGTTGTCTACACCTCAAGTTCATGATCCACTTGCAATGTATGCTTCTCAACAAAACATGGCTTATACTTATCAGCAACCATCATACTTGCAGCAGACACCACCACACAACTATCAGCAACCACAACAACCATCTTATCCACCACCAATGATGCCACAACAAGCATATCAACAAAGTGTTCATCAACAATCTTTTCCACAACAACCACCATATCAGACATCACCATCACAAGCCAACACTTCTCCAATGGGCTATACTCCTCAGCAAGGATATTTTCCAATAGAAGCACAACCAGCACAAGCTTTCTACTCTAATGAACTTCCACCAATCCAAGCACCGGTCTTTACTCCAAATGATACGCCAGCTGATGTACTAAACCATCTTACTGCCTACTTGTCAAAACTTGTTGCAACTAGAGGATTTCTACCAACAAACAATCAGCTCCGCACCTCTTCAAATCCTCGACAACAAGCCACTGTTCAAGATGGTCAAGTGACGGTGCAACCTATTCAGGGAAGACAAAATTCATATGGACCTCCTACAAGGACTGGGAACAATCAAGCTGTGAATTCTCAAGCTAGTGGAAATGGAAGTCCTATTGGTCCTAAAAAGGTTGTGACTTGCTACAATTGCCAATTACAAGGTCATATGGCTAGGGAATGCACTCAGCCGAAGAGGAGGAGGGATGATGCATGGTTTCGTGAGAAGATGTATTTGGTCGATGCTCAGTCAAAGGGAAAGATTTTGGATTCAGAGGAGTTAGCATTTCTTGCAGACCCAGGGGCAGCAGATACTGAAGGCATTGCAGTCGTTTCCACTTATAATGCAGCTTATCAAGCAGATGATCTTGACGCATATGATTCGGATTGTGATGACATTCACTCTGCCCAAGCTGCTCTCGTTGCTAATCTCTCTCACTACGGTTGATGTCGTCAGTGAGGTACCAACCACATCTAATAATATTGATGATAACCAACATCAAGTTGGGCATGAAAATGACAACCTCGAACAGCATTCGGGAACTAGTAACTCAAATGATGTGGTACCCAATCCTACACATTTGAGTGAACCTCAACCAAATGCTACGACGGGTATGGAATCTTATGCTCAACATGATTTGGTCATGGTGCCTAAACATATTATTGATCAAATGCATATGGCTCTCAGACAATCCGTAGATACGAATTCCACCCTAACTGCTGAGCTTGCGTTGCATAAAGAAAAGGTCAAAACTTTTGAAATGGTCCCTCAAGCAGAGAAAATAACATGTTCTGAATTTGACCAATTTCGTTTTGAAAAGATTGAACATTTAAAAGAAATAGACTCATTAAAAGCCAATCTTTCCAATGAATTAAAAGCAAAAGAGTCGGTTGTCAATGATTTTCAGAAACTTAAAATGGATTTCGAAACTCTCGAGTCTAAAAAGTTTGAATCGGAAATTAATGCTACCAAACTTCTTAAATTCAAAGAACAACAGCTTTTAAAACAATACGCTTCCACAGAAAAGGTTCATCTTTTAACTAAATTATTTAAAGAACTCGAACTTAAACGTCTTCAAGATTTACCACCTAATCCCGGTTATGCAAAACAAGCTCAGGAATATATTTCGTGTCTTTATGATATGACCCTAATTGGCAAATCGAAAGAAGCACCTTTTGTTCGTAGTTCTGAGGAGACACATTCACTTGCGGATGAAACTCATTCTAAAATGCTTTCAAAATTCCATACGATTGATTATGATCAGTATAACAAAGATCAGTTGTCTAAAAAGACCCGCATTCGCTTACAAAAGGAATTAGCTGAATTGACAGTTCTTGTGCCCCAAAGTTTGTCAAATGAAAACCCTCCTAGTACGTCTCCTACACTTGTCAAAACGGATTTAACGAAGTTAATTCCACCGGTAAGTAAGGCGTCCGTTAACTTAAATGCGGTACACCAACACTTAGCCGATTTTGACAAGGTCATTTTGGAACGTACGACGACTTCGGCCCTAACGGAAGGTGAATGGAACTTTGAGCACACTAGAGCTGCGTTTCGAGATGAAATTGTTCCGTTTGTAAAGAATGTTAAGGCTTGTCTTAGTAATCTTGATCAAGATTTGCTTTTGGAAATAGAAGAAGTTAGACGTGTTTTCAATGAAATGGATGATGCTTATGAAAATAGTTTACTTGAAATAGAACGGGTTTCACGCAAAAATGATCAGCTTCTGAAGCAAGTGATGTCTTATGACATAGTTTCCATCTGTGTGAATAAAAGTTTTGATAATGATTCTATTGTGCATATTGTTGAATCTGTGGATAATGTGGTAGATAGTACTTGTCACGAATCTGATGCTGATTTTTTAAAGCTTCAAGATTCATATTCGTCGCTTTCAAAACGTTCTGATGAGATTCAAACACATTGTATTTCGCTTGAATGCAAGCAACAATTTATTCAAGAAATCTTTGAAACGTCATTCGAAGGTGTTAATATCGATGATGCAAACTTTGAAAAAAAAATTCGATTGAATGTACAATCAAAACAGCGTCAGCCAAGTGACAATGTTGCTAAATCTTTGCCGATAGAAATAGAGAAATCTAAGGAGCTTAACTGTGTGAACGTACTTGAGGCCGCTGAAAATTTTAAACTTGATCTAGATAATCGAGTTTCCAAGATTTTGTCCAAAGTTGATAACTTAAAACAGAAAGATACACGACTCTTCGATTCAGTAAAGTCCGCATGTGCTAATACCACTACACAGAATCAATCCTTGATTGAACAACTGAATCGAAAGTCGGTGGAAATATCTGATTTGAGGGAACAAATTTGTGATAAAAATCTGGTCTTGGCTGAGTTAAAGGAAACAATTCGTACTCTAAAAGGTAAGAATGTTGTGGATAATGAAGCCACTATCTCAACATCGTCCTCTAGTGCAATCAAAAGGAACCTTATGCCTTCACAACAATTAATAAGGGCCCTAGGACTAAACCATCTCAAACTTTGGTCACTAAAGATAAGGCGGAATCAAAACCAGCTTCTAATATTCCCGTGTTGCCTTCTACAGGAGTAAGCACCACTACTAAGGCTCAAAGATCTAAGCTTAAAAGAAACAAGAAGAATGATAGGATCTTGCCCCCATCTAGTAGTCAAGTGAAGAAGAAAGTAGAAGCCCATCCTAGGAATTTTATTTCTGTTTTGAATAAAAAGAATCATGTAGCTAAACCTAAAGGCTCTGTGGTTGTGCAGCGTTCTAAGCCTAGTGTGAATTCTAACTTGAAATGTTAGAATTGCAATGAATGTATGTTTTCTAGTCGTCATGATTCTTGCCTTATTGACCATGTGAATGAGATGTATGCCTAGAAAAATGGATTAGAATGGAAACCGACTGGGAAAGTGTTAACCCAAGTTGGTTAGATGTGGCGCCCCACTGGTAGAACTTTCACTATAGTAGGAAATACGTGCACTTTGACTAGGATCACTCCCACTAAAGCGAAGAAAGCGTGCCCTTTAACTTGGAGTACCAAGGCTACCAAAACACAAGCGTGTCCTTTAACTAGGAACACCGACACTACTGTAGGAACCAAGTGCCCTTTAAATAGGTCTACTCCCACTGTAGTGCCCGCGAATAATCCAAAACCTAAGAAAGTTGGAACAGTAAAACTTGTTAGTGCTAAAACTCACATTAGAAAACGCAGGAAATCTAAGGGTAACAAACCTGTTAGCAATTCTGATAATATTTTATCTGTATCTGCTAACACTCCGGAACCAATACTTTCCAATGCATTGTCTACTGTTGTTGTTGAAAACAGGTGGTCTAAATTGTTCTTTGGTATTTGGACTCTGGTTGCTCCAAGCATATGACCGGAGATCGCTCTCAGCTCAGAAATTTCGTCAGCAAGTTTCTTGGTACGGTTCGATTTGGAAATGATCATATTGCAAAGATAATGGGTTATGGTGAATATCATATTGGGAATGTTATAATTTCAAGAGTGTATTATGTGGAAGGTCTCGGTCACAACTTATTTTCTGTGGGACAATTTTGTGATGCAAACCTAGAAGTCGCTTTTCGAGAGCGTACCAGCTTCATTCGTAATTTGGAAGGGGTTGATTTATTGAAAGGTACTCGAGGGAATAATTTGTATATTTTGTCTCTACAAGACATGATGGCCGCTTCTCCCGTATGTCTTCTCTCCAGAGCATCGAAGACTAAGTCATGGTTATGGCATCGACGGTTATCTCATCTTAACTTTGACGCAATTAATCATTTGGCGAAAAACGAACTTGTTCGTGGTCTTCCTAAACTTTCATTTCACAAGGATCATTTGTGTTCCGCGTGTACAATGGGGAAAAGCACTAAGAAATCTTACAAACCCAAGATGGAAGACACCAACCAAGAGAAACTTTATCTGTTGCATATGGATCTTTGTGGGCCAATGCGTGTTGAAATTCTTAGTGGTAAAAAGTACATCCTCGTTATTGTGGATGATTACTCTCGGTTTACATGGGTGAAATTTCTTACAACAAAAAATGAGGCACCGAAATTCATCATCGGATTTCTCAAGATGATTCAAGTGCGTCTCAACACTACTGTTCGACGCATTCGTACATATAATGGAACCGAATTTGTGAATCAAATCTTGCGTGATTATTATGAAGAAGTTGGCATATCTCATGAAACATCCGTTGCACGCACTCCACAACAAAACGGTGTCGTTGAAAGGCGAAATCGCACACTTATGGAAGCTGGTCGAACGACGTTAATTTACGCAAAGGCTCCATTTTTTTTATGGGCAGAAGTAGTATCTACAGCAGTGTACACCCAAAACCGGTCACTAATTCGTAAACGCCATGGTAAAACACCTTATGAGCTTCTCCATGGAAAAGTACCAGATTTATCATATCTTCATGTACTTGGTTCTCTTTGCTATCCAAATAATGATGGTGACAATTTGGGAATACTTCAACCAAAGGCTGATATTGGTATTTTCATTGGTTACGCACCCGCAAAGAAGGCATACCGAATCTACAACCGTAACTCTCGCAAGATCCTCGAAACTATGAATGTTGATTTTGATGAGCTGACAGCAATGGCTTCTGAGAAAAGCAGCTCTGAACCCGCACTTCATGAAATGGGACCCAGTAACATTAGTTCTGGTCTTGTCGAAACAACCATACTTCATCATCATTTACACCACCTTCTAGGACTGAATGGGATACGTTGTTTCAACCGTTCTTTGATGAATTCTTTACTCCTCCAAGTATTGTTGCTCCAGAACCTGAAGTAATAGCTCCGGTAACCGAAGTTGTCGCTCCAGCAACCGTTGCACAATCAGATACGTCTGCACCTACAATTGGTCTAGATATACCATCAACAAGTAATTCTCAACCAACACCTGTTTCAACTACCCATGCCATGCCTATTGATGATGAAGAGGATGATGATGATCACGATTTGGAATTCGCTCAAATGCGTGAACTTCCATTCTTTGGTGTACCTATTCCCGACCCTAATCAAGCCAGGTCGTCCACCTCAGAGGAAGCTCCTTCTACAATCTACTCCAATCCACGGATTCGTGAACATGACAACAAGTGGACAAAGGATCATCCTATAGATTCTATTATTGGTGACCCTAATCGTCCGGTATCCACACGAAGTCAGCTAAAAGAAAATGCAATGTTTTGTCATTTTGATGCTTTTCTCACTGAAGTCGAACCTAAGACATGGCAACAAGCTTTTACTCAATCCTGTTGGATAGAAGCTATGCAAGAAGAACTTAACGAATTCATACGTCTTGAAGTTTGGGAACTTGTCCCATGCCCGGATCAAGTGCAATTACTCACTTTGAAATAGGTTTATAAGGTGAAACTCGATGAGTTAGGAGGAATATTGAAGAACAAAGCTAGACTAGTGGCTCGTGGATACAAGCAATTATTGGGCATCGAATTTATGGAATCCTTTGCGTCTGTTGCCCGTTTGGAAGCTATTAGACTATTCCTTGCTTATGCAGCCCACATGAATATGATCGTCTATCAGATGGATGTGAAGACGGCATTTCTTAATGGTGAAATCAAGGAAGAGGTCTATGTTCAACAGCCGGATGGTTTTGTGAATCCTAATTATCCTAATCATGTGTACAAGCTTAAGAAGGCTCTCTATGGGTTGAAGAAAGCTCCACGCGCATGGTATGATCTATTGTCACAATTCCTCATTACGCAAGGCTTCGCTAAAGGCAAGGTGGATCCCACGCTGTTCATTCAGAAACGAGGTAAAGATATGATTATGGTACAAATATATGTTGATGATATTATATTTGCAGCCTCGACCCAAACCTTATCGGACGAATTTGGGACACTCATGTCTTCTAAGTTTAAGATGTCAATGATAGGCAAGGTATCATTCTTCTTAGGTCTTCAGATATCTCAGAGTCCCAGAGGCATCTTTATCAATCAATCCAAGTATGCCCTTGAATCTCTTAAGAAGTATAAGATGGAATCTTGTGATCCCGTGGATACTCCAATGGTGGAACGAACTAAGCTTGATGCAGATCCTCATGGAGTTGCCGTTGATCCGACACTTTATCGTGGAATGATCGGTACCCTTCTGTATATCACAGCTAGTCGACCTGATCTTCAGTTTGCTATATGTATGTGTGCTCGGGATCAAACTCGACCTACTGAGTTACACTTGGCCACTGTGAAACGGATCTTTCGATATCTTAAAGGAACCATTAATCGGGGACTTTGGTATTAGAAGGACTATTCGATTGCGCTAATGGCATATTGCAGATGCGGATCACGCGGGTTGTCAAGATACAAGGCGTAGCACGAGTGGAACTTTGCAACTACTAGGAGATCGACTAATCAGTTGGGCATCGAAAAGGCAGAAAAGCGCTGCAATTTCAAGTACGGAAGCAGAATACATAGCTATGTCCGGTTGCTGTGCTCAAAATCTTTGGATGAGATCGCAATTAACCGACTATGGTCTAGGTTTCAACAAGATTCCGATGTACTGCGACAACAAAAGTGCAATTGCCTTATGCTGCAACAATGTTCAATTCTCCCGGTCGAAGCATATTGACATTCGCTACCACTTCATCAAGGAGCAAGTGGAAAATGGAGTGATCGAGCTTTACTTTGTCTGATCTGAGTAAAATTGGCGGATATTTTCACGAAGGCTTTAGATCGCGCTCGAATTGAATTTTTGGCCGACAAGCTAGGAATGAGAACCTTCTCGCCTGAGACTCTTAAGGAACTAGCAGATGAAGCAAAAGAATAGTGGTGGTAAACTATTCTCCATATCCGTGGTGATCGTTCGTATATATTGTTTATATTTTTATCCACAAAAAAAAATACAAAAATATAAAACCATATAAAAACCATAAAAAATTGAAAAATCTAGAAAAATCCAAAAATATTTTGACTCTATTTTTCAAAGGCATGTCTTTTGGTACGATAATATTTACGGCCTTAGAAATGTTGATTAATATCGACACGACGCCATAAATAGAGTTCGTACAAAAGTTTTAAATATTTCATAAAACATGCCTAGATGGCTTGTAGTAATTTCTGACTGCAACCCGGTTTTCATATTAAAGTCAAGTATTTCTTATGAAAGCTTTGGCTCACAACGGGAATTAATTTTCTCGGGCAAGGTTTACTTTAAAACCTTGTAAGGGATCAAGTTTACTTTATAACTTGGTCTAACACAAATATATGTACGCCTTAGTGCATTTATTTGTTAAAACAAGAGAAGTCTTGTTTTTATGAAGCTATCATCTCTACAACCATATCAATCTACAATTGGTATCTACATACTCGACGATGCGACTACTCAAACGACGACTACATCTCTTTCAATAGAACACGGGTCAACAGTTGAGGGGGAGCAATTGTCAAGCATTCAGAATCTTCAACGCCGAACGTGTCAAGTTCGCAAGTTGGTGTCAAGACAACAATACCAATCGTACACGTGGTGTCAAGAGATGACTTCAGACGTGACGAGGCGACCAACATATGCTGACAAGAACAATTTGATCTTATCATATGCTGTTCTCATCAATCAGGTCCAACCTTGCTAATTCTTTCTAATATGGTGAATATGTGATCATGTTACAAATCGGTATCATATCTCATACATTTGGTATCATGAAGATAAAACGGACTTGCATTTTTCTTCCCAAAACCTTTGTTAAAACTTCATTAAATCAATTGATATTAAAAACATCGATTTGGTTAATATTTTTAATATGGGGGAGAAAATGTGATTTAATATGGAATATTATCACAAATGGTTTGACTTAATGTGCTATCTTATCCCGACATGTGCGAAATGTTTTCGAATATCGTGGCATATGTTAAGGGGGAGCAAAATGGATTTGCATATCAAAAATGGATTTCATGGTGATTTATACTAACCCAAAACCCATTTATTTTATGACGATGAAGATTGTGGTGACATAAGGATGGTAGGATAGGTTAAGTCCTATGATTCTTCCAGAACCGGAGGAATCTTCCCAAGGACATTCAATAGCTAGAAATAGTAGTCCTTAGGAAAGATGGAGAAAGATTGTGAACGTAGCTGAATGCCGACCAAGTACTTAAGTTAACACTGGAACAATCACAACAAGGTGCTAGTTATGACGTATTGGTAAGCATTGAAGGGGTTGAAGAATGAAAAAGAATTGTAAAGATAAAGGGTGTAAAGAAAGAAGCCCTCCTTACAACTTTAGGCAGAAACCGGGTCAACACATATGCTATTGAGATCATTTTAATGATTCTCGATATTGAAGACAGACATCATGGACCCAGTGATGCAATGCACAACCCATCCCAGCTAACTCAGATATCTCTCAAAAGGTATTTGTTTTAATCACACGGAGACAACACATTATCTATTGATTTATTCACTCCGAATAAATTGGTATTGAAAAGGTGGCACTTCTCTCCAGCCTCCGATCACTAAAATCCAAAATGCACGATCGTGTCTAGAGCCATTTGAGATCATCAAATATCACATTAGGACACACTTCCATATTTCCTTGCTTCTTCACACACTGTGAAAAGTAAGAAAGATTTTAAGAGTCCTACGCAAAATCTTCATGATCTTGCCTGAACATCCGAGTAATACGAAAGTATTTACAATGAAGATGGAAATCCTTCTTGAGCGAATATCAAAAAGCTCATGGTAGGTGACTTGTGCGATTCTTTATGAATCAAGCTTGTGATAACTGGAAAGCAACAGTGGTTTAATTCATAAATGAATTTAAACATGTTCCAGGCCTCTACGCAAAATCTCAGTGATCTTGCCAGAACACTCAGAGTGATACCTTAGTGTTCACGGTGATGAGTGGAAATCCTTCTAGTGTTAACCTCAAACAACACTTGGTAGGTAACTTGCAAGATTCTATACGAATCAAGATCGTGACAACTGGAAAGCAACGATGGTGCGATTCTTTAATGAATCAAACTTGTTCCAGGAATCAGAATTGACGGCTTCAATCATGCGGATAATTTTATCCAAATGATTCACTCTTTACGTTCGCAGTCAGCCTTGGACGGTCGAGTAAAGAGAACAGGTTTACCCGCGAAATCTTGTCAAGGAGATTTTTAATTAAATCTACCTGCCACAAGTACGATATTCTATATCGTCCAACGGTCTTCACCGACCGCAGGTAAAATGCTACCGAATTAGAATGAAATGTTCAAAGCCATTTCGTTCGTGTCTACTTATGTTGCGGCATTTGAAGACGGTGGTGTTGCGGAATCCAAGAAGAAGTTGTCCCCACATGCTTATACTTTATGCACTTAATATCTCATCTAATTCAAGAAAGCCTAAAAGTTAAGTCTTCCGCTGTATCGAACTCTGAAGCTTTCAAGAATTACGAAGGTATAAGTATGTGGGACATGGTGTCACGAAGAGGCAAAGATCACAAGTGATGGATGCACGAGATCAAAGTAAGAGATTAATGCTCAAGATTGATATCAAAGATCGCATCAGCATGTTCACCAGAAAAGAAAAAGAAAAGAAAGACGAAGACTACGAGCTCAAGACAAGCATAGTATGCTAGGTTTATTTTATTATTGTAACTTGGGTAACGCCCTTGTTTGGAGTGACCTCCTAATAAGTGTGAAAACACTTATCCTTTTACCACTTATTTCCAATAATAACAAGACCAAAACGTGTGATTTATGTCGTAAAAGTCGGAATTATGCGTGGTTTGTGTTTTTATTGTGTTTTAGGACCAAAATATGAAAAAGGAAGAAAACACGGGCTTTCACGGGCTTTTATTGAAGAAAACGGGAAAAGACGAAGTCAAAAGATCAAGAGTGCAAAAAGAACGGAAGTCCAAGACCTATTCTGAAGATTTATCGAAGAAAAAGTCAAAAGACGGAAGTTTAACGAAGTCGAAGAACTTAAGTCTAATAGAAGAAGAAAATTAAAAGACAAGTTCAAATCCCGAGACGACAAAGACGAAGAATTAAAGTCGAGTCGAGAAAACGTGAAGAAAGGAAGAAAGGAGATGCAACACATGCACTCCTTCCACCTTCCCTATAAATACCCTCCTAATAGTCATTAGGAGGGTGGTTAGATTTTTTAGTTAATTTTTCACTTTTTAGTTTTTAGAGAGAGAAAGTCTTAAACTTTCTCTCACTAGTTCATCTTTTTCTTTTAATCTTTCAAGATTAACTCTTTGTATTGCTTATTTTTATTAATCAAGTTCTATTTTAAGCTTTTATCTCTTAATCTCATTCTACTTTTCTTTGATTTAAGATTGATTTTGGTGCGATTATCATGTGATCCGTGTTGTTCTAATTGATTTCGTGCTTAAAAGTTAATCTTTTGATCATTTTATAAGTTTTCATTTGATTAAGCTTTAAGACTTTTGTGCTTATTGGCTTATTTTTATGATAGCTTATTTTTCTTATTAAAAAGTTTTATTAAAAAGTTTATGTTTTTATTGTTTGATCTAAAAAGTTGCTTGATTTCGAGTTAGATAAGTTGATTAAAGTGCTTATTTGATTCGGTTAAGTATTTGGATTTATAAGTTTTGGATATTAGCTTATTGAACTTAGCTTATTATCTAGCCTTAACAAATCCCTTTAATTTCAGAAAAGGGAGTTTAAATCCCCTTTCCGATCGGGTTTTCCGACCGGTATACCATCATAACAATTTCCCTCAATTTTAGGAAAGGTTGTTACTCCCCTTTCCGATTGGCCCCTTATTCCGACGGCACCCGTCTTCACTTTCCGATTGATCCTATTCCCTTAAAGCCTTCTTCTTCATCCAATATACCTTATCCTTCAAGGTTGAGGAAAGAGAAGCAAAAGAGCAAGGATGATATTCAAGTTTCAAACTTTCTTAAAATGTTTAAACAACTGAATTTTAACATATCCTTTGCCGAGGCTCTCGCTCACATGCCCAAATACGCTAAGATGTTTAAAGATATTCTAAGTGATAAAGAGAAACTCCTTGACATTGCTCAGACCCACCTTAATGAGAATTGCTCCGCAGTGCTCTTACGGCAATTGCCCACCAAACTTGGTGATCCGGGTCGCTTCTTGATTCCTTGCAACTTTCCGGGAGTAGAGAATTGCATGGCCCTAGCCGATCTAGGTGCCAGTATAAACTTAATGCCTTTAAGTGTTTGGAAGCAATTATCTCTCCCGAGCTAGTCCCCACCAAAATGACTTTGGAATTAGCCAACCGTACGGTTGCTTATCCAGTGGGGATAGCCGAAGATGTCTTTGTTGGCGTCGACAAATTCACCTTCCCGGCGGATTTTGTCGTCGTTGACTACGAGATGGATCCCCGTGTTCTATTAATCGTTGGACGTCCATTCCTGAGGACCGGTCGCACTCTCATTGATGTAGCCGCAGGCGAAATAATCATGAGAGTTGGTGACGATAAAATTGTCTTCAACATGGGTAAGATTTCTAAGCAACCTTATTCGTATGAGAGTGTTAATGCTATTGATGTTCTCGATGAGGCTTGTGAAGAACATTTTCATGATGCTTGCAAAAGTACTCTCTCTTCTCTACCCGATGTTGAGACCGTTGCCTCAATTGCTCCAGCATTGACTCCTTTTGGAGAAAGTGACTTGGATGATTTCGAAGCTAGCTTGGGTCCTCTTGATATTAAGTATGATAATTTGTCCACCAATTGGGATGAAGATATTCGTACTATTGAGAGACTTCTCAATGAGGACCCGTTGTCTCCTCCTGCTCCTAAAGAGGTGACTAATGATGATCCATCGTTAGTTTCACCATCTACTGAGAATCCTCCTACTCTTGAGCTTAAGGACCTACCGCCTCATCTTGAGTACGTTTTTCTGGAAGACGACGAGAAGCTACCGGTCATCATCGCAAAGGATCTGAAAGAAGACGAAAAAGCCCGACTTGTCGCTGTGTTGAAGAAGCATAAACGAGCTATCGCTTGGAAAATCTCCGACATCCGCGGAATTGATCCTCACTTCTGCACACATAAAATTCTCATGGAGGACGACTTTAAGCCCACAATTCAAAATCAACGAAGGGTGAATCCTAAAATCCATGAAGTCATCAAAAAAGAGGTTATCAAACTTCTTGATGCGGGTATGATTTACCCTATTTCGGATTCACCATGGGTTAGTCCAGTCCATTGTGTGCCTAAGAAGGGCGGAATCACTGTTGTGCCCAATGCAAACAACGAGTTAATTCCTACCCGTCTCGTTACTGGGTGGAGAGTTTGTATAGACTACCGCAAACTCAATGATGCCACGAGAAAGGATCATTTCCCTCTACCTTTTATGGACCAAATGCTTGAACGTTTAGCGGGTAATGAATATTACTGCTTTCTTGATGGTTTCTCGGGTTATTTTCAAATACCCATCGATCCCCAAGATCAAGAGAAGACAACATTCACTTGTCCCTATGGCACCTTTGCTTATAAACGAATGCCTTTTGGCTTATGCAATGCCCCCGGGACTTTCCAAAGGTGCATGTTGGCTATCTTCCATGACATGGTTGAACAAACCATGGAAGTCTTCATGGATGATTTCTCGGTCTTCGGGGATTCCTTCTCTTCTTGCCTTGCCAATTTGGAACGTATGCTTAAGCGGTGCGAAGACACTCGCCTTGTTCTAAATTGGGAAAAATGCCATTTTATGGTAAAAGAAGGCATTGTGCTAGGACACAAAATCTCTAACGCCGGTCTTGAAGTCGACCGTGCTAAAGTAGATGTCATAGCCAAATTACCTCCACCTTCAACCGTGAAGGGTGTGAGAAGTTTTCTGGGTCATGTGGGCTTCTATCGTAGATTCATTCAGGATTTCTCTAAAATCGCTCGCCCGATGACCCACCTCTTGGAAAAAGATACTCCTTTTCTCTTTTCTAAAGAGTGTCTCGAAGCCTTCAATCTTCTTAAGGATAAGCTAACTAAGGCACCGGTCTTGGTTACCCCTAATTGGGAGCTGCCTTTTGAACTGATGTGCGATGCTAGCGACTTTGCTATTGGTGCGGTTTTGGGCCAACGAGTGAATAAACACTTCCAACCAATCCACTACGCTAGCAAAACAATGACAGGGGCTCAATTGCATTATACGACAACCGAAAAAGAGCTTTTAGCTGTTGTCTATGCTTTTGAGAAATTTCGCCCCTATCTTGTTTTATCCACCACCATCGTATACACGGACCATTCCGCGTTGAAGTACTTGATGACAAAGAACGATTCTAAGCCAAGACTTCTTCGCTGGGTTTTGCTCCTTCAAGAATTCAACATTGAAATTCGTGACAAGAAGGGTGCCGAAAACCTGGCCGCGGATCATCTGAGCAGACTTGAGGATCCATATCAGGGGGATCATCCGAACAAAGAGATCAACGACTCTTTCCCCCTTGAGACCTTAATGTCTATAAATCTCAATCTTGATGGCACCCCGTGGTTTGCAGACATTGCAAACTACTTAGCGGGTGGTATTCTCATCCAAGGGTTAACATCCCAACAAAAGAAGAAGTTCTTGAACGATGTTAAGACTTACTTTTGGGATGACCCTTATCTATTCAAACAGTGTGCTGATCTGCTTATTCGTCGATGTGTTGACGGACCGGCAGCTTTCGATATCCTCCAAGCTTGCCACAAAGGACCCACCGGTGGTCACTTTGGTCCCAACTACACCGCTAAGAAAGTGTTTGATTCAGGATTCTACTGGCCCACCATTTATCGTGACGCTCACGAAATGGTTAAGCATTGTGATGCTTGCCAACGTCAAGGCAAGATCACACATAAGGATGAGATGCCTCAAAATTTCATACAGGAATGTGAAATCTTTGATGTATGGGGCATCGACTTTATGGGGCCATTTCCATCATCCAAAGGGAACAAGTACATCCTCCTCGCTATCGACTACGTCTCTAAATGGGTTGAAGCTAAGGCTCTTCCTACGAATGATGCGAGGGTGGTTGTGAACTTTTTGAAGCAGCTTTTCGCTTGATTTGGCGTTCCTCGTGCTATCATCAGTGACCGCGGGACTCATTTTTGCAACGATCAATTTGCAAGAGTCATGGCAAAGTATGGTGTCAATCACCGTCTTTCCACCGCCTATCATCCCCAAACCAATGGGCAAGCCGAAATTTCCAATCGTGGCTTGAAGAGAATTTTGGAGCGTACTGTGGGAGAGCATCGTGCCGCGTGGGCCGATAAGTTAGATGATGCTCTGTGGGCTTTTCGTACTGCCTACAAGACCCCGATCGGTTGTACACCTTATCATCTTGTGTACGGGAAAGCCTGCCACCTACCCATCGAGTTGGAACACAAGGCGCACTGGGCCTTGAAGTGGGCTAACTTCGACATCATCAAAGCCAGTGATCATCGCAAGGTTCAACTCAACGAGCTAAATGAACTGAGGAATGAAGCTTATGAGAACTCGCTGATTTACAAAGAGAAGACGAAGATTATCCACGATGCTAAAATCAAGAACCGAGAGTTCCACGTTGGTGATCAAGTCTTACTCTTTAACTCTCGGTTGAAGATCTTCTCTGGCAAGTTGAAGAGCCGCTGGTCTGGTCCATTCACCGTCGCCAAAGTCTTTCCGTATGGGACCATTGAGCTTTCTCAGCCGAATGGGCCCAATTTCAAGGTGAATGGCCAGCGTCTGAAGCTGTACTTTGGTGAGGACATCTCTCAAGAGATGATTCCATCCCTCACCACGTTCCCCATGAACTAAAATTGGGTCGAGTCAGGCTCATGACTCGGTAAACAAAAACAAGCGCTTCTCGGGAGGCAACCCGTGTTCTATCCTTTACTGCTTTCATAATAAGTGTAGGGGGACCCCCGCATATGTTTGTTGTCTTGTTTCTTGTGCTGTGCAGGGATTAAAGCTTCAGAGAGCATCTTGATAACTTTTGACGAACCGTGATACCGTGTTTTCCATCTTCCCGGTTCTATCCCAAACTCTTGTGATTCAATATTTCATATTCTATATGATCACATTGAATTCACTTTAGTTGTCCTTTCCTTAGCAAGATCTAAACAAAGTGCACAATGTCATAAGTGTAGGGGAGTTTACTCCCACATGCTTAAACATTGAGGACAATGTTTATCTCAAGTGTAGGGGGGGACTTCTATCGAAGTAAGTGGTCTTTTCCATGAATTTGCCCTCATTTTAACCGGAAAATCTAATTTTTCGACATTTTTCAAAATTTTTAATCTATTTTGGCCTAGTTGTATAGTTGTATTTGCCTTTGTTATGTTTCCTTTGCTAGAATAAATTTTTAATAAAGTGGTTTTAGATTTTTCTTAGTCGTGAACATTTTGACTCAACCCGAGTTTACTTATCTAAGTTTACTCTAGCTAGTATCCTTAACGTGTTTAAGTCAAGTTTTGCTAGGCTTTTATATAGGGAGCTATAAAACGCGAAAGTCTTAACTCTCACGGGTTAAGAACAAGAACTTTTCGCAAGTTCCTATAATTGATCCTAGAGAGTCGTTTATCAAGGGAACTTTAAAATGCGATTTCTAAACTTGAAAAAGTCCAAGAATTTGCAAGATCCTATAGGCGACTCGAAAACCCAAAACTTTGATTTAATAGGCTAAGCATCCACGAGTCTCATTCCTTGAGATTTTAAACTGTGGAGAACGAGAGATGATAGAGTCAATTATAAGTTCGGTATTCTTTCGTGAATTTATGTGAGTTAATTATGAGCCTATTCTCCCTCCGCTTGTTAATAAATTAATCTGCTAATAAATAAGGTTGTACGATTTAAAAGGTTACTTAGCTTTTAGCCCCATATCGTTTAAAAGTTGCTCGGTAATGACGAGAGTTCATAGCCAAGGCATAACTTATGAAGCGGGGCGCGAAGATTGGCGAGTCCAAAAAGGCCCTAACAAGGCATGAGGGCTACATTTTGTTGCTAAAGATCCAAAAGTGACGTGAAGAATCATTTATCAAAAATCAATATGAAGGATCGAGACACACGACGAAAAGCAAGAACTCCCCAAAAGTCATGGAGAAGTCTATCCGAAAAGACCCTAACAAGGTATGAGGATAAATAGATCCAAGTCCTAAAAGGAGGCGGATCGTTGTATATCAAAGTCCAAAATAAAGATTGGAGAAAAATGAAGAAGTCGTGGTCCAAAGATGAAGAATCTCTCAAAAACTTCAAGTGAAGAAATTCCTATTATGAAGAGAAGACCATAATTTCAAGAACGTCTCTCGAAGATTCGAAGTATGAAGTCGCTGCCAAATATCGGCCCGAGAAAGGTCTCAAATCGCGAACCAAGTTATGCCAAGATATGAACTTTCTGATATCCCGAGAAGCAGTTTTAAAAGATTTGGTCCTTTAGCTAACTATTGATTAAAGCGTTCACCTTATTTTCGAACTAAATAACTATCGAAATAAGTCAAACAATGCATCCTCGTGATCATTCAAGACAAAAATAAAATATAAGAGATACACCTAGGAATAAGGGAGTCTAAGTGAATAATTGGCCCACATGAGTTTGTGATAGTTTGCTAACTTATAATAACAATGATCTCGTTTTTAAGCTTGGTATGGGGAACGTGAAACTTGAGGATGATAAATGTTCATGGCCGCCAAAACCCAATGTAAGTTTTTAATTTTTTTACTTATTTCTATCTTTTATGTTTAGTATTTAATAAAGGCCAAAGTGGGTTATTTATGATGGAAAATGTAAACCGTGCTTTAAAACTAATGCATTGCATGAGGGCATTGCAATGGTCACCTCCCTTAGGGGGAGATTGTTGGCAATACGTTTTTACGTATTTAGGAAGATTCGGTCACTCCGACAATATATTAAGTTGTAGCTCGTAGTCTAGATATCTTACATTAAGTAAACAAGGAAAGGCCTAGTTCATGTTATGTATGGACGGCCCAAATGCAAGCCCAAGCCCATCTTATGGGCTTGGTATATAAACCCTCTCCTTAGATGGAGAGGGTAGTGTGGTTCTTCATTTTTACACATAGTAGAAAAGTGTTTTTCTTTCACTTTCTCTCTCTAAGTGTGTGTGTTCTCACCATCTCTCTATCTCTTTCTCTCTCTAAAACATAAGCAAGATTTACATATCCTACAATTTTGACTCAACCCAAGTTTACTTATCCAAGTTTACTCTAGCTAGTATCCTTAACCATATGGACCTTAATTGGTTTATTAGGCTAAGCATCCACGAGTCTCATTCCTTGAGATTTTAAATTGTGGAGAACGAGAGATGATAGAGTTGATAATAAGTTTAAGGGTTAATTCTTATTTAAATGAGTTTTTGTGGCTCTTTCTTCCCGCTTGTATATTTAATTGCTTAATAAATGAGGATTTTTGCGGTGTAGATTCGATATCTTAGCTCTTAGCCAAATATTTTATCTCATTGTAATTAAAGCATGAACACATTGAGGGTGCCAGCGTTATGGACTTCCGACTAAGGTGGCTCATAACCACTAAGTAGGAGGTATTCAGACCATGGGACCGCGGAATTTGGCCTACTATATATATCATAAATAAAGAAAGAATAAGATTAAAACATGACCTCAAGGAGCCTTAGGGTGTGGGGCATGTAGCACGAACCTTGTCATTAGAGCCTTAGGGTGTATGGCATGGTAAGTGTTGAATAAAAATTGATCAAAAAAATCAATTCCCTTGTTTATCGTTCAAGGAGCCTTAGGGTGTGGACAATAGATGAGGAACATTTTTACATCTTAAAGAGCCTAAGGATATATGATGTGAACTTGCTAAACTCCACATAAAGTCAACATGACTTTGGAGGAATAATTAATAAGTAGTACTATTGGCCAAATTTTGGATCCGGGAATTTATTCCCCAAATCGTGTTAAATCATCCTTGACGTGGGCTTACTTTAGTGACAACGTTTTTGAGGACGAGGTTAGGTTTTGAGTGTCGGGTTTGCACCGTTTTACCTTCATTTTTAGACTAATAATTATCAAATAAGTCAAATGAGCCTACGGGTGAATGACTCTTCTTAAAAGCTAGAGATACAACTTAGGAATTGGAGAGAGTATTACACAATTGTCTTATATAAGTGGTTTTAACTTGAGGACTTATGGTAAACAATGATCTCGTTTTTAAGCTTGGTATGGGGAACGTGAAACTTGAGGGTGATTAATATTCATGACACCATAGCCCTAATTTAAGTGTTAGATTTCTTTACGAGTTTCTTCCATCAAATAATTTCCAAGTTAATAAATTGTTATAACTTTTGTTTCCTTTAAAGTTTTTATCTTTTCATCGTAGTAGTAATAGTATATCTTAATAAAGGCCAAGATGGGTTAATTATGAAAAAAATGTAACTTTATGCTTTAAAACTATGCATTGCATGGGGTCATTGCAATGGTCAAGTGTAGGGGATTTAATAAGTGTGTAAACACTAATCCCTGTGCCACTAAAATCAAGGAAAAACAAGACCTAATCATGTGTTTAATATCGTAAAAGTCGGAATTACGCGTGGTTTTGTGTTTTTGTGTGAAATAGGTACAAAAGATCAAAAGAAGAAAACATGGGATTTCACGGTCAAATGTTGAAGAAAAGTCCAAGAAAGAGACGAAGACAAAGTCAAAGAACTAAAAGTGTGCCAAAGATCACGAAAACCGGAAAATTCGACACGAGTTCAAAGAAAAGATCATCAAAGCCAAATCGAGCTCGTTTTTAGTGGATTTAATCTTTTATGGAGTTTAAGGGGCTTGTGGGTCCCACATTTGGGAAAATGGGCTAAAAGCCCATTTGGAAAGTTGTATTATGTGCTTAAATGGATAAAGCCCAAAATAAGCCCAAAAGTAACAAAATAAAAGACGGATAAAGTTTATTGGGCTTCTAGCCCATGTTTGAAAGTAAGACGGATCAAGGCCCAAGGAAAAAGAAGAGATGAAATTTTGATAAACGAACTTACCAGTCAACATTTACTCACCCTTGGTCAACCCTCACACTCCCTCACACGTTTATTTAATTTACCCACCCACACACTTATTTTACTTCATTACTTCCAGTGTTCACCCTTTCATCTCTCTCCCACACCTAAAATAACGTAGACACTACCTTTTTACCCAATCTCAAAACCCTAATCCACCTATTCAACAAAATTACCCAATAACTTTTGGGGGTTTTACTTGATACGTGTGATTCACACGAAGGGGATTAATTCCCCCTTAATTTAGGAAGAACACGATGTGGTCCTCATCTACGTGGCACCCTTCCCTCTTTTGATTGGCTGTGACAGCACCAATACACCAATCCACCAATAAAAATGGGCCACCTCAGAATTCAACAAACACAACTAGCACAAATCGTGCCATGATGGCGATCCGTGTGACCCCTAGATGATTCTCAACCGTTAGATTGAAGAAATGAAGAAAGAGAGAGAAGAAAGATGCATTGGACGACCTAGATTGCAAGACTTGCTCACCAAGTTCATCAAGAAGGTTTTTAGGGTTTTCCTATAAAAACCCCTCATTCTGTAATGTTAAGGAGTGCCAATTTTTATTTTTTATTTTTTTATGCAAATTAGTTTTTAGGTAAATTGTATTTTCAATTTTTCAGTATTGTAATGATTTTTAATTATTAATGAAATTTATTTAAGTTTAATTAATTTCGTATCTTGTTTCTTTCTGATTAAAGTTCGTTTGATTGCAATTTAGTCTTAAAATATTTTGTTATAATAATTAAAATATTATTTAAGCAAAAAAAATCTTGGTAAATAAATTTCCCCTACTGGGAAGTTTTTATCAAATACTGTTCAAAGATATAGCTTTTGGTTCGAGATTCGGTGATGATTGGGCAAGTGGTGTTGACGATTAATGGTGGTTTCGACTTAGTTTCATAGACGGCTCAGCGCCTCGTCTACTACTCAACGGTCTCATCACCAGGTGCTCAATCTTCTTTCATTTTATATGTTTTAGATTTATTAGGATTATTTGATATTTGTTATGCTTATGTTTGAGTTTGTTTGAGTTTGCTTATCTTTGATGTTTATTTTTTTTTATATCTCAGTTTGGGTTTTGTGAGGATATTTAGCTTTAAGGTTTTATCTGATAAGAGTTTTAGTGAGTTTGATTTGAGTTTTCACTGTTTATTTGTTTGTTATTTGATTAGTCTGATTTATAAGTACTTTTGATAGATAATAGTTTGCGGAATCCATTTGTGTTTGTTTGAGCTTTGCTTTAGTCCGAGTTTCATTTATTGAAATTGGTTTTGAATCTGCTAGTTTGCTTGTCAGTTTTATGTTTAGATTTGCTTATTCTTGAGTTTTAGATTTATTTGCTTATTTTTGTTAAGTCTAATTGTTTATTTAGTTTTTTTTAACTGCTTATTTAGATTTTCCTTTTATAGTGGTAGCTTATTTGCTTACTTTCAATTTTAGTTTATCTGCTTATTTAGTTTTCTACTGCTTATTTGGTTTATTTTTATATCTGCTTTTGATTTGGTTTGGTTCGGTTGCTTATTTGGTCTATCTGCTTATTTACTTATCTTACTGTTTCGTTGAGTAGCTGATTATATCTGTATTAAGTTAAGACCCATTTGGTCTGAGTGATTTTATCTGACGAAAATTCAACAATTCCAAAAAAAAATATTCGTCTGGTCCGGGACTCGAACCCTTGACCTTCAATTTAACCACCATACGACATAACCAACTCCTCTAGGCTTTTATTTGTGTTTAACTTTAGACTTTTTAATTAATATAGGTCTTTTAGTGCTGTCAGTTTATTTAACTAGTTTAAATTCATGTTTTTGTTAGTTAAATTTTAATAAAAAGTTTTTTATAAGTTTTAATTTATAAAGTTTAAAAAAAATAAACAAAATAAATATTTTTATTACTTTTAGAATTTTAAAATTGTTTTTCTAGATTAGTATTTTTAATTTAGTTTCACATAAAATTAGTTTTAAATTTTATTTAAATTCAAAATAGTTTTAAATTAGTTTAATTAATTTTGTTTAGTTTCAAATTAGTTTTTATTTAAATTAGTTTATGATTTTTAAATAGTTTTGTTTAAACTAGTTTATTTAAGTTTTAAAAATTTTAATAGTATAAAAGTATTTACTTTTAAATTACATATTGTCTTTTTAATTAGATTAAATAGTTTTTAGTTTTAAAATACCTAAAAGAGTTTTATTTACCAAGAACAATTAATCCACGTTAAGTCCGATATCAATTCGAGTGAGTCGAGGAAACGAACTTAATTGCACTAAAAAAAATACCAACATTAGTTAGGATTAGTCTACCCCTAATCATGTTTCTGGAAGAGATTAGGTCTTAATTCACAAGGTTTAAGAAATACCCAAATCGGGTTATGAACATGATGAACACATGTTTTGATCTTGTTTGGGTTTAAATGGGGGTGTTTAGCGCCAGATTAATACTTAATTAACTTTTGAAAAGTTAATAATTATTAAACGGGTGAGTGGATGGTGATGTGGAAGCAGGGAGTGTTTTGATTGGTTGTGAGGGTGAGTGGGACACGTGTTGGAGGGTAATAGGTCTAGGTAAGTTTCCTTGTCTGCCAGCTTTAACCCCTCCTTTCTTCTTTTCTTATCACTTGTGTTTAAACTTGCAAAATCAGAATTCCCTTTGTTATCCAAGTTTCAGTTTTCACACTTTTGCCCCAGAAAGTTTGACAAAGTATTTTTAGGGGTATTTCTAGCCATTTCTTGATACTTGAAGGGCTATTTTGGCATTTTCTTCAAACTTTATGGTCTTGACTTGTATAATTGACTTCTTGGAGGACTAATATTGACAAGTCTTCATTTTTGAGGGACCATTTTTGCCAATTCTTCAAGATGGAGGGTCTTTTTTGAAAATTTGACAAACTTTAAGGACCAAACTTGTAATTATTAATATATAAGGGTTTAAAGTGTCAATTCTTCAATATTGGAGGACCCTTCTTGTACAATCTTCAATTCTTCAAGGGTTATTCTTGGAAAATCAACACTTGGGTCCGGTTCATTGTGCGGCTTCTTTTCCCGTGTTCGTTTTTCTTTCATTCTTGTGGTCTTTTGTGATTTTCTCAATATCCGTACCTAAAATAAACATGTAACAAACACAAGCATATATTTGGCATATTTCATGATTTTTAATGCATTTTAAGCCCATTTTGGACGATGAGACTATGTATAAAAGCAGTCTCATCATTTATACCGATCATTCATCATCTATCATCAATTTTCGTTATCTATCACCAATCAGTCATAATATAGTTCATCCTCTATAGTTCATCCTCATCATCGATCCTTCATCATAATCATTATAATTGTTCATTAATCATTCTGAATCATCTTGAGTTAGCTAATTACTTTCGATTTGAATCAACCTGTTATTTCATATTCAGAAAGTGGTAATGTTTATGCATCTGGATACGATGCTAGTGCTTTTTTTTATGTTAACAAGTTATGATTGTAAGTTTTTATTTCGAATTTTGTTGCTTATTATAGTGTAAGTGTCGGCGTATAGTCTGGAATGGGCCCGGTCCGACAGGTCTGTGACCCACACCTTACTTATCTTACAAGAAACTCTAGCACTATATATAGAGGGTTAGAGCCTCCTACTCTACTTTGATAACCCGAACCCGAGGTCATTATTTAATATTATTTTACGAATAAATTTGAAATTTTTGATGAGTTTGAATGATATGACAGTTGATGGTTTAATTTAAAACCGATGTTGGAAGCCTTATTTTTACCTTTTTTACTAATTGCGAGGATTATTAGTGATTACGATATCGACCGATGCCCGAGATTTTACGTTTTATTATTTGTTGTTTCGATGTTTATATTTTTGACGTTTTTATTTTTAATTGCGTATTAAGTCGCGCTGGAACTATATTTATATCATATTTGAGTGCGTTTTAATTTCTGAGAAGTATTTTTACGAAACCCGAGTCTCGTAAATATTTTCAAAATTGACAATATACATATTCTACCCTTTAAACTATTTAATTGCATTTTGGTCCAAAACTATGCACAATTGGCAAAAACCAACCCTCCAACCCCACTATATAAGGATTTTCCACTATCTCCAACACATAGAAAAATGGTTAAGGAAAGATCAACCACACCTCCTCTCTTTCTTGTTCTTGCCGTCCACACTACAACACCAAAACACAATGATTCTATGATTTTTACTTTAAATCAATAAAAACAAATCAATATCACATGTTGGAAATTTGATTAGGATCAGTTTAGTATAATTTTTATGAACATGCACCAACTTTTAAAATTTTGATATGATCCATGGTGGTTTCATCTATTTTCATGAAATATACATGTTGTTAGTGTTGTTATATTTAATTTTTGAGTATTACATGTTTAAATTTTTGAAAGGATTATTTTTGAATGATCATATAAGGGTGTTAAGGATTAGATAAATTGTTTAGGATGATATTAGGGTGATATTAGGATAGGAGATTGAGTAAAATTGGTCAAAAAGTTGATCTTGTATGATTTTTAAACATATGTTTTAGATCAGTGGGTTCAAGGCAATTTTTGGGGATTTTACTGTTTGAAATTGGTTAAACTAATAGGATAGGGTTGTAGAGAATTCGATTAGGTTCGATTTGATATAAAGTAGAGCTTCTAGCTCCAAACGAGCGAGAAATTATGATAGTTTGATTATTTGTGTACTAGGAGACGAGTATCGGCACAATATATAGTTGTTGTCGATATTTGGATCGAATCTCGGGGACTATAGAATGAGTTTTTGTTAATGAAATAATGCCTAAAAACGTTACTTGCATTTTTCGGTCTCGCTTAGTTTTGATTACGACAATATGTAAAAACAAGCATTTACGAAAACAACGAAAAACGAATTCTTGAGTTCAAGTATTTTTCATTTTACCCATTTTCACTTAAGGTATGAATAAACAAGTACTAACCTTAATCAAGTGATCAAGTGATTTAATCTTTTCTTAAAACTCACCTTTTATTAAGTGTGACAAGTTTTTTATTAAACTTTCTTTTTAAGAAAATATTTTATTAAATTAAATATTTGAAAATTTGAAAATGGCATATTCTTTTTTGATTTGGAATATTCTTTCAGGATATTTTATAATCAGATAAGACCTCCACCACTAAAGGACAAAAAGAGAATGGAGTCTACTCCGGCGGTTCCCTAGTGCCTAGGCGGTTCCTTATCGATAAGGTACCACCGACTGAGATAAGGAACCGCGGGCAGATATAGCCGTTGGCCCTTTGTCCTATAAATGGTAGACCATTGTCAGATTTTCTCTTCACCTCTTTTGCACATAAATTTCCAGATTCAAACATACATCTTAAATCACTCAAATACTTGATCATTTGATTGATTACTACTTGTTTAGAAGTGAATCTATCCTATCCATCCCTTCCTCTTCAAGTGCAAAGAGAAGAACACTATCCTTGTGAAGTGCTGAGTCCACCACCAAAGATCCTTTGAAGATCAAATTTTATACTTTTGTTGTTGTGTCATAGTTGTGAAGATCCAAGTAGTTGTGTCTATCTGGAAGTTGTGTATGTACTAAGTATAGTTGTGTAGATTGGTCCTAGCTACGATTAGGGCTCGACTTTTAGCTTAGAGTCAGAAATTGGTTAAGCAACCTGTAAGGTTTCCTCCACCATAAGGAGCTTGTTGTGTAGTGAACTCTCGAGTAAGGAGTACTCTAGGAGTGGAGTAGGAACGAGGAGTGAGCTTCGTTGCCGAACCACTATAAATCCTTGGTGTTTGGTTTGATCTTTCTTTACCCTTAACTCTTTACATTCTTTATTCTTTGTGCATATACATTAGTTAGTATTAGTTTAGTTACACTATCATTGTTTATATTGTGCATAAGAAGATTTCACATATTTCCTCAAGCCTAAGTTTTTGAAAAAGGAGTTTTTGAAAACCATCTTTTAACAAGTAAATATAAAAAACTATTCAACCCCCCTTCTAGTTTCTACAATTGGTATCAGAGCGAGGTTGCTCAAGAATTTTTAAAGTATATTGTATTTTAAAACTTGAATCGATCTATGGATTCCAACAAGTACCTAGAAGGGCAATCTATGCAAAGACCACCACTTTTTGAAACCGATAGTTTTATTTATTGGAAAAATAAATTTGAGACTTATGTGAAATCAAAAGACTTAGATCTTTGGCATGTTATTACCAATGGTGATTTTTTACATTATCAATTTAATGAAGTTTCTAAAACTAAAGAATTGGTCACTTTTGACAAAGCTAATGATGATACTAAAAAGAAACTTTCGAAAAATAATGAGGCTAAAATGGTGATTTATAATGCTTTACCTAAGAAAGAGTATGAAAGGATTTTTATGTGTGAAACCGCTAAAGATATTTGGAACACTCTTTTAGTAACCCACCAAGGTAATAGCCAAGTCAAAGGAAGCAAAATCGATCTTCTTGTCCAACAATATGAACAATTTTCCATCTTAGAAGATGAAACTATTGATAGTGCTTTTGCAAGATTTAACACTACTATTACTAGTCTAAAAGCACTTGATGAAGGTTTTTCTAGCAAGAGCAATGTTAGGAAGTTTCTAAGGGCCTTACATCCGAAGTGGAGAGCAAAAGTCACGACGATTAAAGAATCGAAAGATCTCTCAACTTTATCACTCGATGAACTCATAGGCAACTTGAAGGTTCATGAGATGATAATTTTGAAGGACTCCGAATTGGTAAAAACCAAGAGTGAAAGGAAGTCTCTTGCACTCAAAGCCAAGAAGGCACAAAGCGATCATGATAGTTCCTCGGATAGCGATGACGAGGAGCATGCATTGGCGGTGAAAAATTTCAAGAAGTTATTCGAAAGACGAGGTCAACACGTGAGGCAACCCAACAATGACAATAAACCATTCTCAAAGAATCGGTTTGCCAAGAACGAAAAAGGTGATAGGAATTGCTTTAGACGTGGTGATCCAAATCATTTCATTGGTGATTGTCCAAAGCCTTCACGCGATAAGAATCACACGACATTCGTTAGCGGTTCTTGGAGCGATAATAGTGAAGATGTTGATGACAACCCCAAAGAGGAGAAATGTCTTATGGCTCATACTTTTAAAGTGGTATATTCCGAAACCGAATATTATAGCAATGATAGCTCCACCTTAGATGATATTGCATTAGAAGGCCAATATGATAATTTACATAAACTTAGCCTTAAATTCATAGAAAAGAACAAAACCTTAAAATCAACCAAAAGTAAGCTTGAAAATGAGATCAATGAACTTAGGGAGAAATTAGCCAAGCTTGAGAAAAATAAAGAAGTTGATTTAGGTTGCTAAAGTTGTGAGAAACTTAGATTAGAGAATGAAGATCTCAAGAGCACCTCCATTAAATTAGAAAAGTTCATGAAAGGTACTAGTACTCTTGATGATATGTTAAACAAATAAATTCATTCTAAGGAAAGACTTGGTATAGGTTTTAACTCAAATGAAGCATCCACCAGTGAACCTAAACAAGTTAGATTTTCAGAAAAACTGTCTGCTGTACGCGGTCCCAGATTGTATGGGGCGGTTCCTTATCACTATGGAACCGCCGCCCTAGATAAGGAACCACGGCCAGAAAGAGTTTTTGCTGAAAATCTTGAACTTTCTGAAAAGTCAAATTTAGGTGAACAACCAAAGCATCTTATTGTTAACAAGGTCAAATTACCCATACTTGACAACAATGTCGTTGATAAGTTCTATAAGCCCTTGAGTAAACCTCTAATGGGAAATAGAAGTTTATCAAGACCATCCTCTACTCCACCAAGAGTACGTAATGAGTCTAGGCCTAGAAGTAGAACGACAACACCTAGAAGAGATAGTCAAAACAATTCACGACCTAGAAGTAAAACTCCAACACCTAGAAGAAATGACCACAACTCTAAACCAAGATCAAATACACCTAGGAGAAATAATGATCAACAAAATGGTTATATGAATTATTATCCTCCTCTTTTTGTTCCCCATGGGGAACCCCTCCTCCATTCATGCATCCCAACCAAATGCAAGGGATGTTCGGAACTAACAATTTTGGACCCATGAGATATTGGGGACCAAATGTTTTATCGTGTGTGTTGTTACCTAGATATGCTTGGGAATTTATTTGGAACCCGATGAGTGGATTAATGATAGTGGTTGTTCTAAACACATGACGGGTAATGGAAGTTTGTTCTCGCGCTACAAAGCATATGATGGCGGTAACGTCACATTCGCTAGTAGTCTACGTGGTAATATCATTGGCAAAGATACGGTTTCTCTTGACTCCATGACCATTGAAAATTTTGAGCACGTAGATAATTTAGGGTTTAACCTTTTAAGTATAGGTCAAATTTGTGACAATAAGGGTAAGGTTATCTTTTTGGAACATGACAGTGAAATCGTAAAAGATGGAAAGGTCATTGGAAAAGGTGTTAGAAAGCATGGGCTTTATGTCATGAAGGTAAATAAGAAGTCAAAAGATAACATATGTCTTGCGACTATAGATGATAGTTATACTCTTTGGCATAGAAGATTAGGTCACGCTAATATGCGTTTAATTCAATCTTTAGTCTCTAAGGAGTTGGTAAGACACCTCCCCAAGATGAAGTTTGATAGTCACTTTTGTGACGCTTGCAAAGTCGGAAAGCAAGTTCACTCAAGTCACAAAGCCAAGAATTTGGTTTCAACCTCTCGGTGCTTAGAGCTCCTACATATGGATCTCTTGGGACCTTCCGCCATACGGAGTTTTGGAGGTAACCTTTATACCCTAGTTATAGTTGACGACTATTCTAGATTCACTTGGACTAGATTTTTGGCATCTAAGAATGAAGCTTTCGATCATTTCGAAATCTTTAGTCGAAGAATTCAAAATCAACTAGGATGTCCAATTGTCTCTATTAGGACGGATCATGGTAGGGAATTTGATAATGAAGTGCAATTTGGTGCATTTTGTGAAGCTCATGGTATTACCCATAACTTCTCAGCTCCTCGCACTCCACAATCAAATGGGGTAGTTGAAAGGAAGAATAGGACCATCCAAGAGATGAGTAGGACGATGTTAAACGAGCAATCCTTGCCTCAAAAGTTTTGGTGCAATGCCGTTGACACATCGACTTATATTCTCAACCGAATTCTTATTCGACCTTTCCTAGGAAAGACCCCCTATGAGATTCTTAAAGGTAAGAAACCCTCATTGGAATACTTTAGGGTGTTTGGAAGAAAGTGCTTTATCCTCAACACCAAAGACTACCTTACCAAGTTCGACCCAAAGTCTTACGAAGGTATCTTTTTAGGTTATTCCCAAACTAGCAAAGCCTACATAGTCCTCAATAGAACCTCAGGCGTAATTGAAGAATCACTTAACGTGACTTTTGATGAAACCCCTCCTTTACCCAAGACACCACCATTGGTTGATGATTACTTGGATGAAATAGAAGTAGTTAAAGCCAAAGAGGTTAGAAAAATAGGAGTTGAAGACCTTAGTGTTGAAAAGGAAGTAAACATTAAGGAGTCTAAGGATCATACTCTCAATAATATCAATGGTAACTTAAATCAAAGGACCCTAAGATCTCAAGTCCAAAACAAAAGAAACTTCTTTTGTTTCGTCTCCTTGATTGAACTAAAGAATGTTAAAGAAGCTTTGACGGATGAGAGTTGGGTCATTGAGATGCAAGAATAATTGACTCAATTTGTTGCTAATGATGTTTGGGAACTTGTTCCTCCACCTAGAAGTTCTACCATTATAGGAACCAAATGAGCCTATAGGAATAAGTTAGATGAGAATGGTGTTGTGTCTCGTAACAAGGCTAGACTTGTAGCTCAAGGCTATAATCAATAAGAAGGGATTGATTATGACGAGACATATGCACCGGTAGCAAGATTAGAATCCATTAGAATCCTTTTAGCCTACGCTTGTGCCTTAGACTTTAAGCTTTAATAAATGGATGTAAAGAGTGCGTTTCTTAACGGTTTGATCAATGAGGAGGTATATGTGGCTCAACCTCCCGGCTTCATTGATTTTGAGAAACCGAATCATGTTTACAAGCTTAAAAAGGCACTTTATGGTCTTAAACAAGCACCTAAAGCTTGGTATGATAGACTTAAAGCATTTATTGTTAAACACGAGTATAACATGGGGATGGTAGACAACACGCTCTTTACAAAAAAGAAAGGTTCTCACCTCATAATCGTGCAAATATATGTTGATGACATTATATTTGGCTCAACTTGTCAAGAATTGTGTGATGACTTTGCCAAAATCATGCATGATGAGTTTGAAATGAGTATGATGGGAGAACTTAACTTCTTTTTAGGACTCCAAATTAAACAAATGGACGATGGTATTTTCTTTAGTCAATCTAAGTATGCTAAAGAAATGCTAAAGAAATTTGGATTAGAAGAATCTAGACCAATGAAGACCCCAATGGCCTCGGATACTAAACTTACCGTAGATGATGATTGTGAGTCGGTAGACAACACCAAATATAGAGGTATGATTGGTAGTTTGTTGTACCTAACAGCAAGTCGACCGGATATCATGTTTAGTGTTTGCCTTTGTGCTCGCTTCCAAGAGGCTCCCAAAACCTCTAACCTTGAAGCGGTTAAGCGTATCTTCCGATACATTAAGGGCACTATACATTTAGGATTATGGTATCCTAAAGGGACCGGCGTAGAAACCATTTTCTACGCGGACTCAGATCATGCGGGAGACTAAGTGGATCGGAGAAGCACTAGTGGAGTTTGTACCTTCATGGGTTGTTGTTTAACTTCTTGGTTCTCCAAGAAACAAACCGCTCTTGTGATGATCACCATGGAAGCCGAGTATGTGAGTGCCGGAAAAGCATGCCAACAAGCTCTATGGATGAAGCAAGCGCTTGTTGATTACGGGATTTCTCTTGATGATGTTCCCATCATGTGCGACAATAAATGTTCTATAGACCTTAGCAAGAATCCCGTGCAACATTCGCTAACCAAGCACATAGAAATTCACCACCATTTCCTTAGGGATAATGTTCAAAAGGGGAACATTTCAACTGAGAAGGTACCCTTCGAGGATAACTTAGCCGACATCTTCACTAAGCCACTTAAGAGGGAACCTTTTAATTACTTGCGTCTAGGTCTAGGATTAATGGAACATATTCCTTAATTACTTTCCTTTTACTGAGTCTCTTATTTTCTTTTGAGTCTTTTATCACTTTGAGTCATTGAGTCTCCTAAACTCTTCTTGAAAATCTTCTCTTCTCCTTTTCAAAATCCTCAAAGTCTCTTTCGAAAATGGTCAAGAAATGTTTTGACATTGTTAATTCAATCTAAAAACATTTTTTTTCATAGATTCTTGCTATTAATCTCGAGCTTACATAATTCATATGTATGATTCTCTCAAACATAGCAAGAACAAGATAGAATCATGGAGGATCATTTTGTCATGACTTAAGGTCTTGTCTTACACATTTCCCACATCGATTTCTATTTTAAAATCCATGTATTTTGGTCAAATCCCTATTTGGTGAGTTAGTATGTGTTTTCTTTGTCTATCTTTGCTTTTAAGCATATCCCTATGATCAGTTAGACTAGAAAAATAAGATTTGCTGAAAAATCTTCATTCACCACCAAAACACAGCCTCTGTAGGCGGTTCCATATATGAACCACAGTCCCTTATCAATAAGGAACCGTCATAAGCAATAAGGAACCGCGTACAGTGCTTCCTTTTTCGGGTATTTCTGAAACTCCAAATTTTTTCCAACACTTTTGGGAATCTTTGTTTCAACCCTTTGACCACCCAAAAAAAACATTGAGCCTTCCCTATTTAACCATAAGCATTTTGCCATACTTCACATTCCAAAATGTCTTATTATCCTAATGAAAGCCTTGATTCTCCTCCATTTTCCCAAATTGCTTTCAATCCCAACTCACCCAAGAACAATTTCAATACCAACTCACCCAAGAACACTTTCAATCCAAATTCACCCAAGAACACTCTTAATCACATTTCTCCTACCAAGAATGTTGATTGTGGAACATCTTTTCTTCCACCACCACCCTTTAGTGTTCTTCCTCCTTCTCATGATAATGGCATGCACCATGGGACGTATTGTCATTGTTGTCAATATCAACATCTTGCTATGGCACACATCTATGAGGAGTTGAGCTACATTAAGAGTCTCCTAATCAAGCCTCCTCTTCACTTTGATTATGAGATCTCCACCAAGCCACCACCTCCACCTTCCGCCACTACCTTGTCTTTCATATAAGCATTGGTTGCTTATCCACAAGACACCTAATTCAAGCAAATCTTAGAATTCTAGATTAACTAGGATTAGATTTATGCTTTTGGCTTGTTTCCTTTTTCATACATCTTTGTGTGATTTTTTTTATATGACTTCACTTGGATCTTAGTCTTTGTGTTTTCTTCTCTTTTTATTTTTTGTTGTTGTCACCTATAGCGATCTCTTGTTGGTTGTCTCTTTTGTTCAACTAACCCTTCTATGTAGCTTGTCACCATATCTCGATTCCTCGATGCCCCAAGCAAGTGGAGTAAGCACCAAGGGGGAGTCTTTGCAAAGTCCGTCTCTTCAACACCGACTTGTGCAACCTTTTTGCTTCGACAAAGGGGGAGAATGAATAAACTCGTCTTCGAAAATCTTGTTTTTGTGTGATTGAGTTTATGTATTGTCGAAATCAAAAAGGGGGAGATTATTAATGCAATAATGCCTAAAAACGTTACTTGCATTTTTCGGTCTCGCTTAGTTTTGATTACGACAATATGTAAAAACAAGCATTTACGAAAACAACGAAAAACGAATTCTTGAGTTCAAGTATTTTTCATTTTACCCATTTTCACTTAAGGTATGATTAAACAAGTACTAACCTTAATCAAGTGATCAAGTGATTTAATCTTTTCTTAAAACTCACCTTTTATTAAGTGTGACATGTTTTTTATTAAACTTTATTTTTAAGAAAATGTTTTATTAAATTAAATATTTGAAAATTTGAAAATGGTATATTCTTTTTTGATTTGGAATATTCTTTCAGGATATTTTATAATAAGATAAGACCTCCACCACTAAAGGACAAAAAGGGAGCGGAGTCTACTCCGGCGGTTCCCTAGTGCCTAGGCGGTTCCTTATCGATAAGGTACCGCCGGCTGAGATAAGGAACCGCGAGCAGATATAGCCTTTGGCCCTTTGTCCTATAAATAGTGGACCATTCTCAGATTTTCTCTTCACCTCTTTTTCACATTAATTTCTAGATTCAAACATACTTCTTAAATCACTCAAATCCTTGATCATTTGATTGATTACTACTTGTTTAGAAGTGAATCTATCCCATCCATCCCTTCCTCTTCAAGTGCAAAGAGAAGAACACTATCCTTGTGAAGTGTTGATTCCACCATCAAAGATCCTTTGAAGATGAAATTTTATACTTTTGTTGTTGTGTCATAGTTGTGAAGATCCAAGTAGTTGTGTCTATTTGGAAGTTGTGTATGTACTAAGTGTAGTTGTGTAGATTGGTCCTAGCTACGATTAGGGCTCGACTTTTAGCTTAGAGTCGGAAATTGGTTAAGCAACGTGTACGGTTTTCTCCACCATAAGGAGCTTGTTGTGTAGTGAACTTTCGAGTAAGGAGTACTCGAGGAGTGGAGTAGGAACGAGGAGTGAGCTTCGTTGCCGAACCACTATAAATCCTTGGTGTTTGGTTTGATCTTTCTTTACCCTTAACTCTTTACATTCTTTATTCTTTGTGCATATACATTAGTTAGTATTAGTTTAGTTAGACTATCATTGTTCATATTGTGCATAAGAAGATTTCACATATTTCCTCAAGCCTAAGTTTTTGAAAAAGGAGGTTTTGAAAACCATCTTTTAACAAGTAAATATAAGAAACTATTCAACCCCCCTTCTAGTTTCTATAGTTTTAAATGAGTCAAGGACTGATGTAAAAGTGTAGACCCTAGGTTGTGAGTCTATTTTCAAACCAAGGTGTCGGTTTTGTAAATGGAGTCATTTATAGAAGTTAAAATGGTTGTATGAGTCGATGACGTAAAACTGTCCGGTTTTTGTAGTTCAAAGATGTGTCGGGCAGAAGTTTAAAAGTAAAATATTTTGATGGGCTTCTAATAGGACTTTCTATAGATAGTAAGTGAGATTTCTGAGTAGTATCATAAATTTTTGACGTGTTTAAGTCGGGTAAATGAGCTCGTACATTTGGTATGTACCGGTAGATTTTTATCGAAAGAATAGACTAATAGAGTAAACATATAGAATGAAGTAATAGTGTCACTTGTATGGTTTTTCTTTTGAGTTGATCATGGTTTTGTAAATTTAAATTTTGTGTTACTAAGTATGGATTTTACTTAAGTCCATTTATTAACGAACGCACCTTATTTGGTAGGTTGCGGTTTTCGTGTTTATCGGGCATCAACTATCGTCGAAGATCGTCTTGCTATTGCTATTACTCAAGGTGAGTCTATAGCCTCGCTTTTTATTTGTTTTGAATGATTTTAAAACCCGCGAGGGGGATACATGCTATTTGAAAATAAAAAGAACACAAGTCATGATTGATTGTTTGGACCCGAATGTTGCATGTTGTTGCATGTTGTTGCCTTGAATTGTATAAGTACCAAGTTGCTGAAGTCCCTAATTTCATGAACCGTTAACTATCTTCTAGCTCGATGTTGCGAGTTGGGAATAGCCGCTTGTTCAAATGATAGTACTATTGGGTTGACGCCCCAATCTGAGACCAGGGCATTACGCTAAGTAACATCTGGGAAGGATAATTTACGAGAACAAGAGTCAGTGGTATAAAATTAGCAACTAATACCCTAGTAGGGGCAGTGGAATTCATCTATTCATGCCAACTTTAGGCATGGGTGACTAAGTTAAGGGGTCGGTGTCATGAGCTTAGTAAAATTCTATATCTATTGCTATAAGCCGGAATACCTGAATAATAGATTGTATACGTAGCAATTCTATTAAATGATCATGATTGATTTTTCTCTTGTGTTTAAATGATGATTTGATAAACCTATAGACTTGATCAACGGTTATGTTGATGATTTTAAGCATGTATTTCAGGTGATTAAATTTGATAAATGGTGGAGCTTGCTGGAGAAGGATTGCGGGTTGCTTTTGTAGTGATTGGGTCTAAAACTGATTTCTTTACTATGGTCATGTATTTTGGTAAAAATGTGTGTTGATTGGTTGAGATCTTTGGGGGACCTAAATGTTACTCTAATATTTCTAAACTTGTTTAATTGGGATCGAAGGTTTTAGACAATGGTTAAATTATATCCTTTTATATTTGTACCATTTTGAGATGGTTTAAAGTGTTTTGTGTAATGAAGTTTGAGTTTAGAACCCAAATGTGTATTTCCGCTGTGCAGTGTAATTTGGGGGTTTTAAATATTGGTAATAAGAGCTTTTAAGTTATAGAGAACTAGGTCGATTTTGAAAAATGTCCTAAACTATAACTTTGGTGTCGAATATATTTTACAAAAGCACGCAACTTCTCAGCAAGGCTCTGGTAAGATTATTTGTTTTGCATTGTTTTATAGCTAGATGTATCCCTCAAAAATGAAATGATTTTTAGAGTATTTATTAAGTAAATACTATGATGATGTATTGATGTTGTTGAAAGTACGTTGAGTACTTGTTATCGTAATTTTCTTTATGCAATGCATATGTATATAGTTTTGAATAATGACCTTATATACCGCCGAGGGTCTAGGACAGTAGACCAGAATGAACGATTTTACAACTGATTTCTTGCGACTTGTATTTGGTATGAGAAAGTCTGATCGGTTGATGTATGAGAGATACGTGGTTGAAACTCGTGTGATTAGGAGGTTGATGTGAATGAAACGTTGTTTTAAAGGTTGTATTTGGTATGTAGAGATTAGTGTTTGTTAGGGCTTGGAAGATGGATGAGATTGCTAGTCTTAGGTCGACGGTGAAGAATTAGAGTGCTTGAATTGAGAGGCTTAAAAAGGAACATGTAAGGTTAGAGAGTATGAGTGAAAGGGAGTTTCATGTGAGATAAATTCTGAGTCAAGCTTGAAAGTTTAGGAATGTTGGAAGTCGTACTGAGACTTGCTTTGTGATTAATCTGCCATGTAGGGGTGAGTATTTGAATTTTGAGAGTGAGTTGCCATCATGTTAGGGATTCGACTTTGAAGTGAAAAATGGAAATAGACGAGTGTGATGAAGCTGACAACAATGATAAGGAGGATGAGGAGCTGGTGTCTAAGGAACTAATCGCGTAATGGATTTCTTTGTATTTTATTTTCTTTTTGTGATCGAACTTATTTAAACCTTGTTTCGTAGCATTATGATGGAACTTATTATCTTTAAAGTTTGTTCGGTAAATGATTGTAGTGACATACATTGCCACTGTCTTGTTGAATCCTCAACGCAATCTAAATTACCCTCATGATCTATGATGTGTCTTTATTAACTCTTTTGAGTTTTGGTTGATGAACCATTGTAGTTTGTGTTGTTCGTGCATGTAGTATCCATGAGATGTCCTGATAAAGAAATCCTTCTTTTATCTTGATGTGTAAACTTATCATGTTTCTTTCTTTTGTGATGATAGAAGAAGGAGTAGGGGAATCATATTTCTGTCATTAGTGGCGATTCACGTGACTAAGTTTCTTGATATACGTCGCTAAAGCTAACAACTGCTACTTTGAACACTATGACCGAGCGAGCTATTGCTAGAGCACTTGAAGCTGATCGTGCTGCAAAGAATCAAGATGCTAGAGTTAGTTGTGCTGGAGATAATGGTGCTGAGAATAATGATGATGCTGCTGAGAATAATGATGATGCTGTTTGGAATAATGATGATGCTGCTGGGAATAATGATGATGTTGCTGGTCCAGTTGGGAGTGTTGATGCTGCTCTGCAAGTTTCAAGAGAATGTATGTATGTTAGTTTTATGAAGCATGGTCCTACTCAGTTTTGTGGTACTGGTGGTGCATTAGAATTACATAGATGGATTGATAAGATAGAGAGTACTTTTGAGATTAGTGGGTGTTCAAAAGCTAATAAGGTGAAAATTGATGCTGCTACATTTCAGGATGGTACACTAAGATGGGGGAATAACCAAGTGACTACTGTAGGATTAGTTATGGCTAATGGTAGGACATGGACCGTGACTAGAGGACTATTGACTTCTAGGTTTTCCCTTGAGGAGGAACTAGGACAGTTGGAATACGAATTGAAGCACTTAGTGTTAAGAAACGATAATATTACTACTTATACTAAGAAGTTTTCTGAGTTGTGGTTGTTAGGTCCTGATACTTTTGTGAATGACCGTAAGACAATGAATCAGTACCTTAAAGGATTGCTTAGTACTATCAAGGGTGAGACTATTTCTTCAAGACCTAAATCTTTTGATGAAGCTGTTCAGATGGCGCATGCTTTAATGGAAATGAAAGTGTAAGATAAGAAAGATAGCATTACTATAAATAATAAGAGAACGTGGGAATCTGCCCAGTCTAGCCAGAATCAAGGTCAGAATCGTGAGGATTACCGTAATAACAATAACCAAAGACAAAACCGAAACCAACATTTAGACTATGGAAGGAATGAGGGAATTCGTGCCACCACTATGTCTAGAAGCAACAAGATAAATCCCAAGCGTGTTTGCTGTACTTTATACCATGTAGGTAATTTTCCACATTTGCTCTAGAGTAGGGACAACCTGGTCATAAAGCTGCTAAGTGTAGGACAAGAGGATTAGTCACTAGAATTAGTACCCCTGGAATTATGATATGTTCTAGCCGTGGTGAGAAAGGATACAAGCAAGGGAATTGTCCAAGGAAAGGAAATCGATAAGATAGGAATGCTGCTGCTCCATCTTATATTTTGGGTGATGCTGACAAATCTTAAGGTCCGAACGTTGTAAATGGTGTGTTTTTATTTGACACTACCTATGTTAGTGTGTTGTTTGATTTTGGATTAGATAGAAGCTTTAGAAATGTAAACATTCAGTCGCTTTATCAATAGAGAACTGGTGCGATTGATAACTACCTATGATGTGGATTTAACCAATGGAAAGGTTGTTAGCATTAGTTCTATACAAAGAGTGTTCCTTGAATTTAGGGAAGTAGGTGTTTAGTATCGACTTGATGCTCATGAAGTTGGGATTCCTAGATGTAGATTATTGTCATAAATTGGTTAGTTGCGCGTAGTGTTGATGCTTGAGATTGAACCAATCTTCGCCATAAATTGATAGCTGCTGGTTTAGATTTTGTTGAGAATGTGAGTGTTGACTATGAAAGGTGATGAGTGAACTATCCCTTTTGGGAAGTGTGTCTTGTTGGAAAATGAGGAAGTAGGTGGAAGAGGGATGTGATGTATTTCTAGCTCAGGTTATTAGTGATAGGGTAGTTGAGGAGAAGTTGGGAGATCTATTAATGATTCGAGAGTATTCTGAGGGTTTTCCTGAAGTTTTACAGAGTTGCTGCCGTCTTGTGAAAAGGAGTTCGTGTTGATTGAGTGTTGTAAGCGACAGGTGTAATGCTCATGCGTTTTGTCGAGTAGTATTCGTACACCTTATCATTTGGCACCGTTAGAGTAGAAGGGGTTATCCGATCAATTGCGAGAATAGATGAATAAGGGATGTATTAGATTAAGTTTCGTTACAGTGGTGATCGCTTATGTTGTTTGTAAAGAAGGATGGATTGCTTCGGATGTGTATCGACTATTGTGAGCTTAGCAAATTAACTGCCAAGAATCGGTATCCACTGCCGAGGATTGATGTTATTTGACCAATTGTAAGGGTTCAGGGTGTACTCAAAGATCACTTTGAGGTCTAGTTATCATTAACTGAGAGTTAGGGAAGAAAATATTTCTATAGTTGTTTTTTGTACTTGATGTGGGTACTTTAAGTTTCAAGTGATGTTTTTGGAATTGACGAATGCGTCTGCCGTATTCATGAACTTGGTGAATCATGTGTGTAAGTTGTACTAGGATGAGTTAGTCATTGTATCTATTGACGATATTCTATTTAATTCCAAGAGGAAAGGAGGAACATAAGTAGCATATGAGGATAATTTTAGAATGATTGGAAAAAGAGAAGTTGTATGTAAAGTTCGCTATGTGTGAATGTTGGTTGAAATATTTGCGTTTTCTAAGGCAGTTGATTGACAACAAAGGTATTCGTGAAGATCTTGCCAAGATTGAAACGATTAAGGATTGGTCGGTACCAACGACGCCAACGGAAATCTGTTAATTCCTTGGTCTAAGCTATGTATTATCGAAGGTTTATCGAAAGGTTTTCACTGATTGTTGAACCATTGATTTATAGGTGCTTTGTATATTAAACAATATATTAAACATAATCAAACGCAGCGGAACAAGCACCTATGAACGGATCCATAAAGTCATATGATTAATCAATAAAAAGAGAGATAAAAATATACCTTTATAGCAAGATTCGGCGAGAACAACCGGAGACAATCACCACACGATCTACCCAAGAAACCAAGTGATCAAAGTAGATCACCTCTATAATATATCCACACTACACTTCCTTGTATACCAAATAGATGCTAGTCTATATAACCCGTGGTACGTAAATTAGTTTCTTAATACGTAAAGTAAGGTTAAGATCATTTACAAATTGAAAAACATTTTCAATCACACCCATGTGTGCCTTCACTTTCTATGTATATTTGAATGAGAATATGAAACGCATATCATGTGTACTTAATCTTAACTCCTTATAAAGAGAAAATGGAATTGGTTGAAAGTTGAAAGATAGCATGTTTGAAAGTTGTTTTGTGGGCCCTATCTCTACTTATCTTTACTATCTTATAAAACATATATCAAACCTAAACTTAACATAAAAATAAATACCCTGCAAACAAATCCCTCCCATCTCATATTTATTCAATATTTACTCATAAAAGAATACACACTCCAAAAGTACACATTTCCATAACATTAGCACTCTTATCTCCATTGCCAAACCTCAGACCATTGCTCCCGTCACTGCCGGTCATCACCACCAATGTTGGACGTCACCACCTTCTTACATCGCTTTCGTCGAACCTCGCAACCATCTCACAATACTATACTCCGAAAGTAACATTCAAGAAAAGTTTTAATTGATATATAATTTTTATATGTATATTTGTTATTTTTTATAGATGTGTAGCTTATAAATATAGATCAATAGTTTTTGTATGTCGACTTATGTTTTTAATACTAACCTTTTGTTTTTGTTTTTTTTACCAGCCGTCGATCTGCCGAAGGTAGCTAAGCTTCTCAAAGAAATTAACCATAACGTAGCTGAAAAAGTCGACGTTGCTGACTTCATAACTCCAGCCACCGAAACCTCCACAATGCAAAAGGGGTTTTAGAGGTAAGTAATTTTTTTATCTATATTGTATAAAATAAGTTTTGAACGGGTTTGTTACATAGATTTATATATGTTACTTTTTATAACCCTTTTTGGCGTTCTTATTCCAGCCTAAAGCTCTCGCCGCCGTCTCTACCAATCTCACGCTAGAATTTGGTGTCGCTGGGAAAGGTATCTTTCATCTAAAAAATTATGTCGCATAAAAGTTTTGGTATTTTTTTTATAGATTTGATCTTTATAAACTTTTTTGTGTTCCTTTTTCAGCATTACATGCCACAACCGCCGATTCCGTCTCGCCGTAAAGTTGTCGTCGATGTGGTGACTCACAGAGGTTTGGTTTGTAGATAAAATCAAATGTATATTTACAGATCTAAGTTTTTGCAAATAATTTTTTAATGCCGTGCCTCGCCGGAAGATACTGTACTACTCAAGTTGTAGTGTTTCTGTTTAGCAATTATTTATCAAGTTTTTTTTTATGATGTTAAAATTTTATTTGTGAAATACGAGTATATTGTTTTGTAAATGTAAGTTTGCTTGTAAGTTTTATTTTATGAATTTGGATACATAAAAGTAACTTTGTAAATTTATTGTAACATTGGTGTTATGTTAATTTGAGTCATGTTTGTTGCTGATTTTTTTAGTAAAAATTTGTTTTAATGTGATTTATGAGTTCATGTTGACTAATTTTTAGAATTTTTGTTTGACTATGCAAAACTGATAAATGTAACATCTTCAGTCGGTTAGTAGTAGCACTTTTTAAAAAGTTTGATAATAAAAATCAGAATCTTTACTTTTGAAGTTTTTTATTCATAGTTTCATAAACTTCAAAAGTTACTAATTTTCGGAATCTGAAAGTTTTGAAATAACAAATTGTTGGGCTCGAGGTAAATAAATGTGTTTTTGATAAATAATCTTTTAACTAGATAAATAAATTTAAATTTTGAATTGATGATTGTGTACATTTTTTACAAGATTCCTTCCAAATTTCAATGTGTCACAAGTCTCGATGAAAAAAATTGTTTGGCTACAAAATGCCTTCCAATGTATGTATGATAAATTATTGTTAGGGTAAAAAAATTATTGACCGTATTTGTTGTAAGAGTTGTTAAGAGTCACCAACTACACCTCATGCATGAAAAGCAATTAAGATCTGTGTAAAACAATAAAGCTAAATATTCGATTACTCACTGCATTTTAAATTATAATCCTTCGGCATACAATTTAAAAAAAATATAATTATTATAATTTTGTCTCACTTACTTTTTAACACGGTAACAATTTTATCCTTAATTAATTAAATCTTTTTTAAAATATGTAATAACAACTTCAAGTAAGATAATAAGTTAAACTTCATAATTTTTATTAATGGACAATAATTCTTAGAAAAATAAAAATGAAAAAATAAATTATAATTTTAAGAAAGGAGTAATGAATATACATTCAAGTTTATTATAATTGCAATTTTAAATAACTTTTGCATCTTTAAATCGGCACCATCAAAAAAACAAACGTAAGTATTTAATCATGGTATTGAAGTTTTTGTACCTATGCGACCATGTTGTCGAAAAAAATCATTCGTTGTCGAAATTTTGTCGAATGTAGATAATGTTGCCGTCAGACGCGGGTATTCGACTATTGAATATACTATTTAAATAATCATTCGTTGGAATAAACCACAACTATTCAACCATTTCGTCAAAAAAATTATTGAGATTTTGTTGAACTAGATATCGCTGTCACTAGACATGAATGCTTGGCTATTAAATATATTACTACTGGAGACTGAAAATTGACTGCTACAACTTAAAATGGCGTAATCAGACTAAATACAATCGTGTTATTAAAAAAAACAATGCAACCCTATTCTCGATAATATTATGTAAAAAGACAACACCTTTTATTTATAATACGAAATTTAGAAATTTCTAACAGTTGCATATAATCTTTATTATAGCGGAGAATATGTTCCTAAATTACCTTTACGTGTCTTTCAATTTAACTTAAATCTAATTAAATAATCTTGGCCGACTTTTTTTAAAAACACACATCAAATTAAATTATGAAACCGCATCTTTTATTTCAAGAAACAAACGCTTCGCATCAAGGGTCAACAAAAATCACAATTTCGTAAGTGTAATAGTTATAATTGTTTGTCGCAATACACCGACACTTTTGCACTTCGTATATTTCTTCAATAATGAATTTTGGATAAAAATTCTCTTCTTAAACTATATTAGCACATATAACTATGTGATTCGTCAATTAAAAAAATAGTTACTTTAGGGTGCGTTTGGTTTGAAGCCGGGTTTTACTTTGGGTGTGGGTTTATAAAGTAAGGGGTTTAGTATTGAGTAAGATTTGAATTTTGAGATGGGTTTTGAGATATAATTAAGAAAGAGAAAATTAAAATAAAATTATATATTATATAGTTTTTGAATTAATATAATATTTAAAATTAATTTTTTTATTAATAAAAAGAGAATTAAAATAAAATGAGTGGTGTTGGTAAAAAATGGGCCCACATATTTTATATGACTTTCAAAAGAAGGCATATGACTAGGGATTTGTACAAAGCTACTTTCAAGGGGCTGGTTACTAAATTTTAGGACCCACAACAGATACTAAACAAAAGTTTTTAATCTATTTTTAGTTCAAACCTTCTTAAACCATCATACCAAACTAGCCCTTAATATATTTGATATCTCATTTATTGGTAAAACATAAGAATCAACTCTCCATTTTATTCCAACACTTTATTTCATACATTTTCCAAATAGTGAAGTCCTTTTCCGTTTCATTAGGTTTAACTTTAAGAGTGAAGCTTTTTAAAGATCAAAGGGGTGGTGACTTTTTTTTAAAATTTTATAGTAATGTATTTTTTATGTAAAAGAATTATTGATTAGGTTTTTTTTCCTCTTTTATTATACAAGTATGACATCAATTGCTCTCCCAAAGTATTTGGTAAAGCTCCACTTATTCTCTTTTTATGTCATTTCATTCTCAACTAACTTTTTATTGTTTTACATAATTATTTTCATTCTTAATTGTATGTCACTGTAAGCTCGAATCACTAACTACTAACTTGCCGTTAAAAAAACTAACGTTTTACTTTTTTACGATTCAGTCGTACTAAACATTTGATACACTAGAATATATAATAATTATGAGATTTTATGTGCTAACACTAACTTTCTTTATGTTTATGAGTTGAATTAAGATATTAGTTTACTTTCTTCGTGTAGGTTAATGTTACATGTTTGAATGTTTGCCAGTGTGTTGAAAACTATCGGACGAGACAATCTCACACATATTGACATTATTGAAACCCGACACCATTATGCTGTCACAAAACAATATTAAATCAGACTTTCTGGCGCCATAAACACAGTTTACGAAAAAACAATTATTCGTCGATAAAATCTTTCCGAAACTAGAAACCCGCCGCTATGCGCGGGTACTCGTCTAGTACATTGATAAGACCAAATCAATGTGTATCATTTGTTTTAAAAACAAAACGTATGTCATAACATTCTCATTAAAAGGTCGGTTCAAGTTGGACCTATAAATGGGCTTTTCCAATTTATTGATTTTAAGTATAATAACCAAGTTACGTAGGTTATATTAAAACCGTAAATACAATACATACGATTTATTTAAGTGGTACCTCTGTGTATATGTGTGTGACCTCATAGGCTCAGATGTGTATAATTATTTATTATGACACGGGCATACTCCAACAGCTCCCACGTGTGCACGTCATAATAATCAAATAATTATACAAGCAATGGTTAGCGTCTAGCAACACACCAATGCCCCTAGAAACATATGGGGGTTGTTTCTTAAACATATTATTTAAATGGTTTAGATATCAGACATTCTTTTGTTTCAGATATTGCGTTAGACTTTAGACATGGATCATAGTCATTCTAAGTTTAACTATTCTGTTTATCGATATTGATATTGAACTAGATTTCCAAATTAATCAAGTATCATCTTAATTACATTTGGGTGTTGCCACACATACATCTATATAATTCATCGAGGGGCCCAGTAGTATCTAACTCCAAAACATGTGGAGGAACAAATCCTCTTTTGACTGCACGTGTCGTTCAGTGTTTCACATCGCACCTGAAAATGGTCTTTATGGTAGCCTTATTCAGGACAATGTTGAACCATATCAAGGATTGACATTCGACACATACAAAACCTACTTGCATCTCAAGTATAAGGATGAGAGATTCAACCATTTGCGAGATTGACTATTGACGCTGATCCATGTAGTGAATTCTCATTGGTTAGGTCAATCCAATGTTCATCCAATGAACACATATGAGTTTGGCGGCATCATCAATTAATATTCATTCCAAATGAATATGACCAACTCACATTTGTCTTAACTTGAAAATACTCCCATATTGTCAACCGACAATGGATAAGTTAGAATAATAAGATTACTCTTGGATTAAACATGCAAATATAGGACACAGTTGATATAAAATGAAAACGATCATAGCTCATATATCAATTCATTATAAATAAGAACTGTTTTACATCCCAATTATTCAAATACTAAAATACACAAATCTACATGAAACTACCAGCTGGTCTAAGTACAATGCCCCTAGAATGCTCAACATGTTTGGTACAAGACATTGGTTTAGTAAACGGATCAGCTAAGTTGTTATCTGTGTGAACTTTAAGAATACGAATATCACCTTCTTGAATTACTTCTCAAATGTAGTGATATTTTCTCCTAAAATGTTTGGCCCCCTTTTGAACTCCAGGTTCATCGGCTATAGTAATTGCACCTGTATTATCACAGTACATTTCCATAGGTCTATCATTACTTGGAACAACGCCAAGCCCAGAAATGAATTTACGTATCCAAAATGCTTCCATTGTAGCTTCAGAAGCAACTATGTATTCAGCTTCTGTAGAAGACATCGCAGTAGTGCTTTGTTTAGAATTCTTCCAATCAACAACGCCTCCATTCATCATGAATACATATCCGGTCTATGATTGAAGATCATCCCGATCTGTCTCCTAACTAGCATCAGTGTAGCAAGTAACACCAATCTCAGTTGTTGAATCACCTCCATAAACAAGAAACATATCTTTAGTATTTCAAAGATACTTTAATATGTTCTTCACAGCAGTCCAGTGACATTCACCTTGATTCTGTTGGTATCTACTTGTAAGGTTCTGAGAGAACGCTACATAAGGTCTAGTGCACCTCACAGCATACATGATGGATCCTACATCCGAAGCATAAGGTACTCCTTTCATTCGCTTCACCTCATTAGGTGTGGAGGGACCTTGAGTCTTACTCAATTCTACATTGGATTGCATTGGAAGACTCACACGTTTGGAGGCATCCATCCTAAACCACTTTAAGATTTTGTCAATGTATGCACTTTGACTCAAACCGATTAATCGCCTTGATCTATATCTATAGATCTTGATTCCTAGAATGAACGCCGCCTCACCCAAGTCTTTCATGGCAAAACATTTTCCAAGCCAGGATTTTACATCTTGTAGCATTGGAATATTGTTTCCCATGAGTAATATGTCATCGACATATAAGACTAGGAAAACGACGATACTTCCACGAGCTCTTTTATATACACATGGCTCATCAGGATTTTGAGTGAAACAAAACTTTTTGATCTCCTCATCAAATCTCTTGTTCCAAGTCCTAGATTCTTGCTTTAACCCATAAATGGATCTTTGAAGCTTGCATACACGTCTGGGATGTTTAGGATTCACGAACCCTTCAGGTTGCACCATATAAACGTCTTCGTTCAGATGGCCATTCAAGAAGGCGGTTAATACAAGGAATTACCTAGTATAAAATAATTTCGTTCCAAGTCTTTTCGAAATGATAACCGTTAATTAGTGCGACTCAGTCGTTCTTGGTGGAAAAATAAATGGTTTGATTATCTATTTTAAACTAATAATAAAATGGAAGTGTCGTTGAGTAAAAATTAAAGCTTTAAAAATTAAACTAAAAACTACTAGAAAAATACTTGGTAAAAATAGAGATTTCGGGAAGCGTGCAATTTTTGGAAATTAAAACATAAATGACTTAAAACTTAAAACTTGTAAAACTTAAAAACTTAAACCATCGGAATATAACAACTAAAAGCTATCGGAATGTAGTGAAAACAAATCTATCGGAATAATACTGTCTGAATAACCATCGGAATGTCAAAGTTACTTCTATCGGAATAAAAGTAAAATAACCCTATCGGAATGCAGTTCTGTCGGAATGTTCAAAGCATCGGAATACACTATCGATCGGAATTATTCCTATCGGAATGTTACTCTATCTGAATGTGAAATGGAGCTGTCGGAATGTTCAAAGCATCAGAATAATGTAACTTCTATCGGAATGTTGCTAGCAAAAAAATTGGCAGAGTTTCGTCTTAAAGTAACCTTAAGACCCGTCGCAATGTGCGATCGCAATGAGCGATCGCAATCACGATCGGAATAAGGGGGAAAATACACTAGATCGCAAAGTAGAACCTTAAAGGTTATTGCGATCAAACTGAAACCGTCTGAATGTGGCCGTCGGAATGTGATATTCCTAACTTTGCGATGGAGCACAAGTAATTCCGAAAATGGAGATAAGCTAAAAATCCTAATAAGCACTTCTAATAAGCACTTATCAAAAACTCAACAAGACCAATAATAAGGAGACGCAATAAGCTACGAATGGAAAGCTTACAAATCACCAAATAAGCAAACTTTATAAGATGAACTTTTAAAAACACTAAACTTTTAAGAAAACTTAAAAGAGGTAAATAAGCTAAATACTAAATAAGCCAAAAAGCATAACAAGCCTTAAGCTTAATCGTATAAAAACATATATAGGATTAAAAAGATAAACTCTTTAATCACATAAACATCAAATTTAAGCAAAATCAAAGATTATAACGGATCAAAAACAACTTAAAAATAAAGAAAGGTAGAAGAAGATTAAGATTAAAAGATTAAACTTGAACTTGTTGATTAAAGATTCAAAATTACAAAAGTGAATTAAAGCTTAAACATGAAAGAAAGAATAGATGAAGTTTTAGTGAGAGAAAGTTAAACACTTTCTCTCTCTAAAATGAAAACTAAAGAAAGAAAAATAAACTAGCTAACACCCTCCTAATGTGTCATTAGGAGGGTATTTATAGGAGATGGGGAGGTGCATGTGCTTCCTTCTTTCTTTCTTTCTTCTCGACTTGATATTAATTCTTTTTCTTTCTCGACGTCGTCTCGGGATTTGTTGATGTAAATTGAACTCGTCTTCTAATTTTCTTCTATAGTTAGACTTGAGTTCTTCGACTTCATTAAACTTCCGTCTTTAGACTTTTTCCTCGATAAATCTTCAGAATAGGCCTTGGACTTCCGTTCTTTTTGCACTCTTGATCTTTTGACTTCGTCTTTTCTCGTTTTCTTCGATAAAAGCCCGTGATAGCCCATGTTTTCTTCCATTTTCATCTTTTGGTCCTAAAACACAATAAAAACACAAACCACGCATAATTCCGACTTTTACGACATAAAATACACGTTTTGGTCTTGTTATTATTGGAAATAAGTGGTAAAAGGATAAGTGTTTTCACACTTATTAAATCCCCTACACTTGACCATTGCAATGCCCTCATGTAATGCATTAATTTCAAAGCACAGTTTACATTTCTCATCATAAATAACCCACCTTGGCCTTTATTTAAATACTAATCTTTAAGGAAACTAAAAAGATAGAAATATGTACAAAACAAGTAAAGAAATCAAAAACTTACATTGGGGTTTTGGCCGTCATGAATGTTCATCATCCTCAAGTTTCACGTTCCCCAAACCAAGCTTATAAACGAGATCATTGTTATTATAAGTCAGCAAACTAACACAAACTCACGTGGGCCAATTATTCACTTAGAATCCCTTATTCCTAGGTGTATCTCTTATATTTTAATTTTGTCTTGAATGATCACGAGGATATATTGTTTGACTTATTTTGATAGTTTATTTAGGCCGAAAAAAGTGGGACGATTTAGTCAATAGTTAGCTAAAGGACAAAATCTTTTAAAACTGCTTCTCGGGACCTCTTAAAGTTCATATCTTGGCATAACTCGCTACACGATTTGAGTCCTTTTACGGACCGATATTTGGCAGCGACTTCATTCTTCGAATCTTTGAGAGACGTTCTTGAAATTATGGTCTTCTCTTCATAATAGGAATTTCTTCACTTGAAGTTTTTGAGAGATTCTTCATATTTGGACCACGACTTCTTCATTTTTTTCTCCAATCTTTATTTTGGACTTTGATATACAACGATCCGCCTCCTTTTAGGAATTGGATCTATTTATCCTCATACCTTGCTAGGGTCTTTTCGGATAGACTTCTCCATGATCTTTAGGGGAGTATTTGCTTTTCGTCGTGTGTCTCGATCCTTCATATTGATTTTCGATAAATGATTCTTCACATCACTTTTAGATCTTTAGCAACAAAATGTAGCCCTCATGTCTTGTTAGGACCTTTTCGGACTCGCCAATCTTCGCATCCCGCTTCTATAAGTTATGCCTTGGCTATGAACTCTAATTAATACCGAGCAACTTTTAAACGATCTTGTGCTAGAAGCTAAGTAACTTTTCAAATCGTACAACCTTATTTATTGGAGATAAATTTATTAGCAAGCGATGGGAGAAAAAGCTTATAATCAACTCAAATAAATTCATGAAAGAATACCAAACTTATAATTGACTCTATCATCTCTCGTTCTCTACAATTTAAAATCTCAAGGAATGAGACTCGTGGATGCTTAGCCAATTAAATAAAAGTTTTGGGTTTTCAAGTTATCTATAGGATCTTGCAAATTCTTAGACTTTTTCAAGTTTAGAAATCGCATTTTAAAGTTCCCTTGATAAACAACTCTCTAGGATCAATTATAGGAACTTGCAAAAAGTTCTTGTTCTTAACCCGTGAGAGTTAAGACTTTCGCGTTTTAAAGTTCCCTATATAAAAGCCTAGCAAAACTTGACTTAAACACGTTAAGGATACTAGCTAGAGTAAACTTGGATAAGTAAACTCGGGTTGAGTCAAAAGATTCACGACGTTGAAAAATTTAAAACCACTTTATTAAAAATTTATTCTAACACAGAAAGTATATAACGAATACTACTATACTACTAGGCCAAAATAGATTAAAAATTTTGAAAAATGTCGAAAAATCAAATTTTCCGGTTAAAATGAGGACAATTTAATTGAAAAGCCCACTTACTTTGATAGAAGTCCCCCCTACACTTGATATAAACATTGTCCTCAATGTTTAAGCATGTGGGAGTAAACTCCCCTACACTTAGGACATTGTGCACTTTGTTTAAATCTTGCTAAAGGAAAGGACAACTATAGTGATTTCAATGTGAAAATATAAGATATGAAATATTGAATCACGACAGTTTAGGATAGAACCAGGAAGACGGGTACACGGGATCACGGTTCGTCAAAAGTCATCGGAATGGATCTTTGAAGCTTTAATCAATGCACATCATAAGAAACAAGACAACAAACACATACGGGGCCCCCTACACTTATTATGAAAACGGTAAAGGATAGATCAACGGGTTGCCTCCCGAGAAGCGCTTGTTTTTGTTAACCGAGTCACGAGCCTGACTCGACCCAGAACTAGTTCAAGGGAAATGTGGTGAGGGATGGAATCATCTCATGAGAGATGTCCTCACCAAAGTATAACTTCACGCGCTGGCCATTCACCTTTAAATTGGGCCCATTTGGCTGAGAAAGCTCAATGGTGCCGTATGGGAAGACTTTGGCGATGGTGAATGGACCAGACCAACGGCCCTTCAGCTTGCCCGAGAAGATCTTCAACCGAGAGTTAAAGAGTAAGACTTGATCACCAATGTGGAACTCTCGGTTCTTAATTCTTGCATCATGAATGATCTTGGTATTCTCCTTGTAGATCAATGAGTTCTCGTACGCTTCATTCCTCAGTTCATTGAGCTCGTTGAGTGGAATCTTCCGAAGTTTGCCGGCTTTGTTGATGTCGAAGTTAGCCCACTTCAAGTCCCAGTACGCCTTATGTTCCAGCTCAATAGTGAGGTGGCATGCCTTCCCGTACACAAGACGATAAGGTGTACAACCAATCGGGGTCTTATATGCGGTACGGAAAGCCCACAAAGCATCATCTAACTTATCGGCCCACGAGGCACGATGCTCTCCCACAGTACGCTCAAGAATTCACTTCAATCCACGGTTAGATATCTCGGCTTGACCAATTGTTTGAGGATGATAAGCGGTGGAAAGACGATGATTGACACCATACTTAGCCATGACTCGTGCAAATTGATCATTGCAAAAATGAGTCTCGCGGTCACTGATGATAGCACGAGGAACACTGAATCTAGCAAAAAGCTGCTTCAAAAAGTTAACAACCACCCTCGCATCGTTCGTAGGGAGAGCCTTTGCTTCAACCCATTTAGAAACGTAGTCAACGGCTTCGAGGATGTATTTGTTCCCTTTAGATGATGGAAATGTCCCCATAAAGTCGATGCCCCATAGATCAAAGATTTCACATTCTTTTATGAAATTTTGAGGCATCTCATCTTTATGTGTGATCTTGCCTTGGCGTTGGCAAGCATCACAATTTTTAACCATTTCGTGAGCGTCACGATAAATGGTGGGCCGATTGAATCCCGAGTCAAACACTTTCTTCGCGGTATAGTTGGGACCAAAGTGACCACCGGTGGGTCCTTTTTAGCAAGCTTCGAGAATGTCTAAATCTGCGGGTCCATCAACACACCGACGAATAATCAGGTCAGCACATTGTTTGAAGAGATAAGGGTCATCCCAAAAGTAAGTCTTAACATCTTTAAAGAACTTCTTCTTTTGTTGGGATGTTAACCCTTCGATAAGAATACCACCCGCTAAGTAGTTTGTAATGTCCGCAAACCACGGGGTGTCATCAAGATCGGAGTTGATAGAAATTAAGGCCTCAAGGGGAAAAGAGTCATTGATCTCTTGATTCGGATGATCCCCTTGATAAGGATCCTCAAGTCTACTTAGATGATCCGCGGCTAGGTTTTCGGCTCCCTTTTTGTCACAAATTTCAATTTTAAATTGTTGAAGGAGCAAAACCCAACGATGAAGTCTTGGCTTAGAATCTTGCTTAGTCAACAAGTACTTCAACGCGGAATGATCGGTGTACACGATTGTGGTGGAAAGAACAAGATAGGGGCAGAATTTCTCAAAAGCATACACTACAGCTAAAAGCTCTTTTTCGGTAGTGGTATAATGCAATTGATCCCCCGTCATTGTCTTGCTAGCATAATGGATTGGTTGGAAGTGTCTGTTCACTCTTTGTCTCAAAACCGCTCCAATAGCAAAGTCGCTAGCATCGCACATCAATTCAAAAGGTAGCTCCCAGTTAGGGGTAACCAAGACCGGTGCCTTAGTTAGCTTGTCCTTAAGAAGATTGAAGGATTCAAGACACTCTTTAGAAAATATAAAAGGATTATCTTTTTCCAAGAGGTGGGTCATCGGGCGAGCGATTTTAGAAAAATCTTGAATGAATCGACGATAGAAGCCCGCATGACCAAGGAAACTTCTCACACCCTTCACGGTTGAAGGTGGAGGTAATTTGGCTATGACATCCACTTTAGCACAGTCCACTTCAAGACCGGCTTTTGAGATTTTATGTCCAAGCACAATGCCTTCTTTTACCATGAAATGGCATTTTTCCCAATTTAGAACAAGTCGAATGTCTTCACACCGCTTAAGCATGTGTTCCAAATTGGCAAGGCAAGAAGAGAAGGAGTCACCATAGACCAAGAAATCATCCATGAAGACTTCCATAGTTTCTTCAACCATGTCATGGAAGATAGCCATCATACACCTTTGGAAAGTCCCAGGAGCATTGCATAAGCCTAAAGGCATTCTTTAATAAGCAAATGTTCCATAAGGACAAGTGAATGTGGTTTTCTCTTGGTCTTTAGGATCGATGGGAATTTGAAAATACCCGGAAAAGCCGTCTAAAAAGCAGTAATTGTCATTACCCGCTAGACGTTCAAGCATTTGGTCCATAAAAGGAAGGGGAAAATGATCCTTTCTCGTAGCATCATTGAGTTTGCGATAGTCTATACAAACTCTCCACCCTATAACGAGACGAGTAGGAATCAACTCGTTGTTTTCATTGGGCACAACGGTGATTCCGCCTTTCTTAGGCACACAATGGACCGGACTAACCCATGGTGAATCCGAGATAGGGTAGATCATTCCCGCATCAAGAAGTTTGATAACCTCTTTTTTGATAACGTCATGGATCTTAGGATTCACCCTTCTTTGGTTTTGAATAGTGGGTTTAAAATCGTCCTCCATGAGAATTTTATGTGTGCAAAAGTGAGGATCAATTCCACGAATATCGGAGATTTTCCAAGCAATCGCTTTCTTATGATTTTTAAGCACGACGATAAGGCGAGATTTTTCTTCTTCTTTCAAGTCCTTTGCGATGATGACGGGTAACTTCTTGTTGTCTTCAAGGAAAACGTACTCGAGTTGAGACGGCAGATCCTTAAGATCTAAATCCATAGGATTTTCGATGGAAGGCTTAGTCAAATTCGGATCATCGATAGAGATATCCTTAGGAGATGGTGGAGAAATATGGTCCTCATCGAGAAGTTTCTCAATGGTACAAATGTATTCATCCCAATTGGAGGGAGAATCGTCATATTGTAAATCCACATCTCTCAGAGTTGCTTCAAATTCTTTCAAAATGAAATCACTTTCTCCAAATGGAGTTAGTGATGGAGCAATAGAGGCAACGGTCTCAACAATAGGAAGAGAAGAAGAACCACTTTTACAAGCGTCTTTGAAATGTTCTTCACAAGCCTCATCAAGAACATCAATGAAATTAACACTCTCGTTTTCAGAAGGTTGCTTAGAAAGTTTTCCCATGTTGAAGACGATTTTACCGTCACCAACTCTCATGATTAATTCGCCCGCGGCTACATCAATGAGAGTGCGACCGGTCCTCAAGAATGGACGTCCAATGATTAATGGAACACGGGGGTCCATCTCGTAGTCAACGACAACAGAATCTGTCGGAAAGGTGAATTTGTCGAAACCAACGAAGACGTCTTCGGCTATCCCCACCGGATAAGTAATAAGTGTGTAAACACTTATCCTTTTGCCACTAAAATCAAGGAAAAACAAGACCTAATCATGTGTTTTATATCGTAAAAATCAGAATTACGCGTGGTTTTGTGTTTTTGTGTTAAATAGGTACAAATGATCAAAAGGAAAGAAAACATGGGATTTCACGGTAAAGTGATGAAGAAAAGTCCAAGAAAGAGACGAAGATAAAGTCAAAAGACCAAAAGTGAACTCAAGATCACGAAACCGGCAAAATCAATACGATTTTGAAGAAAAGACCAAAATGCCAAAGATCAAGTCGTTTTATTCGGGGATTTAATTTATCAAAGATATTGGGCCTTGTGGGTGCCACATTGGATCTATTGGGCTTAAAAGCCCAATAGCAAAAACAAGTAATTTGGTTTACCCTTAAAATGGCCCAAAATCTATTATCAATGTGACGGATTAAAAATTGGGTCCATCAAGCCCAATTGGAGATTATGCAAAAACGAATGGAAGATATTTGGGCCAAAGCCCATTACACATATAAATGAAACGGTGAAGTGAAGTTTATTCACTTATTTCCCAGTCAAACAAACAATTTTCTTGGTCAACTCCCCACAACAAAACACGTAACCTCACACACGTGTTAAGCAAACATTTATTTACCCCACACCCTTCATTCGTTAATAACAAAGAAACACCCACCCAACTCCTTCTTTCTCTCCCAAAATTTACACTGACAACTTTTTACCCATCCTACACAAACCCTAATTTACTTTGATCACAAAAAAATAACCAACGAAAATTAGGGGTTTTAATCCATTCGTGTGATTCACACGGATTAGGATTAAATCCCCATGAAAACCGGTAAGAACACTATGGTGGTCCATCATACGTGGCTTTAATTCCCTCTTTTGATTGGTTATGACAAATCACCATCCCAATCCCTCCAATAAGAAGGCTCCACCTCAGCACTAAACAAACACAAGAAGCACACCACCCATTCCAGCTTGGAAATCTGTGGCACAAGAGCATTTTTCATCCGTTGATTGAAGAAAGAAGAAAGAGAAGAAGATTAAACGGCTAGGATTGAAGACCGTGGGCACCAAGGAGAAAAGTTTGTAGGGTTTCTCTATAAAAACCCTTCATTTGTAAATCATTGTGTGCTTCTTTTTATTTTTAGTTTTAATTTCTAAAAATTAGTTCTTTAGGTTTAATGTAATTTTTAATTTTCCAGTATTGTATTAAATTTCTTTTTATTAATGAAAAGTTTATTTTTAATTAATTCGTCTCTCATTTAATTTTCTGATAAAGCTTCATTATAATCTTCAATCTGTTTGTTTTATTACTGTTGGTTTTATTATTATTGATAAAATATAAAAAAATAAAAATAAAAAGAAAGTGGAAATAATTTTCCCCTACTGGGAAAATTAAAAAAATATTGTTCGAATAGTATAATCAGTTTGGTTCGAGGAGATTACTGGTGGTGATGATTCGGATTGATTAAAGATGGTGTTTGTTTCGGTTCATTAATAAGATGGCTCAACGCCGATCTTCGTCGCAACGGATATCATCAAAAGGTTTTGTCCTCCTTTTAATTTCTTGTTAAGTTTATTATTTAGTTTATGTTATTGTTTAATCTGCTTTTTAGTTTATCAGTTTGTTTTTTTTTTGTTACTGTTTGAATATTGAAGAAGTTTTATATCTGCTTATGTTAGGACTTATTGGTTTAGACCTGCTTCTGTTTGTTTAGACTGGTTTGATTATGCTTATGGTTTGATGCTTTCTGCTATTGTTTGATTTTTGAAGTTTGAGTATAAGATTGTTAGGATCTACTTATTTATTTGCTTAATGTCTGCGGTTATTATCTGCTAGTAGATCTGATTACTGGTTTAAGTTTCATATTCTTATTTTGTTATCTGCATAAATTATTAAAAGCTGCTAGTTTGGATCTGTTTTATTTATTTATCTGCTTATTTGGTTTCTGCTTATTTAGCTTCGCTTATTTGTCATCTTATATGCTTATTGCTTATTCATCTTTATCTGTTTCAGCTTATTTGATTTGACTGCTTATTTGGTACTTAGTTATAGCTTATTTGGGACTTTTAAGTTGCTGTTTGGTTTGGCTGCTCAGAAAACAGACCCTATTGGTCTGTTTTGCTTTTAAACTCAAAAAAATAATAGCAAAAAGGTCATTGTGGGACTCGAACCCTCGACCTCTCGCATATCAGGCATAAGCCATAACTAACTCATCTGGACCCTTATTTGTGTAGTAACTCACAATCATTAATTAATATAGGTTTAATTTTTACTGCCAGTTTTATTATCTAGTTTAAATTCAAATTTTAGGTTTATTTAATTTTATTTAAAAGTTTTTATTTCCTTTATTCAGTTTTAAAAAAATATAAAAAGATAATAAAAAATATTTTATTTACTTTTAGGAATTTTAAATATTTTAAAATTTAGTTTTAATTTTATAAATTAGTTTTGTTTAAAAATAGTTTTCATTTAAAAGTTTTTATTTTAAAATTTGGTTAAGTTTTATTTGAAAGTATTTTAAAGTAGTTTTCATTTAATTAGATTTAAGTTTTATTAAAAGTTAAAATAGTTTTCAAAATTGTTTAAAATAGTTTAAATAGTTAACTAAATTAGTTTTAAATTAAATAGTTTTTAGTTAAAATACCAAAAAAATACATTTTACCAAAAACAAATAAATCCACGTTAATTGAAAATCAATTCGAGTGAGTCGAGGAAACGAATATTAATTGCATTAAAAGAATTTGCCTTGCAAAATCCCTTATATTAAAATGGCGCCGCTGCCGCTTCGCTCGTTACGATTGACGATTTCGTGAGACGTTTGGATTTTGGGATCCGTTCGCTTTGAACGTTAATTTTCTTGCAACAAAATCAAAAATACAAAAAAATCAAAAACTTAAAAAATACAAAAAAATTAAAAAATGACAAAAGCAAATTCTTTCCTAAAATTTGCACCAAAAAAATTAAAAAATCAAAAAGTAATACTTTTTCCTAAAAGTATTACACCAAAAATATTACGTATTAGTGTTATTTTTCTTAGTTCGATTTCTTTCGATTTTTCTTGTGAATATATATTTTTCTAAAAAAATACAAAAAGATTTTTCTTTTACTATAGTATATTACGTAGCACAATTAATTTACCTACTTTTCAAATAAGCCTTAGTTGGGATTTCATCACCTAATTATTGTATTCGCATCCATAACGAAATAAAAGGGCAAAATAGATAAATACTAGTAAGACGTTTGAACTCAAAATATACAAACTATAAGGTTGGTATAAGGCGACGCGCTATAAAAGGCCGTCTAAGGAAAAAGGTTTTTAAGTGCTTTGTGCCACCTCGTTTCCCCGCTTGCTTGTGCGTATATTGAGAGGGACGACCGATTATTGGTTTGCCAAATCAATTAGTATTAAGTATATATTTTTGTAGCTTTTTCATATTGCACCTCGAGAGGGAAAATCCTTTTCCTCTCAAAGTCGACCGAGGTCACCTACCTCATTCTAAGTTTTAATTGTATGCGCACTCGCGCGCGTACATACATACCGATTGGTGTACCAAATTCTTCCAATTCTTCCAAAAAGAAGAAGAAGAAGAAAAACAAAAAGACCGTCATTCAAGCCGATCCCGAGAATCGTGCTTTTGACAATACAATGGAAACGGATAACCGACCTATGCTCGAGATTTTGCAATCACACGTTGAGGTGTCCCCGCAATTGGAGCAAATAATTTTGAACTAAAATCGGATTTAATTAAAATGGTTTCCGCTACACCATTTTTGGGTCGTTCCCAAGATGACCCCCATGATCGTATCAAGAGATTTACCCATTTGACTAATACGGTAAAATACAATGGGGTGCCACAAGAGGCCATTCGTTTACAACTCTTTCCTTTTTCCCTCGAGGGACAAGCCCGGATTTGGCTTGATAAGGAACCACCCCAAAGTATTACAACATGGATCGACTTAGAGACCAAGTTCATTAATTACTTTTTCCCACCATCACGGACCACCTCTTTGAGGAATAACATAATCACCTTTGAGCAACAATATGGGGAAACGTTTAGTTAGTCTTGGGATCAATTTAAAGAGCTTTTAAGAAAATGTCCACAACACGGTTTCACTAAAGTGCATCAAACAAATACGTTTTACAATGGTTTAACTCTCAATGACCAAGACTCACTTAATAGTGCCGCGGGGGGCAATATTCTTGTGAAATCAATGAACGAGGCTTGGGCCATAAATGAAAACAAAGCTAAAGTACAAACCAAGAGTGTTAGGGCCACTAGTGAAAGTGACAAGAGAATCGATAAACTCACTTCGCTTGTTGAAACAATTGCTTTACAAACCCAAGCCCTCAATGGTCAAGTGAATGCCTTGAAAGAGACTAGTGAAACGTGTGAGACTTGTGGTGGACCGCATTCATATTTTAATTGTGACAAGGTTTACAATAATAAACAAAAACAAGTTTGTGCTTTTAATGCTAATGAAAGGGTTCAATTTAAACCTAATGTTGATGTTAACCATTTGTCTTATAAGAGTACTAATTATTTGGCTCCCCCGGGTTTTGTAGCACCACAAAGACCACTCCCACCCGCCCAAAATACCCAATACCAAGATAGGAACCAAGGTCCTCAAATGGGTAATTTTCAAGGGAATGCAAATCAAGGGAATTTTAATGGTTAAAACCAAGGTTTTCAAAATAATAACCAAGTTTTTTTATAATAACAACGGTTTTCAACCTCAATATCAAAACCAAGGTTTTCCTAATCAAGGGTTTAATCAAATGAACATGCAAAATCATCAAATGGACTTGGTTCTCCAAAAATTGACCGAACATGAGAGGATTATGAAACAAATGCAAGAATCTACTAGACAAATGCAAGAATCGACCGATAAGAGATTTTTGACAATGATTCAAGCCCTTAGACCCCAAGGAGCCTTACCTTCTAATACCGAGATTAACCCTCGTGCTAATGTAAGTGCTATCACTACTCGAAGTGGAGCCACTTTTGTGGGAACTTCCATCTCTTAGCCCATAAAGGAGAGACAAGGCCCGGAGGTCATAATAAGTAATCCTACTCCCCCTTCGGTGATTCCTCCCACTACCACTCCTAGTAATAGTGCTCCATTGCCTAATGAGCCTATCCCTACGACTGTTCAAGACGCGAGTCCTTCTCCTTCTTAACCTTCAAAGTCTAAGCCGAATATCCCTTATCCATCTAGGTTAGACAAGGCTAAAGTACTCACCAAAGATGACGTTCATGTCTCCAACTTTTTGAAAATGATTTCCAACGTCAATGTTAACATTAGTCTTATTGAAGCACTTGCTCAAATGCCAAAATTTATGAAAATGTTTAAAGATTTGCTTAATAAGAAAGAAAAAATGGTTGACCTTGTGAACACTCGTTTAAATGAGAATTGTTCCACGATTCTTCTCAAAGAGCTTCCCGAAAAGCTAGGAGATCCCGGACGATTCGTGTTACCTTGCTCGTTTCCTCAAATTGATGATTGTATGGCTTTAGCGGATCTCAGCGCTAGCATCAATCTTATGCCACTTTTGGTTTGGAAACAATTATCATTACCCGACCTTGTACCGACTCGCATGACTCTCGAGTTAGCTAATAGAACTCTCGCTTACCCCGTTGGTATTGTCGAAGACGTCTTTGTTCGAGTTGGTACATTCACTTTTCCCGTGGACTTTGTCGTCGTCGACTATGAGATGGATCCTCGTATTCCATTAGTACTTGGTAGACCATTCTTACGATCCGGAAGAGCCTTAGTTGTAGCCGAAGGGGAGTTAATTCTTAGGGTTAGGGATGAACAACAAGTTTTTAAAATGGGAAAAATCACAACAAAATCAAATGGAAAAGAGTCGGTCAATATGATTGATGTTCTTAATTATGATAATGAAGAGATTTTATCAATCCTTTTGGAATTAAAAAGTCTAATCAAAATAATTTTGTGATAAATTCATCCCTTCCCTTAGAGCCTCAAATTTTTGATACTCCCATTTATGACACCTTTAGTGATGACACTTCTTCAAGTGATCACACTATCTTCGGTTTACACGACTTGTCTTTTGACCCACCCACTTTTGACCCACCCATTTTGATCAACCAATCTTTGATACTTACGATGATGACACTTCTTTAAGTGATCTCATTATTTTTGATGACCCACCTTATGATCTTAATGAACCTCATATCCCTATGAGTGATTCTTCCATGGAAACTCCTTTTGACTTTTATACTCCAATTTTAAAAGTCATGACTTTTGAGGAGGATCCTCCACTCTTAGAGATCATTCCGACTTTAGAGGTTATTCCATTTGAGGAGGATTTAGATATCTTTCTAAATACCTATTTTCCTCATGAGGATGAGTTTTCCTATGAATCCGATGATACTTATGTTTTCACATCGAGTTTGGAAGAGGACGACTTTCCCACTTTGGATTTTGATGATATTTTGAGCTTAAATGTCAACAACTCTTGCTATTTTCCCGTTAAGGAACCGGTGTTTGATCCCGGAATAGAGACTTTTGTGCTTTCCTTGCCATATCAACATCATACCTTTTCATTTAAAAGATCGTTGCCTAAGGATACCCCACTCTTCTTTGACTTGCGTGATTGTACCACCTCGGGGTTTATTTCCTTTTGTGATGGAAATTATGTGTTTGACCCGGTGGATTTTCATGGGGTATGCCTTATTTGACTTTTTTTCACCCCTTTATCATGGAGAGATTTTCCTCCCTTGGAAATCTCGGTTTTTCCATGATTTTCCCATTTAAATGATGACATTCAGGAATCGAGTCGAGCTAGAGACTCATGATAAATAAATCAAGCATCGTATAACTAGGTTAGATTTTTACCTTTACCATCCTTTCCACCCTTTTTCGCCTTCACCCATTCTCACCAATAAGTATAGGAGGGGAGCCAAGTAGATTGTTTGTGTTGTGATGTTGTGTGCAGGGACCTGTGCTTAATGATCCACTTTTGGTGCTTTTGACACGACCCGTGTTCCCGTGTTTCCCGTGTACCCGGTTCCTTCGATAAGTTTTTGCTATTGTGATTCAATCATGTATATAAATAAAACGAATTAATGTAATCACTTTAGTTATCCCTTCCTTAGCTCAATTTTAAACAACGTACTCAATGTCCTAAGTGTAGGGGAGTTCATTCTCCCACATGCTTAAACATTGAGGACAATGTTTATATTAAGTGTAGGGGGATTTCTATCGAAATTTTAGTGGACTTTTCCATGAACTTGACCCCATTTAACCGGAAAATTTAAAATTTTTTCAACGTTTTTCAAATTTTTGATCTATTTTGGCCTAGTAGTATTTACTTTTATTTTCTTTTTGTTATCGCATCAATATTTTCCATTCCAAGAATAAAGTCAAAATAAAAATAAATAAATGAATAAAATGGTTTTAACAAGTTTAGATATCTTTGATATATTAGGCCCGTCGTGAATATTTTGACTCAAACCGAGTTTACTTATCCAAGTTTACTCTAGCAAGTATCCTTAACCATATGGACCTTAATTGGTTTATTAGGCTAAGCATCTACGAGTCTCATTCTTTGAGATTTTAAATTGTGGAGAACGAGAGATGATAGAGTTGATAAAAAGTTTAAGGGTTAATTCTTATCTATATGAGTTTTTGTGGCTCTTTCTTCCCGCTTGTACATTTAATTGCTTAATAAATGAGGATTTTTGCAGTGTCGATTCATATCTTAACTCTTAGCCAAATCTTTATTCTCCTTGTAATTAAAGCATGAACACATTGAGGGTGCCAGCGTTGTGGACTTCCGACTAAGGTGGCTCATAACCACTAAGTAGGAGGTATTCAGACCATGGGACCGCGGAATTTGGCCTACTATATATATCATAAATTAAGAAAGAATAAGATTAAAACATGACCTTAAGGAGCCTTAGGGTGTGGGGCATGTAGCACGAACCTTGTCATTAGAGCCTTAGGGTGTATGGCATGGTAAGTGTTGAATAAAAATTGATCAAAAATCAATTCCCTTGTTTATCGTTCAAGGAGCCTTAGGGTGTGGACAATAGATGAGGAACATTTTTACATCTTAAAGAGCCTAAGGGTATATGATGTGAACTTGCTAAACTCCACATAAAGTCAACATGACTTTAGAGGAATAATTAATAAGTAGTACTATCGGCCAAATTTTGGGTCCAAGAATTTATTCCCAAATCGTGTTAAATCATCCTTGATGTGGGCTTACTTTAGTGACAACGTTTTTTAGGACGAGGTTAGGTTTTGAGTGTCGGGTTTGCACCGTTTAGCCTTCATTTTTGGACTAATAATTATCAAATAAGTCAAATGAGCCTACGGGTGAATGACATTCAATAAAATCTAGAGATACAACGTAGGAATTGGAGAAAGAGTACTACACAGTTGTCTTATATAAGTGGTTTTAACATGAGGACTTATGGTAAATAATGATCTCGTTCTTAAGCTTGATATGGGGAACGTGAAACTTGAGGGTGATTAATATTCATGACACCAAAGCCCTAATTTAAGTCTTGGATTTCTTTACAAGTTTCTTCCATCAAATAATTTCTAAGTTAATAAATTAACTTTCTTTTCCTTTAAAGTTTTTATCTTTACGTCGTAGTAGTAATAGTATATCTTAATAAAGGCCAAGATGGGTTAATTATGACAAATATGAACTTTATGCTTTAAAATAATGCATTGCATGGGGTCATTGCAATGGTCAAGTGTAGGGGATTTAATAAGTGTGTAAACACTTATCCTTTTACCACTAAAATCAAGGAAAAAAAGACCTAATCATGTGTTTTATATCGTAAAAATCGGAATTACGCGTGGTTTTGTGTTTTTGTGTTAAATAGGTACAAATGATCAAAAGGAAAGAAAACACGGGATTTCACGGTCAAATGATGAAGAAAAGTCCAAGAAAGAGACGAAGATAAAGTCAAAAGACCAAAAGTGAACTCAAGATCACGAAACCCGGCAAAATCAATACGATTTTGAAGAAAAGACCAAAATGCCAAAGATTAAGTCGTTTTATTCGGGGATTTAATTTATCAAAGATATTGGGCCTTGTGGGTCCCACATTGGATCTATTGGGCTTAAATGCCCAATAGCAAAAACAAGTAATTTGGTTTACCCTTAAAATGGCCCAAAATCTATTATCAATGTGACGGATTAAAAATTGGGTCCATCAAACCCAATTGGAGATAATGCAAAAACGAATGGAAGATATTTGGGCCAAAGCCCATTACACATATAAATGAAACGGTGAAGTGAAGTTTATTCACTTATTTCCCAGTCAAACAAACAATTTTCTTGGTCAACTCCCCACAACAAAACACGTAACCTCACACACGTGTTAAGCAAACATTTATTTACCCCACACCCTTCATTAGTTAATAACAAAGAAGCACCCACCCAACTCCTTCTTTCTCTCCCAAAATTTACACAGATAACTTTTTACCCATCCTACACAAACCCTAATTTACTTTGATCACAAAAAAATAACCAACGAAAATTCGGGGTTTTAATCCATTCATGTGATTCACACGGATTAGGATTAAATCCCCATGAAAACCGGGAAGAACACTATGGTGATCCATCATACGTGGCTTTAATTCCCTCTTTTGGTTGGTTATGACAAATCACCATCCCAATCCCTCCAATAAGAAGGATCCACCTCAGCACTAAACAAACACAAGAAGCACACCACCCATTCCAGCTTGGCAATCCGTGGCACAAGAGCGTTTTTCATCCGTTGATTGAAGAAAGAAGAAAGAGAATAAGATTAAACGGCTAGGATTGAAGACCGTGGGCACCAAGGAGAAAAGTTTCTAGGGTTTCTCTATAAAAACCCTTCATCTGTAAATCATTGTGTGCTTTTTTTTATTTTTAGTTTTAATTTCTGAAAATTAGTTCTTTAGGTTTAATGTAATTTTTAATTTTCCAGTATTGTATTAAATTTCTTTTTATTAATGAAAAGTTTAATCTTAATTAATTCGTCTCTCATTTAATTTTCTGTTAAAGCTTCATTATAATCTTTAATCTGTTTGTTTTTATTACTGTTGGTTTTATTACTATTGATAAAATATAAAAAAATAAAAATAAAAAGAAAGTGGAAATAATTTTCCCCTACTAGGAAAATTAAAAAGTTACTGTTCGAATAGTATAATCAGTTTGGTTCGAGGAGATTACTGGTGGTGATGATTCGGATTGATTAAAGATGGTGTTTGTTTCGGTTCATTAATAAGACGGCTCAGCGCCGATCTTCGTCGCAACGGATATCATCAAAAGGTTTTGTCCTCCTTTTATTTTCTTGTTAAGTTTATTATTTAGTTTATGTTATTGTTTAATCTGCTTTTTAGTTTATCAGTTTGTTTGTTTTTGTTACTGTTTGAATATTGAAGAAGTTTTATATCTGCTTATGTTAGGATTTATTGGTTTAGATCTGCTTCTGTTTGTTTAGACTGGTTGATTATGCTTATGGTTTGATGCTTTTTGCTATTGTCTGATTTTTTGAAGTTTGAGTATAAGATTGTTAGGATCTACTTATTTATTTGCTTAATGTCTGCGGTTATTATCTGATTATTGTTTAAGTTTCATATGCTTATTTTGTTATCTGCATAAATTATTAAAAGCTGCTAGTTTGCATCTGTTTTTTTATTTATCTGCTTATTTGGTTTCTGCTTATTTAGCTTCTTTATTTCGGTTCGCTTATTTGTCATCTTATATGCTTATTTCTTATTCATCTTTATCTATTTCAGCTTATTTGATTAGACTGCTTATTTGGTACTTAGTTACAGCTTATTTGGGACTTTTAAGTTGCTGTTTGGTTTTGCTGCTCAGTAAACAGACCCTATTGGTCTGTTTTGCTTTTAAACTTAAAAAAATAATAGCAAAAAGGTCATTGTGGGACTCGAACCCTCGACCTCTCGCATATCAGGCATAAGCCATAACCAACTCATCTGGACCCTTATTTGTGTAGTAACTCGCAATCATTAATTAATATAGGTTTAATGTTTACTGCCAGTTTTATTAACTAGTTTAAATTCAAATTTTACGTTTATTTAATTTTATTTAAAAGTTTTTATTTCCTTTATTCAGTTTTAAAATATAAAAAGATAATAAAAAATATTTTATTTACTTTTAGGAATTTTAAATATTTTTAAATTCAGTTTAAATTTTATAAATTAGTTTTGTTTAAAAATAGTTTTCATTTAAAAGTTTTTATTTTAAATTTTGGTTAAGTTTTATTTGAAAGTATTTTAAAGTAGCTTTCATTTAATTATATTTAAGTTTTATTAAAAGTTAAAATATTTTTCAAATTCTTTAAAATAGTTTAAATAGTTAACTAAATTAGTTTTTAATTAAATAGTTTTTAGTTAAAATACCAAAAAAATACATTTTACCAAAAACAAATAAATCCACGTTAATTGGAAATCAATTCGAGTGAGTCGAGGAAACGAATATTAACTGCATTAAAAGAATTTGCCTTGCAAAATCCCTTATATTAATAAGCAACCGTACGGTTAGCTAATTCCAATGTCATTCGTGTGGGGACTAGCTCGGGTAGAGATAATTGTTTCGAAACACTTAATGGCATTAAGTTTATACTTGCACCTAGATCGGCTAGGGCCATACAATTCTCTACCCCGGGGAAGTTGCAAGGAATCAAGAAACGACCGGGATCTCCTAACTTAACTGGAAGTTTTCTCAAAAGAACGACAGAACAATTCTCATTTAATTGGGTATTGGCGATTGATGAGACTGTATTTATACATAGTCTCATCGTCCAAATCGGGCTTAAAACGCTTAAAATATCGTCAAAATACCCAAAATATGCCTGTGTTTGTTCATTGTGTATTTCAGGTACGGATATCGTGAATTCACCAAAAGATCAAAGGAATCAAGCAAAAACGAACACGGGAAACGAAGCCGCACAAAGAACCGGACCCGAATCATGATTTTCCTATCAAGTCCTTGAAGTTTTGAAGATTGGCAATATTGGTCCCTCATCTTTGAAGTTTTGGCAAGAAAAGACCTTGGAGAAATCATCATTGGCAAGAAAGGTCCTCCATGTTTGAAGATATTACATGAATAGCCCTTGGATATTGCATTAATTGCAATATTAGTCTTTATTTAAAGTTTGAAACTAAGGAGGGTCAAATTCAGCAAGTTATGGAAAGATGTTAACAAAGGATATGCAAGTTTGGTACACTTTATTCAGAAATGACAAGCATATGGGAGAAGAGGGGGCATTCTTGGCAGACAAAGTAACTTATCTCACCCAACCACACGTTGACACATCAGTGTGACTGGTCAAACAACCAATCACTTTCCCCCATTTAGACACATCACCTTTCCACTCTCTCTTTTTTTAAAAAAATAACTTAACCAAAACGTGTTTACTTCAGTTTTTGGTGGTAAACGTTATTTTTGAAACATAATTAACCTAAACTAAATCAAATACTCCACTGTTTAACCTTCTTATTCCCATAAACCCTAATACACAATTCGCCCTAATCAAAGGGTTATTCCCCCAAAATCTCCAGATTGTTGATTTACCCAACACCAAACCAATCCCACCTTTCAAAACATCTGTCACTTTCCCCCATCGACCACCCCATGTGTCCCCTGACCCACTCCTTTGCAAGAAGACAAAGTGGTCCAGTAATCCAACGATTCCAAACGCATATCTTGCTCCCAAAGGCTGGATAAACGACTCAGATCATCTTCATACAACTGGCATCACATGTGGCCACTTTTGACCAAGAATCAAGACCAAGACAAAAGGGGCTTTTCTGGAAATTCACGTAGCTAGGGTTTTTGTAATGCTAGGGTTCTAGAACCATCTCCTCATTTGTATATATAGCATAGCTTTGTAGCTTTCTTTCCTGTTCCAGATTTTGTACCTTTTTTAATTATTAATGAAAATGAAGGTTTTAAATTGTGCAATTCTGAGTTCCACATTTCATGTTCTAGTGTAATGAGTTTTATTAGTGCAAGCTGAGTAAAGGTTTTCAAAGGGTGAACGTTTTTTTAAAAAAGTGTTAACAAGCAAGTTTCTGTTTTTTTTTAAGATTTTCAGAACTTACCATTAATTCCAAGTGAAAATGAAAGTGGAAGCTTGGGTTTAATAGTGTGTTGAATTGTATTTTGTTTATTTCAGTATTAGTTTCAAAACAAGTTAAGAATTTTTGGATCATCAAGTAAGTTTCAAAAATCAGTCCTATATCTTTTTACACTTACTGCTTGTACAAGCTAGCCCATAAGCTACTTGACAATAGCTTATGAGCTCAGCTTTACAAGCTTGTAGCTTCTCTTTGGTCTTGTGTTGTTGTGCAGGAAGCAAGGAGTGAAAGGAAGTCTCATCCATTTGCATTTCAATCTCATTTCAGTCCAAGTGAAGACATATTGCACCCTGGTTCTGTTGTTGAACCTCAGCAGGGTTCTTGCAATTCTCCATAAGCTCCTTAAAAGCTCAGAACACCAACCTTTGGAAGGCATTCAGCTTGTAAGTGGCTTTGAACCCCTTTGGTATATTTTTCTGAGTTTGATGTGATGCTTATGTGTTTGTTGTGAAATCTGTTTGAATGAGCATTTAAGTGTTTATCCATGCTAGTTTAGGATCCTTATGCATGATTTGGTAGTTGGGAATTAGGTTTGAGCTGTTTAGATCACTTTTACTTTGTTAATTTTTGATTTCAGATATTAAAGGGGTGTTTGGGATAAGGGTTTAAGCTTAAATTCTGTCAAGCTTTTGACTTAGAAATAGCTTATACACACTCCTTAGGTTGTTTTTAGTAGTGTTTGATACTTGGTTTGCACTCTGGTTAGGATTTTTCAAGATTGTATGTTCATGTATGGGTAAAACTTACTAGAAAACAGTAACTTGCTTTCTGCTTTGTTTGAGTATGAATTTTTCCTGAAATCTTGTACATTGCTAGGAGGGAGTATAATCTAGGGTTTTATTATCTTTGTTTATGATTTGGTAAGCTTGTGTTCAAGATTTTAGCTCCCAAAATTCACTCTTGTGCCTAAAAGTTCAGTCCACTGTTCACAAAAACCATTTAGGTTATACAGTAACTTTAATTGGTCATTTGTGTGTGATTTTTGTGTTAAGCTTGCTGATTTTTGTGTTATTATAGACTCCCCACAACCCAACTGGTTGTGGGGGTGCCTTATTATCCAAGAATAAGCCATCAAAAAGCTTTCCTAAGCTTTTCATTAAGCTATCATTTTATTTGCACTAGCAGTGGGAACTTCATTACCCCTGCTAGTGCTTCTGTTTCCACTGCTTGCACAAAAAGAAAGAAAGTGACCATAGGTCACTATCAGAATCTTAAATTTTTGTCTTTTGTGACCTTAATTAGGAGTTAGGACTTCATTCTTTTTCCATTATTTTTCTTTTTTAATTCTTAATTTTTCAGTTTTATTAGTTTTTATTCTACTGTTCATTTGATAATTTTTGGATTATTTTGCATTTTTAATTACTTTTTATTATTCAGTTTTTGTCATTTAGTGTAGAAAATTATATTTTTTCACTTTTAAAATTTTTCCTAGACTTAGAATTATATTTTAAGATTTTTGGTTTTAAAAATATTTACTGTTCACTTTTTAATTATTTTTTATAATTAATTTAAGTTAATTAGGGTTTAATTATTATTCAGTTTTGTCTATTAGTGCAAGATTTTACATTTTTTAAACTTTTTTAATTTTCTACTGTTCTTTAGGATAATTTAGGAGTTTTAAAATTGGTAAATTAATTTTGGCATTATTTTATTATTTTTTATGATTATTTTAATTTAAAAATAGTTTTTAGTGATTAAAAAATAGAAAAATAGTTTTAAAAATTTAGGAAAAATACTTTTTAGTCTTTAAATAATATAAGTTAGTTATTAGTTCAACAAATTAATATTTTGGACATTTTGTTAATTATGTTTAATTTTTGGGCTTAATTAGCATTAAAAAATGAATATTTAATTAATAAAAGGTTTTAAAATATATTTGTTGGATTTTTATTCTTATTTATATTATTTAAGACTTAGTTTAATCTTTTAATTAATTTTTAGATTTTATTTTTAATTTCGTCACGTTTTACGTATTTACGTTCGCGTTTTACGTCAACGTCGTAGTTTAAATCGTAGTCGTAGCTCGTCTTTACTTTTTTCTCTCTTAAACCAAAAACGCCACTAATCCAAACTTGATTTTATATATATTGGCACATTAATACACACATCTCCTTCGAGAACGAACTTGGAATTTATTCGTCTTCACGGTTTTCCTAAATCGTGTCGATTAATACTTACCACATTTATACTCGTCTTTCCTAAGACTTGTATATCACTAAAAACCACTACATCATTTTTGGCGCCACTGCCGGGGAGGTGTTTAGTGTGCCATTATTATTAGTATCGTGTTTGTGTGAGTAGTGCGTTTTAGCTTTTCAATTCTTAGAAAGCGTGAATATCGTACATACTCATTTTTGTTATTTTTCATTACTATATTATAGTATCCAAATAAATCGTGTTTAATTTTCCAAATTAAACACAAATCAATCTTTACTATATTGTAGATATATTGGTTTTCGTTTTTTGTGAATATATTATTACTATATTGTATCTACGTAAGAACAATAAATATACAAGTACTCCAAAAGCGTGAAAACGCAACCTTGATTCGGGATTTCATCACTCGATCATTGTATTTGAATCCAAAGCAAAAAGTTTAAAGGTAAAATAGATAAATACTTTCGTGAGGCTTAATTTCAATTAACACAAACTATAAGGTGGGTATAAGGCGGTTGTATTTCACGACCTAAAGGAAAAAGGCTCTTAAGTGCTTCGCGCCGCCTCGTTTCCTCCGCTTGCTTGTACGTGTTTTGAGAAAGAGGGCTAATCGAGGGTTTGCCGCCCAAGTATTATCTACGTATATTATATTTGCTTGTGTTTTCAAGATTAAACCCTCTTGAACGTTTTGGTGTTCCACCAACGTTCTAAAGTCATCGAAAACGTTCACTCCACGTGATCGTTTTCATTCTTTGAGGCTCCTTTAATCGAGAAAGTCGATTCGAGGGGAGATTTGTAGATTTGTGTCTACGTAATACATTCAAAAATCCAAAAAAATTAAAAAACAATCAAAAACCAAAAAAAATTGAAAAATCAAGAAACCGAAAAAAGAATCTTCTTTGCTACCACCCATTCTACGCTTAGTGCATGCGCACTCGATCGAAGGACTATTTCAATTCTAGTGAAGCTTCGAATCTACGCAATCGTAATCGAAGGAATCGACGACGTAGACGAGAATTAGAAACCGACGTTCCTAATATCGTTGTTGAAGAGACCTTAGACGAGATGGCCGACAATCGTTCTATGATGGAATTGCTCCAAGCGCCCACCGAGGGTTATGGAGACGCGATCGTAATTCCCGCTATCGAGGTGGAGAATTTTGAGATAAAGAGCGGAATGCTTTCGTTGATTCAAGCTACGAAGTTTCGAGGTCGTGAAGCCGATAGTCCTCACGACCATATTCGGAATTTTGATCGTCTTTTGGCCACGAGCAAGTTTAAGAATGTTGGAAATACGTTTTTACGTATTTATGAAGGATCGGTCGCTCCAACGATAATTATGTAATGGGCTCGTGATCTATTTAATTATTGTATAGTCCATATAGCCCACATGTAGGGTGGACTATATATATCCCCTCCTAGCATGTTAGGAGGGGTTGTTGATTACCATTTTCAATTAATCATTATTCATCTTTTCTTTCTCTCTCTACATTTCCCCTTTTCTCTCCTTTCTCTCTCTAATCCCTTATCTCATTCCTTCATCTTCTTCATATTAATCAATCAATCAACCATCTAAATCCACCAAATCCATGATATAGAATAGGCCATTAATTACGTAGACCTTCAATTGGTATCAAGAGCCATGGTTAGTTTGGTTTATTCTTCTTTTATCTCTTTTTGATTTTGGTGGGTTTTGATTTAATCATGCTTTTATATTAAAAAGTTTGTATTTTTTATATATAAAGTTTGTGTTTTTATGTTTTAAATCTTAAAAAAGTTTGTATTTTTCATATAAAGTTTGTTTTTTTTTATGTTTCAAATCATAAAAAGTTTGTATTTCTCATATAAAGTTTGTGTTTTTATGGTTAAATCATAAAAAGTTTGTATCAATTTTATCAATTTTATAAATTTCTAAATTTTTATCAATTTTATCAATTTTTTCTTTTAAAGTTTGTATTTTTTTATTGTTTTTAATCACAAATTTAATCATCAATTTCTATAAAAAGGTTGTATTTCTTCTTGTTTTTTAATCTATCAAGTTTATCAATTTCTAAATTTTTTTTTATTTTTATCAATTTTATCCTTTTTTTTATTTTTTTATTTTTTTAATCAGTTTTTTATTTAAATATTTTTTTTTTAATCAGTTGCGTCCTGTTATTTCTTTTTCGTTTATCCGTCTTTTTTTGGTCAAGTTATCAGTTATCAGTTTTTTTTTAATCAAGTTATCAGTTATCAGTTTTTTTTTAATCAGTTATCATTTTTCTTTTGGATTTTTCTTAATTTTTTGGTCAAACTACCTAATCGGTCAACTATCATTTCTGTCCCAAATTTGTCCATCAAAACTGATCCTAAAGTCCAGAATCAAACTAAAAGTTCCGAATCAATCTTTAGTTCCGAATCAAACAGAAAAGTTCCGCACCAACCACTTCCGAACCAAGAACTTCCGGATCAAGAAGTTCCGGATCAAGAACTTCCGAACCAAGAACTTCCGGATCAAGAAGTTCCGGATCAAGAACTTCCGAACCAAGAACTTCCGGATCAAGAAAAAGTTCTGATTCGGAACTCTTCCGAATGAAGCAATCATTTCAAATATAACGGACGAATTTTACCCACAACGAAGCACCCAAATTCAAACTCTCGGACACTCACTCCCCCCTAAAACCATCTAGTCTCTCGACTCACCCACATCCGACAACCTCGACACCCTCGCACATCACCTCTATTTTAAAACATCACCTCGTCGACCCTCACACCCTCGACCCTCACAACTCTCGACATCAACAAACTCCCTCACACCATACCCAACCTCGACACCCCTTACACCCTCGTCTCATCTTTCTGACCCATCGACACAAACACCCCCACCCATCCTCAACGAAAAACAACAAAAACTCCCCCTCACACCCTTCCCTCACCAACACCCTCACACCCAACCGTACTCTCGACCCTCACACCCTAACTCCCTCACATCTCTAGATTCCACTCACTCTCGAAAATCAATTTCGACTCAACAACACAGACACATCTTTCGACCCTCACTCAACACTCACCAGAACACCCTCAACCAGGACATCTTCGAAATCAATATTCTCATCTACATCTCAGTTTGAGAATCGATTTAAGATTTATAGAACTTTTATTCATATTTAAAAATCGATTTCAATCATCATTGATTCGTTTTTGGTTATAAACAACCACCCTCGGTCACACCTTCACATTACTCAAAACTATTTTTTTCTCGACTCATCACAAAGAAAGACACTACAGTAGAAGAGAGAGACTCATATCAAGATTAAACCAACATGCAATCAACATAAAACCTACCCGAGACCCCATAAAGGATCTTGAAGCCGATTTGTTTTAAGATCATAGCAACGTTTTGGTGATCTGCTTTGATAAATTGAAGAGAGAGAGATTTCTTTGGGAGGATAAGAATAGAGACGGAGTTCTCTATATTGGGGCTGGTGAAAGTAAATCTAGGGTTGACTCCTTTTAGGTGAAAGTAGGAGATGGGGGGCGGATGAGTGAAGGAGAGAGAGATAACCGGTTGAGTTTATATATCTTGTTTTGTAGACGGAGGTTACAAAGTGAGGAGAGAGATAGATTAAGTTATTAGGGGAGAGAGGGACGGAAGAAACGAGGAAACAAGAAAAAGAGTGGATTTAGTTCTTATATTTATTGGACGGAGAAAACAAAGATATCAACTGCCACGTTTTGTTTCAATCTTTGGCCACGTTGGGTTTGTGTCTCCACACGTTTGTATCTTAAAAATATATCCGTTTTCTTTTTTTTTAGACAAAAAAATCATAACACGTTTTATTTCTCTTCTTTTATTTTTCATTTTAAAATATCACACTTTTTAATTTTAGTTAAATTAATTTTTTTTGTATTTTTTGTCACTTTTTAATTTATTTTTTGTTTGGCAAATCGTGTTAAGCGGGTATTTTTTTTTAAAAGTTATCGTGAAAAATTTTTGACGGGTTATCGTGACGAGTTATAGTGACGGGTTAAAAGTTTTGTGGCCGGATTTAAAGACAAACGTGACGAGTCAAAGTGACGAGCTTCATTTATACCATTCATCGAGGAATTTTAAGTATTATTTACGGGTCTTTCGTTTTAATCGATCTTTAATGGATTCGTTCGATTCGACATGTCAAAAGGGAGAGTTGTATTTAAGGCAAAACGAAGTTAAGAAAAGTGGCATCACCTCCTTTCAACTACTCCAGTCTCATCTTGTCACTCTTTCGGGGATTCAAGGAGGGAGCGAATTTGTGACAATCTTTGGACAAGATCGTCATATATTCATCGACTCCATTTTTACCGCTTTGACCCAACTCGCCGAGCAACTCAACCATGGAAACTTTAATCACTCTGCATCGGTACTTGCATATAAGGCTCTTGTGACATACCTCACGCCTTTCCTCCAATTTAATATCATCAAGCCTGAAAGTTCAATGATTTGCCAATCGTTTCTTCGAGATACACATACCGAGCTTCGAGTTTTCCGTGATACGATTTTGAAACTCATGTCATCGGTCTCGTCTTCGATATATCAAAGATCACAACTTCAGCAAGTGTATGTTAATGGAGTGCAAGAATCAATGACGCAGATGCAAGAGGATAATGGTCATACGGTTGACAACTTGGAGCCTAACGATGGCACGAGCACAGAATCAGGAGGACACCATGATGCCAGTGGCACGTCAGGGAATGTTCACGAGATTCCTCTTGATGACACCTTACCCATTTATGACGCAGAGCCTGCAAACATGGTACAATGTAATGTGGTTTATGATGTATATGCTGATGATATGCCGCATATTGAGGATTCTGAACCTAATTATGACAAACATGGGATGGAAACGAGTGATAGCAATACCATTTCTGATTCATCCGATGTAAGTCATAATGGGGGAGAGATTGTTCAGAATGCTAAACATCATGATAATTATCCTATAACTGATTCATTGACTGCTTCTGATTCCAAGATTAAAGAGCTCGAAACAATCGTAGCTCGGCAATCAAAAGATCTTGAGCATGCCAAACTTGAATTTTCTAAGAAAACGGACAAATTTGAAACATACTTTGAAAAACTTGAAAAGTCAAACGTTGTTCTTGAAAGAAAATTGGATCAAACTGTTCTAGATTCTAAAGCTGAAAAGGATAATCTTTTGAAACAAATTCAACTGCTTGAATCTAAGTTGGCATCAAGAAAATGAGACTTTAAAGGCCCAAGTACAGGAAAAGGTTTTTGCTATAGCTGCGTTGAAAAACGAGTTAAGGAAAAGTAAAGGACCTAGTGTGGACACTAAGCTTGAAAAACCATCAATCTTGGGGAAACCGCCTACAAATCAGTTCGTCAGACAACCGATTGTCAGACAACCTACTGCATTTAGATCCGAGCGACCACAATCCTCGAGACCGCGGTTTGCCTTCCAAGTTGATTTGGTTCATCTTTTTAGACCAGTCACTCCAGCAACTAGGCCCAATGTGATCACTCCAGCTTTAGCAAGACCAAATCATATGATTGCCTCTAGTTTCCCTAAAAATACCAAGACCACGTCTAGAACTAGTTCAAATGACGTTTGCCATGAATCTGATCTTAGGGAAGCTAAGCAAAAGACACATGTAAGAGATAGGAATTTCAAACCTAGTCAGATGCCTTCTAGTTTACCCAACACTGCTAACCGTAGCATGTCCAATCCTAGGAGCATCAATCAATCATCTAGGGATTCTAGATCTTACTCGGACATTAAATATGCTACTTGTAAAACATGTAGAAAATGTGTCTTTACGGCAAATCATGATTCCTGTATCAAAAAATTGCTTAATGAGGTGAACTCCCGTGCTAGACTTAAATCCCAGTGGGTTGCTAAAATCAAACCCGTTGGCAAAATGTGGCACCCCACAGGTAGAATTTTCACTCTTGTAGGAAACGAGTGCCCTTTAACTAGGATAGTCTCTGATTCTACGAAGACTACTAGGGAGGAAATTGCAAAGGATGATACATCACTTAAGCCTGAACTTAAGGTTTTCTATAAAAGGAAACGTTTGCCAACTAAGACAAGTGAATCATCCCCTCAGGCCACCTCTGACACAAGTAAAGCCAACTGTGAACCCCCACGTGCTTCACAAATAGATATCTCTAACCCATGCAAAAGTATACAAACTCCTAATGAGAATGCAGGTACCAAAGTTGATGTTCCAAAAGAACGAAGCGGTCCAATCGTTGTGTACCGTTCAACTAAGGACACTCTTAGAGTTTGGTTGCTGAAGAAGCAGATATCAGAGAAACAAATGTCTCAGGGGATTCATGGTTAAGCTGCAAACTAGGACTTACAGTCACATAACAGACTGTAACTCGATCTCCAAAGACAGGAAAGTTCATCCCGATGATGACTTATCCTAAAAATGAGAAATTCATTTTTCTCGGGCATGAGCTTATGTTAAAAACATTCCACGTTTTTAAGCTCATGCACTAGGACTTATAGTCATATCACAGACTATAACTCGCTCATCAAAGAAAGGAAAGTTTATCGCCGATGATAAACTTATCCTAACAACGAGAAATTAAGTTTTCTCGGGCATGAGCTAAAATTAAAAACATTCGAGGTTTTTAAGCTCATGCACAATGACTTACAGTTAAATGTCAGACTGTAACTCGAACTTCAAATACAGGAAAGTTTATCATTAATGATAAACTTATCCTCATAACGAGAAATTCAACTTTCTCGGTCATGAGCTTGTATTAAAACATTCGAAGTTTTAAGCTCAGAAAGGAAAGTGTATCTTTTAAATAAGAGAACTTTTCTTCATAACGAGAAATTAACCTTACTCGGTCATGAGCTTTCCATTAAAACAGTCACAGTTTTCAAGCTCATGAAAAACGACTTCTAAGTAAATGTCAGCTTAGGACTCGTCCTTCAGATAAAAGGAAAGTTTATCGCCGTTGATAAACTTATCCTTAACAACGAGAAGTTTACAACTTCTCGGACTTGAGCTTCCTAAGATATTCCAAATCTTAAGCTCAAGTAATTGTTTTTCAAAACTTTGAACACAATTTTTCGAGAATTTCTCAAAAGGTTTTTCTAAATCTTTCAAAATTGTGTGTTCAAAAACGTTTTGATAAAACGAGCATGTCTTCTGGAATCGATAATATTTACGAACCTAGAAATGTCATTCAATAATGACACGGGGTTGTAAATAAAGTTCGAGCAGAAGTTCAAACTTTTAAAACATGCTCAAAATGGTTTGCTATTATTTCAGATAGCAACCCGCTTTTCATAATCAAGTCAAGCATTTCACCGGAAAGCTTTGACTCAACAACGGGAATTAATTTTCTCGGGAACGTGACGAGGAGACCAACATTCGTGAACAAGAACCATGTGAATCTTTCATATGATGTTCTCCATCATTCAGGTCCAATCTCGTAAATTGCTAATCTTGTGAATTCATTATCATATATGATCTTTGCACGTAATGAATACCTTACACTTGTGTTTAAAGGCATTTAATTTACGTTTCAGCACACCCTCATTAATTTGAGGGGGAGCTTGTGTAATTCATGAAGATAATTGGACTTGCATTTTTCTTCCCAAATTTTCTTAAAATGCTATTAAATCAATTGATATTAAAAACATCGATTGGGTTAATATTTTTAATATGGGGGAGAAAATGTGATTTAATATGGGATATGATCAATCATAAATGGTTTGACTTAACGTGATAGCTCATCCCGACATGTGCAAAATGTTTTCGGATATCGTAGCATATGTTAAGGGGGAGCAAAATGGATTTGCACTTCAAAATGGATTTCATGGTGACATACACTTACCCAAAACATCTCTATTCACGACGGTGAAGATTGTGGTGACATAAGGATGGTAGGATAGGTTAAAGTCCAATGATTTCTCTAGAACCGGAGGAATCTTCCCAAGGACATTCCATAGCTAGAAATAGTAGTCCTTAGGAAAGATGAAGAAAGATTGTGAACGTAGCTGAATGCCGACCAAGTACTTAAGTTAGCACTGGAACAATCACAACAAGGTGCTAGTGATGACGTATTGGTAAGCATTGAAGGGGTTGAAGAATGAAAAAGAAATGTAAAGATAAAGGGTGTAAAGAAAGAAGCCCTCCTTACAACTTTAGGCAGAAACCGGGTCAATACATATGCTATTGAGGTCATTTTTGTTAATGATTCTCGATATTGAAGAAAGACATCATGGACCCAGTGATGCAATGCACAACCCTTCCCAGCTAACTCAAATATCTCTCAAAAGGTATTTGTTTTAATCACACGGAGATCAACACGTTATCTATTGGTTTATTCACTCCGAATAGACTGGTATTGAAAAGGTGGCACTCCTCTCCAGCCTCCGATCACTAAAAAATCCAAAATGCACGATCGAGTCTAGAGCCATTTGAGATCATCAAATATCTCATTAGGACACACTTTCACATTTCCTTGCTTCTTCACACACTGTGAAAAGTAAGAAAGATCTTAAGAGTCCTACGCAAAATCTTCATGATCTTGCCTGAACATCCGAGTAATACGAAAGTATTTACAATGAAGATGGAAATCCTTCTTGAGCGAATATCAAAAAGCTCATGGTAGGTGACTTGTGCGATTCTTTATGAATCAAACTTGTGATAACTGGAAAGCAACAGTGGTTTAATTCTTAAATGAATTTAAACACGTTCCAGGCCTCTACGCATTATCATATGATCTTGCCAGAACACTCAGAGTGACTCTTTATTGATCACAGTGACGAGTGGAAATCCTTCTAGTGTTAACATCAAACAGCACTTGGTAGGTAACTTGCAAGATTCTATATGAATCAAGCTAGTGACAACTGGAAAGCAACGATGGTGCGGTTCTTAATTGAACTTCACTTGTTCCAGGAACATGAATTGACGGCTTCAAATCATGCGGATAATATTATCCAAATGATTCACTCTTTACGTTCGCAGTCAGCTTTGGACGGTCGAGTAAAGAGAACGGGTTTACCCGCGAAATCTTGTCAAGGAGGTTCTTTATTGAAACTATCTGCCACAAGTACGATATTTAATATCGTCCAACGGTCTTCACCGACCGGAGGTAAATTGCTACCGAATTAGAATGAAATGTTCAAGGCCATTTCATCCGCGTATATTGTTTGTTGCTAACTGTCTTATGCAGCGTAACAAAAAGGTGGCATTGCGGTGTACAATCCAGAAGAAGTCGTCACCACATGCTTATACTACATACAATTAGTACTTCAACAAATTCAAGAAAGCCTGAAGGTCAAGTCTTCCGCTATATCAAACTCTGAAGCTTTCAAGAATTTAAAAGTATAAGTATGTGGAACATGAAGTCACAAAGAGGCAAATATCACAAGTGAAGAATGCAGAAGGTCAAGGCAAGGAAACATGCTCAAGACTAAAGTCAAAGATCACATCAAGCATATTCACAAGAACAAGATCGAAGACTCAAGCATAGATGCTAGGTTTAAGATTTTGTAAAAAGATGTGACCTCCCTTAGGGGGAGATTGTTGGAAATACGTTTTTCCCAATAAAGTCTCGGTCACATCTTAGTTAGCATAGATCACGAGTTATAGACTATTTAGAACTTTGTTTCTTGGAGCGACCTCCCTTAGGGGGAGATTGTTGGAAATACGTTTTTACGTATTTATGAAGGATCGGTCGCTCCAACGATAATTATGTAATGGGCTCGTGATCTATTTAATTATTGTATAGTCCATATAGCCCACATGTAGGGTGGGCTATATATATCCCCTCCTAGCATGTTAGGAGGGGTTGTTGATTACCATTTTCAATTAATCATTATTCATCTTTTCTTTCTCTCTCTACATTTCCCCTTTTCTCTCCTTTCTCTCTCTAATCCCTTATCTCATTCCTTCATCTTCTTCATATTAATCAATCAATCAACCATCTAAATCCACCAAATCCATGATATAGAATAGGCCATTAATTACGTAGACCTTCAAAGAACGTCGACACCGATGTCGTCAAGCTTATGCTTTTTCCGTACTCGCTCGATGGTGCCGCCAAGGATTGGTACGAGAAAGAGCCACCTAATTCCATAGTTACGTGGAAGGATCTCGTTTCCAAGTTCGTTAATTATTTCTTCCCACCGTCTAAGACCACGTTTTTCAAAAACGAGATTACGAAATTTGAGCAAAAATCGAATGAATCTTTTAGAGACGCGTGGGATCGTTTTAAGGAATTGCTTAGGCAATGTCCTCACCATGGTTTTTCCGAGTTGCACCAAATCGATACGTTTTACAACGGTCTTAATTTTCACGAACAAGACTCGTTGAATTCCGCCGCCGGTGGCAACTTTTTGTGTAAAACTCCGAAAGACGCTTTGATAATAATCGAGAACCGATCCAAGGTTTACCAACTCCACAACGCACCGAGTGTTGCCAATGTCGCCAATGTTAGTAGTTCTAATCGCGACATTGAGAGGGTTGATGCGAAAGTTGATAAGTTGACGAATGTGTTCACATCTTTTCTCGTTGAGATGTAAAAGAAAGACGCTCCCGCTACGGTGAAAGCGGTTGAGGTTTCGTGTACGTTTTGTGGTGGACCTCATAATTATTACGAGTGTGCGGCTACGGATGGCCAAACGTCAAATGTGAGTGCGTTAAATGGAAACAACAATTTTTCTAATCAAAATAACGCCGGTCCATCACAACAAGGCAATTATAACCAAGGCAACAATTTTCAAAATCGAAACAATTTTCATGGAAATAATCAACAAGGAAATTTTTCGAATCAAAATCAAGGAGGTTATAATCAAGGTCGTAATATAACTTGGCAAAATCGAGATAACAGTCAAGGAAATAATTTTTCAAGTGGGAATCAAAACAATTTTCAAAGAAACAATCAAAACCAAGGGAACTTTAATTCGAATCAAAATAGTTCGTCAAACGATTTTCAAAATTACATGAAAACGAATGAGGCTAATATTAGACGATTAGAGGGAGAAATTGGTACTTTGAAAAACGACTTTACAAACACTTTGAAATTGCAAAACACGAAGATTGAGCAAGGGCAAATTGATATTAAAAAGATGTTTTCGGCTATAATGAACAAAGCCTCGGGTTCGTCATCGAGTTCGTTACCTAGTGACACCGTTGCTAATCCGAAAGAACAATGTAAAGCCGCCTCGTCTCGTGAGAAAGGTCGTGTGATTACCCCTAACCTTGAAGGATTCCGTGTTGTTTATCCCTCTCAACCCTCGACTTCTAAGACGTCTTCTTGTTCTAAAGTCGATGGGGTGAACGTGGCGACCAAGGAAAAGAGTGCACACCCTCGTGTACCTCAAATTCCATCCACGGTTCAAAAAGAGAGCTTTGTCGACCTTACCAAAGTAACCCTTGAAGAAACTTGTGCATCGATCCTTCTTAAAAAACCCAAAAGGCGTATACCGAGAAAGGAAAAGGATCCGGGCCAATTTCTACTACCTTGTGATTTTTCCGAGATTGAGGGATGTTTAGCCCTTGCCGATTTAGGTGCTAGCATCAATCTCATGCCTCATTCTCTTTGGAAATTGATGAGATTGCCTTCGCTTACCCCCACAAACATGACAATCGAGCTTGCAAATTGTACTCCACTTATACCAATTGGAATAGCCGAGGATGTCTATGTTAGGATTGGAAAGTTTGTTTTTCCCGCGGATTTCGTTATATCCGATTACGAGTGTGACCCTAAATGTCCCATTATTTTAGACCGACCATTCTTATCGACGGCTCGAACCGTAATCGACGTTCACGAGTGGAGACTTACTATGAGATACGGGGATGAGAAAATAGACTTTTTCGCTAGAAAATCCCAAGGATTTAATGAGAAAACCGAGGTTTCAAAACCTAATGATTCAACTTCTAATGATTTCAAAATGTTTACTTTAGCGGAAAGAATGAAGCTTGATGCATGTTTTGAAAGAATTAAGAGAAACGGTTTTAAAGATGATGATTTTAATGATAAAGAATACGTGTACCTAATTCAAAAGGGTATGTGTAAATTTATGGATGAAAACTCACTTTGGGATGTTTTTAGCGAAACAAGTGAAACACCAATTCCGAAGGGCGACGTTAGTGCCATCACGACAAAGACCAATATGGGCTCGTCTTCACCACCTTCGAAGGACCATGACTTTGAGGCCTATACTTCTAAACCCATTGAAGTGCCTCCCACTCCTAGCCCCAAATTTATTAAGGCTAAGGAAGTGGCCCAACCCAATGCAATCTCACCCATCATAGAAATGTCACCTAAGCATAGTCATTCGACTTGTAAGTCCATGGTTGTGACTCTCGAGAAATCCACTCGAGAACTTGCGCACATCGACACTTTCTTTGATGGCGATGATGATTTTGCCGAGATCGAGCATATACTTGCTAATCCGCCATCCATCTTCGAGGATTTACCCTTTGATAAATCTTCAAATGAAGAGGACGATCTCATGTCGGAAATTTCTTATGATGATGAGAATGACGACACTTTCACAACGTACTCGAATTCCGTATACGAACCTATTTTTCATCATAATCCCATTTTTGATGATGAATTCGAGAACGTTAATGACCATATCATCGATCCTCCTTCGTTTCACAATTGTGATGATGAAGAATTCTTTAAGGAGGTCGATGATTTTTGAAAGTCCCTAATCAATGCGAGAAACCCTAATCTTAACTTAATCAACACAAGGTATTACTTTTCAAACGTAATCTTATTATTGTATAATAAAGAATTACAAGTGTTATGGATAACACCGTTTGATGACAATGTGTTGTGCACACTTTGAACAACAATAAACCTTAACTTATGAATACAGTCGTAGCTGTTTGATTCACTAAGTTACACGCACTAATGTTCTTAATATTGCAAAGTGTTAAATATTAATGCAAGGATACACATCCTATTTATAGTGTTACGAGTTTGACTTGAACAGTACTTGATGTCGACTACACAACTTTTACAAGTTCCCACATCAGTCACATGATGTCCTTCTATTCTTGGTAGTCTTCCATTATGCTTTAAGGAACAGTTGTCCAAAACAGTTTCCTTATTCTTCATATTCTCGAACACACAAATGGCATGTCCAAAGTGTGCTGAGAGTTATCAGGGTATTGCCACCCCTGTTAACTCTCAACCCCTCAGAGTCCCTAATACATCTTGGCTGTTATCCATCACAGCCAAGGAGTATGTCTTCAGGTAATCTTCGACTTCCCTGACAATGTCTCTGACATGGACTCCTCTGAGGTTGCTCAAAGAGATTCGGATCTCTGTGAGTCTTGTGAAACTTGCCTGCCTCCTAGGCACAGGCAAGGGACTATCTATCAGCCTAATTATGTTTAAATCAATGAACAGGGAATCTAACAAGTTTAGATTCCCAACAATCTCCCCCTATTTAAACATAAATAGTGCTAGATCTAACTAAGTTAAGGTAAGTGAGTTTAACAGCTTCTTCTTACACATAACAGATCTAAACAAACATACCTCATGATTTTATTAAGACTTAAAGAAAAGATACAAGTTCAATACATAAGTTAAATAAAAGATGAAGGTAAAAAGGGCTGATACTATCTTCAATAGTCATCATTTTTGATTCTTTCTTCAGCTTCGGCCACATCTAATCTGTTATCAATTTCATCCTGCAAAGTCTTTGCAAACTTCTTGGAATATTCAGAGTTGATCTTGAGACACTTCTTGTGACAGAGTAGCTGAATAGTTGAAGCCAGGCAAAGCTCATCTTCCCTCTGAAAAGCATATTGGCAGGCTTTGTTCATAAACGCCATTCCTCTTTCAGGCACTGAATAAGTCTGACCATCAACAGGGCCAACTATACCATTAGGAAGGATCAGATCCATGTGCATGCCATCCACACGAACATCTTCAGTAACAAAAGTTTCATCAATGATTTGGGAAATTCTTCTTCTTTTGTTGCCTGTCTTTGGGGGTCCTTGTTTGAAAAGCTGTGGTGGAGGATCAATCTTGAGTTTGGCAGCTGTTTCCTTGATCCAGTTAAACTTAGCCTTAAGAGTTTTGAGCAGAAGGAAATTTGCCTGTCCAGACTTTTTGGCAGCTAAGGCTTCGAGTTCAAACCATTCTGATAACCCAAGTGTTTTTAACCTGAAGTTGTCAAACACATCCATATTCCCCGTTTGATTATCCCTCCATAAGATCATCTGTGGAGTGTTTGTGGACTTGTGAATGGTGTATCTAAACTTGGTTATCTTGCCAGCAGCATACCTGTTGTTTACGCAGGCATCATAGTCAGCTTTGACTTTCTTTAAGGCCTCAGCGCGTTTAAGTTCCATTTCCCTCAACCTTTGTTTTTGTTTTTCTTTTTCAAGAGGTGACATCTTCCTTAGAGTGGCTTCATTTAATTCTTTGGCTGCCTTGAGCTCACTCAGTCTTTTGAATTCTTCAGCCTGTTGCTCTATTTCTTCAGGCGTTAGAGGTCTCTCATCAGAAGGTGTAAAGGTTGAAAATTGGGAAAGGTCTGTTGTGGATCCTCCTGTCTCTAGCATCGCAGCTATCTTCTTAAGTTTAGTGTCAGTATCAACTAAAACTATCTCTTTACCTTTCTTTGAGACAGAGGACTCCACACTTATATTTTTCAAATCATCAGCTCTTTTGAGGAACGCTGTCTGAGCCTGATTTTGAATAGATTTTGGTAGGGAGCTCACAGTGAATTTAAGCTTCTTGGCTGCTGGTTCATCCTCATCCTCAGGTTTGCTGATGTTAACTAGGATCATGGATTTAGATGAGTCAGCGCCATCTTGTGATTGTTGCTCCCCCTGAGTCTGATCCTCATCATCAGGTATTATAACTGGTTCGATGACTTGAAGAGGAACAGGTGTTGTTGAAGGATTGGCTGAAGATGAGGCTTGTTCAGCAGATGCAAGGCTGAGTGTATTTTTCTTCTCCCCCTCACGTTCATCCTTACTTCTCTTATGTTTGGATGAATGTGCCTGAAATCTTCTTGCAATCTGCTCCACAGAGGCAGCCATGGCACGCTGTCTTTTTCTTGATGCCCTGGCAATCTTCAGCAATAGGTTGGCATTGGCATTGGTATTTGCCTGAACTCTCCTGACAATAAAACCAGCATGGTTGTATTGCCTGTTGCGCACTGCATTGAAGTGTCTGTTTATGTTGGTTTCTTGTTCTTGGAACAATGCAGGGACAACTGAGTCAATTGCATTCTTGATGCGCGTCGAGAGATGACTTAGTCCTTGAGCCACACCTTTTCTTGTACCCTCCTGAATAGGCTCAGTGACAGCCTCAGTCACAGCCTTCTTTATAATACCTGGAAAGGTGACAGTAAAATTGTGCATCTCTGACTTGATCACGTCCAGCTTTCTTGACAAGCGCTCAATATCAGACTGATGGTGTACAGGCTGAAGATTCTTGATATTGAGGCTTTGTTGAGCAAAATCATCCTCCCTTGGAATCAAGTCGAAGTTGGTCTGGGTAGGATGATCAAACAAAAGGAATTCAGCTGTTGGATCATAAATTGGTCGTTGGAAGACTGTTGTTGCAGATGTAGCAGAGTTTTGTGTGTCAACAGCTTCCTTAAGAGGAGAAGTCTTGTCATCTTCTTTAGGAGGAGAGACTGACAGCTGGTCATCCTCATCTTCTTCCTCTTCCTCATCAAACATTCCCTCAGGGAATTCATCCTCAGGCATGGGTTCAAACTCAGCGACATAATCTTCTACAGAAAGCATTTCTTCATCAGCATTGAGCACAAGTTCTTCTTCAATCTGAATGTCCTGAGTAATTGTTTCAGCCTCCTTTTCATGTACCTGAGGTTCTTTGACTGGCTGTACAATTTCAGCCTGCAAGTTTGTTGAAATTAGTAACAGGGAAAATATAAAATGAATGGTCGCCATTTCGCTGTCCCAGAGAGGCTGAGGGTGATTACTCAGCCACTCCAAAGGATAAATCCTTGGGATTCTTTTAAGTGTGAATGAAGTGTGGTTAATGGTCGCCATTCGCTGCCCCTAGGAAAGCTGAGTGTGATTATTCAGCCCCCCCAAAAGGTAAAAACCTTTGGGACTCTTTTGATTGTGAAACATATGTTGTTTAATGATCGCCATTTCGCTGCCCCTAGGAAAGCTGAGAGTGATTATTCAGCCCCCCCAAAAGGTAAAACCTTTGGGACTCTTTTAAGAGTGAAACATATGTTGTTGTAGGTCGCGTGTTACGCTGCCCCTAGGAAAGCTGAGGGTGATGATTCAGCTCCCCCTGAAAGGATAAATCCTTTGGGACTCTTTTAATGAGGGAACCAAGAGGCTGTGTGAAGTACAGCCATCAAGGTTGAGACATTAATGTATTTAGGTTGTTGTTAGCCTGAATACTGTCTAGAGGGTTCAGGGTCATCGGGGTGCTTTATAAACACAAATGAATCACTCCCTGGTGCAAAGACAGAGTGTACAGAAGTCTTAAAGAATTCTAAGTGAAATGACAGACTTCTATGGGTCGAGGATTACCCTAACTTCACCACTCTCTCCTACAGATAAATGAGAGTGGTTGCTTGTGAACCTCTAAAAATGTACACTGATTACCTGTGAGATATCAGCTTGGTTTGGCTGGTTTCCTGTAGTCTCTGCTGACCTAGAGACACTAGACGCCTGTTGTTTGTCAGCCAAAGATTCTGTATCCACAAGAGTATCTGGACCAGAGGCGGTTTCAATCTTCTTTTCCTTGGCCTTGCTAACAGCTTTAGGTTGGGAAGAAGAGGGGATTTTCTTCTTCTTTGGCTGTTGGCCAGATGAAGCCTTGGACTTGGTAGTGTGCTGCCCAGAGGTCAAAGACGTAGACTTGCCAGCGACACTAGAAGTATTCACCTTCTCAGAGGAAGGGAGCAAGGGCTTCTCAGCGTTGGGTACCTGGTTAGCCACGTTCAGCATGTGTGCAGTCACAGGGAAATCCTCAGCTCCTATCTCCTTGTAAATGGCGCCTGTGATGCGATATGGCTTCAGAGCTGTCAAGGCCTTGTTATGGTAGTTCTCTCCCAGCAAACTCTCAAAGATCAGGGACAAATAACGCACATAGCAGATGTTCTTTTCCCTGACCTGATTCCTTCCCTTAAGTTGTTCTACTAGGTTAGAGAAAAGAAGGCTTCCAACGTCAACATCAGCTCCCCATATTAATCCATAAGCAATAGACTGATGTTTGAACGACATTTGATCTTGTGATCCCTGCATGCCTCCCAGGGACTTCACAATGTGGGTGAAGAGGACACGCCACATAGGAGAAAAATACTTGATCTTCAGAGGGGCTTTAGCAAGGATTTCAGCTGGTGTGAGGGCAGGGTTAATGTCATGACTAGGGTTGAGTGTGGCCAATGCTTCCTTGACAGCCTTTTTGTCAACTGTCTTCAGGCAATCATCTCCATGTTTAAGTCCGGACACACTGGCAAAATCAGCAAGGGAAAAGGCAAAAGGATGTTCATTGCAAGAAAGGCTAAAGGTAATGGTGTCTTCTTCAACTTCAGCAGAATACCAAAATTCCCTAAGGTATTCTTGGTAAAAGGTGGAAGGAGATTTGGTGAAGGCTTCGTTTAGGTCACAATTCTGCATGAAATTTACCAGATCCGAGTAGGTGTTGTTGGGTGCCTTGATCCATCCAATAGCGTTATTTGAGGCGATGATGCTCTCGTTGATCTCGAAGTTCACATTGGAGGCTTTTGGTACTGGAAACGCCATTGATTTAAGGTAGAAGGAGAATGAAAATGGCGGATGGTTGAGAGAGATAAGAATTTAGAGAGAGAAAAAATGATTTTGAGAATGGTGGTGGGTGAGAAGAGAAAGAAGACAATATATATATTCAAACTTAGAGTGAACAGTTATTCAACCGCATTAAATGCAAAAGCGAAAATGACTGCTCAAGTGGGTCCCCTTGACCTTTCAAAACGTTTGTCTCCTCGTTATCCGAAACTTAAATGATTAAAAATGTGAGAATGTTTTTCGCATTTACTTGGAACGTAACTACCTAGTTACATGTGAAAAACATTTAATAAAACATTTAATATAGAATCAATCATTTAATGAACACATTTTATATCAAGCCACAGGCTTTGAAATATTGAGCATCCCTAGCTCAGCAACTAGCCTGTTGAACGTAGGTTCAGCCAAAGGCTTTGTAAAGATATCAGCTAGTTGCAGCTCTGTGGGAACAAAATGCAGCTCAATATCTCCCTTCATAATATGATCCCTGATAAAATGATACCTGATATCAATGTGTTTGGTACGAGAGTGAAGAACAGGGTTGTTGGATATTGCAATAGCGCTGGTGTTGTCACAAAAGATTGGCACTTTGTCATACAAGATTTCATAGTCAGCCAATTGACTTTTCATCCAGAGCACCTGAGCACAACAGCTGGCTGCAGCGACATATTCAGCTTCAGCTGAAGACATAGCCACAGAGTTTTGCTTCTTAGCACTCCATCCAACCAATTTTCCTCCTAGGATTTGACAGCTGCCTGAAGTACTTTTCCTGTCAATACAGCATCCAGCATAATCTGAATCTGAATAGGCCTTGAGATCAAAGCCTGATTCCTTTGGATACCATAGTCCTAGGGATGGTGTTCCTTTGAGATACCTGAAAATTCTCTTAACAGCCACTAGATGGGATTCTTTTGGGTTAGCTTGGTACCTTGCACAGAGACATGTGGAGAATTGGATATCTGGACGACTGGCTGTTAAATACATCAGTGACCCAATCATGCCTCTATATAAAGTCTCATTGACAGAGACCCCTGACTCATCAGGGCCCAAGTTGTTGGGTGGAAGCATGGGGCATTTCACTGAAGCACAATCAGCCAAGTCATATTTTTTAAGTAAATCCTTAACATACTTTTCTTGACAAATAGAAATTCCCTTAGGACATTGTTTAATTTGAAAACCCAAAAAGTAAGTTAATTCACCCATCATACTCATCTCATATTTCTTGGTCATTAATTTAGCAAAACGTTTACTAAGATTGACATTTGTTGACCCAAAGATGATATCATCCACATAAATCTGCACAATGATGAAATCACTCTTGTCCTTGAAGGTAAAGAGTGTTTTATCAATAGAACCCCTGACAAATTTGTTTTCAGATAAGAAATTTGAAAGAGTTTCATACCATGCTCTTGGAGCTTGTTTCAGACCATACATTGCTTTGTGAAGTCTGTACACATGGTTGGGAAACTCGCTGCTCTCAAATCCTTCAGGTTGAGCAACATAGACTTCCTCAGCCAAATCACCATTGAGGAAGGCACTCTTTACATCCATCTGATAGACAGTGATGTTCATATAGGCAGCATAAGCAAGAAAGATTCTGATGGCTTCAAGTCTAGCAACAGGTGCAAAAGTTTCATCATAATCAATTCCTTCAGTCTGAGAGTATCCCTGTGCTACCAATCTTGCCTTGTTCCTGATGATGTTCCCAATTTCATCCATCTTGTTTCTATAGATCCATCTAGTGCCTGTGATATTCTTTCCAGGTGGAGCTGGCACTAGTGTCCAAACTTTGTTCCTTTTGAACTGATTGATTTCTTCTTGCATAGCAGCTACCCATCCATCTTCTACCAGAGCCTCAGCAACTCTTTTAGGTTCAATTTGAGAAAGAAATTCAGCAAATAGACATTCATTGGCTGAGGCTGACTCAGAGTCTTGGATTCGCTGTCTGGTTGTGACCCCTGCATTTGGTTCCCCAATAATGTTGACAAGAAGAATGTGTTGATCTCTTGACCACTTATTTTGAGGAGCTGGAGTTTCAAGAACAGGGGTACTTGAGGACACAGCTGGAACAATTTGAATTTCATCCTGCTGACTAGGAGGGCTTTCTTCAAAAACTACTTCAGTGTCTGAGTCTTCTTCAGCCACATCAAGGGAAGCCATTTCATTATCAGCAGGAGCAACTTCAGAGTTTTGAAGAATTGGTGAGTCATTAATATCATGAGAAGGACCATCAGAGATTTGAGGTTCTTCTTCATCAAGTCCCTGAGAGGTAGGAACTTCTATGTTGTGAGTAGACAGAGGATCAAAAGCAGAAACATAAGGAGTGAGAGTGTTGGAGTGGTGATGACTGGTAGGTCTGGGTTCTGTGAACTCATCACTTGGGAAAGAAATATTTTCATTAAAATCTACTTCATCACCCTCTGTTCCTGTTCTCTGTATGACTTCATCATCTTCATTAAATCTGACATGGAAAGTTTCTTCTACTTCTTGTCTTCTGATGTTGAATACTCTGAAGGCTTTGGCTGTTGGAGAGTATCCCAAAAAGAATCCATCATCAGCCTTTTCATCAAACTTTCCAAGTTTATCCCTGTAGTTATAAATAAACACAGGGCATCCAAACACATGAAAATAGCTGACGTCTGGAGATCTTTTTCTGAAAACTTCATAGGAGGTTTTGCCATGTCTTTTGACAATGATTGATCTGTTTTGAGTATAGCAGGCAGTGTGTACAGCTTCTCCCCAAAATTGCTTTGGTAAGGCTGCACCATTTAACATAGTTCTTGCTGCTTCAATCAGAGTCCTGTTTCTTCTTTCAGCCACACCATTTTGTTCAGGAGTGCCAGCTGAAGAGAAGTTCTGTGAAATCCCTTTTTCATCACAAAATGATTCAAGTTGATGATTCTTGAATTCTGTACCATTATCACTTCTTAGAGCTTTGACTCTAACATCATTCATATTTTCCACTTGTCTGATGAAGGACATGATGGCATCAGTTGCATCACTTTTCCTTCTGAGGAAGAACACCCATGTATATCTTGAAAATTCATCAACTATGACCAAGGTGTATTTGTTGTGATTAATGGTTTGAGGTTTGACAGGCCCAAACAAGTCCATGTGAAGGAGATGTAAGCACTTGTCAATAGAGAATGATTGCCTAGTCTTGAATGAAGACCTGTGATGTTTTCCTTTGACACAGGCAGAACAAGTTTTGTCTTTGGAAAACATTACTGAAGGTAGACCAGCAACCAAGTTTTGAGTGGCTATCTTATTGATGTTCTTGAAGTTGAGATGAGACAGTCTTTTGTGCCACAGCCAGTTGACACTTTCAGAGGCTTTGGCAAGAAAACAATTTGAGCTGTCTTCAGAGCACACAGCCATGTTGATGACATAAACATCTCTCCTTCTAGGTGCAACCAGCACAACATCATTATTTTTGTTGAATATGGTTCCCTGAGTCTTAGTAAACAAAACCTTATAATCAGCATCACATAACTGGCTGATGCTAATAAGATTGTGCTTAAGACCATTCACATATGCAACCCTGGTAAATGTGATCCCATTGCAATTCACTGAGCCATATCCTTCTGTGTCACCTGAAGAGTTATCTCCAAACACCACTTTGGGACCTGGCTCCTTTGAGTATCTGTGCAGGTATTGTTGAATCCATGTCATGTGTCTAGAACAGCCACTATCTAGATACCATACCGATTCCTTGAGATATTTCTGCACAGATACATAGAAACAGATTAGTTCCTATGGTGAACCCACTTTCCAGTGGGTTCCATGAATTGCTTGTTAGCAACTCTTATGTTCCTGAAAAACTTTTGGCGTTGGGATGGACAGTTCATTGTTTCATGGTTATAACTCCCACAGATATCACACCCAGGGAAGTCACCACACTCGTCTGAGTGATGGTCTGTGAACCCACAGAATTTACAGGGAGGATAAGAATGGTAATTTCCCTGTTGTCTTTTGGAACTCTGTGGTCTGTCCCTAGAGGGTGTCTGAGCTCTTTTAGCTGCCATGTGTCTGTCATGTTCTAAGGTCGAGTGGTGAGAATTCTTACAAACATTGCAATAAGGTTTGATTAACCTTTCCCCTTTGGGTTCACCTAGGACTGACTTAGGTTCATGAGAAGTAGAGCATTCAGCGGAAGGCTTAATGTGTTGTTTCAAGAGTTCTACTTCTTTCATAAGAGACAACAGGCGATCTTCAGTGGTGGGGTCAACCTTATTCACAGCTTTAGTAGAAACAGGCTTAAAAGCAACTTGTTTACCAGTTGGTTTAGCAGGGACACAAAAAACTTTGGCTGGAGGATTCTCAATATCTATCTTAAGTTCATCCTTAGCAGATCTAGAAGAACTGCTAGGTTCAACTCCAGAGAGTTTGGGCAAGGGTGGAAGCTCAGCCACATCTTCAGAGACAGGGTCATTAGTCAAAGAGGTATCTGACATATGAATAGTCTCTGTAGATTTAAAGACAATGTCTTTGGGTTTGGTGATAATCCTCAGCTTTTTATGCTTAGCAGTTATATCCCTGTTTAAATCAGCAGGCACTTCATCCCTAAGCAATTCATCTATAGTAAACCTAGCACACAGCCATTTTTCAATAACTTTGTTTAATTCAGTGACTTGGTCATTCAAAGCTATGTTTTTCAAGGTTAATCTAGCTACTTCATTTTGCAGGGATATTTTCTCTAAGTTAACCCGCCTGAGAGTATCACATTCAGCCTTAGCATTAATCATTTCAGTTTTAACAGAGTGAAACTTGTCAAGAAGGTTCTTCCTTTGTTCCTCAACAAAGTGCAAGTCAACAATGGTGTAATCAAGAACATGCTTACGTTCATCACAATCAGACATAGAAAGAAGCCTGTGTACCTTTTTCATTGTGATGTCGACCCATTGTCCTGATCTTGCATCACCTTTTCCAACAGCTGGTTCATCCTCAGCTATTGCCATAAAGGCCCTGACTCTTGTGGTATCTTCTTCATCTGAAGTCAATGGTTCATCATTCCAATCATAGGTTTCAGCAACCAACCCTTTCTCAGCCTTTTTCTCACCACCTTTATTTTTGGACATAGCTTCAATCTTCAAGTTCATCTGTTCTAACTCAGCCTTAAGTGCCTTGTACTTATTTTTGTAATCTTTCTTCTCAGTATCTGAAGAATTGGATTGAGATGAGTTGTTATGTTGTTTGAACTTGTAGGGTTTGGATGAAGATGATGGATAAGAGGGTGAGGATGTTTTGGTGGAGGGACATTCTTTTTGAAAATGTCCAAGCTTTCCACAGGCAAAACATGTTTCTTTTGACCTGTCAGTTGGTTTACTAGCTGATCCTACTCTTCCAGATCTTTTGTAGTATCTTCTTTGGTTGGCTAGCAGTGCTCTTTCATGAAATTCTGCATTGAGGTCTGACAAGAACTCTTGGCTGCTACGAGTATCTTCTTCCATATCAGAATCGCTGTCAATAGGATGTGTTGCAGAGATCAAAGCTTTGGAGGATGCTCCTTGGACTACAAATCTTTCAGTCTCTGATTTGTAGATAGTATCGATCAGCCCTTCTTCATAATTGTACTTTCCATAGAGCTGAGCAAGGGTATCATTTTTGATTGAGTTGTTAGCTCTCTGAGTCTGATTCATGCTCAGCCACTTTCTTGGAAGGCTGTTGACAAAAGTGGCATTGATCTCAGCTTGACCAATAGTAACATCATTCATAGCTAGGTCATTTAGAAGAATCTTCAGCCTAGTATAGGTTTGCTGAACTTTTTCACCTTCAAGAGACTTAAAGGCATTAAACTGAAGTCTGAGTGCCTGAATCTTTGTCTCTCTTGTTTCAGAGGGTCCTTCATGGCCAAGAATGAGGTCTGTCCACATCTGTTTAGCTGTGGGACACTGAATGACAGACTTCATGATATGCTTTGGAAGACAGGAAATTATGATGCTTTTGAGACGTTTATCTTGGTTTGCTAATTTCCTATCAGCTGCGGTCCATTGTTTGACAGGCTTGGGAAGAGGGTTTTCTTCAGTAGAAGTAAGAGCCATGGGAATATATGGACCATTTTCTAAAATTTCTAAAAGAAAAGGTTCAAGTCCATCAAGGTATACAAGAAATTGACTCTTCCAACTGGCAAAGTCTTCTTCATCAAAGACTGGTACACTGGTTACGTGTGATCCACCTCTTGAGTCAAGAAGTTGGGGTAGATCATCGTCATTTGGTGGGGCGGTAAGTCTTGGTGAAGATGGATTTCTGGAAGGTGAGTGTGGGCTAGAGGTTTCCGGCATGGTGGATCTTGATTTTAAAACGGAGAACGATGTTTCTTGAAGGTTTTAATATCAAACACCGCTCTGATACCAATTGAAAGTCCCTAATCAATGCGAGAAACCCTAATCTTAACTTAATCAACACAAGGTATTACTTTTCAAACGTAATCTTATTATTGTATAATAAAGAATTACAAGTGTTATGGATAACACCGTTTGATGACAATGTGTTGTGCACACTTTGAACAACAATAAACCTTAACTTATGAATACAGTCGTAGCTGTTTGATTCACTAAGTTACACGCACTAATGTTCTTAATATTGCAAAGTGTTAAATATTAATGCAAGGATACACATCCTATTTATAGTGTTACGAGTTTGACTTGAACAGTACTTGATGTCGACTACACAACTTTTACAAGTTCCCACATCAGTCACATGATGTCCTTCTATTCTTGGTAGTCTTCCATTATGCTTAAAGGAACAGTTGTCCAAAACAGTTTCCTTATTCTTCATATTCTCGAACACACAAATGGCATGTCCAAAGTGTGCTGAGAGTTATCAGGGTATTGCCACCCCTGTTAACTCTCAACCCCTCAGAGTCCCTAATACATCTTGGCTGTTATCCATCACAGCCAAGGAGTATGTCTTCAGGTAATCTTCGACTTCCCTGACAATGTCTCTGACATGGACTCCTCTGAGGTTGCTCACAGAGATTCGGATCTCTGTGAGTCTTGTGAAACTTGCCTGCCTCCTAGGCACATGCAAGGGACTATCTATCAGCCTAATTATGTTTAAATCAATGAACAGGGAATCTAACAAGTTTAGATTCCCAACAATTTTCTTGCTATAGACACAAGTCCCATTCTCGAGGAGTTACCTTATAAACACTCCTCATTTGAGAATGACGTTTACCACATTCGTGAGGATCTAACTTATCAACGATCCCCACAAAAGAATGATGGTTTCGTGCGTGATCGCGATATTTTCGAGAGAATTTCTAAGATACTCAAAGAGGGGAATGACAAACCATGGTTTGACAAGCCTATCTATGACGAAGAAATCGATGAGATCGACGTTCATGAAGATGACGAGTATGTAGACCCCGAGGGGGCGGTGTTCTTTATTGATCGATGTTTTGAGAACTTATATAATCCACCACCCCCTAACCGCGACTTAAATGTGAGGATTTTTAGCGCGACTAATTTTGAATTTGACACGCCAAATATTTTCGACATTATTCAATCGGGTTTTCATAAAGAGTTTTTGAACGATGAAAAAGGAAAAGATTTTAAAAATGTTTTAAAAGATTTTTCAACATGTTTAACTCCGTCATCACATCGTTTTATGAGTGCTACCACCTCGTCTACTCCTTTTGACGATGGTGTGTGTGGTTTTAGTGTGGGGGAAGCCCCAAATGTTCCCTCCCATTTTTCCACCGAGGACGAGATTTACGATCCCGGAATTACTTGTAAAGGGAAATCTCAGTCTTCCACCGATGCAATAAATGGAAAATCTTTTCGTTTGCTTGGTGTGAGTCTACCTCGAGTAGCTCATATTGTTGACTTACCCATTGCCCCACCTTTCTACTTCTTATCTCTTTTCTTCTACCCCATTGGGGTTTGTGTTGGAGTGGCATTGTTTCGTCTTTCATCCGAAAACGAAGACGGTATCTTTGACCCCGGTATACGTTTATCGGGTTTTTAAAGTACTCCATGTACTTTTGGGCATTGTTTATCATGTAAGCCCCACCAAAAATGACCAAACCAAGATTATCCCTAAATGATCACATTTATGGGGATTCGAGTCGAGCTTTTGACTCGGTTATCAAAAACAAGGTGCCTCGTGGGGGATTCTCATGCTTATCCTTGTACATATTATCGCTTTCTTAGTTAATGTAACGAGGGGACTTGTGCTCTTCCTACCTTTGTTCCGTGGTTGTTTGTGATTGTGATTTATTAGGTTCATCGTCATCATTGAAGCCTCTCGTGTTCGTTTTACGGATCACTCGAGCTTCGATCGTTGCCTTTGGAGATTCCGATATCCGATGATATCCTTTTATGTTCTAACGTTTATCTTATTAGCACAATTCATAAACGGCTTTTAGGTTATTCGTTTTACCCTTTCCATGCTCGAGATTAAGCATTCGACTTCGTCTCTAGTATGGGGGTGTTTACACCCCTAGACTCGAAACATTGAGGACAATGTTTAGTTTTAGTATGGGGGGGTGAGTAGATACTTCACCTTGCTTACGTCAACACACAATCCAATATTCATCTTTTTGCTATCGTTTTGTTGCAAATAAGGCTAAAAATGGCCAAATTTTAAAATTTTTCTTATTTTTCATAAGTGTTTAAGACACGAATGTAGGTTTTCCGATGGTGAGAATAAGAGTAATTTTTGACTCGACCGTGCGTGTTGAGCACTTAGCTTCGATTCCTTAACTTTTTAGGCTAAGTCTCTTAAATGAGGACGAGAAATGATAGAGTTATTTATAAGTCTCGTAATCGTCACAATCTCATGTGTAGTAATTATTAGCTTATTCTCCCCACGCTTTTGCATAATAAATTGTTAATAAATATTGATTTGGCGGTTTAGTCACTATTGTTGGGTTTCTAATTTGTTTTGGTAGCTTCCATGTAATTAAATTGGGAAAACATTAAGGTATCGCCAGCGTCACGGTTTTGAAGTATTGGCACCCGAATAATCGAAAGATTCACCTAATAATAAGATTTCAAGTGCTCACCTAAATTAAGCAAAAATTTGAAGCTCACAAGGCCAAAAAATCTATGCCCAAATTAAAAGTGAATCAAGCCTTAATCTTCGAAGCTTTAAAGATCCAAAATTCGCTTTAGCGTGAGGATATACGTCTTTGGCTAATAAAACCACCGATGAGGCGGATAATAAAAGGCAAGGCAAGACCGAAGTCATAATAAAAGCTTCATGGAGAAGTTGAATAAAAGATGGAGGTAAACCAAAGATAATAAGGCCCTTCCGTTAGGGGGCGTATAAAAGTCTTGGTAATAAGTCTCATGTTCAAAACCGTTATAAAACCGTGTTTATCGATCCTTCTTGTTGACTTAATTTTTTGACATCGTTGTCTATTGGGATGAGTTATTGATTTAATGATTTTGGTTACACCGTTAAGTTTCTATTTTTAGGCTTACTCTCTATTCACGCATAAGTCAATGATGTATCCTCGTGATCATCAAGACAAAAATAAAATATAAGAGATACCAAGTAGGAACAAGGGAGTTTAGGTTCGTAATTAACACCCATGAGACATGATCGTGTTGCTAACTTATAATAACAATGATCTCGTCACACGCTTAGCATGGAATTGGGTGAAAATCGAGGACGACGAAATTATTTCTAACGAAGCATTCACGTGTTCTTGTTCTATGAACCTAAAAGTCACTTTATTGTGATGAAAACAATACATTATGTCTAAAACGCGTGTAGTAGTTTATTTAAATTTATGTCTTGAATAAATGTCATCATAAAATGAATTTTGGAAGTGCTACGATACTTAATTCTAGCATTGCGTGGGGACACGGCAATGGTTTAGTATGGGGGAGTGATGAGACTGTATTTATACATAGTCTCATCGTCCAAATCGGGCTTAAAACGCTTAAAATATCGTCAAAATACCCAAAAATATGCCTGTGTTTGTTCATTGTGTATTTCAGGTACGGATATCGTGAATTCACCAAAAGATCAAAGGAATCAAGCAAAAACGAACACGGGAAATGAAGCCGCACAAAGAACCGGACCCGAATAATGATTTTCCTATCAAGTCCTTGAAGTTTTGAAGATTGGCAATATTGGTCCCTTATCTTTGAAGTTTTGGCAAGAAAAGACCTTGGAGAAATCATCATTGGCAAGAAAGGTCCTCCATGTTTGAAGATATTACATGAATAGCCCTTGGATATTACATTAATTGCAATATTAGTCTTTATTTAAAGTTTGAAACTAAGGAGGGTCAAATTCAGCAAGTTATGGAAAGATGTTAACAAAGGATATGCAAGTTTGGTACACTTTATTCAGAAATGACAAGCATATGGGAGAAGAGGGGGCATTCTTGGCAGACAAAGTAACTTATCTCACCCAACCACACGTTGACACATCAGTGTGACTGGTCAAACAACCAATCACTTTCCCCCATTTAGACACATCACCTTTCCACTCTCTCTTTTTTTTAAAAAATAATTTAACCAAAACGTGTTTACTTCAGTTTTTGGTGGTAAACGTTATTTTTGAAACATAATTAACCTAAAATAAATCAAATACTCCATTGTTTAACCTTCTTATTCCCATAAACCCTAATACACAATTCGCCCTAATCAAAGGGTTATTCCCCCAAAATCTCCAGATTGTTGATTTACCCAACACCAAACCAATCCCACCTTTCAAAACATCTGTCACTTTCCCCCATCGACCACCCCATGTGTCCCCTGACCCACTCCTTTGCAAGAAGACAAAGTGGTCCAGTAATCCAACGATTCCAAACGCATATCTTGCTCCCAAAGGCTGGATAAACGACTCAGATCATCTTCATACAACTGGCATCACATGTGGCCACTTTTGACCAAGAATCAAGACCAAGACAAAAGGGGATTTTCTGGAAATTCACGTAGCTAGGGTTTTTGTAATGCTAGGGTTCTAGAACCATCTCCTCATTTGTATATATAGCATAGCATTGTAGCTTTCTTTCTTGTTCCAGATTTTGTACCTTTTTTAATTATTAATGAAAATGAAGGTTTTAAATTGTGCAATTCTGAGTTCCACATTTCATGTTCTAATGTAATGAGTTTTATTAGTGAAAGCTGAGTAAAGGTTTTCAAAGGGTGAACGTTTTTTTAAAAAAGTGTTAACAAGCAAGTTTCTGTTTTTTTTAAGATTTTCAGAACTCACCATTAAGTCCAAGTGAAAATGAAAGTGGAAGCTTGGGTTTAATAGAGTGTTGAATTGTATTTTGTTTATTTCAGTATTAGTTTCAAAACAAGTTAAGAATTTTTGGATCATCAAGTAAGTTTCAAAAATCAGTCCTATATCTTTTTACACTTACTGCTTGTACAAGCTAGCCCATAATCTACTTGACAATAGCTTATGAGCTCAGCTTTACAAGCTTGTAGCTTCTCTTTGGTCTTGTGTTGTTGTGCAGGAAGCAAGGAGTGAAAGGAAGTCTCATCCATTTGCATTTCAATCTCATTTCAGTCCAAGTGAAGACATATTGCACCCTGGTTCTGTTGTTGAACCTCAGCAGGGTTCTTGCAATTCTACATAAGCTCCTTAAAAGCTCAGAACACCAACCTTTGGAAGGCATTCAGCTTGTAAGTGGCTTTGAACCCCTTTTGTAACACCCCCAAATTTATACAACTCAATACAGCGGAAGACTAGTTGGTGTTACGGGATAGCACATTACTCACATCATAGACAATGCTTAAAAATCGCGTCGTTTATTAATAAATCATTTCCATTCATAATTATCAAAGTTACATCGGTCCCAAGTCATTACATTTCATACAAAGTTTTACAAAGTGTTTGAATGGAAAATATTATTTAAGTGCGGGCCATGAATTCTTGTTGTCTTCCCGAGAATTACCTTCAAGTACCTGAGATAAAACATGTTAAAAGAAAAGGTCAGCGATAACGCCGAGTGAATTCATAGAGTTTAATAAATTCCATCAATATAACTTTGGTATAAAATTAGTACCAAAAATCATTCGTACAAATCATTGTAATAGGCCGTAAAATAGCCAAAATCATTTTATACAAATCTTTGTAATAGGCCATAAAATAGCCAAAGTCATTTTATAAAAAATCCTTATCGAAAATCATAATATAGGCATTTGCCTTAAAAATCATTGTACGAGCCAATGTCGTAAAAACATCATACAATACGTCTTATGACGTTGTATAAAATCAAATAAAAACCGTTATATGAATATGGTTATGAAAACCAAAACACAAACATAATATCAATAGTATGACCCTGTATTGCTAGTCAGGCAATACATCGTAATTCGGAGCGTCTATTAGTATTTTGTAAATTTTGGATTATTATAAGCCGCATGACATTGTTACCTTACTAAACCAACAACGGGTAGCTAACCCGATACCAATTTTGCCCATCTAAAGTAGCGTGTCGTCACAAAGGTCACGCTATGGAAATCTTCTCATACATAAATTCGCTTACCAATCAATGTGGCACGACGGGGATCAACCGTCAAGGCGCGAACTGGGGTGATCGTCCCCAAATAGTACTATTAAATGCATAAGCGTCTACCAAATCCTGGTAGTTCACAATTCATGCTAATGGGACTTTTAGTGACATAACCTAACTTTAATAATCCATTTAATTTCATCTATCGGGTCCTTTAATCATTTATCGGGTCATACAATCGGGTCATTCAATCATTCGGGTCCAAAATCAATAAACAAACAATCGGAACAAATGGTGTCCTATTTTATAAAAACTAACATGTCATCTCCCTCGCGGGTTTATAAAACATTTCATAAAAACATTTAAAAGAGTGCGAGGCTATGAACTCACGTTGATATGGGAAGGCGGGTTATCGGCAATTCGGACGTACGGTACGTGCTTCAGTCACGGAAACCTAGACAAATAATACTCGGTCTTAGACTCTTGTCCAATGACTTTATAAAATTAACAATTATGTATACATATGATGATTATATATATATGATGATCAAGTGGGTTTACATATTCTTGTTTACTCATTTTAGAGTTATGTGTTGATAACTTTTATACTAGTTTTCTCGTTTTACCTATTTACGTGTTTTAGGTCCAATAAACCTATTATAAGTTCTTAACTTGTATTAATCCTTTTTGTACTTATATTATCAGTACATACACTTTCAAGTTGGGCCCAAATAGGTTAAGTCCAATAATAAGTTTATAAGTGTTTTAGTCCATTTTTGTTGTATTATTGGTCCAATAACGTTAATTTAGTCCGTTAACGTCCGTATGTCCTATAGTTCGGTTTTTATCGGTTTTTACTTGTTATACATGTCTATATATCAGTATATAAGTTTTATAAAGTTTACATTAGACGGGTCCAACCATCTAAGTTTTATTTAACAAAAACGTTAATTTTACGGCGATAGCCGAAAAAGTCGTAAAAATCAAGTTTATAGTTTTATAACTTATAAAACTTAACAAGTTACCATTTTTATAAAATGTCCACTTATTTAACCTTTTACATACTTATATAAATAAAATCCATAAGTTAGTGGGTTTTTATTTTACATTTTATACTATTAAATTTTGAGTGCTTATATAATAGTATTATTCTTTATTTTCCAAAAATCTGATTTTTATCTTCACTTTCACCAAAACTGCCATATCTTGAGTTTTATATAGAGATAGAAGCTCAAATTTTATCACATAAACTACATGATATGTGCTACATTTAACTCTTCTATAGCTACTGTTGAATCATCTTCTAAATATTTTCTAAAAATCGTCCAAAACAGTAACTTCAGATTTATACCCTAAACTTGTTTTGATAATATCTCACTCATTACAATGATTCCATTGTATGGCCAACTCTCACATGTGTACAAGACCCATAGCTTACTGTAAATCCATTCTACTTCATCATTTAATCAGTTCATAACATGTTTCTTTACTGTTTTATACAGCCATGTAAATTAATCAAGATTTTAACCTTGTTTCTTATAGTTTTTCACCTTCTTAATCATGTTTATCAACAACAAATCCCCACATAACATTTTTATCATCATATAATCATCATAAATATATACAATAGGAAATAAAATACATGTTTACATAATCAAATTAACAAGAAGATGAGGAGGACAATCTTTATACCACCATGATGATGTAGGTTGATCAAAACATGGATTTTTGATGGAGAAACTTGTGATGCACCAAGACCATCTTCATGACCATCATTCTCCATGAACTCCTTGTAGAAAATCATCCTTAATGCTCCATGGAAACTCCTCCTTGGATGTTATAACTTGCACCAATCAATAGGGCTTCAAAAGGGCATCAACATGTATATGAATAACATGAGATTTTGTGGTGAAATTTAGATCAAATGGTGTTGGATGATGAATATGGGACGGCAAGATGAAGTGGGATGAGAGAATTTTGGGAGGATTTTGCATGTATGAAATGGTGAAATGACAAAACTAGTAGCTAGTTTTGAGAAGTAGTGGGATGTGTTAGCTTAAGATGTAAGCTATGAGGGACAAGTGTTATCAACTTGCTAAAGTTGTGACACATCACTTGTGTTGGTGTATTTTGGCCGCCCCATGTATATTAGTGGGGTGGGATAATGTATTTTGTCCCACCTCACTAATTTACGGGTATTCCTCGATTCTTGTTTTCTCGATTTGCGTGCCCTCGGGTCGTTTTACGAAAAATGTTTTTATAAATTATGAATCAATGTCACAAAACGAATCCAATAAAAATTGTCTTATCAAAAACGGAGTTCGAAAACGTAAATACGTAATCCTAAGGTTTCCAGTTTAGTCGTAAAGGACGTTAAAATAAAATCGTAATTCCTAATCTCTTCTCGTAAATTTGTGAGTTTATGAATCAACACAAATTTAAAACTCCAAAATAATATTCATGGACAAATTTATTTTCTGAAATGTCGGACTGTCTCCAAAGACGGTGTATGTAAACGTAAGCACGTAACGTTGAATCCTCCGGTTTAGACGTAGTCGATGCTACTTGACGGATTGTCACAGCATTTACCCCTAAACAGGATCTTTGTCCTCAAAGATCATCTTACCTTACTACTCGCTTCTTATAGAGTTAAAGCCATGTGGGTATCTCCTCCACATTCGGTCTTTTCTCACAAGTGTAATCCATTATAATACGCGAGTTTCATCAAACATAACTACGAGAATAAGATCAGGCTAAATGTTGACTTACTTTCTCTATCCATGATGTTCACGGGTTTCTGATGAATGCAACTTTTCGCCGATCTAAGCTCTACTAAGAATAATCAGATTTTCACTTGATAGATATTCCATCAAGTTCGATTTACGAAACATAATTCACGCAGTTCTTGAAGTCCTAGGGTAGATCCAGCTGATATGCCTTTCAAACCAATCTTTTTACATCGTCTCTATGGTCCCATACAAAGGGGACTTATATCCCATGATTTGTCAGATCATGAATTCATTTTTCCAAGTTTAAATATTGTGGCATAACTTCGCTACCCATTTGGCACTTCAAGATCTACATTTCACATTCACATAACCTCTTGCCCACTACCGGCAGTCAATAATCAGATCCTAATTTCAACAATCATTTCAGATTTCGCGGGTCGGGTATTTTGCAAGGATAGGTTCGACATCATAGGAAACCTTAACCTAAGAGATATGACCAACTTACAATGGGTGTATGTCGGGTGTCTTCATCTCAACTCCTGCTTACAGATGCTCTAAGATTTAGATCTTAACGAGATTCGATCTCGATCCTAACACGATGGTTATCAAGGATAATCTCTCCAAAGGAAAACGATTATACGGTCTATCACCAAAGGTCAATCATTCAAACATAAAACAGCACTTATATTACTTTGTATCGTTACTTTACCTCGTCCCTTCGATTTGGGGTGGTACATAGTACTCTCATCAAGGTTCGTTCTCAATGATTTCTGAGCAAATCTCTAGAAATTTGATGCGAAGCGAGGATCTTGATATAGATGATCGATACAGGCACACTATGTTTACATAACTCTTTTGCATTTATCATTAACGGGAATGATATTAGCAGATTTGGTCAGTCTGTCGACGATGACCCAAATCGAATCAAATTCGGATGATGACCATTGCAATAGCTAGACGTTTACTAATGTATGAGGCGATGTCTGCCTTCATAATTGCCATCAGTACAACTTCTTCAGACAAAGATACTTTTAGTCATAAATGACATAAATAGAATACCTATACTTACAAATTCCAACATAACTATATTTCACAATCCTTCATATTTAGGCTATCATAAGTGGTCTTTTATACATTTACCGCCATCGGCTTCTTAATTCTAATGGTTCACATTAGCCGCGAACCCCTTTTTTTTATCTGCATTATCTCTTTTTCCAATCATCGGCTATTTTTAAATTTTTCGGCAATTTATTTCGCACAATCATTATTAAGGAACATGTCCTAATTGTTTCTTTATCCTTTTTATATAATATGTTAGTATCTATATTATTCTCATGATGATGTAATTATCATGTCCACAATTCACTCAGATATTCTTTCTATATTATGCGTCAGTAATTACGTTCACCTTCCTGATGAAATAAATATCACAACCGTATTTATTCAAAATTATTTCTTCATATCTTTCGTCTTTACTATCATTTTTTTATCCGTTTTACTCCATCCGACGTTTTAAAGTGTTGATAGTTATTACAACTAATTAAATAATTATTAGTTAATTTTTATGAAGCGTAAACGTAAAAGTTTTAAATTTCTTAGTTCGACCAATTATATAAAATGTTCAAAATAAATTTGAATTTAATTAACAAGATTTTTGTTGATTTATCGAAAATATTTAGCAAGATCCGTAAATGTTCGAAAAACCCTTGTTTATACTTTTGGTCAAAATTTTCTTAGTTAAAAAGCAAAAATTATCGTTTCAGGTTTTAAATCATGGTATAAATGGTTTTACTCAATCCTTCTTAAGTTATCTCGAGGTATACACAAACATTTACCCCTAAACAGAAGTTTAGTTAAATGGTTTGTGTATAAGGGAATAATCCCTTTAAAAATCCTTTGTTAAAACCTTTGTCAAAACATATTTCCATTTCTTTTTGGTAAAATCCAAAGTCTTAAAAGGGCTCTTAATTTTTGAAGAGTCTATATGCATACATCTTACCATTGTTAATCCAACGGTCATTTTATGTAAAGGATTAAGTTTTTAATCCCTAAGCGTTAATGGTTCTAATCTTTGAAAAGTCAATATAGCTTTCATTATCCGTTAATCACATGGTTAAATCATGTAAAGAATTAAGTCGTAAGTCTTATGTTAAATATTTAAGGTACATGTTTTCATTGTTCGGCCAATTTAGGGCAATCTATAAATAATTATTAACCCATTCTTATTCTTATAAACACATGGTCCTTAATAATCACGAGCATGAATTTATCAAATTACAGCCTACACACGTGATTCACCAAATTTATGAATACTACATGTGCATTAGTCAGTCCAAACGACATCACGTGAAACTCATAATGTTCATTACAAGTATCGGATGTAGTGATTGGAATAAATAATCTCTTTCGCAGATGCGAAGTTGATGATAACCATGCTATGGATCAAATTTACTAGAACCTTGTAAATGATCGAACAATTCTTCCATTTCGAGTTATGGATATCGTTTTCGATTGTCAATTTACTCAGTCACAGTAATCTAATATAAGGAAAGATAACACCATAGCTCTTCAGGATGATAGGCTTGGTATAATAAAATCTTTCTCCGACAACTTTCTCAGTTGTACGGTAATTCCTTTAATTTAGATGGTGCTTACGTACAGTGCACAAGCCGCAAGTGCAACACCGGGAATAAAATCAATACCAAATTCAATCTTGCCTTAATGGCAAAAGTCCAGGTAATTCACCAACAAATACTTCCTAAAGTTTCAGATAAGATAAATATCTTTTAATAAATTCATATTAGGCTCTTCTAAGTTATAATATCTATGACTAATTCACAACCATTCATGGTATAATTTCAAGTCTAAATACAGGATAAAATCATCCATCAAGAGTTATTTAGATTACTTTTAATAATCAACATCTTATCATTTAGGGGAATTCTACTTGAGTTCCCATCAATTAAGACAATGTCGTCATGTCATAATCAATCAATCCATTCTACTGGCACTATCAACTTTCTAGTTTTATTGTCGTTGATAAGATGTGAACTTCTCAAAAGAAGAATAATAACTCATAATCCTTCACAAATTCAATGATATATGGAGACACAACTACCATCTAAAGAGTAAGGTCAACGCATAATCTACGCGATAGAATTTCAAATCAGATACAGATGAAAACATTTAACGAATATGAATATATCCCATGTTTTCATAATTCGAGTACGCATTCGAAAGCTCCTCGGATCGTTACCCAGATCATTCAAATGAAATCAAATCATAAGAAATGATAGGAACGTCGATACATCCAGTCGGATATCAACACTCGGTAATCAAATACTTTTCCTAAGAATCTCACTACGGGAAAATCGGACAAGAAAGAATTGTCAATTGTCAAATAAGACAATTTCCACAGATGAGTAAATTCGACTCAGAAGAATAGATGCTACAGGCACATATGTAGGTGTCCCTAACACTATGTCCTTATTTTTTTTCACTTCTTGCAGATCTCATAAATTTTAATCTTTCACAATCTTCGAAGAAAACGTAGTGTTTATTCATTAGTTTTATGGTGACTACTAATCAGTCTTGCATAGTCCATTCCAAATTGTATGTAGGCGCGCAACTATATACAATTTCAAGATTAACGATGCAATACTCAGTTTGTCAAAATTTTATGATCATGTTTATAGTAAAAACATTTTCATGCTTAATTCTTAAATAAGAATCAAGAATGTATTTACAAAGATTTTCCTTGTTATGAAAACAATTAAGTTTTCCAAGGTGTTTTATAAACAACTTCATTTCGATAACAATCACTTATAAATCTCACTTTAAATAATCCTTATTGTGATGAAAATTAAATTTTCTCAAAGGATACCGTTTTGACTTATAAAAACAAGGTGTGATCTGCAAAAGAGTGATGAAAAGTTGTTCACCAAGAACTTAACTACAATATGATAGGAAATGAGCTTTAGCCAAATAATCATGAGGTTCATGACCTTGATGGCACTCAACAAGAATAATCCACAACGTAACTCAATTCAAGATGAGTACTTGTTCAATGGTTGCATCACTAATGCGAACACTAGGATGAAGCAAGAAAAGATAGATAACATCGATACATGTAGAATTTAGCAATCAAAGGTAGTCTTTTCATTAATCACAAACAAGTCAAAATTGTACCGTAACACATTACGTGTCACTATGTCATACAATTCTCAGAACTCATCCTACGAACTGATGTCACAGTTAAGTTAGGGATTATTTTTAAAAGATACCACAATGAATACTAATCTACAAGAGTCATTAGGTGTTCCACATGTCCCAGAAGATCCATCGGTCTCAATTCAGAAGAAGATTTCTTCAATTTATTTCTTGGACACTGGGCATCCTCGTTAGTGGACAATGGCAAAGGAACAACCCTTAACACGAATCAACAATCAATTAAAACCTTATAATTCAATCACAAAACTTAACGACTTCCTCTTATCAATCTCATATTCCATACAGGTTAAATTTTACTTTATTCAAGTTTTCAATCAACTTATACTCAATGCGATATCCTACTTCATTCTTCCAATACTTTCAGCCTTATTTATAAACCTTAAAAGGGCAATAAAGCTCGATATGAATCAACACTTAATTTCCAATCCTATAGCTCTTACAACAACAATTATCAAATGAGTCATTAATATGAAATGACTTGATCATTCAACTAGACTTCTCGGAAAGGTATTAGTGGCATGAGGCTTTTGGGTAATGGTTCCAATAACAGCCTCAAGTGCAACATTCACCCTTTCGATTTCAAATCTAAGAATAGGATGACAACGAATCAGATGACATCTTTCTAGGTGGTAACGTTTTGTCAAACTCCACTCTATAAGGAAAGATCGTCATGACAACGATATCAGTTTTAATCTCGCCAATTCTTTCTTAATATCACAATCAACTAATATCTACAATTCTACGAATATCGACCATTTGTCGGGATCATAAATGTCTACAACTTGGTTTAGATCTAGGATAGCTAGAATTCCTACGAGAATAGCTTCGATTAATTTACTAGGGGATTTAGGGTTTCTTGTGACAATCTACGTCGTATAAATACCTCGTATAAATAAAATAATCATCAAACAATCATGTAATTAAATTACATCATATATATATATATATAATCCAAGTTATATATATATATTAAAATAACACTTCTCAGTCTTGGCCTTGTCGGTAACTCGGGAATTCTTCGGCACCGTTATAGTCAAAAGATTTTTAAACATTTTAGAAAAATGTTTATAGTTAAAAGATTTTGAAAAGTTTTATTCAAAACCTTGGTTTTAAAAATCTTTCGTTCTCTATAACGAGAGCTCTGGTACCAAACTGTAACACCCCCAAATTTATACAACTCAATACAGCGGAAGACTAGTTGGTGTTACGGGATAGCACATTACTCACATCATAGACAATGCTTAAAAATCGCGTCGTTTATTAATAAATCATTTCCATTCATAATTATCAAAGTTACATCGGTCTCAAGTCATTACATTTCATACAAAGTTTTACAAAGTGTTTGAATGGAAAATATTATTTAAGTGCGGGCCATGAATTCTTGTTGTCTTCCCGAGAATTACCTTCAAGTACCTGAGATAAAACATGTTAAAAGAAAAGGTCAGCGATAACGCCGAGTGAATTCATAGAGTTTAATAAATTCCATCAATATAACTTTGGTATAAAATTAGTACCAAAAATCAATTCGTACAAATCATTGTAATAGGCCGTAAAATAGCCAAAATCATTTTATACAAATCTTTGTAATAGGCCATAAAATAGCCAAAGTCATTTTATACAAATCCTTATCGAAAATCATAATATAGGCATTTGCCTTAAAAATCATTGTACGAGCCAATGTTGTAAAAACATCATACAATACGTCTTATAACGTTGTATAAAATCAAATAAAAACCGTTATATGAATATGGTTATGAAAACCAAAACACAAACATAATATCAATAGTATGACCCTGTATTGCTAGTCAGGCAATACATCGTAATTCGGAGCGTCTATTAGTATTTTGTAAATTTTGGATTATTATAAGCCGCATGACATTGTTACCTTACTAAACCAACAACGGGTAGCTAACCCGATACCAATTTTGCCCATCTAAAGTAGCGTGTCGTCACACAGGTCACGCTATGGAAATCTTCTCATACATAAATTCGCTTACCAATCAATGTGGCACGACGGGGATCACCCGTCAAGGCGCGAACTGGGGTGATCGTCCCCAAATAGTATTATTAAATGCATAAGCGTCTACCAAATCCCGGTAGTTCACAATTCATGCTAATGGGACTTTTAGTGACATAACCTAACTTTAATAATCCATTTAATTTCATCTATCGGGTCCTTTAATCATTTATCGGGTCATACAATCGGGTCATTCAATCATTCGAGTCCAAAATCAATAAACAAACAATCGGAACAAATGGTGTCCTATTTTATAAAAACTAACATGTCATCTCCCTCGCGGGTTTATAAAACATTTCATAAAAACATTTAAAAGAGTGTGAGGCTATGAACTCACGTTGATATGGGAAGGCGGGTTATCGGCAATTCGGACGTACGTTACGTGCTTCAATCACGGAAACCTAGACAAATAATACTCGGTCTTAGACTCTTGTCCAATGACTTTATAAAATTAACAATTATGTATACATATGATGATTATATATGTAGAAATTGATAACCTATGAATCTATGAAGTGGGTTGATGTTTTTCTAGTGAGAGAAACTAGAGAGAGAAAGTGAGAGAAATATATGGAAGATTTTATTACTATCAAGTGTGAATCAAACAACCACCAACCCCTTTCCTTAGTGGAAAGGGGTATTTATAGTTCCAAGTCATAAGTGGACTTGGGCCGGTCCATGACAAGCCCATGGACCGGTTCTTACTTAAGTTAATAAGCAAATAACAACTAATTACTAACTACGAGCTATTACAACATAAATCATATTGTGGAGCGACCGATACTTCTAATATACGTTAAAACGTATTTCTAACAATCTCCCCCTAAGGGAGGTCACTCCACGTTACAAAGTTCTAAACCTAGCATACTATACTAAGTCTTCGTTCTTTAGCTCGTAGTCTTTTCTTCTTTTCTTTCTTTTGTTGTGAATATGTTGATTTGATCTTTTTGGCTTTGACTTGAGAGCATTGTTCTTTGGCCTTTCACGTGCGATCTTTGCCTTTCTTGTGAACTTTGCCTCCTCGTGACTTCATGTTCCACACACTTACGTCTTTTTGTTGAATTCTCGAAAGCTTCAGAGTTTGGTACAGCGGAAGACTTCATCTTGTACTTTCTTGAATTTTTGCTGAACTTTGTTGCAAAAGACATAAGCATGTGGGAACGACTTTTCCAGGTACACCGTAACACCACCGTCTTTACTGGTACTCAGCAACGCCACCGTCTTCAACAGGTACACAGCAACGACACGAATAAAATGGCTTTGAACATTTTATTCTAATTCGGTAGCATTTTACCTCCGGTCGGTGAAGACCGTTGGACGATATTAGATATCGTACCCGTGACGGATAGTTTCAATTAAGTAACTTCCTGACAGGATTTCGCGGGTGAACCCGTTCTCTTTATTCGACCGTCCAAAGCTGACTGCGAACATAAAGAGTGAATCACTTGGATAAATTATCCTTGTGATTAAAAGCCGTCAATTCATGAAACCTGGAACAAGTGAATTTCAATTAAGATTTTCACCATCGTTGCTTTCCAGTTGTCACAAGCTCAATTCATAAAGAATCTTGCGCGTTACCTACCAAGTGCTGTTTGATGTTGACACTAGAAGGATTTCCACTCGTCACTGTGGTCAATAAAGAGTCACTCTGAGTGTTCTGGCAAGATCATATGATAATGCGAAGAGGCCTGGAACGAGTTTAAGTTCAATTAAGAATTAAACCACTGTTACCTTCCAGTTTTTCACAAGATTGGTTCTAAAAGAACCGCACGTGTAACCTACCATGAGCTTGTTTGATGTTGGCTCAAGCAGGATTTCCATCTTCATTGTAATACTTACGTATTACTCGGATGTTCTGGCAATATTACAGGAATATTGCGTAGGACTCATGAAAATCTCTTACTTTTCACAGTGTGTGAGAAAGCAAGGAATAAATGGAAAGTGTCCTAATGAGACTTTTGATGATCTCTTGGCTCTAGACTCGATTGTGCGTTTTGATTTAGTGAGCGATGGCTGGAGAGGAGTGCCACCTTTTCAATACCAGTCTATTCGGAGTGAATAAACCAATAGATAACGTGTTGATCTCCGTGTGATTAAAACAAATACCTTTTGAGAGATATTTGAGTTAGCTGGGGAAGGGTTGTGCATTGCATCACTGGGTCCATGATGTCTTTCTTCAATACCGAGAATCATTAGCAAAAATGACCTCAATAGCATATGTATTGACCCGGTTTCTGCCTAAAGTTGTAAGGAGGGCTTCTTTCTTTACACCCTTTATCTTTACATTTCTTTTTCATTCTTCAACCCCTTCAATGCTTACCAATACGTCATCACTAGCACCTTGTTGTGATTGTTCCAGTGCTAGCTTAAGTACTTGGTCGGCATTCAGCTACGTTCACATTCTTTCTCCATCTTTCCTAGGACTTCTAATTCTAACTAGGGAATTGTCCTTGGGAAGATTCCATCGGTTCTGATGAATCATTGGACTAGACCTTTTCCTACCACCCTTTTGTCACCACATCCGTCGTGAATTAAGCGTGTTTTGGGAAGGAATTGCCACCATGAAAAATCATTGAAAATCACCTAAAGTACTTGTGATATTGAAATCAAAAGTTTTGTACCTTAGGTGTTTTGTTCATCAAAAACGCTCCCCCTTAACACGTGCTTTTACACATATTAAGTTGGATAATCTTTAAGTCTTTTTCATTTTAGCCAAGTATCATTTAAATCTCCTTAATCCCATTTTCTCCCCTTATCCAAAATGTTAACCATTAATATTTGGGATATTGAATGGATTAACCGGTCTTTGGGTAAAAATGAAATTGATGTTTGGCCATAGAACAAATGATTGCTCCCCCTTAAGTTAATAAGGGGTAGTTGTAGTGCTTTAGTATGATATATTTTGAAAGATTTAGAATCTCGTGAGAAATTCTTGAAAAATTATCATACCTTGACACGACAACAAGCCATTAAAGCACATTATTCACAAATATACATATTCACAAATAATACCAATATGGAGTGACCTGAAATGTACGACCCTTCAGATGGATCGTTGCAGTGTCCTGTAGTGCACTCCATATGGTCTACCACCCACGAATCTTTCCAAGCTCCTCATCAACCTACGTTCACGGAGCTTTTGATCGATCTTCTTGATCACGTACTTCGCCATCTGCTTATAACCTGGATGCCAATCCTCCGTCATTTCTGGCAAAGTCTTACCCGAATTCAGATGCTCCAACTTTCCTCTGACTTGTATTAGAGTGCCATCACTATACTTGTGGAGCTCCCCCACCCTCATAAACTTCATCAAACCTCGACTGTTTAAGTAGAAGATGCCGGAATTCGGAACAGAAATGCCGGTATAAGGACATCTTGCTACATGTTGAGGTAACACTTGGTTCACAGGACGGGTTAAATTGAGCTTCCTCTGATAGCTTTCGACTCCCAACTGAAGATCTTCAACTCGTGATTTGATGACAACGCTTCGTGTGAACATACGAAGTGCTGTATTCAAAGCAATGAGGTCTTCACGAGGAATATGGGTAAGTTGATCTCTGGTCATCAGAAGCAGCATATCTTCAATATCCTCAAGGCGAATGATGGAAAAATCTCCCTGCTGGATTTTGTATTCCCTGTCATCCTCCCTTTTCAAACGAATCTCCGTCACATGATAGTAGCCATTCTTGGCTTCAGTTTTCATCCCTAAAATGCTGGAGATGCGGATGTCGGATCTAACCTTGCTTCCAGAATTGACCAAGCAGCAACACCTGTACGCCCTTCGGACTCGTTCGTCCCAATGAGATGCACCTATGACAGCATACATATCATAATTACGATTTATCTTAGGGACCCAGAGTCGGTTTACCTTTTCCTCGATAAAGGGTATTGTCCCCCAGTTGGCAGCTTTCAGCAAAGTCAGGGATGTTGCATACTTTGATGACCCCTTCAGTAGATATACCAGATCATTGGTGACAAAGAAGTCAAGAGCGATCTGATTATCTTGATCCATTGGAGGTGGAGCTCTTTCTGATTCATGAAGACCTGGCCGTTGAACGATATTTAGAGCCTTCAGGATCTCCTCGGCATAATATTCGAACTCCATTTGGGGCAACCGGGTTTTGGCGCGAAGTCTTTTATCCTTCAGTACTTTCTTCACCAATGATGGAGTAACCAAAGTCTTATACTCATGAGCAAGGAATGCACATAAGTCAATCGGACTTCGGATACGAAGGTACAAGACTTCTTTGTCGGCGTCGGTGATCGGATCATACTGCGCCGCTGCCATGATCCAAGCTTGTGGTGGAGCAGTCTCGTCGATTTCCAACGTGTCCTCCCAGTTCCTTAAGCTTGGTTCAGGTATAGTAGATTGTGGGTTTTGTTGCAGAGGAGTGGAGACGTGAATATCTGCTTCAGATTCAGGCATTTCAGCAGTGTCATGGATGGGTGAGTGTTGAGCAGCTTCTGGTTCGGTAACCGATTCTGCAATCACAGGAGTAACAACACAAGAACTAACGGGGTTAGTGGTAACAGGTATTGATTTATGGATAAATGTACCAGGAATAGATGACCCTGTAGTGGCATTCACGTCATGGCGCCACTTCGATCGTCTGGATTCCGTGGATGTAGACTTCTCCTTTGGTGCTGCATCCTTTTTTGACTTGGTGCCAAACTTAACCACTTTCTTTGAGCTAACGCCTTTATCCCCTTTCTCACGTTGTTCACCTTTATCCGCATTGCTCCCCTTAACACTCTCCTGGTGACCATCACCACCATCATTACCATCATTATCATCATCATCTGCATCCTCATCGTCATCATCCTCATCATCCTCTTCATCATCCTGATCATTATCATCATCCTCATCATTCTCATCCTCATCCTCATCATTATTCTCATCCTCATCCTCCTCCTCGTTCTTATCTTCTTCTTCTTCTTCTTCCTCCTCTCTACCAGTACCCTCGTCTTCCTCACTCTCTTCCCGTTCTTCTTCAGGGAGAATGTGGTAGGGTACCACACTTCCAAACGTCTTGAACAACCTATCATCCTCCATGATAGCGTCATTCAGGGATTTGAAGAGAGCCCGTTGTTTCCTCGATTTATCAAACGAACCAAGTTCCTTCATTCGAGCCTTAAGGATCTTCTTCAGTTCAAAATCCGTCAAGTCATATGCGATCTTGTAGGCGGCTTCTGAAGGATTGGATGACTTGATCATCAAGTTATCAGCAGCAAGCGTCTTCAAATCATCACGCAGTTTAGGCATTAGGGATTCAACGGAGTCTTTCACTTTCTGCTCAATAGTAGCTTGAAGAGCTTCTTTTTGCTCTTTAAAGTCATCCTTAATAGCTTTAAGTCTTGCAATTCGTGCTTTATGCCTATTAGCTTCATCCCTTTTAACCTGAGCAAGTTCCTCTGCATGAGCCTTACGTGTAGCTTCCATGTCTGCAGCGAACTTGGCAATCAACTCTTCTTGAGCCTTCTTAGATGCTTCTTCACTTTGAGCACGTCTTTGTAACTCTTGGCGAAGTTCATCCATTTCGCTCTTTTGTTTATCCATGTGTTTATCCAACATCTCGGCCATCACTATTGCTGCCATTGCAGATGTTGCAGAGCTGCTCTGGGTTGAGGGTATAGGCTCAGTTGTGATTGCGGTGCTAAGGATGGGCTTTGGTGGTGGTGGAGGAAGTGGTGTAGAAACCTGTTTGGTTGGTAAGGGTTGAGTTGGTGGAGGTTGAGTTGTTAAAGGTTGAGTAGGTGGAGGAGGTGTTGTAGAAACAGGGATTGATAGCTCCTTCGAAGTGGAATAATTTTCAGGTGACCCAAACTCATCAACATCATCAGGGTCCATGTACTCATCCTCAACGTCTACTCTTACACCTGAACCACTACCACCAGTATCTTTCCTACTCCTTTTAATGGCTGTCTTCATCATTTGTTTCTCAGTTTTCTCAATATCAGGATCAGCAATATTTTCTTCGTCACGCAGACGCATCAAGTCCTTACCCTTTCCCTTCTTACCCTCTGTCTTCTTCTTCTTGGTTTTGGGCTCAGGTAAATCTGCTTGCTTCCTTTTACCTTTGCTTTTAACCGTGGTAGATGAGTCTTCACCTGCTAGAAGGCTTGCTCGTTGTTTCTCAATTTCCGTGAGCAAGTTCTTGTAATCATCAGATTCAATGATCTCATCGGTCAGAAGATGACTGGGAATGGGACCAGGAATAACCGTATTCGAATGAGTCTCCTGCCTTAGGTCTACCAAATCATCATCATCTATCATGTGGTGACGACTACCTGCAAGCTTGTTAATGGATGCATCGTTTTCCATAAAGTAATGGATGATCAACTTAATAAACCTAGGGTACTGATAAGTTTTAATTTTACCCTTGGTGTTAGTGAAGAGTTGAAAAGTAAACTCCTCCCACAGCAGTGATGCATAATCAATACCCATACCTTTGAACATACCATAAAACATCTTGATGATTGGTGGACGAACAACATCATACCCAGTTGTTTTGGGTGTCAAGCATCGGCTAAGAATCCCAAAAATAGCTTTCCATGGTTGACCAATTTTGGCAGTAGTAAACTCAGACGGGGTTCGAATGTCAAGACATCCAATGGCGGTGAACATCTCCATCATCTGGTCCTTGGTAGGGTTGGGTGAGTATGATGGTAGACCTTTGAGTATCGGTCGAAAGCCAAAGATCTTCCTGAAGTCGGACACAGTAAGCGTCTGCTGCTTGTTGTCCAAAGAAAAAGTGATCTTGTTCGATGTCCTCTCTTTGGTAGCCCAGAACTCGTAAAGGTAGTCATATGGCACCGAAGCACTTCTCCTTAGCGCATACTTGAAGTGAGATTTATCAAGCATGGCTGTAGCTACCTTAAAGCCATTATGGGTAGAGTGAGATACCTCCTTCAGACGGTAGTTGTTTGGAACAAACTTAAGAGTCTTGGCTTCAGCAATGGCGGCAGCTCTGTCGTCTTGTAGTTGTTGTACGGTAGGGTTAGTCATCGTCTCTGCTTAAGATAAAACACAAAGGTTGATACAAACAAGTATGAATATCATTATGACTTTAAACCTAAGCATTGTACATATGACATAATCCCTTAAGCTTTGAAATCATTCAAACATCTTCTATTCGGAATAATTAGCCTATGTGGAATAAAATCCCTATTCTGAATAAAGGCCTATTCGGAACATTTGGGCTATGTGGAAAAAATTCCTCCATTCGGAACATTTAGGCTTATGCGGAACATCTCCTATTCGGAACATTTCCTATTCGGAACATTTCCTATTCGGAACATTTCCTATTCGGAACATTTCCTATTCGGAACATTTCCTATTCGGAACATTTCCTATTCGGAACATTTTCCTATTCGGAACATTTTCCTATTCGGAACATTTTCCTATTCGGAACATTTTCCTATTCGGAACATTTTCCTATTCGGAACATTTTCCTATTCGGAACATTTTCCTATTCGGAACATTTTCCTATTCGGAACATTTTCCTATTCGGAACATTTTCCTATTCGGAACATTTTCCTATTCGGAACATTTTCCTATTCGGAACATTTTCCTATTCGGAATATTTCTTATTCGGAACATTTACTTATGCGGAACTTTTTGCCCTATGCGGAACATTTTGCCCTATGCGGAAAATTTACCCTATGCGGAACTTTTGCCCTATGCGGAACATTTTGCCTTATGCGGAAAATTTACCCTATGCGGAACATTTTCCTATGCGGAACTTTTTCCCTTATGCGGAACTTTTGCCTTATGCGGAAAACTTTTCTATTCGGAAAAATCTTCACCATGCGGAAAGTGTTCTTACGCGGAAAGTTTTGCAACAGGTACAATTTTTTTTTTTTTCTAATTAGGCACTTAATCCGTTTGTTTCACTTGATCTAAAGGCAAAAATAGTGCAATTAAACCTTTTCCGAACACAACCCAAGCAAAACCCCCAAATTATTTAACCCTAATTAATCAGTAATTTGATTCGAGTGATTTGCAATTAAAACGAGTTAAATGAATTGATTTTCATGAAATATTAATCCGTTTGAATACCTTTTGTGAAGATCTGATGAAGAGAATAACGGATTTGAGTCGAGTTCGTGAATGTGTGTGTGTAAGCTTTGTTAATGGCGGCAAGTGATGGATGTAAACAGTGAATGATTTAGAAACAAAACGGGGGGGATAACTTTTGACTAGGTCAAAGTTTTCCACAAGTTTGACAAGTTGTCAACTTTGCCCCCTCAATTTTTCTTTTTGCTTCAATCAATCATTCCAAGTTTTGATACTAGCCATTTTGACCTTATCTTATGTTAACTAATCGAGCCTTAGTGATTAACTTAACACAAGCACCAAACTATCCACGACAAACTTATAAGCAACAACACTACAAATGCCAAAGCAATCCAACCATTAACCATTAAGCTTTGTGAGTTTCCTTGAAAACTTTTGAAGATCTTTTTGATGTGAAAGATGACGAAACATTTTCTCCCCCTTAAACGATGACCCGTTTTCTATTTAAAGAGCTGTAGTCATTGTTTTAACGAGGCACATGATGATGAAAAACATTTCCCAATTGATTTCTTGAAAAAGTTTGATTCGTGGTGTCAATAAGATTTCTCTTATTTTAACAAATTAATGCACTGAGACGTACACTGATTCGTGTCAGACCAAGTTATAAAGTAAACTTGATCCCTTTGCATGATTTGGCTTGTAAATCACGCCCGAGAAAATTAATTCCCGTTCTGAGCCAACGTTTTCCAAGGAAATACGTGACTTTAATATGAAAACCGGGTTGCAGTCTGAAATAACTACAAGCCATAATGGGCATGTTTTAAAAATGTAGAACTTTTATACGGACTCTATTTATGGCACCGTGTCAATATTGATCGACATTTCTAAGGCCGTAAATATTACCGTACTAAAAGACATGCCCGTTTTAAATGAAAAATATTTTTGGTTTTTCTTGATTTTATAATTTTTATGGTTTTTCTTGGTTTTATATTTTTTATGGTTTTTCTTGGTTTTATATTTTTGTATTTTTCTTTTGTAGTTTATATATTTACGATAATATACATGAACACAACCAAAGGATACTCTGAATAGTTTACCACGACTATTCAGCTGATTCTTCTGCCAACTCTTTGAGAGTCGCTGGGGTGAATGATTTCATGCCAAGCTTGTCGATCAAAAACTCGATTCGTCCTCGATCTAAGGCTTTGGTAAACATATCCGCCAGCTGGTACTCAGTAGTGACAAAATACAGCTCGATCACTCCGTTTTCCACCTGCTCCTTGATGAAATGGTAGCGAATGTCTATGTGCTTGGCCCGGGAGTGTTGAACATAGTTGCAGCAAAGGGCAATGGCGCTCTTGTTGTCACAATACATCGGGATTTTGTTAAATCCAAGACCGTAGTCAGTTAATTGTGATCTCATCCAAAGGACTTGAGCACAACAACCGGACATGGCGATGTATTCAGCCTCCGTGCTTGATATAGCAGCGCTTTTCTGCCTTTTTGAAGACCAACTGATCAATCTATCTCCTAGGAGTTGCACAGATCCAGAAGTGCTACGCCTCGTATCTTGACATCCAGCATGATCGGCATCTGCGTATGATATTAAAGCAATCGAGGAATCTTTCGGATACCATAGACCACGATGAAGTGTTCCTTTTAGATACCGAAAGATCCTTTTAACGACATGTAAGTGCTTTTCGGTAGGCCGAGCCTGATACCGGGCACACATGCATACAGCAAATTGTAAATCAGGCCTGCTAGCAGTCAGATAGAGAAGGGTGCCAATCATTCCACGGTAAAGTTTCGGATCGACAATAATCCCATCCCTATCTTCATCTAACTTGGATTTCTCCACCATTGGAGTGTCTACGGGGTCACAATTCTCAAAATTATATTTCTTAAGAGATTCTAGAGCATATTTGGATTGATTTATAAAGATGCCTCTGGGATTCTGAGAAATCTGTAATCCTAAGAAAAATGAGATTTTTCCCATCATCGACATCTGAAAGCGTGTGGACATTATCTTCTCAAATTGTTTAGACAATTCTATGTTAGTGGCAGCGAAAATTATATCATCAACATAAATTTGTACCAGAAGCATGTCGTTGCCGTCCTTGAGAGTGAATAGAGTGGGGTCCACTTTGCCTTTGGAGAAGCCTTCCGACATGAGATATGTTGACAAGAGATCATACCACGCGCGTGGAGCTTGTTTCAACCCATAGAGAGCCTTCTTAAGCTTGTACACATGGTTAGGAGACTCCGTACTGACGAACCCATCCGGTTGACTAACATAAACCTCTTCCCTTAGTTCACCGTTCAGAAATGCCGTCTTCACATCCATTTGATAGACGATCATGTTCATATGAGCAGCAAACGCAAGGAATAGTCTAATCGCCTCCAATCTAGCCACAGGAGCAAAAGATTCCTCAAAGTCTATACCCAAGGCTTGTTTATATCCTCTAGCGACCAATCTTGCTTTGTTCTTCAATACCGCACCCATCTCATCAAGTTTAACCTTATAGACCCATAACAAAGTAAGGATGTTAACCTTGTCAGGGCGAGGAACCAATTCCCATACTTCTAGTCGTTTGAATTCATTGAGTTCCTCCTGCATAGCTTCGATCCAAGACGATTGGGTCATAGCCTGCTGCCAATTTTTGGGTTCTACTTCAGAGAGAAATGCATCAAAGTAACAATAAAGTGCACTCTCTTGTAATTGATGACGTGTAGAGACTGGTCGATCTAGATCTCCAATAACATTCCTAATTGGGTGATCTTTTGTCCATTTAGTGCTATGTTTTTCAATCCTTGGTGGTCTGGAGTGAACAATTGATGGAGCTTCTTCTGAGGTAGAGGCGGCTGAAGGGTTTTCAGGGATCGCTATACCAAAGAAAGGAAGCTCTTGCATGTGAGCATATTCCAGGTCGTGATCAGTAGAATCCTCTTCCACATCATTAGGCACAAGTAGGGGTGATGATTCAGGTGTAGTTTGAGAATCACTTGGTGAAGGTGCATCCGGTTCATTGTGAATTGTAGATGCATTAGATAAAGGTTCATTAACTTGAGCAACCACTTCAGGTATTGGAGCAATTACTACAGGTACTTGAACTTCATCAGTCGGGGGATCGAAGAATTCATCAAACAACGGTTGAAACAGTTTATCCCACTCGGGCCTTGATGGTGGTAAAAATGATGTAGAAGTAGGATTGTTGGGAACTAATCCGGAACTTATAGCACCGGGTCCCATCTCATGAAGCGCGGGTTCAGAGCTGTGTTGCTCAGAAGCCATCGCTGTCAGCTCGTCGAAATCTGCGTCCATAGTTTCTACAATCTTGCCAAGACGACGGTTATAGATTCGGTATGCTCTTTTGGACGGTGAGTAACCAATGAAAATACCTATGTCGGCTTTTGGTTGAAGCTTACCCAAGTTCTCACTATTGATGTTTGGATAACACAGAGCACCAAACACATGAAAAAATGAAACATCGGGTTTGCGGTCATGTAGAAGCTCATAAGGTGTTTTTCCATGGCGTTTTCGAACGATAGAACGGTTTTGGGTAAAACATGCAGTAGAAATAGCCTCTGCCCACAAGAACAATGGAGCGTTCGCATAAATAAGCATGGTCCTAGCAGCTTCCATAAGTGTACGATTCCGTCTTTCAACGACACCGTTTTGTTGTGGAGTGCGTGCAGCGGATGTTTCATGTGATATACCAACTCCTTCATAATAATCACGAAGAGTCTGGTTGACGAACTCTGTACCATTGTCTGTACGAATACGGCGGACAGTGGTATTCAAACGTACCTGAATGAACTTCAGAAAAGTGATGATAGCCTTCGGAGCTTCATCCTTTGTACGTAGAAATCTAACCCATGTAAACCTTGAGAAATCATCCACAATGACGAGAATGAATTTCTTACCGCTCACACTTTCAGTTCTCATCGGTCCACAAAGATCCATATGCAAAAGATGAAGTTTTTCTTGATTAGTGTCTTCAGCTTTGGGTTTGTAAGATTTCTTGGTGCTTTTCCCCCTTGAACACGCGGAACATAAATGATCCTTGTGAAATTTAAGCTTGGGAAGACCACGAACTAACTCGTTTTTAGCCAGATGATTAATAGCATCAAAATTAAGATGAGATAATCTGCGATGCCATAACCATGACTTGGTCTTAGAAGCTTTAGAGAGAAGACATACTGGAGAAGCGGCCATCATGTCTTGTAAGGACAAAGTGTAAAGATTTGCACCACGAGATCCCTTCAACAAATCTTTTCCTTCCAAGTTGCGGATGAAACAAGTATGTTGTCGAAAAGCAACCTCAAGGTTGGAATCACAAAACTGTCCTACTGAGAATAAGTTATGACCAAGACCTTCAACATAGTATACCCTAGAAATCGTCACGTTTCCAATCTGATATTCACCATACCCCATAATCTTTGCTATATGATCATTCCCAAATTTAACCGTACCAAGAAACTTGCTGACGAAATTTCGGAGCATCGAGCGATTTCCGGTCATATGTTTTGAACAACCGGAGTCCAAATACCACAGGATGATTTGGACCACCTGAAAATATCACCACACAAAGACAATGTAGAGGTATCGGAATCTGAGTGTTCCTTGTTATTAGCAGGTACAGATTTAATAATCTTAGATTTGCTAACTCTAGGTTTCTTAGATTTCCTAGCCTTTTTCTTCTTAATTGGTGGTGTAGATTCTAATTGGCTCAAATCCTGAGGTATTTCTACACTGATAGGCACTATAGTGAGGGCTGACCTAATGAAAGGGCGCTGTTTCCTTACTTGAGTGCGAGTGTTCCTAACTAAAGGACGCTCAGACCTAACCTCAATGGATGCATTCCTAGTTAAAGGGCACATTTTACCATCGAGAGTAAAGATCCTACCAGTGGGACGCCATTGCCAGCCAACTTGGGCACGAGTTCTACCCGTTGGCTTCCATTCAAGACCATTCTTAATAGCATTCATTTCATTAACGTGATCAATCAGACACAAATCATGACGCTGGGAAAACATACATTCATTACAATTCCAACAATTTAAATCAGAATTCACCAATGGTTTAGGCTGCTGCACAGGCGCAGAGCTTTTAGTCTTAACATGATTCGTTTTATTTAAAACTGAACTAGCATTCCTATTGTGGACTTCTACTTTCTTCTTTGTGGCACTACTAGTGGCGGGCTTGATCTTATCTTTCTTGAGTGGCGATCCTTTAGCCTTAGTAGTCGCTTTTAATCCTGTAGAAGGCAAATTGGGAACATTAGCAGCAGATTTTAAAGGTGTCTTACTTGATTGTGCCAATGACGGTTTAGCTCCTGGAGTCTTATTAAATGGAGTGACAGCAATGGGCCTATTGTTAAGTAGTGCAGAACCTGGTGTACCTATGTATTGCAAATAAGCCAAGCAATATTGAACTCGCTTAACATATTCATGTGCCGAATAATAGTCGCTACTTAAGGGATCTAAGGCATAAAGATCGTCTACAATATCCCTAAGAAGATCGACATGCTTAATGGCATTCCTCATATAATCATCATAGGTAAGCTGGTTTCTCTTATGAAGCGGATTCTTATAAAGCACTACTTTCTTGGTTGTTGGAGCACTAGTGGACGGTGCAGAGTCGGTAGCTAAGTTATCAACAACTTCTTGTCGGGTGAGAAGAAGTGTCTCCTTTAACTCAGCCAAAACCATATTTTTGTCTATGAGCAGGATGTTCAAGTCAGAGATTTCTTCGCACTTTTGGTTCAGTTGTTCAACATAATATTGTTGTTGTGTCGCATTAAAAGCGAATCGATCTTCTAGTGAACCATAAAGAGCGGATAGTCCCTGCCTTGTCCGATCCATTTCCCCTAGAACAGTTGATAGTCTAATTTCTAAGACCTGGTTTTTAGACTCTGCGGCCTCTAGTTCCATTCTTAATGTTTCCTTTGATGATATTTCTCTCTTCAATCTCATGATTTCTTCCTCTAATGTCTTAACAATTGCAATCATCTTGTCACTTGTCTCAACACCGTTTTCACAAACATTTGATATCAAAAGATTTTCATTTTGAGCTTGTTGTTTTAATTCTAAAGATATACAATGTTGTTCTAGTTGATTAAAGCGTTGAGAAAGTAAATTATAAGAATCTTGTAGCTTTAAAAACTCAGCGTTAGATTCGTGACAAGAATGATTATCTACCTCATTTACAGTTTCAGCAACATTTACAGAAATATCACAAACATCATCACAAATATCATTACAAATATTCACAGCATCACAATTAATCACCGCAGATGTAAGCTCATTTGAATAATTAACATTTACAGTAGTAAGCACATCACACGAGATTACTTCGGACAAGAATCGGTCATATTCGGTTGAAATCTTTTCCTTTTCAATTAGTTGCAGTTCGTAAGCGGTGTCCATTTCATAAAACACTTTTTGAACTTCACCAATTTCAAACTGAAGATTTTCCTTAAGAGATGCAAAACTTCCTTTTAGACTTTCGACAAACGGATTGATCTTAGTTTTAAACACCTCGTTCATGTGTTCGAAAGCCCATTCTCCGGCGTTTAAGCCATTTGAAGTCGTACATTCCAAAATGACCTTGTCAAAGTTAGTAAAGTATCGGTTAATCTCTTTCAAGTTTAACCATACAGTGCTAACAGGTGGAAGATTCTTTGGAATTTCCTTAGGACCTTCCATGTTGACAAGTGTAGGAAATGTACTAGGGCGTTCTTCCTCTAACATGTAGGTTGGTGCTGTAATGAGATCTTTATCCATATGGAAGCAAACTCTAAAATCAGTTTTAGCAAGCTCCTTATTCATTTTAAAATAATCACACTCGGGATATTTTTCTGAATTGTATGACCGATCCTCATCAACTAGAACCTTACTTGTTCGATCATTGGGAAAAACAATCGGGTCTAAAGCCAATCCTAATTGAGTTGCATTATAAAGTCTAGGACTATGTCTTAAAGCTTGTTTTGCATACCGTGGATTAGGGGGAAGGCCTTTTAGACGTGATAAGTTAAATTCTCTAAACGAAGCATCAAATAAGTGAACTAGTTGTGAAGCAGCGTATTGTCTTAACAGCAAGTAGTCTAGACTTCTAATCTTATTAGTGGCATTAATCTCCATTTCAGTCTTCTTAGATTCGAGTAATTCAAAATCAGTTTGAAGTTTTTGAAAATTAGTGACCACTAACTCCTTTTCTTTAAGTTCACTAAACAGATTTGCTCTTAAGTTTTCGATTTCTTGCAAGTGACTCATTTGTTTGTTTCTAAAATGATCATATTCGAGATTTGTGAGAACACTAGACGAAGGCACTAGTTCCAAAGTTTGTACTTTCTCATTGCTTAAGGCAAGCTCATCAGACAAATTCTTATTCTTAGCTAAGGTTTCTAAGAGTGCAGCATTCATTTGGCTAAGTAATGTAGCAGGAACCATGACCAAATCTTGTTGAGCAGGAGTAGGCGTATGCGAACTGGGTCCCGGTTGTGATTCACTCAAAGTCTGGGGACTCACATTGATATTGCTATCATTGTTTGTCTCCTCGTTTGAAGGACTCACCACCGAAGATTCATTCGAATCAGCACTCTCTTGCCCAACTTGATGTGGTTGAATACTAGCATCAGTGGTATTATCGGTGGTATTAATAAGTACCTCAGATTTCTTATCTGGCCCTAAGCTGGAGAAAGTTGCCATGAAAGCAGCCTTTGCAGTTTGAAAGTCATCACAGTCGGAATCATACGCATCGAGATCATCGGCTTGGTAAGCTGCATTCTGCGTAGTGACAACGTCTTGTTCAGCAATCCCTGGGTCAGCAAGAAATGCAAGCTCCTCTTCATCAAGTTCCCTTCCTTGCGCCTGAGCATTTACCAGATAGATCTTTTCTGCAAACCACTGTCCATCCCTTTTCCTCTTGGGTTTCTTACAATCCCTGGACATATGACCCTCTTCTTTGCAGTTGTAGCAGGTAATCATTCTCAACTTGCCTGTATTAGCCCGTGGAGGATTGTTGACCATTGGAGCAGGAGTAGAATTGATCGTGCGAGCATTGGTTGAAGTGGAAGATCTCCCCTGATATGGTTGAATTGGCTGAACCATGACCCTGCCATTCTCAATTGTAGCTTGTTGGCGAGAATTGGATGAATTCCTCAACTGATTGTTGGTAGGAGCTGATCCTCTGTATCCTCGTTTACTTAAGGTTCTTGTGAGATAAGCAGACATAGTAGTAAGCACTTCAACTGGGTCAGCCCCTTGTTGGAAAACAGGAACAGGGACTTCCTCATCATCACAATACAAAGCTTGATCTGGATGAGCTGCATAATCAGTAGAAGGAATACTCATTTGATCAGGGTAGCTTGTTGGATATGCTGCATTCTCTTGATAAGAAGAATATGAAGGCTGAGCATAAGGTGCAACATTTGCTGGATGAAGTTGTGAACCATACTGTGGTGAAGGCGCATTGAACCGATACTGTTGCTGATGTGAGGTGGGAGGTTGTGGCAAAATCGAGTATTGTGGAAAAGTTGGTGTTATGTAAGGTGAAGGATGATAAGCTTGATGTCCCAAAATATAAGGTGTGTTGTTGTGTGACAAGCTTGGTTGATTCGCCATCAAAGCTAAGGAATCTGGATACATACCACGAGGAGAACGATGCATAATCACATGCTTCTCATGCTGCTGAAGGAAGGCATAGATTTGATCTAAATTGCACTTATGCAAATCCCGGGTTAACTTCACATCGGTAATATACTCACCCCATTCAGCTTGAGGTAGAGTATTCAAGAATTTGGTGTTAACCTGAAATGGTGCAATCACAAGATTGTATACATTCAGATCATTCATGAGTGTGGTGAATCTGAAGTAATAATCGTGTAGTGTTTCCCCTGGGCTGTATGTGAATCGATCAAACAAATCATACAGCTGACACTCCCTTTCTTGTTTGGTGAGCGACGTGCCTTGTAGCAACACCTTTAACCGTTCCCATAAATCTTTTGCTACTGTATACTGACTTACCATCCTATAAATATCATGGGGAAGAGCTTGAAGAATTGTTTGAAGAGCTTTTTCATCTGCATCTGCAACAAGTTGTTGAGCTGGAGTGAGTTCTTCAAATTCTCGTGGTCTAGTCACGTTGTCAACCGTAATGGTACCATAGTCGAGTGGACCATTCAAAATCGATTTGACCATAAGCCTTCCGTATGTCGGTTTCCCCTTTAGATATTGCATCATTCGACCTTGCCATGCCTCAAACACCTCTTTAATAAGCATCGGTGGACGACTATCAGTCCCCGTTATGATCGAGATATCCGTAAGAGATGTCATCTGAGGCATTAATGAACTTGGATTCATTGTGATCACTTAACAGACTCAAAGATTATCGTTTGATCGAGCAGTGAAGAAAGGTTGAGAATTTGTGTTGTGTTGGTTAACTCAAGATTAAATCCACTAAAGATCGTCGGAAAAACTCAAATACCCCTTGAACTTGCTTATACGGAATAACCCGAACTCAGAATAAACCCTTATTCGGAATAATGCCTATTCGGAATAATCCTATGCTGAAAAATACCCTATTCGGAATAAACTCTATGCAGAATAACCCTTATGCGGAAAAACCCCTATTCGGAATGTTTTCTTCAATTCGGAATATTTTGGCAATTTGGCCTATTCGGAAAAACTGGTCTATTCGGAATGATGGCAATTCGGAATATTTCCTAATTTTGGCTATTCGGAAAATTGGTGTCTATTCGGAAAAAAATAGGCTATTCGGAAAATTTTTGCTATTCGGAAAAAATAGGCTATTCGGAAAGTTTTTGCTATTCGGAAAAAAATCTTCTATTCGGAAAAACTGTGGCTATTCGGAAAGTTTCTTCTAAACGGAAAGTCTATTCGAAAAAAACCATTCTATTCGGAATACTATCCTATTCGGAACTTCTATTCGGAATAAACCTTCTATTCGGAAAACCTTCCTATTCGGAAAATCCTATTCGGAATAATCTGGTGAAATGTTTCCGAGACTTCTAAAAACAGCTTAAAACCCCGATTTTTGATCCAAAACCACAAAAAGTTTTATGATTTTTACCAAAATAAACTAAACCCAATCCTTATCAATCAATCCCAATAACAAAAACACCAAAAATAACAAGATTCAAGATTGATTTTTCTTAAAGATCACTAATAGATTCAAAAACTAAAAAAGCAACACAATCCTTACCTTAAATCACCCCATAGCTCTTGATACCAAATGTAGAAATTGATAACCTATGAATCTATGAAGTGGGTTGATGTTTTTCTAGTGAGAGAAACTAGAGAGAGAAAGTGAGAGAAATATATGGAAGATTTTATTACTATCAAGTGTGAATCAAACAACCACCAACCCCTTTCCTTAGTGGAAAGGGGTATTTATAGTTCCAAGTCATAAGTGGACTTGGGCCGGTCCATGACAAGCCCATGGACCGGTTCTTACTTAAGTTAATAAGCAAATAACAACTAATTACTAACTACGAGCTATTACAACATAAATCATATTGTGGAGCGACCGATACTTCTAATATACGTTAAAACGTATTTCTAACAATATATATATGATGATCAAGTGGGTTTACATATTCTTGTTTACTCATTTTAGAGTTATGTGTTGATAACTTTTATACTAGTTTTCTCGTTTTACCTATTTACGTGTTTTAGGTCCAATAAACCTATTATAAGTTCTTAACTTGTATTAATCCTTTTTGTACTTATATTATCAGTACATACACTTTCAAGTTGGGCCCAAATAGGTTAAGTCCAATAATAAGTTTATAAGTGTTTTAGTCCATTTTTGTTGTATTATTGGTCCAATAACGTTAATTTAGTCCGTTAACGTCCGTATGTCCTATAGTTCGGTTTTTATCGGTTTTTACTTGTTATACATGTCTATATATCAGTATATAAGTTTTATAAAGTTTACATTAGACGGGTCCAACCATCTAAGTTTTATTTAACAAAAACGTTAATTTTACGGCGATAGCCGAAAAAGTCATAAAAATCAAGTTTATAGTTTTATAACTTATAAAACTTAACAAGTTACCATTTTTATAAAATGTCCACTTATTTAACCTTTTACATACTTATATAAATAAAATCCATAAGTTAGTGGGTTTTTATTTTATATTTTATACTATTAAATTTTGAGTGCTTATATAATAGTATTATTCTTTATTTTCTAAAAATCTGATTTTTATCTTCACTTTCACCAAAACTGCCATATCTTGAGTTCTATATGGAGATAGAAGCTCAAATTTTTATCACATAAACTACATGATATGTGCTACATTTAACTCTTCTATAGCTACTGTTGAATCATCTTCTAAATATTTTCTAAAAATCGTCCAAAACAGTAACTTCAGATTTATACCCTAAACTTGTTTTGATCATATCTCACTCATTACAATGATTCCATTGTATGGCCAACTCTCACATGTGTACAAGACCCATAGCTTACTGTAAATACATTCTACTTCATCATTTCATCAGTTCATAACCTGTTTCTTTACTGTTTTATACAGCCATGTAAATTAATCAAGATTTTAACCTTGTTTCTTATAGTTTTTCACCTTCTTAATCATGTTTATCAACAACAAATCCCCACATAACATTTTTATCATCATATAATCATCATAAATATATACAATAGGAAATAAAATACATGTTTACATAATCAAATTAACAAGAAGATGAGGAGGACAATCTTTATACCACCATGATGATGTAGGTTGATCAAAACATGGATTTTTGATGGAGAAACTTGTGATGCACCAAGACCATCTTCATGACCATCATTCTCCATGAACTCCTTGTAGAAAATCAGCCTTAATGATCCATGGAAACTCCTCCTTGGATGTTATAACTTGCACCAATCAATAGGGCTTCAAAAGGGCATCAACATGTATATGAATAACATTAGATTTTGTGGTGAAATTTAGATCAAATGGTGTTGGATGATGAATATGGGACGGCAAGATGAAGTGGGATGAGAGAATTTTGGGAGGATTTTGCATGTATGAAATGGTGAAATGACAAAACTAGTAGCTAGTTTTGAGAAGTAGTGGGATGTGTTAGCTTAAGATGTAAGCTAGGAGGGACAAGTGTTATCAACTTGCTAAAGTTGTGACACATCACTTGTGTTGGTGTATTTTGGCCGCCCCATGTATATTAGTGGGGTGGGATAATGTATTTTGTCCCACCTCACTAATTTACGGGTATTCCTCGATTCTAGTTTTCTCGATTTGCGTGCCCTCGGGTCGTTTTACGAAAAACGTTTTTATAAATTATGAATCAATGTCACAAAACGAATCCAATAAAAATTGTCTCATCAAAAACGGAGTTCGAAAACGTAAATACGTAATCCTAAGGTTTCCAGTTTAGTCGTAAAGGACGTTAAAATAAAATCGTAAGTCCTAATCTCTTCTCGTAAATTTGTGAGTTTATGAATCAACACAAATTTAAAACTCCAAAATAATATTCATGGACAAATTTATTTTCTGAAATGTCGGACTGTCTCCAAAGACGGTGTATGTAAACGTAAGCACGTAACGTTGAATCCTCCGTTTTAGACGTAGTCGATGCTACTTTAAAACGTAAATCCAAATTTCTTCCCAAAAATAAGTCATAAAATAATATTTTCAAATAAATATTGAGAATAAAATATCAACCATAAATTGACGGATTGTCACACCTTTGGTATATTTTTCTGAGTTTGATGTGATGCTTATGTGTTTGTTGTGAAATCTGTTTGAATGAGCATTTAAGTGTTTATCCATGCTAGTTTAGGATCTTTATGCATGATTTGGTAGTTGGGAATTAGGTTTGAGCTGTTTAGATCACTTTTACTTTGTTAATTTTTGATTTCAGATATTAAAGGGGTGTTTGGGATAAGGGTTTAAGCTTAAATTCTGTCAAGCTTTTGACTTAGAAACAGCTTATACACACTCCTTAGGTTGTTTTTAGTAGTGTTTGATACTTGGTTTGCACTCTGGTTAGGATTTGTCAAGATTGTATGTTCATGTATGGGTAAAACTTGCTAGAAAACAGTAACTTGCTTTCTGCTTTGTTTGAGTATGAATTTTTCCTGAAATCTTGTACATTGCTAGGAGGGAGTCTAGGGTTTTATTAGCTTTGTTTATGATTTGGTAAGCTTGTGTTCAAGATTTTATCTCCCAAAATTCACTCTTGTGCCTAAAAGTTCAGTCCACTGTTCACAGAAACCATTTAGGTTATACAGTAACTTTAATTGGTCATTTGTGTGTGATTTTTGTGTTAAGCTTGCTGATTTTTGTGTTATTATAGACTCCCCACAACCCAACTGGTTGTGGGAGTGCCTTATTATCCAAGAATAAGCCATCAAAAAGCTTTCCTAAGCTTTTCATTAAGCTATCATTTTATTTGCACTAGCAGTGGGAACTTCATTACCCCTGCTAGTGCTTCTGTTTCCACTGCTTGCACAAAAAGACAGAAAGTGACCAAAGGTCACTATCAGAATCTTAAATTTTTGTCTTTTGTGACCTTAATTAGGAGTTAGGACTTCATTCTTTTTCCATTATTTTTCTTTTTTAATTCTTAATTTTTCAGTTTTATTAGTTTTTATTCTACTGTTCATTTGATAATTTTTGGATTATTTTGCATTTTTAATTATTTTTTATTATTCAGTTTTTGTCATTTAGTGTAGAAAATTATATTTTTTCACTTTTAAAATTATTCCTAGACTTAGAATTATATTTTAAGATTTTTGGTTTTAAAAATATTTACTGTTCACTTTTTAATTATTTTTTATAATTAATTTAAGTTAATTAGGGTTTAATTATTATTCAGTTTTGTCTTTTAGTGCAAGATTTTACATTTTTTAAACTTTTTCAATTTTCTACTGTTCTTTAGGATAATTTAGGATTTTTAAAATTGGTAAATTAATTTTGGCATTATTTTATTATTTTTTATGATTATTTTAATTTAAAAATAGTTTTTAGTGATTAAAAAATAGAAAAATAGTTTTAAAAATTTAGGAAAAATACTTTTTAGTCTTTAAATAATATAAGTTAGTTATTAGTTCAATAAATTAATATTTTGGACATTTTGTTAATTATATTTAATTTTTGGGCTTTAATTAGCATTAAAAATTGAATATTTAATTAATAAAAGGTTTTAAAATATATTTGTTGGATTTTTATTCTTATTTATATTATTTAAGACTTAGTTTAATCTTTTAATTAATTTTTAGGTTTTATTTTTAATTTCGTCACGTTTTACGTATTTACGTTCGCGTTTTACGTCAACGTCGTAGTTTAAATCGTAGTCGTAGCTCGTCTTTACTTTTTTCTCTCTTAAACCAAAAACGTCACTAATCCAAACTTGATTTTATATATATTGGCACATTAATACACACACCTCCTTCGAGAACGAACTTGGAATTTATTCGTCTTCACGGTTTTCCTAAATCGTGTCGATTAATACTTACCACATTTATACTCGTCTTTCCTAAGACTTGTATATCACTAAAAACCACTACATCAGCGATGTCGAGCAATTTTTCCTTATCACTTAAAAGATCCTTAAACATCTTAGCATATTTAGGCATGTGAGCGAGAGCCTCAGCAAAGGAGATGTTGAAATTCAGTTGTTTAAACATTTTAAGAAAGTTAGAAACCTGAATATCATCCTTGTTTTTCAAATTCTCTTTCCTCAACCTTGAGGGATAAGGTATATTGGGTTGAGATGAAGGCTTTGGAATGGAATTCTCACTCACATCCTTGGGTGTTGGAGGGGTAGAAGTGGAAGGTGGAGGGACCGGTTTTGGAACCGAAGGTGTTGTATAAACTTGAGGTATCGGTGGGACATAAGGTGCAGACGAAGGCATAACGGGTGGTATATCACAAGTAGAAGGAATCTCGAGTCCTTGGTTAGTTGGTGAGGAAGAATGTTCAATGATGATCTTACCGCTCCTAGTAGTGACGGCATTAACGTTGGCCCTAGGAGTGGTCACGGTGTTAGAAGGGAGAGTACCTTGGGGTGGGCCTTGGGGATTAATGGCTTGAAACATTAGCATAAATTTCTTATCACTTGATTCTTGCATAGCAGACATGATTTTCTCATGTTCACTCAACTTATCACTCAACTTTTGAAGAACCAAGTCCATTGAAGGGGAATTCGTGTTTTGCCCTTGATTTTGAAAACCTTGGTTTGGATATTGTTGTTGATAAGCATTGTTATTATTAAAACCTTGGTTAAAGTTGTTATTTTGAAACCCTTGGTTTTGCCCATTAAAAGCCCCTTGATTTTGACTTTTAAAATTCCCTTGATTTTAGTTATAATTCCTTTGATTATTAGAAGAATTCCCTTGGTAGTTACTTCTTTGGCCTTGGTTCCTTGGTGGGTATTGTGTGTTGTTCAATTGAGGTGGTGGTGGTCTATTATGAGATTGAAAACCGGGTGGTGAAAGAAAGTTATTCAAACGATAACTAAGCAAATTGCGGTCACCTTGAGGACGTGCTTGATAGCCTCCCATAGAAAAGTTACCGTTGGCCGCATACACATTTTCCGGATTGTCATGATAAGGACAATCGGTGCCTGAATGAGAATCCCCGCAAATCTCACAAGAAGTTGCTACAGCTTTAGCTTGTTGTTGTTGATTCGTAGCTACGAGTAGAATACTTTTGTTCATTTCGGCCATCATGCGAGTGAATTCGGTCATATCTGGGGTTGTTGAAGTAGAAGAAACATTGACTCTCGGGTTTGATCTTGAGGATGTGGACGAATCCCAATTTTTGTGGTGAGTGGTCATGTTCTCTATAAGCTCTCTACACTCCTCAGGTCTTCTCTTCATGAATGTACCACCGGCGACAACATTAATCGTATCACGATCACGAAAAGTTAAACCATTGTAGAAGGTATCAATCAAAGTAACGGGGAGCATGTTATGGTTCGAACAACGGTCGATCAAGACATTATAACGTTCCCAAGCATCGAAAAGCGACTCATCAGGTTCTTGAATAAATCCACTGATTTGGTTGCGAAGACTAGTGACCATGGATGGTGGGAAGTAGCGCGACAAAAATCGTTGAGTCATGTCATTCCATGTATGAATGGAGTTTTTGGGAAGACGATCAAACCATTTTTCGGCATGGTGGGATAAAGTGTGTGGGAAGAGATGTAGGCGAAGGAAATCCATTGTAACACCGGGAAGTTTCATGCTTTGGGTGACGGTAATGAATTTGTCGAGGTGTTTGTTGGCATCATCATCGGGTAATCCGCGAAAAGGACAAGCGTTTTGAACTTGCTGGATCATGTGATGCTTCAACGAAAATTCAGGAGCCGTAATTTGCATCGGCGCAATCGGTCCTCCGCGTCCGTTCATTGTTGGCTGACAAAGCTCCTCCATTGTTCGTAAGTCGGGTGGGGGAACATTGTTGTTGTTATTATTATTATTTAAATTGGGTAGAGGTGGGTTGTTATTGTTGTTGTGCACACAAGCCATATCTAAATCTTCACAAGTCTCGGGCTCTGGATAAGTTGAAGATCTAGTACGTATACACCTGCAAAAGAAAGAGAAAAAGATACCAAAGAAATATAGAATATATATATATATAGTTATAAAAATAAAACCTTTTTGGTGCAAAACTTTGAAAAAGAAATGCTTTTTATACGTTTTTTAATGTTTTTGTATTTTTGAAATTTTTTAATTTTTATGATTTTTTTGAAAATTTTTAAGCAAGGAAAATAACGTTCACGAATGAACGGATCCCAAAATTCAACGCGTCTCTCACTAAAAACCGTTAATCCTAACGTAAAGAACCGGCAGCGGCGCCATTTAATACAAGGAATTACCTAGTATAAAATAATTTCGTTCCAAGTCTTTTCGAATTGATTACCGTTAATTAGTGTGACTCGGTCGTTCTTGGTGGAAAAATAAATGGTTTGATAATCTATTTTAAACTAATAATAAAATGGAAGTGTCGTTGAGTAAAAATTAAAGCTTTAAAAATTAAACTAAAAATTACTAGAATTGGTAAAAATAGAGATTTCGGGAAGCGTGCAATTTTTGGAAATTAAAACGTAAATGACTTAAAACTTAAAACTTTGTAAAACTTAAAAACTTAAACCATCGGAATATAACAACTAAAAGCTATCGGAATGTAGTGAAAACAAATCTATCAGAATAATACTGTCTGAATAGCCATCGGAATGTTAAAGTTACTTCTATCGGAATAAAAGTAAAATAACCCTATCGGAATTCAGTTTTGTCGGAATGTTTAAAGCATCGGAATACACTATCGATCGGAATAATTCCTATCGGAATGTTACTCTATCTGAATGTGAAATGGAGCTGTTGGAATGTTCAAAGCATCGGAATAATGTAACTTCTATCGGAATGTTGCTAGCAAAAAAATTGGCAGAGTTTCGTCTTAAAGTAACCTTAAGAACCGTCGCAATGTGTGATCGCAATGAGCGATCGCTATCACGATCAGAATAAGGGGGAAAATACACTAGATCGCAAAGTAGAACCTTAAAGGTTATTGCGATCAAACTGAAACCGTCTGAATGTGGCCGTCGGAATGTGAATATTCCTAACTTTGCGATGGAGCAGAATTAATTCCAAAAATAGAGATAAGCTAAAAATCATAATAAGCACTTCTAATAAGCAGTTATCAAAAACTCAACAAGACCAATAATAAGGAGACTCAATAAGCTACGAATGGAAAGCTTATCAAATCACCAAATAAGCAAACTTTATAAGATGAACTTTTAAAAACACTAAACTTTTAAGAAAACTTAAAAGAGGTAAATAAGCTAAATACTAAATAAGCCAAAAATCATAACAAGCCTTAAGCTTAATCGTATAAAAACTTATATAGGATTAAAAAGATAAACTCTTTAATCACATAAACATCAAATTTAAGCAAAATCAAAGATTACAACGGATCAAAAACAACTTAAAAATAAAGAAAGTTAGAAGAAGATTAAGATTAAAAGATTAAACTAGAACTTGTAGATTAAAGATTCAAAATTACAAAAGTGAATTAAAGCTTAAACATGAAAGAAAGAAAAGATGAAGTTTTAGTGAGAGAAAGTTAAACACTTTCTCTCTCTAAAATGAAAACTAAAGAAAGAAAAATAAACTAGCTAACACCCTCCTAATATGTCATTAGGAGGGTATTTATAGGAGATGGGGAGGTGCATGTGCTTCCTTCTTTATTTCTTTCTTCTCGACTCAATTTTAATTCTTTGTCTTTCTCGACGTCGTCTCAGGATTTGTCGATGTAAATTGAACTCGTCTTCTAATTTTCTTCTATAGTTAGACTTGAGTTCTTCGACTTCATTAAACTTCCATCTTTAGACTTTTTCCTCGATAAATCTTCAGAATAGGCCTTGGACTTCCGTTCTTTTTGCACTCTTGATCTTTTGACTTCGTCTTTTCTCGTTTTCTTCGATAAAAGCCCGTGATAGCCCATGTTTTCTTCCTTTTTCATCTTTTGGTCCTAAAACACAATAAAAACACAAACCACACATAATTCCGACTTTTACGACATAAAATACACATTTTGGTCTTGTTATTATTGGAAATAAGTGGTAAAAGGATAAGTGTTTTCACACTTATTAGCGGTCTTGACATCCATTTGCCAAATCTCATAGTCATAGAATGTTGCTATGGCTATAAGAATCCTAATTGCTTTAATGTCTGCAACAGGCGAGAAGCTTTCTTAGTAGTCAACCCCATAGGTTTGAGTTAAACCTTTTGCTACAAGACGAGCTTTAAAGGTGTGTAAAATGCCATCCATATCGGTCTTTGATAGTTGTAGTAAAATACGACTCTTGTTTAGGAAAACAAAACGTAAATAGGGTAAGCGTGCACGACGATTTAGGAAAACCGTGTGTGAATGACCCTAAAAGTGAGTTCGTTCTCGAGGAGGTATAGGTGTTGTGAATTAACTTGTATTTATTTGAGATTAATATTAAGAAGAATGGGGGTGAAAAGAAGAAAAGACGGATACGTGAAAATTAAACTACGACGAAAACGTAAGATAAAAATAATTATAAAAATAAATCTAAAAGTTATAAAAATTATTCTAAAAATGGAAATGGTCCTAATTAATGCTAAGGAATTTAAGAAAAATGAAAAATAAAGAAAAAGAAAATTTTGAAAATTTAATATTAAAATAATATTAAAATAATCCTAAAAATAAAAAGTTTCTAAAATAAAAAATTTATAAAAATCCTAAATAATATAATTAAGAGAAAAACACAAATTATAGCTCCTAAACCTTTTTTAATAATTTTATAAAAATCTTTAAAGTTTATAAAAAACCTTAAAATATTATAAAATTAAAAATAAATGTTTTTGAAACCAAAATTATATGTAAACCTCAAAAATATATTTTAAAAACTAAAAACTATTTTTCCTAGAAATAAAAACTATTTTTGGTATTTTTTTATGATTTAATAAAAAACGCCTATTAAATAAATTCTAAAAAATAATTAAATAAAGGGAAAAAAGTGAAACCAATTTTCAAAAATCCTAAATACTACTGAAATCCTAGGAAAAATAAGAGATGACAAAAGCACTTGACCAATAAGCTCTAATAAGCTGAAACTCCTACGGCTTATTAAAAAGCAAGGAAATGAAAACGTGGTTAAGTGTAAAACAAAACCACACCCTAGTAGTCAAAGACCCTAGGGCGCAGTGGTGAGTGTGGTGTGGTGTGAACGTGGTGACCAGGGGTCGAATCCTGAAACCCCCCCTTTTTACTCCTTAGTTGCGCCGCAACGCTTGCGTCTTGCGCCGCAACTAGTGAAACGATAGCACCTTGATCTGTAGCTTCTTAAGTTGCGCCGCAACTAGGTAGGTCTTGCGGCGCAAATGTGATCAAAAAAAAACGTGACAGCTATGAACTTTAGCACAAGCAGGTTTTGCACTAGTGTTTTGCTTTTTGATGAAGCCAAGAGGAGCTGTGGCTGTGCTTATTATGGTGATTATTATGGACAAATGGGGCACTCTTGTGATCCTTTGATCACAAGAAGTCAATACAACAAGAAGTAAGCACCTAGCAAGCAACTAGCACACTTAAAGCAAAATCCAAAGCACTCAAAGGTTCATACAAGTTTCTGTAATTTTTAGACTAGGTCTGTAGGCTTAACAGTCGTTTTCTAGCAATCTAGTGAGTTTAAGACTCCAAGATTCGACACATCCACTCACCAATTAGCACATAAACAACTTCTATAATCCCTACAACCTAACACTTTACTGATTACAAGATTTGAGCACCAAAATGCATGAAAAATCAAGCCAAAGTGAGCATACAGATTTTTAACACCCTTTTTCTTTTTAAACACTCCAAATTCACTCCAAACTTGATCAAATGATTACACAACAATAAAACAATCTATCTCAAACCTTTTTCAATTATACTAACACCTATTTAAAACATGAATCAAATTCTTACCCTGCTTAAACCTATTGCCAAACACCCTCTTATATTTTGATTTCAAACTTTTTCAAAACAAAACCTTATAAACCTTAACCAAACTGATTTCTATATCATCTAACATGCACATAACATCAATAGAACACAAATCAAACACTATTAAACGCACTTAAGCACCAAATCTCATAAGAGCATACAACTTGCTATTTTTGAACTTGTTCAAGGTAAAAGAAGTTTACCTTAGGTTCTTACATCCAAGAACCTAGAGGATGCAAATCCTCCTCCAATCCAACCCGGGTTGGAGCTGAACTAAATCAACAAGCACACTTCCACCTGTTTGAACACAAAACAAAGAAACAAGAACAAGGATAATATGTAATATATTTTTTTTTTTTTTTGATTTCTTTTTACTTAAAAACTTCCAAAAACTTTCCAAACCTTCTAAACACGTTTTCTAAAACCTAATATTACCAATAATCATGAACCATAAACACCAAATACCTTGGACAGATTTCTTACCAAAAATCTTCCAAGTTTTAGAAACCTTAAACAACTTTGAAAATCAAAGTTGCTTAACCATAAAACAAAGTGGAACTCAGAATCAATCTCCTCACAACACACAATCTTTTAAAAACAATAAAAAAGGAATTACACTTGAATATTTCAAAAACCAAACTTTTTATTTCTTTAAAAAGGAATTACATGTGAGAGACTAGAAACTGGAACAAAGGGATCACCACAGCTTGGGTCTCCTTTTATAGAGCCTATAGAACATCCTAGAAGCATAAAAACATAAACCCTAATACATAAGAAATTCCAAAATTGCCCTCAAACGTTTTTGGTGCATATGAGCTGTCCATTTGATCTTGAACGTTTATTTTGCTTTGGGAGGAAGCAAATAATCTTGGCCATTCAATTGGGACACGTCATGAGCTTGGGGGCTAAGGAATGATGTGATTGGTGGATTGGGGAATTGGGGGTTTGGTGCACATGAGTGGGATGCAGGTTTTTAGGAGTGGGAAAGGTTTGTGAGTGTGTGAATTAAGTGTGTGAGAGTTTAATTGAGTTTTACCCAAGGAAAAATGAAGGTAAATTCTGGGGAAGTAAAAAGGTGAACAGTGAACTTGTTGATCCGTTTTTAGGGGAAAAAGGTGTGTTAGGCGCCCTTTTTGGTTTAAATGTTTGGGTTTGGCAACTATGGTCCTTGTGTTTTGGGTTTTTATGCATATCATGTTTTTCAGCCCTAAATCCTTGTTCCCTTTGTATTTAACTTTCACCTTTTGACATATTTGGCACCAACTTTTCCAAAAAATGTTTCAAGGACTATTTTTGACATCTTGAGTAATTTCAAGGGCTGAATTTGGACAAAGTTGATCTTCAAAGGTCTTCAATGTCTCTTAAACTTCATGAGGGACCATAATTGGCATTTTGAAATTGTTGAGGGACTAATTTTGCCATTTCTTCAAAGTTGAAGGACCTTTTTGCAATTTTGACAAACTTAAGGGACCAAACTTGTAATTATTACTATACAAGGGTTTTAAGTTGTCATTTCTTCATTCTTGGATGATCAATCTTGTATATCTTCAAGTCTTCAAGGGTATTTGATGAAAATTCCATGATTAGGGCCCGGTTCATTGCACGGCTTCGTTTCTCGTGTTCGTTTTTCCTTGTATCTTGTGATCTTTTGTCTTTTTCACGATATCCATACCTAAAACACACAAGTAAACAAACACAAGCATATATATGGTATTTTATGACATTTTTATACATTTAAAGCCCGAAAAGAACGATGAGATCATGTATAAATGCCATCTCATCAGTCTTCTTCTTGAAGAGGCATTTACTCGCAACCGTCTTACAGTTGGGAGGGAGGTCAACTAAGATCCAAACTTCGTTATCCCTCATGGATTGCATTTCCGCATTCATAACTTCAAGCCACTTATCAAATTCAAGATCTAATAATGTAGCTTTATAGTTATCGGATTCACCATGATCCCCTAACTCATGTTCCTCAGCATCAATATAGAAACCATATCGATCAAGTGCGTGAGATATCCTTGCGGATCTACGAATGGGAATTACATCACTTTGAGATTCAACATTTTCATGCTCAACCTCTGGGTGATGTTCGCTAGTGTTCTCAAAAGGTTGTGCATATTGACTTTGAATTTCATCAAAGTCTATGGTGCTCCCACTTGCTTCTTGTGATATGAGACTACTCCCAAGAAACTCAACATACCGAGCAACAAATATTTTGTTCTCAGGTGGGTAGTAGAAGTAGTAACCCATTGTTTCCTTTGGGTATCCTACAAAGATACACTTGATAGATCTAGGCTCAAGTTTGTTTGGTGTTTCTCGTTTAACGAGAGCCTCACAACCCCAGACTTTAAAATAAGACAAGTTCGAGACTTTCCCGTGCCATATTTCATATGGAGTCTTATCAACCTTCTTAGTTGGAACCATATTGAGTATGCGTGCAGCAGACTCTAGAGCGTATCCCCAAAAGGACATTGGCAAAGTGGTTGGACTCATCATTGATCGAACCATGTCAAGCAAGGTTCGATTTCTCCTATCTGACACCCCATTATGTTGTGGTGTATAGGGAGGAGTAAGTTGTGAGACAATACCACGACTCTTAAGATGATCTAAAAACTCAAGGCTTAGATACTCGCCTCCTTGATCAGATCGAAGTGCTTTGATTGTCTTCCCGAGTTGATTTTCTAACTCGTTTTGGAAGGTTTTGAACGTTTCAAAAACTTCATGTTTATGTTTAATCAAGTAAACATAACCATATCTACTGAAGTCGTTAGTAAATGTAACGTAGTAGTTAGCTCCTTCTCTTGACGTGGTTCTAAATGGACCACATACATCACTATGTATGAGCCCAAGAAGATCATCAGCTCTTTCACTTGCATGAGTAAAAGGCTTTCTTGCCATCTTGCCCGATAAACACGATACACATATATCAAATGATTGATCATCAGTTGACTTTAAAAGCCCATCATGTTGCAGCTTCGCAATGCGTTTCTTTTTTATATGGCCAAGTCGGTAATGCCATAGAAAAGTAAAATCCAAGTTGTGCTTGGACTTCTTTTTTATACAAGTATAAATAGAACCCTCATTTGATACATGATTATGCATATCAATTTCAAAAATTCCATTACGAGGAATAGCATTAAAATAAAATACATTATCCTTGGAAACTTGAATAGTACCATAATCAGTAAATTTATGTGAAAAACCATTATCCCATAAACGCGAAAGAGAAATAATTCCTCTAGTAATAGAGGGTGAAAAATGACAATTGTCTAGAACAAGAATCATTCCACTAGGGAGGATAAGATCATAGCTCCCTATGGCTTCGACAGCTGCACGGTTGCCATTGCCCATGTGCAAGTCCAAAGCGCCTTTATTTAACTTTCTGATCCCTCTAAGCCCCTGAATAGTATTACAAATGTGAATACCACAAACAGTGTCATATATCCAGGTATTAGTTTTAGGGAATGAGTTGAGTTCTATCATGAAGATACCTGATGTGTCGGACGTGCCGGTGTTGTTCTTCTTTTTGTCCACTTCTGCCAGGTAGTAAGGACAATTCCTTCTCCAGTGTCTAATCTCATGACAATGATGACACTCTACATCCTTAGCAGGATGCTCCTTTTTGCCAGGTGGGGGGAACTTGCGTTTAGGGTCATGAACCATAGCGACTTTTCCCTTGAACTTCTTACCCTTGCCTCCTTTAGCTTGTGGCTTCGGTTTTTGGATATGACCTTTCTTGATAGCAAGAACAGAGGAAGCTTTCTTGGGCATACCCTTCTCTGCAAGCTTGAGCATGGCATGCAGTTCAGGTATAGTCTTCCCCATGCCGTGCATATGATAGTTCTGAACAAACTGATCATAGTCTTTGAAAAGTGAAGTGAGTATCAAGTTCACTCCTAAGACTTGCGGCATAGGGTAACCAAGTCGGTCCATCTGATCAATATATCCTTTCATTCTCAACAGATAAGTGCTGACAGATTGACCCTCCTCCTGCTTGCAGTTATGGAACGCTTTGACCGTTTCAAAGAGTTCTTGTTCTGCTTGTTGTTGGAACATCGTCTTGAGTTGCTCAATCATGTCATATGCAGTAAAGTCTTCCAAAAGTTTTTGGATTTCAGGGACCATACTACACAACATTAAGCCAGCCACTTCTTGCTGTTCAGCAACCATTTTAGTATAGGCATTGCGAACAGTAGCGATGGCAGTAGCAGGAGGCGCTTTAGGTAAGGCCTCTTCCAAGTGGTGCAACTTTCCTTCTGATCTAAGGACAATCCTCAGATTTCGAAACCAGTCAAGAAAGTTCGTACCACTCAATTTCTCCTTATCTAGAATTGATCTGATTTGATTGTTAATGGATTGATTCGTTTCCATCTACAAAATTAACAAAGTTCAAAGTTTTAGTATTTTCAATAATTAATCCTTTAAAAATTAACTACCCAAGTTTATATAAAAACAATTAATTTTACGAAAAGGCTAAGATCCTCATTGAGGTTCTACCATCACATCAGTTGATCTGCTAGCAACGATAGATTCAATAGGTAGATGACGTTCATCAATTGCAAATCATGTGTAATTCTTACATCCTTATGGGACTCATGATATAAGTGAACTTTTCACAATATGTCAATTTTGGCATGCTTAGTCCCATCCTTGCCTCGGTCAAGGTCTCACCACTTAACCGATTAAGTCATCCAATTTGAGAACATGTGAGAATAAGTCTAGGTCTCACGCAAAGATAATAATCACCTTGGGTTACAATTCACATCCGTCTCACAAGAGGCAAAAAGTAATTGCAAGTGATCTCAAACGATTGGACGACATGACTTAAATTTTAGACGGGTATAAAAGTTTGATTTACAAATCAAAAGTGTGTACGAGGAAGCATGCATTCATCCATCGTAGCACAAGTTAAAAACATTTCTTAACTTAAGTCTAATCTTGTTTTAATATATGCGTGTCAAGTTGCCCATGTTAAATACTAATATAAAACCTAAATGGATTTAATATTAGATAAGACAATACATAAGCCATAACATTCATAACACATTAAGAGTTATTATGAAAACAAGATTTTAGTTTTAAATCATATTTAGACTTTAAACTAAATCAAAGATTTAGTTTATAAATGATTTGTGATTGGTTTACGTTTTTATAAAAACATTTGCAAGGTATATCAAGATACCAAGCAAACAAGCAACCACACAGCCACAAGTATGCAAAGCCTCAAACCGATGAAAAACCTATACTTGATCTCGTGAGCCATCACGAGAACCAAGATGTCAACTAAGGGTAAGTCAACACAACCACAAAGTGGGCTCCCACTTTCTCCAATACCATCAAGAGCAAGTAGAACCCAAAATGACATGAGGCGCAAATCTGCCAAAAAAATAATCAGTCGACTTCTAGGGCCAAAAACCCATAGAAGGATTCTTCCCTAGCCTGAGGTCCAGTTGAGACATTTGAAGGCCCATGAGTTGTGAATCAGCACACCAAATTTGGGCTTTTTTCTCCTTATAGAACTCCGGGAAATCACGTTTTAGTGCAGGTCACTCAGCAGCTCCGAATTTCACAATATGTCTTTAATTCTTTACCCATTCCCATCCAAGCATCGGTTACAAATGATTTATGACTAACAACATTTAACCTATCATTAATCTACTGTAAAATGCCCAAACAATGGCTATAACCAACATCAAAAACATATTAATGAAGCCGAAACAATGGCAAATCCCCAAAACTGAAATTAAATGCAAATCAACACACAACATGTCACAATTGGTCTAGGTTTTCATCAGCTTTGCATACGAAACATAATAATACCATAAGATTATGAATATAACTAGGTGTTGGCTAAGTCCATGGCCAAACATGCATGTATTTTCCATGGAATTAAAATTAAACAACAAAAAACACTTGTTAGCCAACGAAATCGAAGAAATAATCAACAATTAACTAAACCCCCGATTGGTACGTGTAACCAATGAACTTAGGATATTAAAACCACATTTTAATCACCTTATAATTATCATATAATTACAGAAATAATGGTTATAGGGGCTGTTTAAAACCCGATTCAATAATCGATCTAAAAAACGCGTTTTAGGTCATTTTACACGTACCCGATAACAAACCCATTTAAGTATGCGTAACCCGTGACTATGAGATAATTAAAAACAGATTATTAGACCTCCTAAAACTCTATAATACCACGAAATTAATGCCATAGGGGCCGTTTTAATATTGGTTTAACAAAACCCTTAAAAACACCCATATTTAGCCATTTTTACGCATACCCGATAATTATATGACATCTATGATGGCTCGTGATACCACTATAGGGGCTTTGTATAATAAAAAATATATTAAACATAATCAAACGCAGAAGAGCAAGCACCTATGAACGGATCCATAAAGTCATATGATTAATCAATAAAAAGAGAGATAAAAATATACCATTATAGCAAGATTCGATGAGAACAATCGGAGACAATCACCACACGATCTACCCAATAAACCAAGTGATCAAAGTAGATCACCTCTATAATGTATCCACACTACACTTCCTTTTATACCAAATAGATGCTAGTCTATATAACCCGTGGTACGTAAATTAGTTTCTTAATACGTAAAATAAGGTTAAGATCATTTACAAATTGAAAAACATTTTCAATCACACCCATGTGTGCCGTCACTTTCTATGTATATTTGAATGAGAATATGAAACGCATATCATGTGTACTTAATATATTAATAAGACCAAATCAATGTGTATCATTTGTTTTAAAAACAAAACGTATGTCATAACATTCTCATTAAAAGGCCTGTTCAAGTTGGACCTATAAATAGGCTTTTCCATTTTATTGATTTTAAGTATAATAACCAAGTTACGTAGGTAATATTAAAACCGTAAATACAATACATATGATTTATTTAAGTGGTACCTCTATGTATATGTGTGTGACCTCATAGGCTCACATGTTTCTAGCCATATAATTATTTATTATGGCACGTGCATACTCCAACATGATTAAGTTGACTAAGAAGAATTAGATGTGTGAGTCCCACTTATACATCAAAATTTGTAAGTTTCGAGATCTGATCCTTATCAGATGAAGAAGCTACATCCTGAACACTAAAGGGTAAGTCTTGTTTTGCATTGATGTTGTCATGTTTAGAAGGATTTGTATAGTATGTTGTGATGTGTTTCATAAGGGTTATGTTGTTGTGGTGTTTGTTTTGAGTTTGTAGGAAATATTACTTGTATGGAATCAAGTGTGTACTAATTAAGGATCATAAGAGTTTGCTTCATATTTAATTTCTTGGGATGATAAAGGAAATGAGTAGAGGATCACCAGTTATATATTTCGAGTACTTGAGTATGTTGGTGGTTATGACTGTGAGTGATTATGACTACGAGATTCGCTACCATCCGGGAAAGACGAATGTGGTAGCTGATGCACTTATCAGGAAGGAAAGGGAAAAAGATTCTATGGTTTAAGCTTTAGTGATGACAAAAAGTGTGGACTTGATAGAAAGGATATTGAAATTTTAAGTTAGTGGTCTGATAGGGAAGGATGTCAAGGTAAGTGGTTTCAACATTTTGTCAAAGTTATGGAAAGGATTTTGTTGTAAAGTCAAGTGAGACATGGTATATTGAGCACTCCTAACATACCTGAGTTGAGAGAGCAAGACTTAGTGATGAAGGAATCTCACAAGTCAAGTAATCGATACGTTCTGGTTTGAGTAAAGGTGAAAGTTGAGTTGAGTACCGCGTGTTATACAGAGACTGATGGACAAAAAGAAAGGACGATTCGAACATTGGACGATATACTTGTGCGTGTGTGATTGACTTAGGAATTGTTAGAATTCTTATACAACAATGGTTATCATGTTAGTAATGAGGTTGTACTGTTGAAGGTCCATAAAGAACTTCAAATTTAGAAGGTTAAAGATCGTGAGTTATGGACATAAGTTAGGTTTTCTATGTATTGAAGTAATGTAGGAAGAATTAAATGACTGAACTAGAAATGATGTTGGTGACTACTGATAAGATTGTATAGGTTAGGGATCGTTTATTAGTAACAAGGAGTTGTCAGAAGAGTTATGTTGGCAATTGAAGGAAATTGATAGAGTTTGAAAATTGGAAACGTGATTATGCTTAAGGTGTCGTTATGAAGAGTGAAATTTGTTTTGAGAAACAAGGAGAGAATTCAACTTGAAGACAAGATGCATTTCATAGAGGAAACAATGAATAGTTCTTAAAAGGTTGAAGCATAGTAAGATTTATATTGTGAAGATACAAGAATTCTAGGAATGGATCTGAATTCGTGAAGGAAGCATGAGGATTTCTTTAAGGAAAAGAGTTATCTTCTGTTCTAGAGGTATGGAATGTGAGTATAAGAGGGGTCGGGCGCTGGGACGTCGCTCTCTTTTAGGAGGGTAGGATGTGATATCCCGAACCCAAGGTCATTATTTAATATTATTTTACGAATAATTTTGAAATTTTTGATGAGTTTGAATGATATGACGGTTGATGGTTTAATTTAAAACCGATGTTGGAAGCCTTATTTTTACCTTTTTACTAATTGCGAGGATTATTAGTGATTACGATATCGACGGGTACCCGAGATTTTACGTTTTATCATTTGTTGTTTCGATGTTTATATTTTTGACGTTTTTATTTTTAATTGTGTATTAAGTCGCGCCGGGACTATATTTATATCATATTTGAGTGCGTTTTAATTTTTGAGAAGTATTTTTACGAAACCCGAGTCTCGTAAATATTTTCAAAATTGACAATATCCATTTTCTACCCTTTAAACTATTTAATTGCATTTTGGTCCAAAACTATGCACAATTGGCAAAAACTACCCCTCCAATCCCACTATATAAGGATTTTCCACTATCTCCAACACATAGAAAAATGGTTAAAAAAACCAACCACACCTCCCCTCTTTCTTGTTCTTGCCGTCCACACTACAACACCAAAACACCATGATTTTTTGATTTTTACTTTGAATCAATAAAAACAAATCAATATCCCATGTTGGAAATTCGATTAGGATCATTTTGGTATAATTTTTATGAACATGCACCAACTTTTAAAACTTTGATATGATCCACGGTGGTTTGATCTATTTTCATGAAATATACATGTTGTTAGTGTTATTATATTTAATTTTTGAGTATTGCATGTTTAAATTTTTGAATGATCATACAAGGGTGTTAAGGATTAGATAAATTATTTAGGATGATACTAGGTGTAACACCCCATTTTGGTAAATGGAATGTCACGCGTGATTATGGCGTGTCATTTAAGCATACAAGGTAAATGTCTTAAAAACATTAAATGACCATGAATGAGAATACCGGAAACAAACACCGGTGCCCCAAGTATAATCTCATTACACACAAACATAAGTACTGCAAAGGAAAAGGACTAAACAATGTCCAAAAAAAACAAGTAGCAATATGTATGATGAAATGCATAAAGTAGAGAAGGCTAGATAGCTTCCAATCCATATACACGTACGTTTAAAATCTACGAGCGCCCTTGAGTAACTGCCGTTTGGGAACATGAAAGGAAAACGGCTGAGCATAATGCTCAGTGCACGGATATACAAGCATAGCATGGAATAACATAAGCATAAATACTAATAGCAACGGAATAATATAAGTTTTAAGAAATCTGAAATCATGTTCATTAAACTGGTTATATAGTTTGAAAAGACTTATGTTTCTATGAAAATCTATATTAATTAGCCAAATAGCCGATATAGGTCATGAGGTTCCACCGTGCATGAATACTTGGAGGGGAGACCTCGTCATGCAATTAGAGGGGTTGCCTCTAAATAAATAGTCTGGGTAGGAGGGATCAACTCTTAGTGAAGGATGCAAGGCACACATCGCATTCACTATGATAATACTGGTAAACATGTAACTAGGATGCACCCATACGCCCCACCTGATAATATAATATAATGGCCAAAACTGAAAAGGGACGCCATGAGCAATCACTTCGCCGTGGGGAAGTCATAACACTGGTGCCTCCAGTGTTATGGTTATGGTACCTCCATAACCAAGTGACACTGGTCATGCATGTATATGGCTTAGGCTCTTAAACTACATATGTAATCAAACATATAAAACAACACTGGGAAAACAGTTGGCTGCAAACGGGAAATCCTAGTAAGGAAAGAATGTCCATACTGAAGGGACGGGAAATCCGTACCTTATGTCCAGTGAACGAAGAAGACGAAAGAATGAAAGTCCTACTTCGATCTCACTAACGCTACATAAATAGGTTACATGTATAAGTATTCTGTTTACTGAGTACGTAACTGATTACATCGTGTCTTAGCTTGTTTTATATGTTCTTGTCTTGTTTTACTGATTTTAATGTTATGTTGTGTTTATCATGTATTCTATGTATTCTGATGAAGTATTACTTGTATTTCTTGTATTAGTATACTGTTGTGTAATAATAAGTAACTTTCTAAAGATAGCAGGTTTCCTAAAATAGAAAGTTTCCAAAAATAGAAATTTCCAAAAATAGAAATTTTCCAAGAATAGATTAACTTCTTAAACTAGATCAGTTTCTAAAAATAGAAAGTTTCCAAAAATAGTAAGTTTCATGAATTAGAAAGTTTTTATATTTAGAATTAAGCTGGATTAATAAGCTAATAATATAAGCTTAAGTTTATTGGTTAAATATCATAAGTCATGTGATTACTTCTCCTAGTAGTGATGGCATTAACGTTGGCCCTAGGAGTGGTCACGGTGTTAGAAGGGAGAGTACCTTGGGGTAGGCCTTGGGGATTAATGGCTTGAAACATTAGCATAAATTTCTTATCACTTGATTCTTGCATAGCAGACATGATTTTCTCATGTTCACTCAACTTATCAGTCAACTTTTTAAGAACCAAGTCCACTGAATGGGAATTCGTGTTTTGCCCTTGATTTTGAAAACCTTGGTTTGGATATTGTTGTTGATAAGCATTGTTATTATTAAAACCTTGGTTAAAGTTGTTATTTTGAAACCCTTGGTTTTTCCCATTAAAAGCCCCTTGATTTTTACTTTTAAAATTCCCTTGATTTGAGTTATAATTCCTTTGATTATTAGAAGAATTCCCTTGGTAGTTACTTCTTTGGCATTGGTTCCTTGGTGGGTATTGTGTGTTGTTCAATTGAGGTGGTGGTGGTCTATTATGGGATTGAAAACCGGGTGGTGAAAGAAAGTTATTCGAACGATAACTAAGCAAATTGCGGTCACCTTGAGGACGTGCTTGATAGCCTCCCATAGAAAAGTTACCGTTGGCCGCATACACATTTTCCGGATTGTCATGAGTGTAAGGACAATCGGTGTATGAATGGGAATCCCCGCAAATCTCACAAGAAGTTGCTACAGCTTTAGCTTGTTGTTGTTGATTCGTAGCTACGAGTAGAATACTTTTGTTCATTTCGGCCATCATGCGAGTGAATTCGGTCATATCTGGGGTTGCTGAAGTAGAAGAAACATTGACTCTCGGGTTTGATCTTGAGGATGCGGACGAATCCTAATTTTTGTGGTGAGTGGTCATGTTCTCTATAAGCTCTCTACACTCCTCAGGTCTTCTCTTCATGAATGTACCACCAGCGGCAGCATTAATCGTATCACGATCACGAAAAGTTAAACCATTGCAGAAGGTATCAATCAAAGTAACGGGGAGCATGTTATGGTTCGGACAACGGTCGATCAAGACATTATAACGTTCCCAAGCATCGAAAAGCGACTCATCAGGTTCTTGAGTAAATCCACTGATTTGGTTACGAAGACTAGTGACCATGGATGGTGGGAAGTAGCGCGACAAAAATCGTTGAGTCATGTCATTCCATGTATGAATGGAGTTTTTGGGAAGACGATCAAACCATTTTTCAGCATGGTGGGATAAAGTGTGTGGGAAGAGATGTAGGCGAAGGAAATCCATAGTAACACCGGGAAGTTTCATGCTTTGGGTGACGGTAATGAATTTGTCGAGGTGTTTGTTGGCATCATCATCGGGTAATCCGCGAAAAGGACAAGCGTTTTGAACTTGCTGGATCATGTGATGCTTCAACGAAAATTCAGGAGCCATAATTTGCATCGGCGCAATCGGTCCTCCAGGTCCGTTCATTGTTGGCTGATAAAGCTCCTCCATTGTTCGTAAGTCGGGTGGGGGAACATTGTTGTTGTTGTTATTATTATTTAAATTGGGTAGAGGTGGGTTGTTATTGTTGTTATGCACACCAGCCATATCTAAATCTTCATGAGTCTCGGGCTCTGGATAAGTTGAAGATCTAGTACGCATACACCTGCAAAAGAAAGAGAAAAAGATACCAAAGAAATATAGAATATATATATAGTTATAAAAATAAAACCTTTATGGTGCAAAACTTTGAAAAAGAAATGCTTTTAATACGTTTTTTAATGTTTTTGTATTTTTGAAATTTTTTAATTTTTATGATTTTTTGAAAATTTTTAAGCAAGGAAAATAACGTTCACGAATGAACGGATCCAAAAATTCAACGCGTCTCTCACTAAAAACCGTTAATCTTAACGAAAAGAGCCGGCAGCGGCGCCATTTAATACAAGGAATTACCTAGTATAAAATAATTTCGTTCCAAGTCTTTTCGAATTGATTACCGTTAATTAGTGCGACTCAGTCGTTCTTGGTGGAAAAATAAATGGTTTGATTATCTATTTTAAACTAATAATAAAATGGAAGTGTCGTTGAGTAAAAATTAAAGCTTTGAAAATTAAACTAAAAATTACTAGAAAAATACTTGGTAAAAATAGAGATTTCGGGAAGCGTGCAATTTTGGAAATTAAAACGTAAATGACTTAAAACTTAAAACTTTGTAAAACTTAAAAACTTAAACCATCGGAATATAACAACTAAAAGCTATTGGAATGTAGTGAAAATAAATCTATCAGAATAATACTGTCTGAATAACCATCGGAATGTCAAAGTTACTTCTATCGGAATAAAAGTAAAATAACCCTATCGGAATGCAGTTCTGTCGGAATGTTCAAAGCATCGGAATACACTATCGATCGGAATAATTCCTATCGGAATGTTACTCTATCTTAATGTGAAATGGAGCTGTCAGAATGTTCAAAGCATCAGAATAATGTAACTTCTATCGGAATGTTGCTAGCAAAAAAATTGGCAGAGTTTCGTCTTAAAGTAACCTTAAGACTCGTCGCAATGTGCGATCGCAATGAGCGATCGCAATCACGATCGGAATAAGGGGGAAATACACTAGATCGCAAAGTAGAACCTTAAAGGTTATTACGATCAAACTGAAACCGTCTGAATGTGGCCGTCGGAATGTGAATATTCCTAACTTTGCGATGGAGCACAAGTAATTCCAAAGATGGAGATAAGCTAAAAATCCTAATAAGCAGTTATCAAAAACTCAACAAGACCAATAATAAGGAGACTCAATAAGCTACGAATGGAAAGCTTATCAAATCACCAAATAAGCAAACTTTATAAGATGAACTTTTAAAAACACTAAACTTTTAAGAAAACTTAAAAGAGGTAAATAAGCTAAATACTAAATAAGCCAAAAATCATAACAAGCCTTAAGCTTAATCGTATAAAAACTTATATAGGATTAAAAAGATAAACTCTTTAATCACATAAACATCAAATTTAAGCAAAATCAAAGATTATAACGGATCAAAAACAACTTAAAAATAAAGAAAGGTACAAGAAGATTAAGATTAAAAGATTAAACTTGAACTTGTAGATTAAAGATTCAAAATTACAAAAGTGAATTAAAGCTTAAACATGAAAGAAAGAAAAGATGAAGTTTTAGTAAGAGAAAGTTAAACACTTTCTCTCTCTAAAATGAAAACTAAAGAAAGAAACATAAACTAGCTAACACCCTCCTAATGTGTCATTAGGAGGGTATTTATAGGAGATGGGGAGGTGCATGTGCTTCCTTCTTTTTTTCTTTCTTCTCGACTCGATTTTAATTCTTTGTCTTTCTCGACGTCGTCTCGGGATTTGTCGATGTAAATTGAACTCGTCTTCTAATTTTCTTCTATAGTTAGACTTGAGTTCTTCGACTTCATTAAACTTCCGTCTTTAGACTTTTTCCTCGATAAATCTTCAGAATAGGCCTTGGACTTCCGTTGTTTTTGCACTCTTGATCTTTTGACTTCGTCTTTTCTCGTTTTCTTCGATAAAAGCCCGTGATAGCCCATGTTTTCTTCCTTTTTCATCTTTTGGTCCTAAAACATAATAAAAACACAAACCAAACATAATTCCGACTTTTACGACATAAAATACACGTTTTGGTCTTGTTATTTTTAGAAATAAGTGGTAAAAGGATAAGTGTTTTCACACTTATTAGTGGTCTTGACATCCATTTGCCAAATCTCATAGTCATAGAACGCTGCTATGGCTATAAGAATCCTAATTGCTTTAATGTCTGCAACAGGCGAGAAGGTTTCTTAGTAGTCAACCCCATAGGTTTGAGTTAAACCTTTTGCTACAAGACGAGCTTTAAAGGTGTGTACAATGCCATCCATATCGGTCTTCTTCTTGAAGAGGCATTTACTCGCAACCGTCTTACAGTTGGGAGGGAGGTCAACTAAGATCCAAACTTCGTTATCCCTCATGGATTGCATTTCCGCATTCATAACTTCATGCCACTTATCAAATTCAAGATCTGATAATGCAGCTTTATAGTTATCGGGTTCACCATGATCCCCTAACTCATGTTCCTCAGCATTGATATAGAAACCATATCGATCAGGTGTGTGAGATATCCATGCGGATCTACGAATGGGAATTACATCACTTTGAGATTCAACATTTTCATGCTCAACCTCTTAGTGATGTTTGCTAGTGTTCTCAAAAGGTTGTGCATATTGACTTTGAATTTCATCAAAGTCTATGGTGCTCCCACTTGCTTCTTGTGATATGAGACTACTCCCAAGAAACTCAGCATACCGAGCAACAAATATTTTGTTCTCAGGTGGGTAGTAGAAGTAGTAACCCACTGTTTCCTTTGGGTATCCTACAAAGATACACTTGATAGATCTGGGCTCAAGTTTGTTTGGTGTTTCTCGTTTAACGAGAGCCTCACAACCCCGGACTTTAAAATAAGACAAGTTCGGGAGTTTCTCGTGCCATATTTTATATGGAGTCTTATCAACCTTCTTAGTTGGAACCATATTGAGTATGCGTGCAACAGACTCTAGAGCGTAGCCCCAAAAGGACATTGGCAAAGTGGTTGGACTCATCATTGATCGAACCATGTCAAGCAAGGTTCGATTTCTCCTCTCTGACACCCCATTATGTTGTGGTGTATAGAGAGGAGTAAGTTGTGAGACAATACCATGACTCTTAAGATGATCTAAAAACTCAAGGCTTAGATACTCGCCTCCTCGATCAGATCGAAGTGCTTTGATTGTCTTCCCGAGTTGATTTTCTACCTCGTTTTGGAAGGTTTTGAACGTTTCAAAAACTTCATGTTTATGTTTAATCAAGTAAACATAACCATATCTACTGAAGTCGTCAGTAAATGTAACGTAGTAGTTAGCTCCTTCTCTTGACGTGGTTCTAAATGGACCACATACATCACTATGTATGAGCCCAAGAAGATCATCAGCTCTTTCACTTGCATAAGTAAAAGGCTTTCTTGCCATCTTGCCCGATAAACAAGATACACATATATCAAATGATTCATCATCAGTTGACTTTAAAAGCCCATCATGTTGCAGCTTCGCAATGCGTTTCTTTTTTATATGGCCAAGTCGGTAATGCCATAGAAAGTAGAATCCAAGTTGTGCTTGGACTTCTTTTTTATACAAGTATAAATAGAACCCTCATTTGATACATGATTATGCATATCAATTTCAAAAATTCCATCACGAGAAATAGCATTAAAATAAAATACATTATCCTTGGAAACTTGAATAGTACCATGATCAGTAAATTTATGTGAAAAACTATTATCCCATAAACGCGAAAGAGAAATAATTCCTCTAGTAATAGAGGGTGAAAAATGACAATTGTCTAGAACAAGAATCATTCCACTAGGATGGATAAGATCATAGCTCCCTATGGCTTCGACAGCTACACGGTTGCCATTGTCCATGTGCAAGTCCAAAGCTCCTTTATTTAACTTTATGATCCCTCTAAGCCCCTGAATAGTATTACAAATGTGAATACCACAAACAGTGTCATATATCCAGGTATTAGTTTTTGGGAATGAGTTGAGTTCTATCATGAAGATACCTGATGTGCCGGACGTGCTGGCTTTGTTCTTCTTTTTGTCCACTTCTGCCAGGTAGTAAGGACAATTCCTTCTCCAGTGTCTAATCTCGTGACAATGATGACACTCTACATCCTTAGCAGGATGCTCCTTTTTGCCAGGTGGGGGGAACTTGCGTTTAGGGTCATGAACCATAGCGGCTTTTCCCTTGAACTTCTTACCCTTGCCTCCTTTAGCTTGTGGCTTCGGTTTTTGGATATGAACTTTCTTGATAGCAAGAACAGAGGGAGCTTTCTTGGGCATACCCTTCTCTGCAAGCTTGAGCATGGCATGCAGTTCAGGTATAGTCTTCCCCATGTCGTGCATATGATAGTTCTGAACAAACTGATCATAGTCTTTGGAAAGTGAAGTGAGTATCAAGTTCACTCCTAAGACTTGTGGCATAGGGTAACCAAGTCGGTCCATCTGATCAAGATATCCTTTCATTCTCAATAGATAAGTGCTGACAGATTGACCCTCCTCCTGCTTGCAGTTATGGAATGCTTTGACCATTTCTAAGAGTTCTTATTCTGCTTGTTGTTGGAACATCGTCTTGAGTTCCTCAATCATGTCATATGCAGTAAATTCTTCCAAATGTTTTTAGATTTCAGGGACAATACTACACAACATTAAGCCAGCCACTTCTTGCTATTCAGCAACCCTTTTAGTATAGGCATTGCGAACAGCAGCGGTGGCAGTAGCATGAGGCGCTTCAGGTAAGGCCTCTTCCAAGTGGTGCAACTTTCCTTCTGATCTAAGGACAATCCTCAGATTTCGAAACCAGTCAAGAAAGTTCGTACCACTCAATTTCTCCTTATCGAGAATTGATCTGATTTGATTGTTAATGGATTGATTCGTTGCCATCTACAAAATAAACAAAGTTCAAAGTTTTAGTATTTTCAATAATTAATCCTTTAAAAATTAACTACCCAAGTTTATATAAAAACAATTAATTTTACGAAAAGGCTAAGATCCTCATTGAGGTTCTACCATCACATCAGTTGATCTGCTAGAAAGGATAGATTCAATAGGTAGATGACGTTCATCAATTTCAAATCATGTGCAATTCTTAGATCCTTATGGGACTCATGACATAAGTGAACTTTTCACAATATATCAATTTTGGCATGTTTAGTCCCATCCTTGCCTCGGTCAAGGTCTCACCACTTAACCGATTAAGTCATCCAATTTGAGAACATGTGAGAATAAGTCTAGGTATCACGCATAGATAATAATCACCTTGGGTTACAATTCGCATCCGTCTCACAAGAGGCAAAAAGTAATTGCAAGTGATCTCAAACGATTGGACGGCATGACTTAAATTTTAGACAGGTATAAAAGTTTGACTTACAAATAAAAAGTGTGTACAAGGAAGCATGCATTCATCCATCGTAGCACAAGTTAAAAACATTTCTTAACTTAAGTCTAATCTCGTTTTAATTTATGCGTGTCAAGTTTTCCATGTTAAATACTAATATAAAACCTAAATGGATTTAATATTAGATAAGACAATAACACATTAAGAGTTATTATGAAAACAAGATTTTAGTTTTAAATCATATTTGAACTTTAAACTAAATCAAAGATTTAGTTTATAAATGATTTGTGATTGGTTTAAGTTTTTATAAAAACATTTGCAAGGTATGTCAAGATATCAAGCAAACAAGCAACCACACAGCTACAAGTATGCAAAGCCTCAAACCGTTAAAAAAACTATACTTGATCTCGTGAACCATCACGAGAACCAATATTTCAACTAAGGGTAAGTCAACACAACCACAAAGTAGGCTTCCACTTTCTCCAAGACCATCAAGAGCAAGTAGAACCCAAAATGAACATGAGGCCCAAATCTGCCAAAAAAATGCAGTCGACTTCTAGGGCCAAACACCCATAGAAGGAGTCTTCCCTAGCCTGAGTTCCAGTTGAGACTTTTGAAGGCCCATGAGTTGTGAATCAGCACACCAAATTTGGGCTTTTATCTCCTTATAAAACTCCGGGAAATCACGTTTTAGTACAGGTCACTCAGCAGCTCCGAATTTCACAATATGTCTTTAATTCTTTACCCATTCCCATCCAAGCATCGGTTACAAATGATTTATGACTAAAAAAATTTAACCTATCATTAATCTACTATAAAATGCCCAAAAAATGGTTATAACCAACATCAAAAACATATTAATCAAGCCGAAACAATGGCAAATCTCCAAAATTGAAATTAAATGCAAATCAACACACAACATGTCACAATTGGTCTAGGTTTTCATCGGCTTTGCATACGAAACATAATAATACCATAAGATTATGAATATAACTAGGTTTTGGCTAATTCCATGGCCAAACATTCATGTATTTGCCATGGAAATAAAATTAAACAACAAGAAACACTTGTTAGCCAACGAAATCGAAGAAATAATCAACAATTAATTAAACCCCCGATTGGTACGTGTAACCAATGAACTTAGGATATTAAAACCACATTTTAATCACCTTATAATTATCATATAATTACAGAAATAATGGTTATAGGGGCTGTTTAAAACCCGATTCAATAATCGATCTAAAAACGCGTTTTAGGTCATTTTACACCTACCCGATAACAAACCCATTTAAGTATGCGCAACCCGTGACTATGAGATAATTAAAAACAGATTATTAGACCTCCTAAAATTCTATAATACCACGAAATTAATGCCATAGGGGCAGTTTTAATATTGGTTAAACAAAACCCTCAAAACCACCCATATTTAGCCATTTTTACGCATACCCGATAATCATATGACATCTATGATGGCTCGTGATACCATCATATGGGCTTTGTATAATAAAAAATATATTAAACATAATCAAACACAGCGGAACAAGCACCTATGAACGGATCCATAAAGTCATATGATTAATCAATAAAAAGAGAGATAAAAATATACCTTTATAGCAAGATTCGGTGAGAATAACCGGAGACAATCACCACACGATCTACCCAAGAAACCAAGTGATCAAGGTAGATCACCTCTATAATGAATCCACACTACACTTCCTTGTATAACAAATAGATGCTAGTCTATATAACCCGTGGTACGTAAATTAGTTTCTTAATACGTAAAATAAGGTTAAGATCATTTACAAATTGAAAAACATTTTCAATCACACCCATGTGTGCCATCACTTTCTATGTATATTTGAATGAGAATATGAAACGCATATCATGTGTACTTAATATATTGATAAGACCAAATCAATGTGTATCATTTGCTTTAAAAACAAAACGTATGTCATAACATTCTCATTAAAAGGCCGGTTCAAGTTGGACCTATAAATGGGCTTTTCCATTTTATTGATTTTAAGTATAATAACCAAGTTACGTAGGTAATATTAAAACCGTAAATACAGTACATACGATTTATTTAAGTGGTACCTCTGTGTATATGTGTGTGACCTCATAGGCTCACATGTGTCTAGCCATATAATTATTTATTATGGCACGTGCATACTCCAACATGATTAACTTGACTAAGAAGAATTGGATGCGTGAGTCCCACTTATACATCTAAATTTGTAAGTTTCGAGATCTGATCCTTATCAGATGAGGAAGCTACATCCTGAACACTGAAGGGTAAGTCTTGTTCTGCATTGATGTTGTCATGTTTAGAAGGATCTGTATAGTTTGTTGTGATGTGTTTCATAAGGGTTATGTTGTTGTGGTATTTGTTTTGAGATTGTATGGAATCAAGTGTGTACTAATTAAGGATCATAAGAGTTTGCATTATATTTAATTTCTTGGGATGATGAGGGAAATGAGTAGAGGATCACTAGTTATATACTTCGAGTACTTGAGTATGTTGGTGGTTATGACTGTGAGTGATTATGACTACGAGATTCGCTACCATCCGGGAAAGGCGAATGTGGTAGCTGATGCACTTATCTAGAAGGAAAGGGAAAAAGCTTCTATGGTTTAAGCTTTAGTGATGACAAGAAGTGTGGACTTGATAGAAAGGATATTGAAATTTTAAGTTAGTGGTCTGATAGGGAAGGATGTCAAGGTAAGTGGTTTCAACATTTTGTCAAACTTATGGAAAGGATTTTGTTGTAAAGTCAAGTGAGACATGGTATATTGAGTACTCCTAACATACCTGAGTTGAGAGAGCGAGACTTAGTGATGAAGGAATCTCACAAGTCAAGTAATCAATACATTCTGGTTTGAGTAAAGGTGAAAGTTGAGTTGAGTACCGCGTGTTATAGAGACTGATGGACAAAACGAAAGGACGATTCGAACATTGGACGATATACTTGTGCGTGTGTGATTGACTTAGGAATTGTTAGAATTCTTATACAACAATGGTAATCATGTTAGTAATGAGGCTGTACTATTGAAGGTCCATAAAGAACTTCAAATTTAGAAGGTTAAAGATCATGAGTTATGGACATAAGTTAGGTTTTCTATATATTGAAGTAATGTAGGAAGAATTAAATGACTGAACTAGAAATGATGTTGGTGACTACTGATAAGATTTTATAGGTTAAGGATCGTTTATTAGTAACAAGGAGTTGTCAGAAGAGTTATGTTGGCAATTGAAGGAAATCGATGGAGTTTGAAAATTGGAAACGTGATTATGCTTAAGGTGTCGTTATGAAGAGTGAAATTTGTTTTGAGAAACAAGGAGAGAATTCAACTTGAAGACAAGTTGTATTTCATAGAGGAAACAATGAAGAGTTCTTAAAAGGTTGAAGCATAGTAAGATTTATATTGTGAAGATACAAGAATTCTAGGAATGGATCTGAATTTGTGAAGGAAGCATGAGGATTTCTTTAAGGAAAAGAGTTCTCTTCTGTTCTAGAGGTATGGAATGTGAGTATAAGAGGGGTCGAGCGCCGGGACGTCGCTCTCTTTTAGGAGGGTAGGATGTGATATCCCGAACCCGAGGTCATTATTTAATATTATTTTACGAATAATTTTGAAATTTTTGATGAGTTTGAATGATATGACGGTTGATGGTTTAATTTAAAACCGATGTTGGAAGCCTTATTTTTATCTTTTTACTAATTGCAAGGATTATTAGTGATTACGATATCGACGAGTACCCGAGATTTTACGTTTTTATCATTTGTTGTTTCGATGTTTATATTTTTGACGTTTTTATTTTTAATTGCGTATTAAGTAGCGCCGGGACTATATTTATATCATATTTGAGTGCGTTTTAATTTTTGAGAAGTATTTTTACGAAACCCGAGTCTCGTAAATATTTTCAAAATTGACAATATCCATTTTCTACCCTTTAAACTATTTAATTGCATTTTGGTCCAAAACTATGCACAATTGGCAAAAACTACCCCTCCAACCCCACTATATAAGGATTTTCCACTATCTCCAACACATAGAAAAATGGTTAAAAAAATCAACCACACCTCCCCTCTTTCTTGTTCTTGCCGTCCACACTACAACACCAAAACACCATGATTTTTTGATTTTTACTTTGAATCAATAAAAACAAATCAAAATCCCATGTTGGAAATTCGATTAGGATCATTTTGGTATAATTTTTATGAACATGCACCAACTTTTAAAATTTTGATATGATCCACGGTGGTTTGATCTGTTTTCATGAAATATACATGTTGTTAGTGTTGTTATATTTAATTTTTGAGTATCGCATGTTTAAATTTTTGAATGATCATACAAGGGTGTTAAGGATTAGATAAATTGTTTAGGATGATACTAGGTGTAACACCCCATTTTTGTAAATGGAATGTCACGCGTGATTATGGCGTGTCGTTTAAGCATACAAGGTAAATGTCTTAAAAACATTAAATGACCATGAATGAGAATACCAGAAACAAACATCGGTACCCCAAGTATAAGCTCATTACACACAAACATAAGTACTGCAAAGGAAAAGGACTTAGCAATGTCCAAAAAACAAGTAGCAAAATGTATGATGAAATGCATAAAGTAGAGAAGGCTAGATAGCTTCCAATCCATATACACGTACGTTTAAAGTCTACGAGCGCCCTTGAGTAACTGCCGTTTGGGAACATGAAAGGAAAACCGCTAAGCATAATGCTCAGTGTACGGATATACAAGCATAGCATGTAACATAAGCATAAAGACTAATAGCAACGGAATAATATAAGTTCTAAGAAATCTGGAATCATGTTCATTAAACTGGTTATATAGTTTGAAAAGACTTATGTTTCTATGAAAATCTGTATTAATTAGCCAAATAGCCCATATAGGTCATGAGGCTCCACCGTGCATGAATACTTGGAGGGGAGACCTCGTCATGCAATTAGAGGGGTTACCTCTAATTAAATAGTCTGGGTAGGAGGGATCAACTCTTAGTGAAGGATGCAAGGCACACATCGCATTCACTATGATAATACTGGTAAACATGTAACTAGGATGCACCCATACGCCCCACCTGATAATATAATATAACGGCCAAAATTGAAAAGGGACGCCATGAGCAATCACTTCGCCGTGGGGAAGTCATAACACTGGTGCCTCCAGTGTTATGGTTATGGTACCTCCATAACCAGGTGACACTGGTCATGCATGTATATGGCTTAGGCTCTTAAACTACATAAGTAACCAATCATATAAAACAACACTGGGAAAATAGTTGGCTGCAAACGGGAAATCCTAGTAAGGAAAGAATGTCCATACTGAAGGGACGGGAAATCCGTACCTTATGTCCAGTGAACGAAGAAGACGAAAGAATGAAAGTCCTACTTCGATCTCACTAACGCTACATAAATAGGATACATGTATAAGTATTCTGTTTACTGAGTACGTAACTGATTACATCGTGTCTTAGCTTGTTTTATATGTTCTTGTCTTGTTTTACTGATTTTAATGTTATGTTGTGTTTATCATGTATTCTATGTATTCTGATGAAGTATTACTTGTATTTCTTGTATTAATATACTTGTTGTGTAATAATAAGTAACTTTCTAAAGATAGCAGGTTTCCTAAAATAGAAAGTTTCCAAAAATAGAAATTTTCCAAAAATAGATTAACTTCTTAAACTAGATCAGTTTCTAAAAATAGAAAGTTTCCAAAAATAGTAAGTTTCATGAATTAGAAAGTTTCTATATTTAGAATTAAGCTGGATTAATAAGCTAATAATATAAGCTTAAGTTTACTGGTTAAATATCATAAGTCATGTGATTATTTGTATAGTTTATTAATAATATCATGTTAATTAAATAAACTATGGGTTATATAATTTAATTAAATATAAGCATGATTTAATTAAATTAAGGGGTATAAAATACTTAGATTAAACTTGTATTAATACTATATTAATTATAACCTAAGTCATGTTTATTAATTAATTATATTTCATGTCTTAAATAGTTAATTAATACTATTGTCTAAATTAAATAAATAAATACTTAGGTTAAAACATGCATTATTTCATAAATAATATTAACCTAAGTTCATGATTAATTAAATTAATTATAAATCATGTTATTAATTAATTTAATATCTTATTAAATAATATATCTTGTAAAAATAAAATACTTGTAGAATTTTAGTCATGAACCGAAACCGTGAATTTAATTTAGACATGTCGTGAACCGGACCAGAAACCCCATGAACCGGACCAACCAAACACACCCTTAACAGTGGCAAACCGGCTCGGCCGGTTGCCACTGCTCGAGTAACATCACCACCGGCGGCTGCCGGTGGTTCCTCTCGGCTAGCCGCTGACCACAACGGAGTTCCCACCGGCTATGTGCCGATGGTTCCCCCTGCTGCGTCGCGGTTCCCCCTGCTTGACCCAAAACCGCTACCGGCTGTGTGCCGGTGGTGGTGGCTGCTTACTTCCGAGACCCCCAAACACCACAAGGACACCCCTACTCCAGTCGGGGTCCGTTGTCCCTACTGCCGACCGAGACCAACACCAAACCAAGACACGAGGTCTCGGTTGGTTGTGCGAACCAAGACACGCCGAGAGCCTTGGGATCCGGGAACTGACTAATCGTATTATGTAATTTTATTTTTAGTATCGTATTGCATTTCCTATAGTATTTCACTATTTTCAAGTTTTATTAGTATTGAATAAATTTTTAACTTTCGAATACAAGATTTTTACATTTCTTTTTACTGTATATAGTATAAATTTTATATTAAAATTTTTTTAAAAACACAAACAAACCCGTTTTTTTTACACAAACACAAACGCACATATGAATTGGATCGTGACCAGGGTCGATTTGCCCCCGACCAAGACCGGCGACCGAATCGCCGCACCGCAGCGACTCGGTCGCGACCGAGACTCGACCGAGAGAAAACCGGTGTGTTGCGGGTAGCCTCAACCCTCATACCCTTCATTCTTACAAATAAACAAGAAAATACAATACCTTTTTCCCTCTTCTATGGTTCCTTGTGTTCGATCAGCAGTACTACCCAAAGAGAACACAATAGAAAGTGTTATATCCCTTTTTCATGTACACTCGAGCCAAACCAAACACACTCCGATTTTGTTCCTTCGTAGTTCTCGTCTACAGCAGCGAAGGAGAAAGTTGGTTCTTTTATCTTCCTGGTCCACAACGTAGTAGTGGCAACAAGAAAGATGGGAGTGTTTCTATGGGCTTATGAATGCTTGAGTTATTCTAAGCAAGATAGTGTTTTCGTTTAGTATGTTCGGGTTATCGGCCTCCATTCCATATCGTCATCAAGTGAGAATCTCCAACTTTATTCATACCCATTTATAACTTATATATCATTTTGCATTGGACTTATATCACCTATACAATAAATATTGGTTAAAAATAATAAGTCATGCAGATGAAACATGAAAACTATGTGATGTATGTACATGTTACTGATAATGGTAGCAAATATGAGTTTTTATACCTTTTAGAATGAAATCTCATGTACGCTTGAGCTTCTAAACGCAATAATTGACGATATTAATAAGACCTCAATACGAAATTGACACCTTGGGAACATTTAACGCCTTTTTTTCGAATGGGCAACGACCTGATGTACGTGGCACGTTTTGTAAAACTCAACATTAACATTGGTTGCGGCTAAAAATAAAAGTTCTAGGTCTTAAAATATAGTTAATGTACCAGCAAATCCGAAATTTAGAGTAAACGGGCTTTGTTTGCTACTTTTAACAAAGATTACAAATTCATTATTCTATGTGAAATTTAGGCTAGAACTTTGGACTAGTCTTGACCCGATTTTACCCCTGGTATGGGTTGGGTTAGCAGGGAAATATAATGTTGGCAAATATAGAACACGTATCCGCTGGAGCCAAGCGTTTAAACTGAATAATGAAGGCGTGATGGACCTTAGAATTCTGTCGTTTACCAAAGTAAATATGTGTCATTCATCTAGTTTCCGACCTGCTGTCTTTGTAGCTAAATTCGAACATCCTAGGCTAAGGTTATGGGTCAGGAAAGTAGATGATCATGTAGTGGACATGACAAAGTAAATTTACCAAGTTGAATCGCTAAAAACGGATCTATAGCGAATCGGGAAACCTAAAATGAAAATCTAGAGTTCAAAACTTAAAATTGTCATACGGTGTCTGGGAAACGGGGTGGCCTGATGAGCCATGTTTAGGCTCGATTTTGAGCATGTTAGAGGAGGAATGGGGAAATTTTGCTTAAGGACAAAATTATTATTTACCTGGCCTAGTTTTCAAAACAGAAAATAGTTCGTTCTAAGAATAAGTGAGCAGATAGTTACTTGACTTGAGAGTTTCTGAAAAAAAACAACCCGTCCAGTGTAAAACTATCATAATCCTGATTTCGTAAGCTGTTTTTGACCCGTTTAGAATTCGAATCACGACTTGCTCAAAGAGACCATTATTTTAGCCTACCTTGTGGGATATCCAAATAAACTTGACTTAAGTCATAACTCAAGTGTATGCAAAAATTACGGGCTCTCAAAGTAGACCCATTGAACACTTTTCAAAACTTGTAAAACATTAGAATTTGTGATAAAACTTGTTTAAACATTGTAAACTGTTTACAAAAGTGAAAGCACGACTTTGGTTAACGGTGATATAAGTTTAAGAATTTGCATATGCATTTCCACATTTAAATGGCATGGTTAGTAAACGTATAATATTTACTTAGGTTGTGGATACGTTCTTGTACGTCATTTTCTGTGCCTCGTCTTACGTGCTACTCTAATTGCTACTGCTCCGCTACTCCGTCGAGTTGAGTTCATACCCCACTTTTTCTTGCTTTAAATCGAATTATAAATGTTTTATAATTGCTTTTTGGGGGAGGTACATGCTTGGTCTAAAAATACTTATACACTTACTTGGCCGTCAGAAACTAAATATAAACGTGTTTGGTTGTCAATAACTGTTTATAAACTGCTTGGTTGTCATAAGCTATTTTAAGCTTACTTGGTTGGTCGTGAATTATATAAACTGCCTTATCTGTTAAGTGCTCACATGTGAACTCTGTTAATTGTTTTAACACTTACTCATTCTTCTACTATATGATTGCTTGATTTAACGCATGAATACAAGTACACTGACTCGTTTGATTATTGGTCTAAGTCCCTATTTAACCCAAGTTGCTTTTAGCCCGCTTTCATGAACCGTTGATTTTTGACCGGATGACCGGTCGAAAGCGCGAATGTTATGGATAGATCTATCGGGACTGACATCCCTACCTAATTGTGGTTGTGTGGTCAAATTAGGTACACCTGCATTTGAGTGTGATTACGGGTGTCGCGGGTTAGACACCTGCTAGGGCTGCTTATTACAGTATATTTTATTGCCGGATATGTTAACGTTTCGGTGTCATGAACTTAGACAATAATAAATGCTTTATTTTATTTAGTGGCTTTGTATTTGTTATATTTTCACTAAGTGGTTGGAAAATCTTGTGGTTCATAAATAATTATATTCTATTAAAAAACTCTATTGTTTATCAGCGAGCTCTGTTTTTATCAGAAAACGCTAGTTATTATATGTGAACTCTGTTTTATCAGAAAACTCTATTTATTTCCAGTGAACTCTGCTGTATCAAAAAACTCTATTTATTTCCAGTGAACTCTGTTTTATTAGAAAACTCTATCTATTTCCAGTGAACTCTGTTTTATTAGAAAACTCTATTTATTTCTAGTGAACTCTGTTTTATTAGAAAACTCTATTTATTTCTAGTGAACTCTGTTTTATTAGAAAACTCTATTTATTTCTGGTGAACTATGTTTTATCATAAAACTCTATTTATTTCCAGTGGACTCTGTTTTATAAGAAAACTCTACTTATTTCCAGTAAATTTTGTTTTATCAGAAAACTCTAGTTATTTCCAGTGAACTCTGTTTTGATTAGTAAACTAAATTTATTATCAATAAACTTTGTTTTTATCAATTAACACTGTCCTTATTAATAAACTTTGAAATTATCAAAAAAAAGTCTATTTAACAGGAAACTGTGACTTTTAAACCCTTATATTTTACCGCAAGGTGCAGTGGTCAGTAAAACTTTAATTTTTCATAAACGTTTTCAAACAAACTTATGAACTCACCAACTTTATGTTCACATTTTAAGCATGTATATTCAGGTACTTGAATGTATGGAATATTTGGAGTCTGCTATGTGGTTTTGACATGTAGAGGTCGTTCTCGGATCAAGCTCTCGATTACTCATGAAGTCACAGCCTCCCAAAGCCAGTCTTCCGCTGCAGTGAATTTGGGGGTGTGACAGAATGTATAACGGATTTAGTAGACCACTAGACCGCTGATGCTCGATCTTAACTTGCTGGCAGGTAAGACATTTGGAGACATAAGTAGCAACATCCTGTTTCATACCACTCCACCAAAAGTACTGCTTGATGTCGTGGTACATCTTGGTTGAACCAGGATGAAGGGAGAATGGGGAGCTATGAGCTTCAGCTAATAACGCTTCCCTAAGAGTAAGATCATCAGGAACACAAAGTCTGGTGCCCTGCCATAGGATACCGTCGTCATCTAACCGAAACTACGTCTGCCGATCCAAGTTCTGAATGATCGCCCAAATTTCACCATCCTTCTGAGCTTCCTTGATCCTAGAGAGTAACTAAGGTTCCACTCTAAGATTAGCCCAGTAACCGTGCTGTCCACGTACCATGATCTCAATGTCTAGTCGCTCCAAGTCTCTTATAATCTCTTCCTCGATCTTAATTTCGTTGATCATACCGGACTTTCTACTAAGTGCATCTGCCACTACATTCGCCTTGCCGGGATGATACTGCAGATTAATGTCATAATCCTTCAACAACTCTAACCATCTTCTCTGTCTCATGTTCAGCTTACGTTGAGTGAAGATGTATTTCAAGCTCTTGTGATCTGTGAAGATATCACATGATTCTCCAGACAAGTAGTGCCTCCATATCTTCAATGCAAACACGACTGCTGCAAGTTCTAAGTCATGTGTGGCGTAATTCTCCTAATAAGGCTTAAGCTGCCGTGATGCGTAAGCAATCACTTTCCCATGTTGCATGAGAACACAGCCAAGTCACTTCCCTGAAGCATCACTGTAGATTTGAAATCCACCTGTACCAGATGGGACGGTAAGAATCGGTGTAGATACTAACTTCTGCTTTAGGTCTTCAAAGCTCTTATCTCTTTCTTCAGTGCAGACGAATTTCTCCCCTTTCCACATCAGTTTGGTCAATGGCAGTGCTAAACGGGAAAAGTTCTCTACGAACCTACGGTAGTAACCAGCTAAGCCTAGGAAACTGCAAACTTCAATCGCTGATGTCGGTCTTGGCCACTTGGTAATGGCCTCAACCTTTGCTGGATCCATGGTGATTCCTTCTACTGATGCAATGTGGCCTAGGAACGCCACCTTGTCTAACCAGAACTCACACTTAGAGAATTTGGCATACAACTGCTTCTGGCGAAGTATCTGCAGTACAGTACGAAGATGGTCTTCGTGTTCCTCCTTTGACTTAGAGAAAATCAGAATGTCGTCAATGAAGACAATGACAAACTTTTCCAAGGACTCATGGAAGATACGGTTCATCAAATTCATGAAAACAGCTAGAGCATTGGTAAGGCCAAATGGCATGACTACGAACTCGTAGTGCCCATAACGTGTACGGAAAGCAGTCTTGGCGATGCCCTGCTCCTTAACCCGTAACTGATGATAGCCCGACCTTAGATCAATCTTGGAGAAATGTTTGGCCCCTTGGAGTTGGTCAAACAAGTCATCAATGCGTGGAAACAGATATCTATTCCTGATGGTGATCTTGTTGAGCTCACGATAATCTATGCACAAATGCATACTGCCGTCCTTCTTCTTTACGAACAGAACAGGTGCGCCCCATGGAGAAGCACTAGCTCGAATGAAAACGTGTTCCAACAATTCATGCAGTTGTTCCTTAACTCTTTCAGCTCTATGGGAGCCATGCGATAAGAATCCTTAGAAATTGGCTCGACTCTTGGGACGAGCTCAATATTAAATTTCACTTCACAAGCAGGTGGTATGCTCGAAGTTCTTCTAGAAACATGTATGGGAATTCTGACACGATCGGCTGATTTTGGATAGATGGAGATTCAGCCTCCAGATCATGAACAGTAGTAAGATAGCCCTCACAACCATGTGACAGTAGTGCACGTGCTTGTAAGGTTGAAATTATTTGTACAGACCTTCTGGGTACGAACCCGTTGTGAATGTACTCTGGTGCATTTACATCACCGAAGATGACCCGATATGTATGGTAGTCAATGGTGGTGTGATGTTTGGATAGCCAGTCCATGCCTAATATCATGTCAAATTCGCACATATCCAATGAAAGTGCGTCAACAGGACGAATCTTGTCGTCAAACTCTAGGAGAAGGCTCTTGTACCCATTGGTTATGCGTACAGAGTCTCTCAAAGGCATGAAAATGTTTAATACATTCTCTAATGGCATAGGGGGTATCCTAACATTCTTGGCATAAGTAGTAGAAATGGCCGAGTGAGTAGCACCCGTGTCAAATAAAACACATGCAGCTTGACCATACATATACAAGATTCCAGTGATGGTACCTGTAGACTTGTTGGCCTGATCGCGAGAAGTCGTGTACACCCGTCCACTAGTAGGAGGTGGCTTGGATTCGACATGTCCAGATGTGCCCTCCATCTCGCCCTTGCGGCAGTCCTTCATGCGATGACCAGTGAGGCCATACTTGAAGCAAGCATCGCTGTCGCGGCGACATGGCCCTGGGTGCCTACGGTTGTTGGTAGTGCAGAGAGGGTGAGTATACCCTCCAACAAGTTCCGTTGCTGGCTGGGAGCCTGTTCGGAAAAGTACACATGAGACATGGTTTATAGGTACAAAAGGACAATGCGAAAAAAATCGTAAGACGTAATACCAGTGATAGCTGTACGGTTAGGCTGTGAACCTATTCGGTCATGCTCCCTTCCGTTACCATGATTCCTGGTAGAAGAAGTTAAAGTGTCAGAATTTTGAATCCTAAACATGTAACATAAGAAATGAGTAAGTTGAGGGACCTGCTGCTGTTGGAATTTCTAGCGTTGTTATGGTAATTATCATTACCACCACGCCTATCCATAGCAGAACGGTCTTGAGTCTGACCGTTACCCTTGGGCTGAGTAGGCTGTTGTTGAGTAGCCAGTTGAGACCGGTCCCCAGTCTTCTGCCTGAAAGATGCAGTTTAAAGAGAAATATAAATATTGGATAGTACTAAATGAATTTGAAATGGTCACCGCTGAGTGACGAACGAATACCTCTTCTCGGGTCTCTCTGCTTCACCGAATTCCTCTCTCTCCTGCAGCATCTCCTATTTGCGTGCTGTGTTGGCTACTTGTGCCACCACGTTGAAGGTAGCACACACCAAGTTATTGGCGCCCGATGTACGAAGAGCCCAACGAAAATGGTATGCGTGATCTTCCGCAGTACCTGCTGCTACGCTAAGAATACCATCCAAATGCAGAAAGCGTTGCATAAACTCGTTGCTGTTCTCCTCAGTTCTCTGCCTAATCGCGTAGTACTCCCTTGTCGGCCTATCCCACTCAGTCATGGGGATGATCTGTGGTGGTGGAGGATTATTGTTGTTTTGGGGAAGGATGGCTTGCATAGCTGCATTGACAGCTGCACCCATCTCTTGAGCATTGCGTGTGTTCACCATCTGACAGTTTAAAACAAAATGCATGATTAAACATAATATATATACATGAAAAAAAATTATACCAATAAATCATGAGAAAAATTTTATGCATGAAAACAGTGCATGATTGCATGATGCAGTTTATGAAAACTTTTTTATGTGCGAGGGTAAACGCCTATGGTCAGTTCACCCAAAACAAAATACAAAGCGAGGGGACGCCTATGGGTCGGTCCTAAAGTTAAGAGTTTCGATAAAAGTACATACGACTAAATAGGTCCAGTCCTGTACCAACCATTACTTAGTCATAAACCTGCGACAATGACATATGACATAAATGCATGAATACAATAAATGCATGAAAACCGACTGTCAGTTCTAGGAAGACTATAGTGACTACCCACTAATCACAGGTCATGTTTAGAGAGCCTACAGGTCGAAACCTTGCTCGGATACCATAATTGTAACACCCCATTTTGGTAAATGGAATGTCACGCATGATTATGGCTTATCATCAAAGCATACAAGGTAAATGTCTAAAAAACATTAACTGACCATGAATGAGAATACCGGAAACAAACATCGGTACCCCAAGTATAAGCTCATCACACACAAACATAAGTAATGTAAAGGAAAAGGACTAACCAATGTCTAAAAAAATAAGTAGCAAAATGTATGATGAAATGCAAAAAGTAGAGAAGGCTAGATAGCTTCCAATCCATATACACGTACGCTTAAAGTCTACGAGCGCCCTTGAGTACCTGCCGTTTAGGAACATGAAAGGAAAACGGCTGAGCATAACGCTTAGTGCACGGATATACAAGCATAGCATGGAATAACATAAGCATAAAGACTAATAGCAGCGGAATAATATAAGTTCTAAGAAATCTGGAATCATGTTCATTAAACTGGTTTTATAATTTGAAAAGACTTATGTTTCTATGAAAATCTGTATTAATTAGCCAAATAGCCCATATAGGTCACGAGGTTCCACCGTGCATGAATACTTGGAGGGGAGACCTTGTCATGCAATTAGAGGGGTTGCCTCTAATTAAATAGTCTGGGGATCAACTCCTAGTGAAGGATGCAAGGCACGCATCGCATTCACTCTGATAATACTGGTAAACATGTAACTAGGATGCACCCATACGCCCCACCTGATAATATAATATAATGGTCAAAACTGAAAAGGGATGCCACGAGCAATCACTTCGCCGTGGGGAAGTCATAACACTGGTGCCTCCAGTGTTATGGTTATGGTACCTCCATAACTAGGTGAGACTGGTCATGCATGTATATGGCTTAGGCTCTTAAACTAACATAAGTAATCAAACATATAAAAAATTATCGGGAAAACAGTTGGCTGCAAACAGGGAATACTAATAAGGAAAGAATGTCCATACTAAAGGGACGGGAAATCCGTACCTTATGTCCAGTGAACGAAGAAGACGAAAGAATAGAAGTCCTACTTCGATCTCACTAACGCTACATAAATAGGATACATGTATAAGTATTCTGTTTACTGAGTACGTAACTGATTACATCGTGTCTTAGCTTGTTTTATATGTTCTTGTCTTGTTTTACTGATTTTAAGGTTATGCTGTGTTTATCACGTATTCTATGTATTCTGATTAAGTATTACTTGTATCATTATACTTGTTGTGTAATAATAAGTAACTTTCTAAAAATAGCAGGTTTCCTAAAATAGAAAGTTTCCAAAAATAGAAAGTTTACAAAAATAGAAAGTTTCCAAAAATAGAAAGTTTCCAAAAATAGATTAACTTCTTAAAATAGATCAGTTTCTAAAAATAGAAAGTTTCCAAAAATAGTAAGTTTCCTGAATTAGAAACTTTCCATATTTAAAATTAAGCTGGATTAATAAGCTAATAATATAAGATTAAGTTTACTAGTTAAATATCATAAGTCATGTGATTATTTGTATAGTTTATTACGTAGTAATAATATCATGTTAATTAAATAAACTATGGGTTATATGATTTAATTAGATATAAACATGATTTAATTACATTAAGGTGTATAAAATACTTAGGTTAAACATGTATTAATACTATATTAATTATAACCTAAGTCATGTTTATCAATTAATTATATTTCATGTCTTAAATAATTAATTAATACTATAGTCTAAATTAAATAAATAAATACTTAGATTAAAACATGTAGTATTTCATAAATAATATTAACCTAAATTCATGATTAATTAAATTAATTATAAGTCATGTTATTAATTAATTTAATATCTTGTTAAATAATATATCTTGTAAAAATAAAATACTTGTACAATTTTAGTCATGAACCGAACCCGTGAATTTAATTTAGACATGTCGTGAACCGGACCGGAAACCCCATGAACCGGACCGGAAACCCCGTGAACCGGACCAACCAAACACACCCTTAACAGTGGCAAACCGGCTCGGCCGGTTGCCACTGCCAGAGTAACATCACCACCGGCGGCTGCCGGTGGTTTCGCTCGGCTAGCCGCTGACCACAGCGGAGTTCCCACCGGCTGTGTGCCGGTGGTTCCCACTACTGCGTCGCGGTTCCCCCTATTTGACCTAAAATCGCCACCGGCTATGTGCCGGTGGTGGTGGCTGCTTGCTGCCGAGACCCCCAAACACCACAAGGACACCCCGACTCTAGTCGAGGTCCCTTGTCCCTGCTGCCGACCGAGACCAACACCAAACCAAGACACGAGGTCTCGGTTGGTTGTACCAACCAAGACACGCGAGAGCCTTGGGGCTCTCGGTTGGATGTCCGCCGAGCAAACCAACCCGAAAACATCCCTTAATTTCCCCCAATGATTTCATGACATGTTTTTAATTACTTGTTTATTTAATCTCATGTTCATGTGTTTATAATTAAATAAAAAGAATTAAAATAAAAGGGATAACGGATTACCGAACGCGTGTAACGAATGGAGGTTAATAACACGAACACGATGCTTGAATAAATCAACCAAAAATCAAATCAAACACCCCTTGTGGTGTTGGTGTTGCCGGCGGCCAAAGGAGAAGACCAATGAGGCTGGGATTTTTAATTTTTTGTTAGAAACTATGTTAAATGAAAAAGTGTTTCCCCTTTTTGTTATTTAGTAAAAAAACAAATTGGGCTTAGCCCTTGTCTCTTTGGTGTGGCGGCATGTAGGGCCCACAAGGGAAAACCCGATATTTTTCCCGTGTTATAATTTACATGTTGGTATGTTCGTGTTTTCGTGTTATAATATAATTAAATGTTCGTGTTATATATAAATACTTGTAAGTAACGACATAAATCGTATTATATTAATTAAGTACGCAATTACATGTTCGTGATTTTTACGTTAATGATTTCATGTTCGTGATTATAATTATTATTGTTAATCATTATCGTGTACTATCACGTACTTAATACTTATCGTGTAATAATACGTACATAACTTCTGTAAGTACTTATCGTGACACGTGTTCATGCTATAAAAGGAAAGTTTTAATATGTACGTACGTTTACTAAGTGTACTGTTCATGGTAAAATCATGCGAGTTTTATATTAGGGTGATATTAGGGATAGGAGATTGAGTAAAATTGGTCAAAAAGTTGATCTTGTATGATTTTTAAACATGTGTTTTTGATCAGTGGGTTCAAGGCTATTTTTGGGTATCTTACTATTTGAAAATGGTTAAACTAATAGGATAAGGTTGTAGAGAATTCGATTAACTTCGATTTGATATAAAGTAGAGCTTCTAGCTCCAAACGAGCGAGAAGTTATGATAGTTTGATTATTTGTGTACCAGGAGACGAGTATCGGCACAATATATAGTTGTTGTTGATATTTGGATCGAATCTCGGGGACTATAGAATGAGTTTTGCAATGAGTCATGGACTGATGTAAAAGTATAGACCATAGGTTGTGAGTCTATTTTCAAACCAAGGTGTCGGTTTTTGTAAATGGAGTCGTTTATAGAAGTTAAAATGGTTGTATGAGTCGATGACGTAAAATGTCCGGTTTTTGTAGTTCAAAGATGTGTCGGGCAGGGAACTTTAATAGTAAAATCTTTTGATGGGCTTTAAAGAGGACTTTCTATATATAGTAAGTGATATTTCTGAGTAGTATCATAAATTTTTGACGTGTTTAAGTCGGGTAAATGAGCTTGTACATTTGGTATGTACCGGCAGATTTTTATCGAAAGAATAGACTAATAGAGTAAACATATAGAATGGAGTAATAGTGTCACTTGTATGGTTTTTATTTTGAGTTGATCATGGTTTTGTAAATTTAAATTTTGTGTTACTAAGTATGGATTTTACTTAAGTCCATTATTTACGAACGCACCTTATTTGACAGGTTGCGATTTTCGTGTTTATCGGGCATCAACTATCGTCGAAGATCATCTTGCTATTGCTATTACTCAAGGTGAGTGTATAGCCTCGCTTTGTATTTGTTTTGAATGATTTTAAACCCGCGAGGGGGGTACATGTTATTTGAAAATAAAATGAACACAAGTCATGATTGATTGTTTGGGCCCGAATGTTGCCTGTTGTTGCATGTTATTGCCTGGTGCTGCCTTGAATTGTATAAGTACCAAGTTGCTGAAGTCCCTAATTTTATGACCCGTTAACTATCTTCTAGCTCGATGTTGCGAGTTGGGAGTAGCCGCTTGTTCAAATGATAGTACTATTGGGTTGACGCCCCTATTTGAGACCAGGGCATTACGTTGAGTAACCTCTGGGAAGGATAATTTACGAGAACAAGAGTCAGTGGTATAAAATTAGCAACTAATACCTTAGTAGGGGTAGTGGAATTCATCTAGTCATGCCAGCTTTAGGCATGGGTGACTAAGTTAAGGGGTCGGTGTCATGAGCTTAATACAATTCTATAGCTATTGCTATAAGCCAGAATACCTGAATAATAGATTGTATACGTAGAAATTCTATTAAATGACCATGATTGGTTTTTCCCTTGTGTTCAAATGATGATTTGATAAACCTATAGACTTGCTCAACCGTTGTGTTGACGATTTTAAGCATGTATTTCAGGTGATTGAAGTTGATAAATGGCGGAGCTTTCTGGAGAAGGATTGCGGGTTGCTTTTGTAGTGATTGGGTCTAAAACTGATTTCTTTCCTATGGTCATGTATTTTGGTAAAAATGTGTGTTGATTGGTTGAGATCCTTGGGGGACCTAAATGCTACTCTGATATTTCTAAACTTCTTTTACTTGGGATCGAAGGTTTTAGACAATGGTTAAATTATATCCTTTTATATTTCAAATGTACCATTTTGAGATCGTTTAAAGTGTTTTGTGTAATGAAGTTTGAGTTTAGCACCCAAATGTGTATTTCTGTTGCGCAATGTAATTTGAGGGTGTTAAATCTATAGGTTATCTCTCATATTTACACCTCTTTTACTATGTATCAACCCGATACTAACTTGACCGCCGGAGGTGAACCTCGGGGCTCCGGCCTCGAGTCCACTCCTAACTGGTTTTCCTTTGTTTGCAGCATCACTCAAGATCCGGGAAGACGACGAACGACCAAGGAGAGTTGTTAAGACAGGCCTAGCCAAACTATGCTTCAACAAGTTGGCGCCATCCATGGGACCATGAACATAGTATGTTTCATGGTCTCATACTTCTAAAAAGCAAAGATCGATATCGAAAATTTGTAAATCTAAAACTTTTGTATTTTTGTTTTTCACTGATCGCATTCTGTCATGCGTAAAAAGTTGATCCAGTAAATATTGTCGAAAAACACGTTTACGATAGATGTGGCCAGATCTGTATGGTCAATGCATTCTGCGTATGTATAACAATTAACAAGTCTGTGTATGTGGTATATGGTACCCCACCACATGAATAGATTTATTTTCATAAGTGCTGTATACAAATAACAATATCATGTTGTCGTTATATTCATATTGAAATAACAATATCATGTTGTAGACATATTTAGTCCTTTACTTGACACCGAGTACTTTATATTGGTATTCAGTCTTTGACGTCTGTGCACGTTATATTCATATCATAGTTTACTTTATGCGACCGGATCTATTTTATTTTTTTATCCGTAGTAGCAGTATGTTTAGTTGTGTTCGTCCGCACGTTCAATCATATTGTTTGTATTAATAAAATAAATCACACGTATATTCTAAACTAATAAAAAGATATTATTTATCTTTTAAATTTGGTAAAGGTATATTTCGATATTTTGAAATTTATAAAAAATATTACGCATATGTTTTAAAATAGGTAACAAGATATTACCTTTATTTTTTGAATTAAGATATTACATATATATTTCTTAAAAAATTATTGCTATTTTGTACATTAATAAAAGATATTACGTATATCTTTTAATCCGAAAAAGAGATATTACATATATCTTTTAATTTGATTATTATATTTTCCGTATAAGTCGTGACCCGGCCTACTAATATCGTGTCGTAACCAACTCTTGATCCGCGGTCATGGTGCTTCCATCCGTACTTATCAACATGGGGTTGTGTAACTGTTATTATTATATTTGATGCATTCCGCGATAATCTTATTTTATTTTTCATCCGCGGTCATGGTACGTCCATCCGCGCTAGTCTGCACGTTCGAACATCTTTAGCCTACAGGCGTACATGTAATTATCGTTCCCATGTGGAATAAGAGGATTGAGTGAACCTAATAATTCAACTTTTCGTGTAAGAGGGATGCAACCCCAACGACCACCGATCATGTATCCTTGCCAGACCCCTTGCTATCAAGACGTTGTAGTAAGTTACACAAACCACATGACTCATGATGGACTTGCAAAAGACACATTGTGCAAGTCTAACAACATTTTGTCAAAACTTTGACATCGCTAATGGTAGTAGTGGTACGCCACGCTTAAAAATATAATCACCCCGTAAGTCAAGTAAGATACGTCTTATACTATGTGCTTATCTGACATACGTAGTAAATTCTGGCTACCACGCAACAAGTGTTGGGTATTCGCTAAAAAATATTGTGCACGTTTAACAAAACTTGTCCATGAGACACTTCGTGGTTATGGCACGCCTACCCGCGTTGGTCCGCACGTTCGGACCAATTTTTTTCTTTTGTATGCGGTTTATGGCACGTCCACCCGTATTGATTCGTACGTTCGGATCTATTTCATATATTAGCCGTGGTTATGAACGTCTATTCGCGCTCGTCTGACGACCGTAATTTTTTGAATACTTGATTTAAGTTTAATACAAGTAATCGAGTGTAGCACTATTAAACTTGGGGGGCTACCAGGGTATGATAATACCACTATTTCCGTGTATGTCACGTAAATATCTTCGGATATATTAGGTACGTAAGAGGCATTGTGATCCCGGTATGAAGACGGATATAATATTCGCACCTTGCCGCGGAAGGAAATCTTCTGTTGGTATGTTCCTTTGTCGCAGAAGTACATCTTCCGCTGGCACATTCCTTCGCCGCGAAAGTATGTCTTCCGTTGGCACATTCCTTTGCCGTGGAAGTATGTCTTCCACTGACACATTCCTTTGTCACAGAAGTACGCCTTCCGCTGGCATATTCCTTCGCCACGGAAGTATGTCTTCCGTTGGCACAGTCCTTTGTCGCTGAAGTATGTCTTCCGCTGGCACATTCCTTTGTCGTGGAAGTACGCCTTCCACTAGTACGTTCCTTTGCCGCGGAAGTATGCCTTCCGCTGGAATATTCTTGCACCACATAAGTATCTCTTCCGTTGGCTTATTCCTTCACCGTGAAAGTAACGCATCCGTTGGCTTATTCATTAGCCACAAAAGTATCTCTTCTGTTGGCTTATTCCTTTGGCACATACGTATCTCTTCCGTTGGCTTATTCCTTCGCCGCGAAAGTACGCCTGCCGCTGGCTTATTCTTTCGCCACAAAAGTATCGCATCTCTTGGCTTATTCCTTTGCCACATAAGTACCTCTTCCATTGGCTTATTACTTTTCCGCGAAAGTACGCCTTTCGCTGGCTTACTCCTTCGCCACGGAAGTATCACTTCTGTTGGCTTATTCCTTTGCCACGAAAGTATCTCTTTCGTTGGCTTATTCCTTCGCCGCGGAATTACGCCTTCCGTGTGCTTATTCCTTCGCCACGGAAGTATCAATTATGTTGGATTTTTCCTTTGCCACTGAAGTATCTCTTCTGTTGGCTTATTCCTTCGCCGCGGAAGTATGTCTTCCGTTGTCTTATTCCTTCGCCACAGAAGTATCCATTACGTTTCCTTATTCCTTTTCCACGGAAGTATCTCTTCCGTTGGATTATTCCATCACCGCGGAAGTACACCTTCCGCTGGCTTATTCCTTTGCAGCAGAAGTATGCCTTCCGCTGGCTCATTGTCTTCACCACGGAAGTACTCCTTCCGCTGGCTTATTGTCTTCGCCGCGGAAGGACGTCTTCTGTTGGCTCATTATATTTTCCGCGGAAGCACGTCTTCTCCTGGCTCATTGTCTTCACCGCGGAAGTACGTCTTCCGCTGGCTTTTGTCTTCGTCACAGAAGCACTTCTTCTGCTTGCTATTGTCTTCGGCGCGGAAGCACATCTTCCACTGGCTCATTATCTTCACCGCGAAAGTACTCCTTCCGATGGCTCTTGTCTTCACCGTAGAAGAACGTCTTCTGCTGGCTCATTGTCTTTGTCGCGGAAGTACGTCTTCCGCTGGCTCATTGTCTTCGCCGCGGAAGTACTCCTTTCGCTGGCTCATTGTCTTCGCCGCGGAAGTACTCCTTCCGCTGGCTCATTCTCTTCACCGGGGAAGTACGTCTTCCGCTAGCTCATTGTCTTTGTCGTGGAAGTATGTCTTCCGCTGGCTCATTATCTTTGCTATGGAAGTCCATTGGCTTATTGTCTTCGTCGCGAAAGTACTCCTTCCACTGGCTCATTGTCTTCGTCGCGGAAGTATGCCTTCCGTTGGCTCATTATCTTTACCGCGGAAGTAGGTCTTCTGTTGGCTTATTATCTTTGTCGTGGAAGTACGTCTTTTGCTGGCTCATATCTCTGCTGCAGAAGTACGCCTTCCGTGGCGAATTACTTTGCCCGACGACGGAGTGATTTTTATGAAGCTTACATTGTTTGACCTTAATTATACGGAACCTTATCAACTACGTTTACTTTAGGAAAAACCGTAAAATATTTTGGAAGTCATTATCGTAGGTTGTAGCCGAAAGACGTACGTAATATCTGCATCACCTTGCCACAAAAGTACGTCTTTTGTTGGCCTAAAGACGAATGCAATATTCGCATTATGTTGCATCATTAGTTGGTACAAGAAGTATGCCTTCTACCTGTTCATGATGCGACATACGAGTTCCACCTCCGCCTTCACAAAACCTTCTTATCATCCTCACATTAGGGATGAAAAGGAACAATACCTTGCCAATGCTAGTGTTATCCCGACTATAGGAAACATGTTCTTCTTACGGGGTCTTTACCGTCAAGTAATGGGAAGCCAAGCATTCTGACACAATCACCCATCTTATGTATACGGGTTTCCCCAGTTCTTTCGATGTGGATACTCTTAAAGGTAACGGATATGGTTTAAAGTTTAGTAACCTTGGTGACAACCTCTCATACTAGACTGGGGGGACATGATGACGTATAGTGGATACGCTCACTATTTGCAACCCTAACCAATTATCTTTTTGTTAAAGGTAACCCATTACGAGTGGGGCCTTATGTTACAGACGGCCCACGAGGATGTCCTAGCAACAAGCTGCACGTGATTGTTTAATAAGCGTGATACATGAATAAGTCTAGCACAACATGATCATGGACCATATCATACTAGACTGGGGGACATGTCGGCATAAGGTCTAGAATGAGCCTGGCCTGACAGGTCCGCGGCCCACACCTTACTTATCCTACAAGAAACTATGGCACTATATATATATATATATAGGGGTATGGGCCTCCTACTACACATGTTATCTCTCATACTTACACCTATTTACTACGTATCAACCTGATACTAACTTGACCGTCAGAGGTGGACCCCAGGGTTCCGGCCTCGGGTCCACTCCTAACCGGTTTTCCTTTGTTTAAAGCATCACTCAAGACCCGGAAAGACAACGAACGGCCGAGGAGAATCGTCAAGACCAGCCCAACCAAACTATGCTTCAACAGTAACATTGCTTAATAGTTGTTCTTTATAGTTTATTTTTGCTTAATTTTTGAACAAGCTGATTTTTATTTTTATTTTACCTTTTTTGTTTTTGGTATCATGAGTGATATTATAGTTTTGATGTTTAGATTGTTAAACTTGTTATTATGTTTTATGTAATGTATCACTTATGATATTTTGTTGATATGATGATTCATATTAGTTAAGCTGCATATGTTTAATATCACTAGTGTTATCGTTGGATCCAGATGGTTTTGGGTTTGGTTGAGTGTTAATCAGTAGTGATCCATTCAGTCGGGTGGAATGTTGATCGAAAATTCTATCGAATTTGGTTTTGAGATCATGGATAGAGGCATTGTGATTCTTTTGACCTGTTTCCACACTTGTCTTGAGAGTGTAGAATTGATTTTGACAAAGTCATTCGAAGATGCGATGAAGTCTCACAAAGTCTTTTCTAATATTGATTCTTCCGGTTTCTTTTCGATTAATGAATTAGAATCATCGTTTTCATAAGGGTGTGAGGCACGATTTTCATTTTTCAGATACTCACGCCAAGTATCGAGATTATTACGTAGTAGTTCCCTCGATATCCTCCTCCACGGTATACTCCTTGTGCGTAGTTTGCTTCTTGTTTAGGTCCTCCCATCGGGTTGTCATCACATTCCTAAGATGGGTGGTTACCTCCACAGTTGTTTGTTGGGAATTATTGTAAAGTACCAAGTACCGTTAGTACAAGTACAAGTATTGTTAGTGTTAGTAAGTATTGTTAGTGTTAACGCGGTACATGCTAGGTACCGTTAGTATTAATGTAAGTACTACTAGATAGATAGAGACGAATATATCTTTAGTAAAGATATGTCATAGTTATAATAGGGGTATATCTTATGTGATATACTTAATAGATTAGAATATTGATAATATATCGTGTGTGATATACTTATCATAATAGAATATTCTAGGGTTCCTTGTACTATAAAAGGAACATAGGTACGATGAGTTATTTGTACCTTTGCCAAAGTAGATTAATAGAGAATCGAATAGTTAGATTATACCGTTGTTCTTCTTTGCTTTTATAAGTTAGATTCCGCATAACTTATTAGAGTTTAGTAAGAGTGTCTCAAGTGCTCTAGTTTGTTTGCAAGCTATTGTGAAATCCTTAACATGATATGGATCTATTTAAAGGGATCAACAATTGGTATTAGAGCCTGTTGAGAAACTCTAAATAAGAAGAACAAAACCATAAACCTCCACTCACAAAAAGTCTCACACAATGTCTCAATCTGGTGAACATCCTCCCCAGTTGGAAGAAATTCCAATCCCTAATCCTATACCACAGGAACAACCTCAAGTTGTGCATCCTGCACCAGTGGTTCCACCTCCACCAGCTGCACAAGCTACACAAGCTATAGCCACACAAACAGCTACAACTTCTCCCCATACTCTATCTGTTGTAAAACTCCCTATTCTCAAAAGTGTTAATTATGAGACTTGGTTTATGCAGATGGAACACTATATGAATCACACAGATCATACTCTATGGCAAGTCATTAAGAATGGGAATACTCCTAAAAAATTGCATTGGTTGCCTGACGGTACATGTTATGCTTTGCCTGCTGTCACTTCTAAAGAGGTACAAGCTGAGATCAGAGAAAGAAAGGCCAGGACTGCCTTAGCTATGGCACTCTCAGAAGACATTCTACCTTCCTTTCATCATTACAAGGACGCAAAAGCTATGTGGGAGGCTATCAAACTTAGATTTAGAGGCAATGACAAATCTAAAAAGATGAAAAAGATTGTTCTAAAACAAGAATTTGATAACTTCTCAATTTCTAGCTCAGAAGGAATCCATAGTGGATATGGAAGGTTCACTAAATTACTCATTCAGTTAGTTGTTCATGGACTGATAATTCCTCATGAAGAACCTAATCTAAAGTTCTTGAGAGGTGTTTCACAAGAGTGGAAAGTGATGGCTATGCACTTCATCACAAAAGATGATTTGGATGTTACTCCATTTGATCATCTCTATATCAATCTCAAAGTATATGAGTTGGATGTTAAAGGTATTGAGCCAACTAAAGCATCAATACCAAAGTCTAACTTGGCCTTTGTGTCAGAAGGAAGCAGCGGTACATACTCTCAAAGTACCGCCGGTGGATCAAGTAGCGGTACTTACTTCCAAAGTACTGCTGGTGGACCAATTAGCAGTACTTATCATCAAAGTACTGAAAACAATCCATCTATGACCCAGAATCCACAAGGAAGAACCTCATCATTATTCAATGAGAATGATGCCTTCTCATTCTTTGCTGGACAAGACAACACACCAAGATTGACTCTTAATGATCTGTTCCAAATAGATGATGCGGACATTGAAGAGATGGATCTCAAATTGCAAGCTGCCATGGTCTCTGTTGGATCTAATAGAATCTATAAAAGGACTGGAAGAAAGATGAATGTTGACCCTAATGAACCATTATGGTATGACAAATCAAAGGTTGAATGCTACAACTATGGAAGGCTTAGACACTTTGCCAGGAAATGCAAGAGAGAAAAGGCTGAAGGTAGCAGTCAGAAGTCTAAGAATAGCAACTGGACCAACCCAAGAGTCACTTAAAGTGTTCCAAAAGGAGATAGCAGAGGTCCATGGAGTCCAAAAGGAACTAAAGCTTTGGTTACAGTAGATTGAATGGTCAACTGGACTGAAACACATGAAGAAGAAGAAGAGCATGGTCTGATGACTCTCTCTCATGAAGATACTAAGGTACATCCCTGTTCTAAAGATTGTGTTCTTAAGTTAATTATTCTTAAAGTAGAACTTGAGAAACAATATCAAAAGGTAAACACATGTACTGTAGAAGTAAATGCTTTTAAACAAGGTGTTGCTAAGTTAGAAGCAAATAGAGTTTTGTATCAAAAGGGTCAACAAAACTATGAAGAGAAAATTAGGATTTTGACTCTTCAAATGAGAGAAAAAGATGTATCTATCAAAGCTTTTGAAAAAAAACTTGTGAAAGTAACAACATAAAATGAAGTTTTATAAGCTAGCTTGTATAATGAAAGGGAAGTAATTAATCACTGGCAAAAATCTTCAAAAGGCATAGGTAAGCTGATTAATTCACAAATGGGGTATTATGATAAAACAAGCATAGGGTACATAGAGGACCAACCTGGGATAACTTTGATTGAAAAGGACTTATCAAAGGAAATTTTTGATTGTTCTAATGATTCAGAAAATACTCCTGAAAATGATAGGTATGCTGAAGGAATGAAGGCAGTTCCTCCACCCTTATCAAGAATTTACATGCCCTCTAATAATGATAAAAGTATAGAGTTAGATGAGTCAAAAGATATTTATGGTAAAAGACTAATGATTTAGAGTCAAACTCTAGTACTTTGACCCAGGATGAACCCATTGTGACCAAAAAGGTTGTCTATCCACCTCTAATGAGCACTTTTATGCCCGAGGGATATGTGTCTGTAACTAGTTCTGATCCTAAGCAGGTAAACCTCATAGTAAGGCATTAGATAACAATACAAAACATCATAGTAGTACAAAAAGGGGTGGGCTAGGTTTTGAAAATTCCAAGTCAGATTTACCTTTTGGATCTTCTTTGAAAAGAAGAGGATGTTATGTGTGTGGAAGCTTAAGCCATTTTATCAAAGATTGTACTGTGCATGAAGATAAAATTATTAAACAAAAAGCTACAAATAGGGTCACAGTGACATGTCATGAGAAAAATGCACATGTTAAAAGGCAAATGGGACTAAGAGATGACAAACCTAAGTGGGGTCATGCTCATAGGGTAAATAAGCTAAACAAAACTAACAAAATTAGTCACCCTCTTACCAACAAATTAAAGATTCTGTACCCAGAGCAGTACTAATGAAACAAGGTCTAGTACCTTTAAAGTCAAGTTCTCCAAGTACCGGCAGACCAAAACCTGCGCGTACTGCTGGAACAAACACAAGTACTACTGGATAAAAATCTAGAAAACCATAGTCCCACAAACCTTCTAGGAGTCTATTTGAGATTGTTAAGTCACCTAGAAGTAGGCCTCATGTCAAACCAGTGCAAATGTAACACCCCACTTGGATAAGTGGACCGTTACTTGTATTTATGGCGTGTCATCAAAGCATAAGGAAATGCCCTAAAACATTAACTGACCATAAAGGAAATACCGAAATCAAACATCGGTAACCCAAACATAAGCTCAAAACATGAAAAGTAAAATACTGAAGGAAAGGACTAAACAATGTCCAAATAAACAGAATAATGTAAGAAGTGAATAAAGTAAGAAGTTTGGATAGCTTCCATTCAATGCACATGCTCTCAGAATCCTAAGAGCGTCCTGGTGTACATGCCGTTAGAACATGAAAGAACTACGGCTGAGCATAACGCTCAGTGAACGGATATAAAGCATGATAAGGAATTACCGAAATAAAAAGATGATAAAATACTGGAGCTGCAAGACTGATAAGTAAAGTTGCAACGGAAATTTGTGTATAATCTGTAAAGTTTGATTTATAAATAATAAGCAGAACTGTTATCTGTTAAATCTGAAAACATGCATTTACTGTATTTTAATTGCCAGAGCTTATATAGGTCATGTGCTATAACAACGGTGCATGAATAACTGGAGGGGTGACCTCGTCATGCTGTAGAGGGGTGACCTCTAAATACTGTAGAGGGGTGACCTCTAAATATTGTGTTAGGTGGAGGGATCAACTCCAATGTGAAGGATGTAGAGCAGACACCACATTCACCCTGATAACTGTAAACTGATAAGTCTAGGATGCATCCATACGCCCCACTAATAATATTGATAAAATGGCCAATCTGAACTGAGTGGGACGATGCAGGATATCACTCTCCTGCATGTGAGTCATGACACCGGTGCCTCTAGTGCCATGGTTAAGGTACCTTCGTAACTAGTACATAAACTGGTCATGCTTGTATATAATGCTTAGGCAATATCTTAGTTACTTAAATAATTTCTGATAATTTATCACATGTACTGGGGATCCTAATCATGCATAGAGGGGAAGTCCTTACTAAAAGGACGGAAAATCTGTACCTTAACCGATCGCGATTCTTATACAAGGTCTGAACTTTATGTTTGCGTCAAATAATCTACAAAGATTTAGCCACTACTATTTATTAATAATGAATAAACTAATATAAAATTTACCTTGTTGTCATGAGTTTCTAATTCATTCATGTTTGGTTAGATACTTTTCATGTCATTATGTTTTCCTTTCAGTTTCTTAGGGCCATGCAGATATGGATCAAAATCATATACGTAATTCGTATGCATAAGTTTGTTTATGTAACACCAATTCTAGTCTAGTTGATGTTATGGTTGTTATTTTAAACAAATCTAGTTAAAAATTTCATTCAATGTCATAGCTTCAAAACAATACTTTAAAACAAATTGGTTTAAAAATGCATAATATTAAGATAAGTACATTTGCTTTTTTTATGATAACAGTAGTCAATCATATTGTATAAACAGTTAGATTATTACATGCATGCGCAAATCCATCTTCGTCAATTACTATATGCGAGGACTACGTAACACGTTATTAAATTCTTCGTTACTGGTTTTGGTATTAAATTCTTCATTCACTATATTCAAAATACTTTATACAACTTCATATAGATAGGTAAAAACACGTAGTTTATGCATATTAACACTACTTTGGTTACAAAGGAACATATCATTTTAACAGATATAGTTAACTTGACATACTAATAATGAGTAGTTTATTATCATGTACTAGATGAGGGTTATACCTATACCTCAACCAACATAAGCATCGAACAGCCATAAAGCAAAACAGGTTCGAAACGAAACGAACAGCCAAACGTCGGTCATGAACCGAGATCAAATAAATCCGTGAACCAAAACTAGAACATAACTCGAACCGGGACGAATGAAGCCAAAAACCTTTAAGTTAACACAGACCGATCGAATCCACCCAAGCATGCTAACAGCCCCAGCGTGAACCGTTCCCAAACTCAACTCCGATTTCCAAATGCGACTTTAATATTGAAACCGAACATAAAAGTGGGAGCATGAACGCAACACACATAGAAGTACAAAAAATGAAACCCAAAACTAGACTACGTTTTATTTTTTTTTTCTTTTTCTTGTGGTCGTCTAGTTTAGGTTATATAAATTAAAATATTGGGTGACCATTGTTTATATATGGACAGGTATATTTTCACTATTAAATCGACGAGAATTAAGGGATATGACCAAATCCCATTTGACTAATTTTAAAAAAACTCGGTTTACCATAATTCATTTTTATTTGACTTAGCCAATTAAGCAAAACTATATTTTTCTTTTATAGATACGACAATTTTAATGCAGTTTTATGAAACTTAACTATCTTTCGTAATATTTTCTGAACTAATTAATTATTTTTTTCTGAATAATTATATGTTATGGTTATAATGAATTAAAACTGCGTAATTAATATTCGATTTTTAAATACGGGTTTTACAAATCTTCCCCTCTAAAAAAAATAATTCGTCCCCGAATTAAGGATACGACTCTACTGGGTTTTACAATTATCCCTCTCTTAAAGAATGATTCGTCCTCGGATTTAGGGTACTTTAAACTGGTGGCGTTATAAAAGCTGAAGGGACATACATGTTGAAAGAACATGAAGGCTGAAAAGACATATATTGAAGGATCATTCGTCCTTGATTTAAAACATGATGCTGTTGCAAGGTATAAACCTGGCATGACTGAAGTTGCATGTAACGTGACATAGCTGAAGAGGATATGGAACATAACATGACTGAAAGAACCTAACTGAATTTATTGAAGGAAAAAGAAGAGAGGTCCGGATGGACTCCTCCATTTCGAGTGGCTTCCCACTCGAAACGATTCTTTAAAAGGTTTAAACATAATGACAATCTTGGTCCTGATGACCCTGTCTTGATGATGCTGATTAGTTTCTGGTTCCATACTTAAGGTGGATCATCTGAATCTGATAGAATGAATAAGATATAGCATGTAGGATACATGAAACGGTACGTATGAATATCCTGAAAGATAACATGTATATATCTGAACAAGCTGCTGAAAATAAATAGGGACAAACTATGTGAACAATTTTGAACGTGCTGCGTGAGCAATTGTGAACGTGGTTCACGATTATATGAGGAATGATGGGCATGGAATATATTGTGCACAATAATACATGAATATTCTGTGAACGTGATGCTAGGACATATCATGAACATATGCTGACTGAGGAAAGAATGCCAAACAATATGGCCTGATACGTGAAACGTCTGCCTGGTTATGGAATAGTTGTGCTATACTTGGGTCTGGTTTCTCAAGCTTCCTGTAACCGTATTCGGTAATAAACTGTGAAACGCGTATCGTGAGATGGAACACGAACCTGAACGTGGACAATGTTATGAATGCTAACGTGAACTGAAATCATGAGATAGCACAAAACATGAACTGAAACAACATATTACTGTGAATGAGACGTAAACGTGAAAGTGAAAATAAATGTGAACGTAAGTGAAAGTAGACATACACGTGATCGTGAACATGAATTCTGTCTGATATGATGGTCGGTGGAATGCCTTGAAATCGTACGATTTTCTGCTGAATTTTTCTACAGGTCCGCTACTGCGTAATCCTTCCGGATAAAAGAAAACGCGTAGGTTGATTACATGGCCGAGAATGACTTAGATAGTATTATACTTTTTCTCGCCTCTATCGCGAAGTTTTGGCATGATATCTGGATTGGCAACATAGCTCTCAAAAATGAATTTCCTCGCCTCTATCGCCTTAGCACGAACAAAGATTCTATGATTCGCGATTGCTGGAACCAAGGATGGAATTTCACCTGGTCTCGAAACATCAATAGTGGCACCAATGCTATACATCTTGCTAATCTACACAACATGCTGTCAGGTATAAACCTTTCTGATCATGCTGATACTTGGGTTTGGAGCATCAAACCCCCTGTTTTCTTGGTTAAAGATGCCCGCAAACACATCGATAATCTTCTTCTTCCTGATGGAGGTGACGAAACTAGATGGAACAGTTCGCTTCCTAAAAAGATTAACATTTTTATCTGGAGGACTTTGCGTGACCGATTACCCTCCAGGTGGAATCTTAGTCGGAAAGGTATTGACATTGCTTCTATTTCCTGTCCTATTTGTGATCAAGGGATTGAAACTTCTCATCATACTTTGTGGACCTGCTCGTTGGCTACAACGGTTTGGATTCGTGTTCTAAATTGGTTAGACCTTTCCATTCCTACTATTTCTTCTATCAAAGATCTATATGCTTGGATTGACGAGTTTCCTTCCAAAAAGAAGATGATTTTAGATGTCATTTGCAGCGTGGTTTTGTGGTCATTATGGAATTTTCGTAACGAAATGATCTTCAGTACCGATACTCCTAGACGCAATCTTCTCTTTGATAAGATTGTTGATTGCTCCTTTAGATGGTTCTCTACTAGAAACAAAATGTATTCTTTTTCTTTGAACAATTGGATTATGAATCCTTTAGAGGACTACTCTTTGTAATTTTCTAGCGACTTGCTAGTTTTGAATAAAATTTGCCGTTCAAAAAAAAAAAGTATTATACTTTTTCTGAGTCTGTGGTAAACTGATAACAATTTCCATGGAATTTCGTTTCATTTATGCTCAGAAATTTCTAAGGATTGTAGTAACTCACTAGCATGACGGCGTTCTATCTTGAACCTACGGAATGTCAGGCATCTAGATATGAACAAAGCTGCATAATTGTGTGATACTGCTTCTATCAAAATTCTGCCTGATTATGGGACATTTTGGTGGAAATCTGGTTGACTAGTCATGGGAAAATTTTTAGGGAGAAATGTCGGCAATTTCTGCGGTAACAGCCAATTGAGTTCGAGAAAAATTTTATACTTCGTTCACCGGCGTCGGTCGGGACCATCAGGTGATGGCCTTCACCTTCGCAGGATTGTCTGAAATTTCTTTCTGTTGAAACAGGGTGACTCAGAAATGCCACTTGTTCAAGTGAAATTTATATCTGGAAAGTTGTGTATAAGAATTACTCCTATTGAAGGTTCTTTACAACTGCGAGAAGATGATTTCGTGTTCTTCTCTAGAATTAGCAGATCAGAATGTTATCAATGAATATATTGACGATTTTGTCTGAGAATTTATGGGAAATATTTATTCATAAATTTCATACTATAGCTGGAGCATTTGAGAGCTCAGAAATATAAATCAACGTTTTAAAGAGACTATAACATGTGCAACAGCAGTCTGGAAAACATCATGTTCCTTCTCTCACCACTGATGGTGGCATGATCATAAACTGTTCTGGAAAATATATAAGACGTCGTAGCATATCAGATAAACCTATTATTCGTGGAATGAGCATTGATTAAGAATGGTGATCTTGAAAAAAAATTTTGGTGGTCGATACATGATCTCATGATATCGGCCTTCTTCCTGCTAGACAGAAACGGTACACCTCCTGGCGGTGCGCTAGGGCAAATAAAGACTCGTTCTGGTAACTCTTGCAGCTAAGGCAGCAATTCTTTTAACTCAGCTGAAGTCCTGCGATAAAGAGTTCTAAAAATAGGTTATGTCTTGAGACGAACCCTATATTAAACTTTGTCTCGTGGTTAGGAAGGAATTTCTTGAAAACTTTCTGGAATGACCTTTAGAAACTTTGGGATAATCTGCTGGTCCTGAATTTAAGGAATTTCAGAAGTTGATTTATAACTAGTAGCTATAAGTCTCCGTAGCTTTGGACTGATAAGTTACGCGCTTGTAAGGCAGAAACAATTTGTACCGATTTTTTTGGCAGAAAATATAATGAATATATTTGGGATTTAGTAAGACGGATCTCGTCGTTAACTGAAAGGATAACTTTAATAACCATGGGTTGTACTGTGGAGTCTTTTCTGGCTGGGGGTAGATAATGCTTGATTTAAGATGATGATGACATATGAATATGTGAAGTAGACATGGTAGATTTTACTGAATTTATATCGCCTGTAACTTCACGAAACGAACACTGCATGTCTAATCTGGACAATACTTCTGTGGTGGTGACTGAGTCTTTAAAGGTTTGATTTATGCATGGCATGACAAAACGGGTATACTCCCTTGGAGGGTACCCTGAACATCTGAGGGTCTGGTTTAGGAGATATACTGAAGTTATGAGTCTTGACTAGTACCTAGAGACGACACTCTTATGACATGTACCTTGACTGGTGTCCTGAAAATGTCTTCAGAAATGGTACCTGAGGTCTGTGTCTTGACTGATGTCTTAGCATGTGTTTTAGTAGGTGAAACTGAACAAGGCTGAAAATTTTGGTAACTGATAGGGTTGGCAGACCGGTTAGACTACTGACCTCTGTATTTCTTGTCACGTCCATTCCTGAGTTCTGATGGTTACTGGCTAGTTAATTATTAGAACGGTGGTTGTCACCACTGCCTTGTTTGTCAATTTAATGACAGTCATTATCATGACCATGATTCAAGTAACTATTTCTGCTAAGTGACCGGCTGGGTTCCGGTTCCCACTCTTCTGAATGAAAGGTTAGCTGAGTGAAGTGTGATATTTAGCTGAGAAGGTAAAAGCATGGAATGGAATGGTAGTGTCTGATGGTTGAAATTTATTCTTGTTAGAAATTTCAAATTTATAGTTTTCGTCCTTTTTCTGTAGAGTCTTCATAGTATAAACAACATCAGCATCTTGAGTAATCTCCAAAGTATCAGCAGCATTAGCATTTGTGAGGTCTTCCAAGTGTTAGCGGCATCAGCATCTGGCAAAATATTCAACTCACGAGTAGCATCAGCATCTGGTAGAATATCGACAAGCAAAAATGCCTAAGGTGATTAAGGATCAATTAACGGTACACATGGTGTAAGGTGCATGGGGTACACCTGAAATACTGTACGTGAAGTACACAATGAATACTATTCATGTGGTACCGCTGAAGGTTTGTTGATATGATCGATACTGGTGTAAACCGTCTGACACGGTCAACGGAAAATAATTTGATTTAACTGGGTAGCAACTGAACCGAAACAGTTAACATGATAGGCTGAAAATTTCTGCGTAGACTTAATGCTGGTTGTATAGAGGCTGAAAAGTATGATTAAACGGAGTTTCATCAATGTTCAGTATAAGGTCATGATTGATAAAGACTAGAACATGATTTATCATGAGATAGGATTTTACTGTAATTCTTCTGTATCTTAGCATGAAAACATCATCACCTTGCTGAAAACGTGATCCTCATAAAGAGACATGAACTTAATCAGCATGAAAACGACATCCACTTGAGAGTACAAACTTGACTGATACAAGAACATAGAAGAATAATCAACTGAGGTTTAACATCAACTGATGTGGATAGTTATGGTTTAGTTCACAGTATTCATAGTAGGAAGCATGTGACTAAGTATGGGTGATTCTGGTTCGATCCATACTTGTCAAAATTCTATGAGAACTGTCATGTATAGAATTTACAATATGGGACTAAATATGGATGGTGGTAGTCCAATCCATACATGTCAAAATTTTTATAAAATGTCAAGATATGAGCAAAGGTGAACAACTATGGTTCAGTTCACAAAACAATATTCGATTGAAAGCATGGAAATTTGACCTGAATAATGGTGAACGTTTATGGCTGGTTCACTAAGTAATATTTGACTGAAAACATGAATCTGACATGAGTAAGGGTAAACGCCTATGGGTCGGTTTACCAATACAAAATCTGAACGGGCAAGGGTGAACGCCTATGGGTCGGTTCACCAAAACAAAATTCGCAAAAAAAAGCACATGCGGCTAAATATGGCCAGTCCTGTACCAACCTTTTACTTAGTCAAAAACATAAAGAAAATTGACTGATAATTGAAGAAAACTGACTAATAAATGCATGAGAAATATGAAAGATAACAATGCCAAAATCTGAGAAGTTCCTGGTGACTACCCAATAGTCACAGGTCAAGTTTTAGATCCTACAGGTCGAACCTATATCTCTGATACCATAATTGTAACACCCCACTTGGATAAGTGGACCGTTACTTGTATTTATGGCGTGTCATCAAAGCATAAGGTAAATGTCCTAAAACATTAACTGACCATAAAGGAAATACCGAAATCAAACATCGGTAACCCAAACATAAGCTCAAAACATGAAAAGTAAAATACTGAAGGAAAGGACTAAACAATGTCCAAATAAGCAGAATAATGTAAGAAGTGAATAAAGTAAGAAGTCCGGATAACTTCCATTCAATGCACATGCTCTCATAATCCTAAGAGCGTCCTGGTGTACATGTCGTTAGAATATGAAAGAACTACGGCTGAGCATAACGCTCAGTGAATGGATATAAAGCATGATAAGGAATTACTGCCGAAGAGTCCTGATAAATGATGATTGAGATGAGATTCTGCATTTTTGAAATAAACAGATGATAAAATACTGGAGCTGTAAGACTGATAAGTAAAGTTGTAGCGTAAATCTGTGTATAATTTGTAAAGTCTGATTTAAAAATAATAAGCTGAACTGTTATCTGTTAAATCTGAAAACATGCATTTATTGTATTTTAATTGCCAGAGCTTACATAGGTCATGTGCTATAACAATGGTGCATGAATAACTAGAGGGGTGACCTCGTCATGCTGTAGAAGGGTGACCTCTAAATATTGTAGAGGGGTGACCTCTAAATACTGTGATGGGTGGAGGGATCAGCTCTAATGTGAAGGATGTAGAGCACACACCACATTCACCCTGATAACTGTAAACTGATAATCCTAGGATGCATCCATACGCCCCACTAATAATATTGATAAAGTGGCCAATCTGAACTGAGTAGGACGATGCAGGATATCACTCTCCTGCATGTGAGTCACGACACCGGTGCCTCTAGTGCCATGGTTATGGTACCTCTGTAACTAGTACATAAACTGGTCATGCTTGTATATAATGCTCAGGCAATATCTTAGTTATTTAAATAATTTATGATAATTTATCACATGTACTGGGGATCCTAATCATGCATAGAGGGGAAGTCCTTACTGAAAGGATGGAAAATCCGTACCTTAACCGATCGCGATTCTTATACAAGGTCTGAACTTTATGTTTGCGTCAAATAATCTACAAAGATTTATCCACTACTATTTATTAATAATGAATAAACTAATATAAAATTTACCTTGTTGTCATGAGTTTCTAATTCATTCATGTTTGGTTAGATACTTTTCATGTCATTATGTTTTCCTTTCAGTTTCTTAGGGCCATGCAGATATGGATCAAAATCATATACGTAATTTGTATGCATAAGTTTGTTTATGTAAAACCAATTCTAGTCTAGTTGTTGTTATGGTTGGTATTTTAAACAAAGCTAGTTAAAAATTTCATTCAATGTCATAGCTTCAAAACAATACTTTAAAACAAATTGGTTTAAAAATACATAATATTAAGATAAGTACATTTGCTTTTTCTTATGATAACAGTAGTCAATCATATTGTAAAAACAGTTAGATTATTTCATGCATGCGCAAATCCATCTTCTTCAATTGCTATATGCGAGGAATACGAAACACTAGTTACTGGTTTTGGTATTAAATTCTTCGTTCACTACATTTAAAATACTTTATACAACTTCTTATAGATAGGTAAAAACACGTAGTTTATGCATATTAACACTACTTTGGTTACAAAGGAACATATCATTTTAACAGATATAGTTAACTTGACATACTAATAATGAGTAGTTTATTATCATGTACTAGATGAGGGTTATACCTATACCTCAGCCAACATAAGCATCGAACAGCCATAAAGCAAAACAGGTTCGAAACGACACGAACAGCCAAACGTCGGTCATGAACCGAGATCAAATAAATCCGTGAACCAAAACCAGAACATAACTCGAACCGGGACGAATGAAGCCAAAAACCTTTAAGTTAACACAGACAGATCGAATCCACCCAAGCATGCTAACAGCCCCAGCGTGAACCATTCCCAAACTCAACTCCGATTTCCAAATGCGACTTTAATATCGAAACCGAACATAAAAGTGGGAGCATGAACGCAACACACATAGGAGTACAAAAAATGAAACCCAAAACTAGACTACGTTTTATATTTATTTTTTTCTTTTTCTTGTGGTCTTCTAGTTTAGGCTATATAAATTAGAATATTGGATGACCATTGTTTATATATGGACAGGTATATATTTACTATTAAATCGACGAGAATTAAGGGATATGACCAAATCCCATTTGACTAATTTAAAAAAAAAAATCGGTTTACCATAATTCATTTTTATTTGACTTAGCCAATTAAGCAAAACTATATTTTTCTTTTATAGATACGACAATTTTAATGCAGTTTTATGAAACTTAACTATCTTTTGTAATATTTTTTGAACTAAATAATTATTTTTTTCTGAATAATTATATGTTATGCTTATAATGAATTAAAATAGTGTATTTAATATTCGATTTTTAAATACGGGTTTTACAGCAAATGTGGATTCCTAAAGGACAAACATCATGTGTTTAACCAAGTACTGCTAAAACGATACTTAAGTCAAAGAAGTGTAGATACACAGAGTCACCTTATATTTTTGACTATATAACTGGAACCATGAAATATAAGAGTGTTTGTAGTCTTACAGGAAAAACTACTTACCAAACACTTAAGTATGTAGGCCCCACAAGATCTGAGCCAAATGTGGCTTGGGTCCCTTTTAAAACCTAATGAGTTTTGTGTATGTGCAGGAGCATCTGATTAATGAACTGAAAGACAAAGGTATTGTAGATAGTGGATGCTCAAGGCATATGATAGGGAACAAAGATTTCCTTTATGAATTTGAAGAATTTAGAGGTGGACCAGTAGGCATTGGTGGAAGTAAAGGCAGGTAATAACTAAGATTTTACCTAGTTAAAAATATCCTTGTTCCTGTCTAATCGAATTGATCTGGTTTAACTATGCGACTCAGTCGTTCTTTGGTGGAAACAAATAGTTGTGTCGTTGTAGTAATTAAAAATGCAAAGACTTAAAGTAAAATGACGTTAAAGTAAATCTAAGTCTAATTTAAAATAAATGGCGAGTATTTAAAAAGCGTGACTAAAATTAAAAGGCACTAAAAGTAAATAACGCAAACTTAAAACTAACTATGGCAAACTTAAAAAGCAACTAAAATTAAAACTTAAACTAAGGCAAGGCTAAAATAAATCTAAGGCAAGTAATCTTAAAGTGCAACTAAATAAAAGGCGGGAAAAATAAAGCTTGAAAATTAAAAAACAGAAACTTAAGAAAACTGAAATTAAAAGAACCTGAAATTAGCTCATCCGGAATAATACCCTCATTCGGATAAACACTCATCCGGAATGTCACCTTCGTTCGGAATGTTCTTCTTTACTCGGAGTATTTACCCAAAACTTTGATCCGGAATAAAATGCTTACTCGGGATATGTCACCTATCCGGAATAAACTTCTTTATTCGGAATGTAGCTTTGATCCAGAATGTTTCCCTTGATCCGGAATATCTCTTGATCCGGAATGTTGAAGATTCCGGATGAAGTCTTTGATCCGGAATAATTAATTATTCCGAATAAAGGACTTTGATCCGGAATGTCTCCTTGATTCGGAATATTCTGTTGATCCGGAATGTGAGCTTGATCCAGAATAAAAGGCTGATCTAGAATGTCTAATATTCCGGATGAACGGTTTGATCCGGAATAATAAATTATTCCGAATAAACTCTTCTGATCCGGAATGTCCAATATTCCGGATGAACACCCTTGATCCGGAATAAACTTGCACAAATCCTTCACTCGGAATAACTTTTGTTGGGCTTGATCCGGAACTTTTCCTGGGAAAGATCAGTAACAGACAAAGTGAAGAACAAGGAGAACAAGAACAATACGAATCTAAACAAATCTAATCAAAATCAACCACAAGATTAAATCAAACTAATCACAAAACATGTATTAATCATAAACAAACAATCCAAAACAATCAAACTAACAAATATAACCAAAATAATCAAAACCCACTTTGATCAAATCAATAAAAATAAGAACATGAACATGAACAAATAAACATAAAGATTAAAGAAAGGAAGATAGGAGATCAAACAATAAAGTAAAGATTTACATTAATTAAAAGGAAACTTACTTGAATTGAAGGTATTTAAAGGTGCAAGACAATGTATTTAAATGACATGAAATTAAATGACAAGGAAAGTAAAATGGAAGAAATAGTTTGTCAAGCTATCCAACAAGAATGAAATGTATCTAGTCTAATCTGTATATAGGGGAGATTAAGGAGTGCTTAGGAAGCTTCCTCCCTCTTTCTTCTTTTCCTTAATTGCACACTTAAGTCCTTGTCTTCTTAATCTTTTGTTAATCTTGGACTTTAATGGCTTTGTCTCGGGATTTCTTTGAACTCGTCTTGTAATTCTTCAATAAATTAGACTTGAGTTCTTCGGCTTTTAGTAAACTTCCGTCTTTTGACTTTTTCTTCGATAAATCTTCAGAATTGGTCTCGGACTTCCGTTCTTTTTGCACTCTTAACTTCTTGACTTCGTCTTTCGTCTTTTTCTTTGATAAAAGCCCGTGAATGCCCGTGTTTTCTCCACTTTTCACCTTTTCGTCCTAAATCACAACAAAAACACAAACCACGCATAATTCCGACATAAATGACATAAAATACACGTTTTGGCTCGGTTATTATTGTAATTAAGTGGTAAAAAAGGATGGGTGTTTTCACACCTATCAAATCCCCTACACTTGACCATTGCAATGTCCTCATGCAATGCATTAGTTACAATGTACGTTTACATTTTTCATCATAATCAATCCACGTTGGCCTTTATTAAAGAGATAGAAAACTATAAACATTCAAAGTAAAGAAATCAAAAACATACCTTGGGTTTTGGAAATGTCATGAATGATCATCATCCTCAAGTTTTCACTTTCTCCAAACCAAGCTTAAAAACGAGATCATTGTTATTATAAGTTAGCAAACTAACACGAACTCATGTGGGCCAATTATTCACTTAGACTCCCTTATTCCTAGGTGTATCTCTTATATTTTATTGTTGTCTTGAATGATCACGAAGATGCATTGGTGACTTATTTCGATAGTTATCTAGGCTGAAAATAAAGTGGGACGATTTAATCAATAGTTAGGTAAAGGACAAAATCTTTTAAAACTGCTTCTCGGGACCTCAAAAAGTTCATATCTTTGCATAACTCGCTTCGCGATTTGAGACCTTTCTCGGACCGATATTTGGCAGCGACTTCATACTTCAAACCTTGAGAGACGTTCATGAAATTATGGTCTTCTCTTCATAATAAGAATTTCTTCACTTGAAGTTTTGAGAGATTCATACTTGGACCACGACTTCTTCATTTTTCTCCAATCTTTATTTTGGACTTTGATATACAACGATCCGCCTCCTTTTGGACTTGGCTTTATTTATCCTCATTTCTTTCTAGGGTCTTTTCGGATAGACTTCTCCATGACTTTTGGGGAGTTTTTGCTTTTCGTCGTGTGTCTCGATCCTTCATATTGATCTTTGATAAATGATTCTTCACATCACTTTGGATCTTTAACAACAAAATATAGCCCTCATGTCTTGTTAGGACCTTTTTGGACTCGCCAATCTTCGCATCCCGCTTCAATAAGTTATGCCTTGGCTATGAACTCTAATCCATACCGAGCAACTTTTAAACGATCTTGGGCTAGAAGCTAAGTAACTTTTCAATTCGTACAACCTTATTTATTGCAGATAAATTTATTAGCAAGCAATGGGAGAATAGGCTTATAATTAACTCACATAAATTCACGAAAGAATACCAAACTTATAATTGACTCTATCATCTCTCGTTCTCCACAGTTTAAAATCTCAAGGAATGAGACTCGTGGATGCTTAGCCTATTAAATCAAAGTTTTGGGTTTTCGAGTCGCCTATAGGATCTTGCAAATTCTTAGACTTTTTCAAGTTTTAGAAATCGCGTTTTAAAGTTCCCCTGATAAACGACTCTCTAGGATCGATTATAGGAACTTGCGAAAAGTTCTTGTTCTTAACCCGTGAGAGTTAAGACTTTCGCGTTTTATAGCTCCCTATATAAAAGCCTAGCAAAACTTGACTTAAACATGTTAAGGATACTAGCTAGAGTAAACTTAGATAAGTAAACTGGGGTTGAGTCAAAAGATTCACAACGTTTGAAAATTAAAACCACTTTATTAAAAATTTATTCTAGCAAAGAAAGAAAATAACTATACAAAGGGAAAAACTAATAGGCCAAAATAGATCAAAATTTTTGAAAAATGTCGAAAAATTGATTTTCCGGTTAAAATGAGGACAAATACAAGGAAAAGACCACTTAACTTCGATAGAAGTCCCCCCTACACTTAATATAAACATTGTCCTCAATGTTTAAGCATGTGGGGGTAAACTCCCCTACACTTAGGACATTGTGCACTTTGTTTAAATCTCGCTAAGGAAGAGACAACTAAAGAGATTCCTATTTAATATTGGAAAATATGAAATAGTGAATCAAAAAGAGTTTAGGATAGAACCGGGAAAACGGGAACATGGAATCATGGGTCGTCAAGAATCATCAAGAGTGGATCATTGAGCTCGAATCCCTGAATATGAGAGGAGAGGAAATAGCAAACACCAACGGGTCTCCCCTACACTTAGGATAAAGAAAGCTAAAAGATAGATACATGGGTTGCCTCCCAAGAAGCGCTTGATTTTTGTTCATCGAGTCGTGAGCCTGACTCGACCTTGATTAGCATAGGAAGAAGCATGAAACACATCCACCGGGATCAAAGACATAGTTTTCGTCCATCAAATAGCACAAGCTTAAGGCGAACAAGGCAAGCCAAAGAAGAGTAGGCAAGGTTCCCTTAAGCAAAGATGGAGCACGGTGGAAGCAAGTATGGTGTGGTGCAAGCATATCTTCAAAAGTTCCAAATATTTTTCCTTTTATTTCATCAGACGGATACTGAGATGGCTGAAGAATATCGATACCGGGGTCGAACACCTTTTCCTTTAGGGGAAAATAGCACTCAGGCTCAGCAGAATGTGAAGAAGATCCGCGAAGAAGATGCACAATCTCGTCCTCATAAGGTGGACAAAGAGGTGTTAACTCATACGTGCTGCGGATATTGGTGTCGACCGGTTTCTTCTCCTTTGAAAGAATTTTCTTCAAATCCAAAGTAGGATCAAGACCATAATTATCAAAGTCCAAAGGAGGTGCATCACTCTCATGAGGGAAGTAAGTATTGAGAAAAGCAAAGAAATCTCCCTCAAATGAGTAATCATCCAAAGTAGGATCAAGTTATGGCGGAGGATCTTCATCATGTGAAGAATCACTCGAAAGAGTATCGGCCTCATCAAAATCATCATAAATGGGCATGACGGGATACTCGGAAGTAAGGTAATCATAATCATCCGAATCTGAGCTAGAATCATCATCATAAGCATCAAAGATCGGTGGAGAATCATAAATGGGTGAAGGTTCTAAATTGGAGAGAGAATCATCCACATCATCTTCAAAAAGTGGATTATCAATGCAAGACTCGAATAGAGGATTGTTGTAGATGACAAAATCATCGAGCACATTAATCATATTCACAGATTCTCGTCCAAAGGATTTGTTTGTAAGCTTCCCCATTTTAAAAACTTGTGCATCATCCCCGACTCTTAAGATGAGCTCACCTTCGGCAACATCAACTAAAGCTCGTCCGGTTCTCAAGAATGGCCGACCAAGTATTAAAGGAATATGAGGGTCCATTTCATAATCAACAACGACAAAGTCGACCGGGAAAGTAAATGTGCCAACTTTAATGAACACGTCTTTGGCAATACCAACAGGGTAAGCGAGAGTGCAATTTGCAAGTTCAAGGGTCATCTTTGTTGGAGTAAGGTTGGGTAATGATAGTGCTTTCCAAACACTCAAAGGCATAAGATTAATATTGGCCCCGAGATCAGCAAGGGCAGTAAATTCTTCGGTTTTGTTGAAAATGCAAGGCAACACAAAACGACTGGGATCTCCAAGTTTTTCCGGAAGTTCTTTAAGAATAACTGCAGAACAGTTTTCATTTAAGCGTGTGTTGGCGAGCTCAATCAACTTATCCTTCTTGTTAAGCAATTCCTTGAATGCTTTGACAAATTTCGGCATGTGGACAAGTGCTTCAACAAGGCTAATGTTGAAAGTCATTTGAGAGATCATCTTCAAATAATTCGACACTTGAATGTCATCCTTTGTGTGCATTTTGGTCTTGCCTAAGCGAGATGGATAAGGAATATTGGGGTTGGGTGGTGGAGGTGTAGGTGTAGGTAAAGGTTGAGATGTTGAAGGTGGGGTTGGTGGAGGATTCTTGGTGGGTACTTCATCACGACGAGGCGGAGACGGTAATGGTGTACTAATACTAGGTGTAGGAGTAGTAGGGATAAATGGTGGTGGAGGAGGTGTAGATGATGGGGGTGGGATAGGTGGTCCTACTATGGTAACTCCACTACGGGTGGTAATAGCACTCACATTTGCTCGCGGATTGGTGACGGTGTTTGAAGGTGGAGAACTCGAAGTAGAAGGTTGAGCTGTGGGTAAGAAACTAGCCAGCATATTCTTCAAATCGTTCGTTTGATTGCTGAAGGAGGATTGAATATTATCTCGAAGCTCGGATCTAATGTCATTCCCTTGCTTGGTAATATCTCCTTTCAGATTGATAATTTGGCTCTGCAGATTCTTGATTTGCTCACCTTGAGTTCTCATCAAAGCTTCAACATCTTGATTCATGGGTGGGGCTTGTTGAGCGGGTGGGTGATAAGGATTAGAAGCTCAAGGTGGGATTTGGTTGCTTATATTGTAAATGTTGTTGGGGTTTTGGTTTTGAGGAGAAAAATTGGGTGAAAGCTAGTTGTTTGATCGGTAACTCAACAAATTTCGATCCCCTTGAGGTCGAGCTTGGTAATTTTCCGGTGAATAATTACCATAGGCAGCATACACATTTTCCATATTTCCTTGAGTAGAAGGACAATCAGTGTATGAGTGTGGACCGCCGCATGTTTCACAAGGATTGGCAACCGCTTTAACTTGATGTTGTTGGTTTGTAGCGAGAAGCAAGATATTTTTGTTCATTTCAGTCATCATGCGGGTGAATTTGGTCATGTCGGGGCTTGCTGAAGTAGAAGAAACATTGACTCTCGGGTTGTTCCTTGAAGAAGCGGAGGAATCCCAATTTTTGTGATGAGTAGTCATGTTCTCAATAAGCTCTCTACACTCCTCGGGTCTCCTTTTCATAAATGTGCCACCGGCGGCTGCATTAATCGTATCACGATCTCGAAAAGTCAAACCGTTGTAGAAAGTATCAATTAATGTCACAGGGAGCATGTTGTGGTTTGGACAACGATCGATCAAAACATTATATCTTTCCCAAGCATCAAAGAGAGATTCATCGGGTTCTTGCATGAAACCGCTGATTTGATTGCGAAGGCTCGTAACCATGGATGGTGGAAAGTAGCACGACAAAAAGCGTTGAGTCATATCATCCCAAGTATGAATAGAATTCTTCGGGAGACGATCAAATCATTTCTCGGCGTGGTGTGATAAAGTATGTGGAACGAGTTGTAGGCGTAGAACATCCATTTTGGCACCGGTGCACTTCATGCATTGAGTGATTGTAATGAACTTGTCGAGGTGTTTGTTGGCATCATCATTAGGCATTCTGGCGAATGAATTAGTTTGCACTTGCTGAATCATGTGGTGCTTCAACGAAAACTCCGGAGCCGTGATTTGCATCGGCGCAATCGGTCCTCCTCGTCCAAACATGGTAGGTTGACAAAGTTCCTCCATTGTCCGAAGATCGGGCTGTGGATGAACATTGTTGTTATTGTTGAGGTGCGGTGGATTATTGTTGTTGTTAACACCTGCCATACTTAAATCTTCTCGAGTCCCGGGCTCTTGATAATTAGAAGATCTAGTACGCATACACCTACAAAGGCAAAAGAAAAAGAAACCAACTACAAAGACAATATATATACACAATAAAAATAAAATCTTTTTGAATTTTTGAAAATTTTAATTTTTATGTGTGTTTTTTTTAACAATTTTTTAATTTTTATGGTTTTTTGAATTTTTTAGGCAAGAAAAATAACGCTCACGAATGAACGGATCCCTAAAAGCAACGCGTCTCTCACAGAAAACTGTTAATCTTTACGAAAAGAGCCAGCAGCGGCGCCATTTAATAACTAAGATTTTACCTAGTTAAAAATATCGTTGTTCCTGTCTAATCGAATTGATCTGGTTTAACTATGCGACTCGGTCTTCTTTGGTGGAAACAAATAGTTGTGTCGTTGTAGTAATTAAAAATGCAAATACTTAAAGTAAAATGACGTTAAAGTAAATCTAAGTCTAATTTAAAATAAATGGCGAGTATTTAAAAGCGTGACTAAAATTAAAAGGCACTAAAAGTAAATAACGCAAACTTAAAACTAACTATGGCAAACTTAAAACGCAACTAAAATTAAAACTTAAACTAAGGCAAGGCTAAAATAAATCTAAGGCAAGTAATTTTAAAGTGCAACTAAATAAAAGGCGAGAAAAATAAAGCTTGAAAATTAAAAAACAGAAACTTAAGAAAACTGAAATTAAAAGAACCTGAAATTAGCTCATCCGGAATAATACCCTCATTTGGAATAAACACTCATCCAGAATGTCACCTTCGTTCGGAATGTTCTTCTTTACTCGGAATATTTACCCAAAACTTTGATCCGGAATAAAATGCTTACTCGGAATATGTCACCTATCCGGAATAAACTTCTTTATTCGGAATGTAGCTTTGATCCGGAATGTTGCCCTTGATCCGGAATATCTCTTGATCCGGAATGTTGAAGATTCCGGATGAAGTCTTTGATCCGGAATAATTAATTATTCCGAATAAGGACTTTGATCCGGAATGTCTCCTTGATTCGGAATATTCTGTTGATCCGGAATGTGAGCTTGATCCGGAATAAAAGGCTGATCCGGAATGTCTAATATTCTGGATGAACGGTTTGATCCGGAATAATAAATTATTCCGAATAAACTCTTCTGATCCGGAATGTCCAATATTCCGGATGAACACCCTTTATCCGGAATAAATGTGCACAAATCCTTCACTCGGAATAACTTTTGCTGGGCTTGATCCGGAACTTTTCCTGGGAAAGATCAGTAACAGACAAAGCGAAGAACAAGGAGAATAAGAACAACACGAATCTAAACAAATCTAATCAAAATCAACCACAAGATTAAATCAAACTAATCACAAAACATGTATTAATCATAAACAAACAATCCAAAACAATCAAACTAACAAATATAACCAAAATAATCAAAACCCACTTTGATCAAATCAATAAAAATAAGAACATGAACATGAACAAATAAACATAAAGATTAAATAAAGGAAGATAGGTGTTGGAAATACGTTTTTCGTATTAAGAAGGATCGGTCACTCCAACGATAGTCCATATAATAGCTCGTAGTTTAGTTAACCTTCCTTATTTATCAAACAAGTCCAAGCCTAGCCTACAACTTGTGTAGGCCGGCCCAAACGTGTAAGCCCAAGCCCATTACAAGGCTTGGGTATATAAACCCTCTCCTTTGATGGAGAGGGTGTGTGGTTTCATAATTTACACATAGTTCTCTTATCTTTCTCTCTCAAAAAAGTGTGAAATCCTCCATCTCTTTCTCTCTCTAAAAACATAAGAAAGATTTACATTTATACAAATGGTATCAAGAGCCATGGGATGATTGTTTAGTTCTTATGTTTGTGTTCTTGATTCTCGCCATTTTTTGATCCATTTTCATACGAACCAATTTTTTATTTTTTTTGTGTTTTTATGGGTTAATCTTTATTTACTTCATCCTATTACTTGTTATAGTGATTTGGTATTGTTATTTGGGTTAAAAACACAAAATTTTTGGTTGTTTGATTCATATTTTGGCTTTGAATCTTCATTTGATTGTGTTATTGTACTGTCCGAGAAATAAGGTACGTTGGAATCCATAGTACGATCTGACTTTGAGTTTGCATAAACCCTGGGGGTTTCTACTTGCGATCCTTAGTTACGATCTGTTGTTACGATCTAACTGCGATCATTAGTACGATCCAAGTTACGATCTTGACTTCGATAGCTCACTACGATCCATCACTACGATTGCAGAGTACGATCCCTCAATCTGATTACTTAGTACGATTACTTGTTACGATCTGGGAGTACGATCTAAGTGCGATCACTTGTTGCGATATTGTTGCTCCAGTACCTGAGGTAATAGCTCCGGTAACCGAAGTTGTCGCTCCAGCAACCGTTGCACAATCAGATACATTTGCACCTACTGTTGGTCAAGATATACCTTCAACAAGTAATTCTCAACCAACACATGTTTCAACTACCCATATCATGCCTATTGATGATGAAGAGGATGATAATGATCACGATTTGGAATTCGCTCAAATGCGTGAACTTCCATTCTTTGGTGTACCTATTCCCAACCCTAATCAAGCCGGGTCGTCCACCTCAGAGGAAGCTCCTACTACAGTTTACTCTAATCCACGGATTCGTGAACATGACAGCAAGTGGACAAAGGATCATCCTATAGATTCTATTATTGGTGACCCTAATCGTCCAGTATCCACACGAAGTCAGTTACAAGAAAGTGCAATGTTTTGTCACTTTGATGCTTTTCTCACTGAAGTTGCACCTAAGACATGGCAACAAGCTTTTACTCAATCCTGTTGGATAGAAGCTATGCAAGAAGAACTTAATGAATTCATACGTCTTGAAGTTTGGGAACTTGTTCCATGCCCAGATCAAGTGCAGTTACTCACTTTGAAATGGGTTTACAAGGTGAAACTCGACGAGTTAGGCGGAATATTGAAGAACAAAGATCGACTAGTAGCTCGTGGATACAAGCAATTATTGGGCATCGACTTTATGGAATCCTTTGCACCTGTTGCCCGTTTGGAAGCTATTCAACTATTCCTCGCTTTTGCAGCCCATATGAATATGATCGTCTATCAAATGGATGTGAAGACGGCATTTCTTAATGGTGAACTCAAGGAAGAGGTCTATGTTCAACAACCGGATGGTTTTGTGAACCCTAATTATCCTAATCATGTGTACAAGCTTAAGAAGGCTCTCTATGGGTTGAAGCAAGCTCCTCGCGCATGGTAAGATCTTTTGTCACAATTCCTCATTATGCAAGGCTTCGCTAAAGGCAAGGTGGATCCCACGTTGTTCATTCAGAAACGAGGTAAAGATATGATTATGGTACAAATATATGTTGATGATATTATATTTGCAGCCTCGACCCAAACCTTATCGGATGAGTTTGGGACACTCATGTCTTCCAAGTTTAAGATGTCAATGATGGGCAAGGTATCATTCTTCTTAGGTCTTCAGATATCTCAGAGTCCCAGAGGCATCTTTATCAATCAATCCAAGTATGCCCTTGAATCGCTTAAGAAGTATAAGATGGAATCTTGCGACCCCGTGGATACTCCAATGGTGGAACGAACTAAGCTTGATGCAGATCCACATGGAGTTGCCGTTGATCCGACACTTTATCGTGGAATGATCGGTACTCTTCTGTATATCACAGCCAGTCGACCTGATCTTCAGTTTGCTATATGTATGTGTGCCAGGTATCAAACTAGGCCTACTGAGTTACACTTAGCTACTGTTAAAAGGATCTTTCGATATCTTAAAGGAACCATTAATCGGGGACTTTGGTATTCGAAGGACTCTTCTATTGCACTAATGGCATATGCAGATGCGGATCACGCGGGTTGTCAAGATACAAGGCGTAGCACAAGTGGAACTTTGCAACTACTAGGAGATCGACTAATCAGTTGGGCATCGAAAAGGCAGAAAAGCGCTGCAATTTCAAGTACGGAAGCAGAATACATAGCTATGTCCGGTTGCTGTGCTCAAATTCTTTGGATGAGATCGCAATTAACCGACTATGGTCTAGGTTTCAACAAAATTCCGATGTACTGCGACAACAAGAGCGCAATTGCCTTATGCTGCAACAATGTTCAATTCTCCCGGTCAAAGCATATTGACATTCGCTACCATTTCATCAAGGAGCAAGTGGAAAATGGAGTAATAGAGCTTTACTTTGTCCGATCTGAGTATCAATTGGCGGATATTTTCACGAAGGCTTTAGATCGCGCTCGAATTGATTTTTTGGCCGACAAGCTAGGAATGAGAACCTTCTCGCCTGAGACTCTAAAGGAACTGGCAGATGAAGCGAAAGAATAGTGGTGGTAAAACTATTCTCCGTATCCTTGGTGATCATCTGTATGTATTGGCTATCTTTTTATCCACAAAAGCAAAATAGAAAAATATAAAATCCTATAAAAACCATAAAAATTGAAAAATTCATAAAAATGCAAAAATATTTTTACTTTATTTTTCAAAGGCATGTCTTTTGGTACGATAATATTTACGGCCTTAGAAATGTTGATTAATATCGACACGGCGCCATAAATAGAGTTCGTACAAAAGTTGTAAATATTTCATAAAACATGCCTATATGGCTTGTAGTTATTTCAGACTGCAACCCGGTTTTCACATTTAAGTCAAGCATTTCTTATGAAAGCTTTGGCTCACAACGGGAATTAATTTTCTCGGGCAAGGTTTACTTTAAAACCTTGTAAGGGATCAAGTTTACTTTATAACTTGGTCTAACACAAATCTATGTACGCCTCCGTGCATTTATTTGTTAAAACAAGAGAAGTCTTGTTTTTATGAAGCTATCATCTCTACAACCATGCTATCTAAAATTGGTATCCACATACTCGACGATGCGACTACTCAACCGACGACTACAGCTCTTTCAATAGAAAACGGGTCAACAATTGAGGGGGAGCAATTGTCAAGCATTCAGAATCTTCGATGCCGAACGTGCCAAGTTCACAAGTTTGTGTCAAGACAACAATACCAATCGTACACGTGGTGTCAAGAGATGACTTCAGACGTGACGAGGCGACCAACATATGCTGAAAAGAACCATTTGATCTTATCATATGATATTCTCATCAATCAGGTCCAACCTTGTCAATTCTTTTCTAATATGGTGAATATGTGATCATGCTACAAATCGATGTCATATCTCATACATTTGGTATCATGAAGATAAAACAGACTCGCATTTTTCTTCCCAAAACCTTTGTTAAAACTTCATTAAATCAACTGATATTAAAAACATCGATTGGGTTAATATTTTTAATATGGGGGAGAAAATGTGATTTAATATGGGATATTATCACAAATGGTTTGACTTAATGTGCTGGCTCATCCCGACATGTGCGAAATGTTTTCGAATATCGTGGCATATGTTAAGGGGGAGCAAAATGGATTTGCACATCAAAAATGGATTTCATGGTGATTTATACTTACCCAAAACCCATTTATTTCACGACGATGAATATTGTGGTGACATAAGGATGGTAGGATAAGTTAAGTCCTATGATTCTTCTAGAACCGGAGGAATCTTCCCAAGGACATTCCTTAGCTAGAAATAGTAGTCCTTAGGAAAGTTGGAGAAAGATTGTGAACGTAGCTGAATGCCGACCAAGTACTTAAGTTAGCACTGGAACAATCACAACAAGGTGCTAGTTATGACGTATTGGTAAGCATTGAAGGGGTTGAAGAATGAAAAAGAATTGTAAAGATAAAGGGTGTAAAGAAAGAAGCCCTCCTTACAACTTTAGGCAGAAACCAGGTCAACACATATGCTATTGAGATCATTTTAATGACTCTCGATATTGAAGACAGACATCATGGAACCAGTGATGCAATGCACAACCCATCCCAGCTAACTCAGATATCTCTCAAAAGGTATTTGTTTTAATCACACGGAGACAACACATTATCTATTGATTTATTCACTCCGAATAAATTGGTATTGAAAAGGTGGCACTCCTCTCCAGCCTCCGATCACTAAAATCCAAAATGCACGATCGAGTCTAGAGCCATTTGAGATCATCAAATATCTCATTAGGACACACTTTCATAATTCCTTGCTTCTTCACACACTGTGAAAAGTAAGAAAGATTTTAAGAGTCCTACGCAAAATCTTCATGATCTTGCCTGAACATCCGAGTAATACGAAAGTATTTATAATGAAGATGGAAATCCTTCTTGAGCGAACATCAAAAAGCTCATGGTAGGTGACTTGTGCGATTCTTTATGAATCAAACTTGTGATAACTGGAAAGCAACAGCTGTTTAATTCTAAATTGAATTTAAACACGTTCCAGGCCTCTACGCAATATCTTTGTGATCTTGCCAGAACACTCAGAGTGATACCTTAGTGTTCACAATGATGAGTGGAAATCCTTCTAGTGTTAACCTCAAACAGCACTTGGTAGGTAACTTGCAAGATTCTATACGAATCAAGCTCGTGACAACTGGAAAGCAACGATGGTGCAGTTCTTAATTGAATTTCACTTGTTCCAGGAACATGAATTGACGGCTTCAAATCATGCGGATATTATTATCCAAATGATTCACTCTTTATGTTCGCAGTAAGCTTTGGACGGTCGAATAAAGAGAACGGGTTTACCCGCGAAATCCTGTCAGGAAGTTACTTAATTGAAACTATCCGTCACGGGTACGATATCTAATATCGTCCAACGGTCTTCACCGACCGGAGGTAAAATGCTACCGAACTAGAATGAAATGTTCAAAGCCATTTCGTTCGTGTTTACTTATGTTGCGGCATTTGAAGACGGTGACGTTGCGGGATCCAAGAAGAAGTCGTCCCCGCATGCTTATAGTTTATTTACTTAATATCTCATCTAATTCAAGATAGCCTAAAAGTTAAGTCTTCCGCTGTATCGAACTCTGAAGCTTTCAAGAATTACGAAGGTATAAGTATGTGGGACATGGTGTCACGAAGAGGCGAAGATCACAAGTGATGGATGCACGAGATCAAGGCAAGAGATTAATGCTCAAGATTGATATCACAAGATCACATCAGCATGTTCACCAGAAAAGAAAAAGAAAAGAAAGACGAAGACTACGAGCTCAAGACAAGCATAGTATGCTAGGTTTATTTCATTATTGTAACTCGGGTAACGCCCTTGTTTGGAGTGGCCTCCCTTAGGGGGAGATTGTTGGAAATACGTTTTTCGTATTAAGAAGGATCGGTCACTCCAACGATAGTCCATATAATAGCTCGTAGTTTAGTTAACCTTCCTTATTTATCAAACAAGTCCAAGCCTAGCCTACAACTTGTGTAGGTCGGCCCAAACGTGTAAGCCCAAGCCCATTACAAGGCTTGGGTATATAAACCCTCTCCTTTGATGGAAAGGGTGTGTGGTTTCATAATTTACACATAGTTCTCTTATCTTTCTGATACAAGGCTTTTGGCCAGGTAAAAAGATATTAAAGTTCGTTGTTCCTGTCTAATCGAATTGATCTAGGCTCTCTATGTGACTCTATTGTTTTTGGTGAAACAAAGATGTGTCGTTGTAGTGTTTAAAATTAAATGTGCAAAACAATTAAAAGTAAATGTGCTCTTAAAGTAAACCTAAGTCTAATTAAAGTAATGGTGCAAGTATTTAAAGCGAGACTGAAATTAAAGGGCACTAAAGTAAAGATGTAAACTTAAATCTATCTAAGGCAAACTTAAAACGCAACTAAAACTTAAACTAAGGCAAAACTAAAATAAAGCTAAGGCAAATAATCTTAAAGTGCAATTAATTAAAAGGCAGGAAAAATAAAGCTTGAAAATAAAAATCAAAGACAAAAGCTAATAAGAACATGAATACAGCTCATTCGGAATTATCCTTCGTTTGGAACAATCACTTGTCTGGAATGTCACCTTCGGTTGGAATGATTCTTCTTCGCTCGGAATATTACCAAAATCCTTGATCCGGAACTAATTGATCTAAATATGTCACTTATCCAAAACAATCCTTCGTTCGGAACTTTGCTGATTCGGAACTTCTAAATTTTGCCTTGATTCGGAACTTTTGATTACCCCTTGATTCGGAAGATTCCGAATGAAGCCTCCTTGATTCGGAAGTTTTATACTTCCGAATGAAGCCTTCTGATTCGGAACTTACCCTTGATCCGGAAGTTGGTTCGGAACTTCTAAGAAGTTCCGAATGAAGCCCCTTGATTCGGAACTTTTGAGTTCTGAATGAATCGAATTGATCCGGAACTTTCAAGTTCCGAATGAACTAAAGCTTGAGTCGGACTTTCGTTCGGAAGTATTTGATTTGGAACTTTTGGAGTTCCGAATGAACACTCTTGATCCGGAACTTTTGAAGTTCCGGATGAAACCCCTTGGCTCGGAACTTTGGACTTCCGAATGAACTCTCCTCTCCTTGCCTTGGCTCGGAACTCTTTACCTGGAAAGATCAGAAACAAGAACAACCTTTCCGAAGAACAAGGAAAACGGTAACAGCAATAGATCTAAAGCAGATTAATCAAATTTAACACAAACGATCTAATAAAAATATCAACGCATCAACAGTAATCATAAACAAACAATTAAAATCAAGAAATCAAACAACTTTAACCACAATAATCAACAATCACTTGGATCAAAATAAAAGCATGAACATGAACATAAACATAAACTCATAAATTAAAGATTAAGAAAGGTAGATAAGAGATTGACAAGATAAGGTAAAGATTGACAAAGATTAAATGAAAACTTACTTGAAATTAAATGGTAATTAAGGTGCATAACATGAATTTAAATTGACAAGATAAGTAAATGACAAGGTATTTAAATGGTGGAAGGTCTAATTGTCACCATTAGCCAACAACAATGAAAAGATTACATCTACTAACTATTTATAGGGGAGGATTAAGGAAGCTTCCTCCCCTCTTTCCTTTTCTCTTAATTGCGTAACTAAGTCCCTCCTTCTTTTAATCTTCATTAATTGCATACTTAGTCCTTTTCTTCTAATCTTACTTAAGAGACTTTTGGCTTCGGGATTTCTTTGAACTCGTCTCTAAATTCTTCAATAAAATAGACTTGAATTCTTCGGCTTTTGATAAACTTCCGTCTTTTGACTTTTTCTTCGATAAATCTTCAGAATTGGTCGTGGACTTCCGTTCTTTTTGCAATCTTGACTTCTTGACTTCGTCTTTCATCTTTTTCTTCAATAAAAGTCCGTAAATGCCCGTGAATGTCCGTGTTTTCTCCACTTTTCACCTTTTCGTCCTAAATCACAATAAAAACACAAACCACGCATAATTCCGACATAAAAGACATAAAATACACGTTTTGGTCCGGTTATTATTGTAATTAAGTGGTAGAAAAGATGGGTGTTTACACACCTATCAAATCCCCTACACTTGACCATTGCAATGTCCTCATGCAATGCATTAGTTACAAAGCAAGATTACACTTTTCATCATAATTAATCCACGTTGGCCTTTATTAAAGAGATAGAAAATTAAAAACATACAAATTAAATAAATCACTATGCAATTTGCATTTTTGCTAAATTTTGTGAATTTTAGTTTTAGCGTTTCGTGACTAATTTTTAATTTTTCCATTTCACTATTTAGTTCTTCACATTTTTCACATTTAGATGATTTACCTTTTTAAAATCTAAGTAATTTACTCTTTAAATTATAAACTTCATTTTCTAGGCTCTCATTCTTGGCTTTTAAAGTTTTATTTTTGTTTATAATTTTAAGACTAAGTTCACACATTTTGTTATATTCCATTTGTAGTGTATCATCATCTAGTGAAGATGAATAGTAAGGTGAGTCGAGATGTACTTCATTTGTTTCATGTGCCATGAGTGCTAGCTCCTCCTTCTTGGATTCATCGCCTTCATCGTCACTTGCACTCCATGCTCCACTAATGAAGGCTCTTTGCGTCTTTGGTTTTGCCTTTGGAAAATTACCAATAAAGTGATTTGGATCACCACATTGGAAGCATTTTCTTTCATCCTTAGGCTTCTTGATATCGAATGGCTTTCGAGATACCTTCTTGTTGTCGAGTGGTTGCCTTACAAGTCTTCCTCGCCTTTTAAATTTTTTCTTAAAATCACGTACGACCATATCATATTCTTCATCGTCGCTATCTGAATGTTCATCATCGCTTGATTCCATGCGGGCTTTCAAGGCTAATGATTTTTGTTTATCTTTCTTTCTTTTGATGATTTCGGAATCCTTTTCCATCACCATCTCATGCACTTTGAGATTTCTGGTAAGTTCGTCTAGTGATAGACTTGAAAGATCTTTTGATTCTTCGATAGCCATGACTTTAGCTCGCCATTTTGGATGAAGAGCTCTTAGAAATTTCCTAACAAAATTCTGGTTCGTCAAGTGCCTTGAGTGATGTTACGATAGTATTAAACCGAGCAAATCCCACATCAATTGACTCTTCCTCAAGGATAGAAACATGTTCATATTATTGAACAAGTAGATCAATTTTATTATCCTTAACTTGCGAGTTTCCTTGATGTGTGACTATTAGTGAGTGCCAAATTTATTTGGTGGTTTGACACATGAAATATCTTTCGTATTCTTTTTTCGGTAATGCACTGTAAAGCATCATTTGGCTTCATTGTTTTTAGCCAACATTTTCTTTTGATCCTCGGTTTGTCTTTCGCGAGGGATTGACTCAAATTGATTAGTTGTAATATTTTTCACCATTGGAGCATAATCACCTTCGATGATTATATACCAAAGGTCTATATCTTTAGATTTCACGTAAGTTTCAAAACGGTTTTTCCAATAAATAAAACCATCGGTTTCAAAGAGTGGTGGTCTTTGCGTAGATTTCCCTTCTTTGTAATTTTTAGAATCCATGGATTGATTCAAGTTTTAGAGTACAATATACTTTAAAGATCTTGAGTACGTAGCTCTTGATGCCAATTGTAGAAAAACTAGAAGGGGGTTGAATAGTTTTTACTGATTACTATAAGTTCGTTTTAAACTTTTTCGTGATTGCTAATAGATATAGATGATTAGTTGATTAGTAATGCAAATGACTTGAAGGAATAAATAAACAAACCACAATGCACGATTATTTATAGTGGTTCGGTCTAGCAAGATCTCATACTTCCACTCCTCGAGTATCCACTCGAGAGTTTCACTTCACTAGCAAACGAATCTTCTTTACACTGGTGGAGAAACCTTCACTTTACAAACTTACAATCTTTAACGACACCTAAGTTTAGGATGCCTTAATCTTAAGGCACAACGACAACGCCTTGTTACTTCTTACACGTTGTGGTTATAACACCAACCACACTTTATACAAGTAGGTATATGAATGGGTACAACAATGGTGATAGTGTAGGTAACACTTAACACTAGCAAACAATGAGAAGCCTTGAAGGATCAAAGGTTAGAATGGAGGATTCTCGTGATCGAATATGGTGTGAACAAGGATCTAAATCACGAGCAAGAAGAGAATAAACAAGATAGATTAGAGAGTTAGTTTATATACTGAGTTTAGAGAGAAGAGATGATAGAAATGGGTGAGTTTGAGGCTTGGACAAAGGCTCAATTTATAGGCAAACTGCCAAACCCCACGTAACCCGTCAGACCCTTCACCTTTGGGTCCACAGGGGTCTGGCGGGGTTGAATTTTGTGACCTCATAAATGTTTGTCCAAGACTTCAAGCAATCAACAAAATCTTCTTGGTTTGACTTTAAAATCTGACATTGTAAGTCAATCTTTGACTTTGTAGAGTCAACATTTACCATTTAATGTTTATACCATTTAGGTTATTTTTGTAAAACATTTTTGTATAAGTTTGAAGAAACTTATATGATGCTTATAGTTTCTAACATAAAAATATGTTTGATGTTTTGTCGTTAACAAAACGCGAAGCATGATTAAAACGTAAATATCGTTTTAGTGCGATATTTGCATTTACAAATACGTAATGAATTCTTGATGATCGCGTCGGGATGGATCTATGGTGGATTCATGATTGCATGTGATGGATCGGAGCAGAGAGAGAAAAAAAGAGACGAGATGGATTTGTGTGTGTGTTTTTTATGATAAGGAAGTGAAAATACTTATATAGTAGACGATGAAATGACGAAAATACCCCTGCAGTGTAAAATGAGGATTTAATCTCAGCCATTTGATAGTTGAAAAATAAAGGTAAAGATGAATCCCCTCATATTTTAAATAAGTTTGGTATCAAAATGAATTAAAATCCAACATTATTACATCTATACAAAATTGTCTTTTTGTATTTAAACAAAATTATAATAATCTTTGTATTTATATAAATATATAAAATATATATATATATATTTATATAAGTTTGGTTTTGAGTTTTTAGTCTTTGAAGTTTAGATTGTCAAAAGTCAAAACTATACCCCAAACAAAAAATCGGGAATATGTTACTCAGTAATAACCAAGTTTCACAAATGTTCTAATTTAATACCCCAAACTTTAAACTAATCATTAAAACCATTAAAGTTTCAAAACTGTTACATTATTGTGTAATTTTTCAAAATTAGTATGCTTAAGGTATTCATATATGCATTAACATGTTGTACATTAACTTAAAAACCCACCCCTAAATTTCACTAATAAAAACCATGGTTATAAATAGCGTGAGGCGTGGCGGCATGTCAAAGCTACACGCTTTAGCGGCTAAGGCGAAACTTTAGCGTTTCTAAAGCGTGGCTTATAGTGGCACAACATATAAAAATATAAATTTATTTTATCATATTTCAATATTATATTTATCTTAAGTTTATAATAAGTGTTATACATAATAATTAAAGATATAAAACTCTCCTTACATGTAACAATATTCATTTTTTGGAGTTAAATTCAAAAAATCATCGCACCTCATGTCATAGCGTGCCTTGACCTATTGCGTAATGTGGATGTCACGCCTTAAGTTTTAACGCGCCTTAAGGTGAGCTATAGCGAGCTATTTAGAACTATGAAAAAACTAATTTTATGTACAACCCGTTAATGCACGACAAAAAATAAACAATAACCACAAAATAGTAACCAAGTTAGTGTTCCATTCAAATCACTTTAACATAATGATTACATAAAAATGAAACAGTTTTGAAACTTTAATAAAGTTTGAGATAGTAAAAGGGTAAAAGCTATACAATACCATCTTACTTATCAAATTGTATCGACTTTAAACACTTACAATTTAATCGCTAGACATTACCGACGAACTTTCAAATTTTGTTCGATTATACCAATATGGTAACTTGTAACTGACATGCTGGCACGGTTATTTCCACGTATTTACTTTTTAATTTTTTTTATAAACATATTTCCACTATTCATTATCTTCAACATCCATAACTCATCATTCTACAGTCACCCACAAAAATAGCCGCTATTACACATTCACTCAAAAAGTAACCTACCCATTACATAAACATATCTGAATCATATAAAAATCACATTCATCACTCTCTAACTAAATCTGTTTACTTATCTCTCAAAACTCACATCATCAAAATAGTTTCTTCATCTTCAACACTATCATAAAAACCACCACAAACAATAACACATTAACTATTCAATTGGTGTTACGATTAGTGAAAGATGGGTGAGGCTTCGTTGTTCATCCACCACAGAATCTCAACCTCTTTTTTCAACAACTTTGTTAAAAGTTACTCCGTAAATAACAAAACAAATTTAACGACACACAAAAAGAACTTGTGACAATATGAGTGACTATTCAACAACTTTTATCAATTTAGCCAATACCTCTTCTATAAAAGTAACTGTTTACCAAAATATCCACTATTAATCGCAGTATATATAGGGTCATAAACATCGTGGTATATATTTAATCGTGGTAAATATTTAATCGTGGTATATAAACATTGAAATAGTAGTATAATATAAGTTGGATCTACGCTGGGGATTTCTTTGGTATGAAGGTGAAGAAGGCAAAGAAATAAAAAAGTGTTTTTGTGTCCTTTATGTGAGAGAAGCAAGGAAATGAAAAATTGTTTGTATGTGTTTTGCACTGTACCTAAGGTGTCAAGTGTGTCCCTTATTATTAAAAAGTATAATAACAATAACTAAAATCCATGTTCTTGTCAATAGCAATACCACCGTGGACCTTTTTTTAGTGACGTGGAGTAATAAATTAATGAGGTGAAAATATAGCCGGTAATATAGGTAATATTGTTACAAAACAAACAAGTTCGTTGGTAATATCTAGCGATTAAATTTTAAGTGTTTAAAGTCGGTACATTTTGATAAGTAAGATGGTATTGTATAACTTTTACCCATAGTAAAATGGAACAAAGATCAACCTTGATTACAATTTGATGATATAAAAATTCGTTTATTGGGTTTAATAACTAAGAATGCACATTATTAGGCTGTTTCTGGGCTAATGTTTAAGAACGACTCCGGAGTCCGGATTATACATTTACTCACGTGGCTTGCACGTGCTACGAGAAGATAAGTAAAACCATCTATTCTGGTTATTGAGGAGAGAATGGTGGAAGTAGCTCGCCGGAGGTCTGTTTCTTCTATTCCTCTTCTATGGGTTTTTGAGAAATCTCTTGTATTGCTTATGTTTTCTTTTATTTGAAAGGCGAGTTAGTAGTTAGTGATTAGAGGCATGCAAGCCTCTAACCTTCTTCTTTAGGGGATAAACCTCATTCCTGCTTCTATTTTTAATTCGAGGCAGTATCTAAAACTCTATTCGGAGTTTCCTTGGGGTTGGTAAGGCGAAATGGGGCCACCCTAGCCCATTGAGTGCTCTACATCGGGCCATTACTTATTTAAGTGATTTCGGGGTTATTTTGGAATTCGGATTGATTGGTGAAGTGGGCCTCTAATCTTCTTCTTTAGGGGATAAACCCCATTCCTGCTTCTATTTTTAATTCGAGGCAGTATCTAAAACTCTATTCGGAGTTTCCTTGGGGTTGGTAAGGCGAAATGGGGCCACCCTAGCCCATTGAGTGCTCTACATCGGGCCATTACTTATTTAAGTGATTTCGGGGTTATTTTGGAATTCGGATTGATTGGTGAAGTGGATGTTTGTTTATGAATAATTGTGATGTTATTCATTTTCGGCTTATCTTCAAACTTGTGTGCGTATATAAGTTTGTAATCACATATTGTCCTAATTATCTCCTTATAAGCTAAATAGGATCTTTTAGCAAATCAACTCAGTGTTGTTCGTCACAAATAAGCTATCAAGCCGTAAGTGGTTTTGGTATTAAAAACAACATATTGTGTTTTGGTATCTACCCAAACCCTCTGGTAGCAGCTTTTTGAGTATTTTATGAGCAATTTCAAATACCGATTAAGTAGTTTGGATTCAAAACTATAGCTGTCCCCTTAGAGTGAATTAGCTAGTTATATAATCTGATAAAATGTTTCTGCATATTTTGTTTTAAGGAACCACCCCTTGTTAGAAATACACCATTATATGCAAATGTTAGTTTTAGTTTTAGGCTATATCTGAAAAATAAATGCAATAACTGCTTATTCTGGGTGATTTGAAATAGCTTGCTGAGTTTTGACTTTTGAGAATGCAATAACTGCTTATTCTGGGTGATTTGAACACGTACAAGCAGTTTGGATATCATTTGATTGTCTTCATTTCCTTTCTTATGTTGAATTCAAATCTACAACTATACCCTCATGATAAATTAGCTTGTTTTAAAATCTGATCATCTCTCTCAAAATGTTATTATTTCTATGGCTGCAATTGTGCTAAAAGACATACTTTAATATGCATAATAGTCTCTTCTCTTCGTTCCTAACATAGTTGGTGGTTCAGGTGATACTGCGTCAACACAAACATAGGATTATCTGAAAAAAATGTTTGAAGTCAAGAAACTTTGCACAGAAGATGATAGTTCTGCATTCGATCGTTTACCAGAAGATATAGTTCTCCAAATTTTAAACAAATTAATCGATTTGAAAACCTTGTGCCTTTGCAAGCATGTTTCCAAACGTTTCACTTCGATTGTCTCTCAAGTAGAGACCATATCCTTCACTTTCTCTACTTATCCTGTTGTAGACACTCCCAGTTTTGGGTCTTATGGGTCTGCAATTGGATCTTTGATGACATTTCGGTGTGTAAAGTCTCTACGCATCCAACTTCCGTCTTCCGTTGATAATGATTTTTTGTTCAAGTGGAAGGTAAACTTCAGAATTAGACCCGAATCATTTATATTTCTGTCTCCGAATTCAGTTTACAATTTCAAGGAATCAAATGAAAATGAAAATAGCCAGGTAGCACAAGAAGAACAGGATTGGGAGTTAATGAAAAAGAAGGATGACATTATGGTGGAATGTTGGAAGGACGCCGTGACGAGGGTTAAGTTGTTGCTTCACGTTGCTCGTTTGCCATTGTTGGAAAATGTTGTCATTACCGACTTAGGTAAAAGGGGGAAAGTTTCTCTTAGTTTGGGAGAAGTTGATGATTTGAATGACAGGGATATCTGAACAATCTTATGGTACTTACTTTCTAAGTAGGTGTTATGTTCCCTTGTTAAAATTGCCGGTTTCGGGGTACTTAATGAAGGGGGTAAAGCTGTGTATTCTGCAGTGGAATGATCCCATGGATGATATTAATGATAGTTTTATGAAGAGTGGCAATGATGATTCTTTTGAAGATAAAGAAGAAGCTGCATATAGTGAAGCGTTGATGGAGATCTTGAAGAAGCATAGTGACAGGATAGAGAGGCTGGATTTGTAAATCATTTCTTGTAAGTTTTCACTTATATATGTTTTTGTACACTACTGAATATCAGCAATATCAGCCTAATGATCATTGTTAATATGTGTCTTCTTTGTGCCATTGAGTAAGAACCTTTAGAAGACTGCAATTCACATAGAGTAATTAACCCAAAAAATATGTAATGCGTCACAAAGATATGAGATTCAACTTGATTATTAGATTGTAAAATTTTGACTTCAGACTGGAGGTAACGTAATGGGCAGACCAGGTGTCTCGGGTAATGGGTCAAATGTCAAAACAGCCCCAGGCCGGGTTGGGCTGGTTTTTCAATCATTTGTTAACAGCTTATATGTGGTTAAAACAAAACTTGAATTATTTTGATTTAAAAATTTAATTTGTTTGACTTGATTTCTCTTAAGTCAAACTTTATAATCTAACCTGTTTGACCCGTTATGTCTGGTCATGTCAAATTCTTTGCACAAGGTATGCATTAGACGCATGTCTAGGTGTTTCACTAAAACCAAATCCAAGTTTTTTTTATACTAGGAATGCATTAAACAGTATCATGTTAGGAACATCCATCCTTTTTCCTACTTGTATGAAGTCTTATTTGAATTTGAAGATGTTTGGCTGTAGTTTTTAGTAGGTCTCGTCAAATATTAATGAATGACATATTAATAAACGGATATGGTTCATAATAACTATTATTGGTAAACATGTTACTTTGTGCTAATGATGTCATTTATTAGTGTAGGAGCATAAGCTGTACTTGTATAATTGTGTTTAACTTATGTGCCAAAAACATGTCACGATTATTTCTTATTTATTTGATCAATGACAATAACCAGAACTTATTTCCATATTTTCATCCATATTACTTCGTCATTCTTAGCATCCCTTGCATACGAGTACCAAAAACACATCAGTTCTGTTCATTGCAGGTATCTTTGAGTCCACTTATGGTTGTCACTTGTTGCCAAAGGCTTTTTCATTAAAAGCTTTACATTTAGGTGAGCAGCAAAAGACTATCCATAATTTATCATTCATTCGGACGCGACAAGTGCCAACTAAAATTTGATTGGGTTTAATATATCCTACTAAGAATGTGATCAAAACTTGTCTGCCACTGTTTCAAAAGTGAGTCATATAGTATTACGTCGTCTATTCCATTCATTTGACTTCATTTCTTTGACCAGACGAACCCTTATAGTACTACTTCTGTGTGAATCATATAGTATTACTTCTGTAACGGTCTGGTTTCGAACTGATTTGGCCCAAAATGTGTTGTGAGTATCGTTTAAACTTATGGCTAGTGATTCACAGCATACTTAAACGTGTTAGTGGTCAAGTTGTGTCAACCTAACCCATTTAAACCCCAAGTCTAACCTACTTAAATTTGTATCAAGTTCGTGCTAGAAACTATCATGGAGGCAGTGGCGGAGACAGGAGGAGTCACAAGGGTCATGTGACCCCCTAGCGAAAAGATTGTAGTGTTGTTTACAAAAAATATCAAAGTGTGACCCCCTGAGCCGAACTTTCTAACTCCGCCCCTGCATTGAGGTGTTGATATATTAAAGCATATTGTATTAAGAGTATCATTCAACAGCAGGTGTTACATAATATCATTGTTACTTTGATAGTAGAACTTAATGCATGAGCTATATTAGTAGTCATAAGCCATTCAAGATCATGCTTTGGCTGTTACTTATTAAAATTGCACACGATTCCAACAAATTTCAGACTGCCTCATTAACGCACAGGGAGATATAATTGCCTAGATGCAGCTTCATATATCTAGCAACCAATGAGTGATAAAACACTCCAAAAGCCAAATAAAGTTTCCCCTTCTAATTGGAAATTGGAAGACTAGTAGTTTCTATCATCTTTGATTCTTTGTCCAAATTAAAAAGAGACAAATTGGGGAACTTTGCAATCCGACAGAAACATTATTGTAGAAAAGTTGCCACTCGCATGATTTTCAGCAGCATAATCTGAATGCTTTATTGTGAGTCTAAACGCGGAATCAAAGTGACTTGTGTTTGAATTGTACAACATGAGATCAATAGATCACACTCGTAGCAAACTGAATGTATTACCAAAAAACGATTTGACCAAAAATCAAGTTTCTAGTTAAACCCCAAACTATCGAAGCAAAAAAACACGATAGACACCGAAACAGCGGAAACCTTAACCTTTAAAGAGTCACAACAGAAGCTACTAATAACCTAGATAAATATATAACAGTTCACAACGGAAGCTACTAATAACATAATATCTGATTAACGAGAACCTACTATTACTAGTAATACTACCTCCAATTAAAACTTTTACGAATCTTCACTTGCACATTTACGTCGCGAGAATATTAGCACTCAGGAAACTCTCTGCATTCAAGAACCTGCAATTCCCCATGGCACGTTACACTTCCAAAAAATGTGTTTCAAGAAAAGTATATTCTATCAAGATAATCACTCAACAAGTGTAATGCAATAAGGTTTACGAAAAAGAAAAATTATTGATTCTTAAACAACGCAGATTTGAGTTTGCCGTCCAATTCTAAAATATAATGTAAGCTTTGAGTTAATATTTAATATAATCACACATTGTTTACTTGTTCTGTTGGAATAGAAACGATAGTGCAATATGCATACAAATAATCAATTGTGATGCCTTTTTTTAATTTTTCACTTAAAGCCTAAATGACCCACAGACATCTATAGATACTAAAAGCCCAGATATCAATAATAAAAATTTTAAATGGTAAAAAAGTCGAGCAATCACTTAGCAATCACTCACACAATCACCAAAGGCCTATCAGCAACAACCTTTACAAGTTAACATGCAAAGTAAAAACACATTATAAGTCATTCTTAGACGACGCCCATATGATCATTTGCAGTCAAGAGAATCCTAATATGTTATTGTTACCTAACTAACGAGTCACTTTGAGTAGTGTTGATAAACGTGATGCAAACAGTCTTTTTAGCAGAGGCGGAGCCAGTGGGGTGGCTAGCGGGTGCTCGGCCACCCCAACCAGCCCAACTAACCCAGCTTCTTACTTGGTTTCCGGCCTATGTTCTGGTTTTCACAATCATGTTCTGGTTGTTTTATAGAAACAGAAAGTATATACGCATGCATTTATGCACATCAGAATATCAGATCATCACTAGATGTGTTATGTATATATTTGAATGCAGTGTTCTACTAAATCTCACTTATTAATGCATGGGTAGATGTTAAATGCCCTGATGTAGCTTCAAGCACTAACTAACATGTTATTAAGCATTCCAAAAGATAAATGAGACCAACCATGCAGACCAAATACTGTTTACCCTATTAACTGGAAGGTCTATTTTTCTCCAACTTAGAAAACAAATAAATTGGGTAACTTCGAGATTCAGAAGTGTTGACAAAAGTAATCATACTTTAAGAAATAAGTTATTTATGATTTAGTTGCTTGATGTTTAAACTTGATGCCAAATCTACTAAAGATCATAAGTGGCTCACAATCATGTTTTAGTTGTTTACATTTGTGCAACAGATAATTCGAATGCATTATGCGAATGCAAATTTTAAAGAATTCTCACTTACTAATGCATGGGTAGATTTGTGAGACTAGTCATGCAAAGCCAAATATGCTTTGACCCTATTAATTGAAAGGCCAGTTTTTATCTCCCAATTTGGAAAACAAACATATAGGGTAATTGTGAAACTATGCAGCAATATAAAACACAAGTAATTATATCACTCATTAACAATTGTAACAAAACGTTCTTTTGAACTAGCGAAGGTGTCGACTGCTGAGACCCTAGTTGAACCAGTGGTACGAATGCTTATCCAAACAGACAGATAAACAACAATCCTTGCAATTAACATTATAATTAAAAACTTATACGAAGACATACCCTTTTTGAAGTTGATATTATAGTAGCCTATCTATCCAGTCCCTTTTTTTCTTGAAAATCTCCATCACAGCTTCACTGTATGCAGCCTCCTCTTTATCTTCAGAATCATTCAAATTCATGTTCATAGAAGTATCATCACCCGGAAGATCAGATTCCTTAAATTGAACTACAGAAACGCCCTTCATCATGTACCCTGAAACTGGCAATTTCAGCAATGGGACATAACACGAACGCATAATACTAAAACTTTTCTGCGCCTCAACATTTATTTCACCACAAACAGAAACCCTCCCACTTTTACCAGCATCTGTAATGGTAACATTTTCCAACAATCGAAAACACTTCATGTATGGCAACATTCTTGAATGTATAGTAATAGCGTCCATCACACAGCGTATTGCAATGTTAAGTTTGATTTTCATTTCAGTCAATTCCACATCTTCTTCTTCATCCTGAACATTTTCCTTCATCTCACAAACTGAATTTGGTGATAGAAATAGAAAGGAATGAGCTCTGTTAGCGAATTCCAATTTCCACTTGAATAAAAAACGATTATATGGGGCTTGAAGAAGTGGAGGAATTTCAATACATAGAGACTTGAGTGCACTAAATGTCTGCAAAGACTTCATCACGGCCACAAGAGACTCGCTCTTAAATAAATAAACAAGACGCTCGTTCTTAAATAAATATAGAAGACGCTCACGCTCGCTAGAGGGAGCCGGGGCAGAGGAGTTGGAGTCGGAACAAGGATGGTCTACACTAGTAATAGTGACAGAAATGGTATCGACTTTTTGGACAGTATGGTTAAAACGAGTGGAAACCAGTTTGCAACGGCAAAGTGGTTTTAAATCAATCAATCTGCTTAAAATGTCGAGGAGAATATGGTCAGGTAAACAACTGAATGAGGACAAATCAGCAGATTCGTCAGGTTTGCTGATTTTCTTCATTTTCAAACGCGCATTTTTCATTGTGAGAAGATTTTGTGTCACCTGCACCAAACAGGATGTTATTCAACATATAATTCCTGACTACTTTTGGGGCCATAAAATCAAATTTACACAATCGTGGTATAACAATTAACTAAGGGGTCAAATATAATACTAGTCTGAACTCTTATTTTCATTTTACAGTCACCAACTCCAGACCCAATTGACCTGGACCCGTGTAGAGGCGAACACATCTAGACCCAATTGACCTGGACCCGTTTAGAGGCGAACACATTTAGACCCAGAAGCCATATATTTTGCCTCAAACAAGTGAAAAACACACAATGTATAATTTAGAAAAAACAAAAAAAAAAATGAATCTCTACGATTAATTCATTAATTATGACAAAAGGAATATATACATTCACTAAAAAGTATATATAAACAGGCAATTAGATTCTATACATTAATAGAAAAGGGCGAAAACAAACCTCCGTTGTTAATAGGGTTTCTTAGGCCATTGTGAGATGAAATGCTTTTTAATTTCGGAAAATGGGAGGTGTGATTCACTACCGTATTTGTTTTGACTTGATAGTCTCAATTAAATTGACTACTTTTTCTGGGTTTACATTCACACAATGGGACCAACCTAAATCAGACTTTCATTTGTACTATGAATTGGTTTAGTTAAAAGTTTTGTTTTTATATTTTTTATGTGGGATTGCTTCTAACTAGAAGGGCTTGTTTGGTTTAATTTTCAATTATGTTAAGGGAATTGATTGGTACACTCATAAAATTGATTGGGACACTCAACAATATGTATTACAGAGTTGTATTATGTTTTATAATATGCTTTATTTACTTGTACTGTGAGTGTCCTAATCAATTTTATGAGTGTGCAAATCATCTCCCGTATGTTAAGTTCAATTAACAGATGATTTAATGCAGGTTCAGTTTTATTATTTAATATTTCCAGACATTTTAATTAATTAAGTCACAAACAAACATATTTTCTATGACTTGATAAATTCAGTTTTTTTCCAAATAAGTCATTTAAGTTGTTATCAAACACCACTTAAGTAAATAGAAAAAATGTATTTGCCTTAAAAAGCTTTTAAAACGGAGTTTAAAGAAAAACAAGTGAAGAATTACTTGTTTTATTTTTAAAATGAAGAAAATTAAAATAATTCATTTTACTTATCTAACTAATCTAATTTCCCAAACAACAAAAAAATTAGTAATTTAATTATTACGGTTACAAGCAAAATAATCAACTCTAAACATTATTTTTTAAAACCACGTTTTATAATCGTTAATTATCCGATTACTATTTTAAAAACGAATAATCTATTTTAAAAAATAAGCAATCCCAAACGCCCTAATAAAAAGTTAAAATAAAATACACGGGTAAATGTCAAAAATACACAATATACTTTCTCAGATTATCCATTATGTCCAGTGAACTTTTTAATGTATGAAATACCTATTTAAATATTTGACTTTGACTTTGACTTTAAAAAAATTCTTGTTTTAACTGAATATAAAATTAGTCGGGCCCCACCTTCTATCTTGTAACTCATGATTCTTAAACAGTTGGATCTTGTAAGTTCATATATCGACTTTGAGTTCTTGACATATCTTGTTAACGGATTGTTCTTGGAGGGAAAAGCTTGACAACTTCGATGTGTGAGAGATTTCCTTTTGAACATATTCATTAACTGTTCAGTTCTCATAGTTCACACGTTTAATACAGTATTTTCTAATTAGATGCAGTAGGAGTTTGCATTGTCTTTGGAATCCAATCGTTGTTTTTAATCGTCAAATCATGATTCTATCGGACTGTCCTTCAAGTTGAGACCATTTCCTTCACTAGTCCCATTGCAGTAGACCCTCCTGAATCTAATGGGGATATCACTGCCCCTGTTGCTTGGTCGAGGTCCCTTTGGTCTGCAATTTTGTCTTTGAAGAAGTTTGGACAAGTCAAATCTCTATGCATCCAACTTCCGTCTTTAAATATTGATACTAATTTGTTATTCCAGTAAAAAATTACCCATGGATAAGCAAACAAGATGATGAAGATGATAAGTGGTGGGGCCCATATTATGTAAAGGGCTAATTCTTGAAATGCCCCAAAATGTCACCTTGTTTCCCTTTTTGCACCCACCAAATGAAAATTTCCCAAAATACCTTATGCAACTTATGCAACTTATGCGACTTATGCGACTTTTCCAAAAATAGAAAAAAAAGTTCAAAATTTTTTCAAAATTTTCCCAAAATTTTACCATTTTTGGAAAAGTCGCATAAGTCGCATAAGTTGCATAGGTTGCATAAGATATTTTGGGAAATTTTCATTTGGTGGGTGCAAAAAGAGAAAAGGGGTAACATCTTGGGGCATTTTAAGAATTAGCCCTTATGTAAATATAAAAGAAAGTGGGGTATTAATTAATTAAATATAAAAGGTGGGGCTCTATTAATTTTATATTCAGTTAAAACAAGATTTTTTTTAAAGAGAAAGTTAAAGTCAAATATTCAGATAGGTATTTCGTACCACTTACTACACACAAACTCACGTGACCTCCATCCACACAGCCATAGAAGCAATCGTCGCCGATGCCGTTGACCGGCGTTCCTTCGCCGGAGGTTTGTTTCTCTCTTAAAACAAATGATATTCTTATATTCTGTTAACTTGTTCCTAATTAATTAAGAATGTAACAGATTTTGTTAACTTGTTTTAACTTTGTTTCCTCATTTCGGGTTTTAATTATTCCGAATATGTCCTATTATAAGTTACAATTATAAGTTTAGGCTCTTTTAAGAGCCTGTCATAAAATTGTATGTGTGTTTGTGTTAGGTTGATTAACATACAAAGGGTTTGGCGCAAATTTGTTGTAATTAGTCGAATGTATGAATGCGCACTTATTCACTCCCACAATTGGTATATAAGGACTGTATGTAAAATGAATATGTTTTTTATTTGATGTTGCTAAGTATACATAGGTAGGTATAGTTAAAATGATTGATGAACGATTGTACATTTATAATACCGTCAAGAATGCCGAAACGACATGTTTAGTTCATATCTCTTAGTTGGTAGACACTAGACACCATCAAACCACTAAGCTTAGAAGCTTTTCTTGGTATGCTGATGTAAACATTGTATACACTTTTGTAAGGAGGGGGGGGGGGGGGGGGGGGGTTTGGTATTGCTAATCCGAATTGTTTATATGATTATATAAGGACGAGGCAAGCATTTAAAAAGAATCAGTCTCAAAGTTTGTTTATTTCAAACTCTTTTATTGATTGTTTATAAAAGCGTATGAAGTAATCCCAAGCACCCCTATAACCTATTGTGTATGTTCTCTTGATATGATACATTATATAAAAATGTGTCAAAATGTAAACATGTTAGTAGAAAACGCATGGATAGACTATCCGAATGGCAAAAGCACCCGAAACCGATGTGAAAAACCGAAAGCCGAACCGATTGGGTGTGGTTCGGAGTCGGGTTGGCGGGTTTGGATGCGGGTTTGGGTTGGGATTTTTATTTTTCACCGGTACGGGTTTGGGTTCGGGTTCTAGTAAAACCCGCCCGGTTTACCCGTATACGTACCCGTTTACCAAAATCCATACCGTTTTTATTGCTATTTTATTTAATTTTTAAATTTGTGCGAACTAGTAGACGGAGATTGTTAAACAAATGAAATGCTTGTTCGATACATTAAATCGCATGATATGATATTGAATTAGTACCTTTATCTTCTAAAAACTTAAAAAATATATTAGGGTATTTTGATTGTTTTTCATTAGTTTTCTTAAATTTATACGCACAATTATGTCTAGCGTAATTTAAATTTATACGGGTGCAGGTACGGGTTCACTAAAACCCGACCCGTTGCCATCCCTACGGATAGTGCTGAGTTGATTTGGGATTTTGGGTTGTTAGAAACGGCATAGGTTTTGTTGACTTTTTTTGTTACAGTCAAATGACATAATTAGTCCTATTTCTAATTTTGATTATTTGATTGTGAAGACATTAATTGCTGATCATCTTCCGAAAATGAAGATAAACAAGAAATCTCACGTGCCAGATGATTCTTCTTCATTCACTCGTCTACCAGATGAAATGGTTCTCCAAATTCTAAGCAAAATAATCGATTTCAAAACCTTATGCCTTTGTGAACTCTTTTCCAAACGCTTCTGGAGGATTGTCCATCAAGTTGACACTGTTTCCTTCACTTCCTTTACTGATCCTGTTGCAGACCTTCCTAGTAAGGAAGTTACTGTTACTCTTGCTTCGCTGGGTTCCTATTGGTCTGCTATGAGGTGTTTGAAGAAGTATGGAAGAGTGAAATCTCTATGTATCCAAGTTCCATCTTCCTTTGTTAACAATAATTTGTTGTTCAAGTGGAAAATTAAGTTTGGAAACAGAGTAGATTCATTGATATTTCTTTCACCGAATCCAGTTCACCACAAGGAAATGTATGTTAAGTCAATTGGTCACCAAGAAGTAGATGAAGAAGATACTGAGTTACTATTTCCCAAGAAACATGATATCGCACTCCAGTGTTTTCAGAATGTTCTTGAGAGGATTCTGTTTCTGATGAATCCCATTAAAAATTTGCGATTGTTAGAAGATGTTACCATTACAGATTCAGGTAAACAAGGGAAAGTTTCTCTTAGTCGGGAAAAAGTTGTTGAGATGAGGAACTTGCTACATTCATCCTCTGGTGGCACGGAAGTGAAAAAGTACCATCTAGATATCCCTCGTAGGTTAAGTTGGTGTTACGTTCCTTTGTTGGAATTACCTGTTTCAAGGCACGTCATGAAGGGGGTTACTCTATTTCTATTTGGTAGGAATGATCTCCCGGGTGAAAACATTGATAGTTGTATGAACATTGATTTGAATGATTCTGAAGATACAGAGGAGGCTGCATATAGTGAAGCTATGATGGAGATATTTAAGAAACACAGGAGCCGGTTTGAGAGCCTTACTTATTTTTAAGATGTTGGACAGATGGAGAAGTCAGGAAACATATATTGCGTATTATATAATTTAAACATATATGTAGCTCTTTGATGTTTCTAGTTCATATTGTTGCTGAATACTGATGTATGTCAGTTTAGGTACTAGTCCTATCTAGGTTTCTTAATTAAAGTTGTTTAGGTACTTCTCACTTTGAACCGGTTGTAGTTGAACGTTTGACTGTAACTTAATTATCCAGTGTATGTGTGGACCAAAATCTGTGTGATGATAATAAACAGTTTATTCGATAGTTTCTGTAGAGTAGAGGGTATTTATACGTTGTCTGTTAGCTTGGGTTTTGGTGTTTAAAATTTGGTAGTGTTGACAGATGTGTTTCTGAGGATTAAACTGTTTTTCATCATTATCTTTTTGCCTTTATTAGAGAAGGTAACCATTGAGGATTCGGGTAAAAGGGGGAATCGGGGAAAGTTTCTCTTAGTGGGGAAAAAATTACTGAGATGAGGAACTCAATTAGCTCACCTGCTGAAGTCGTGGAACTGGTACAACACTATGTAGATAGCTTGCGTGCCACCAGTGGGTGTTACATCCCATTGTTGGAACTGCCTGTTTCAAAGTATGTGATGAAGGGCGTTGCTCTATTCTTATTAGGAAAGGAATATCTGCCCGATGGAAGTAATGCTTTGTATAAGAGTGACAATGATGATGATGATGATTCTGAAGATAAAGAAGAGGCTGCATATAGTGAAGCTGTAGCGGAGATTTTCAAGAATCATAGGGGCCGGATAGAGAGGGCTGTTTAACTTTGAATCTTATTAGTTTTATTCTTAATGTGTTTGTTGTTTGCTTTTCATTTAGAGATTGATGTTGTTGTATGGTTCCTTCTCTTTGAGGATTGCCAAGTAATGTGTCTTTTTAACTTTTTATGCAGGCTACCTGTTTAAGCGTTATAGTACTTTGAGTTACATTGGTCTTTGCTTTGCGTTACGACATTGGTTGATGCAAACATTGGTAGTTCACCATATGTTATTGGCATTAATGCTGTTTGTGGACAATGATATATATGTCTATGCGAGTTAGTATGCTCGTTGGTTTCAAAATAATTCATGTCATTTAGTATCTCATTAGGTGTTTCATCTGTTTCATGTCATTTTAGTATTATGTTATGTTTCATAGATGATCACTTCAAGGTGGTTCGCTTCAGGATGGTGATTATGAAGTCGTAGTAGAAATAACAAACCTTGAATACTATTATACTAATGATCCAAATGGAGAAGCTGACGCCACGGCTCAGGGCATTGGGAAGCAAGAATCTGGCTTGTACTCGTTTAAGAAGTTTCTTCAAATAGATCCTCCACCACCTTCACCATAAGGCTGCTCCAGTGGGTCTAGACCCCGTCTTAAACCAAAGAAAAAAGTTCCCTCATTTACGGGCTCTTCGACCCTAGAGATACCAAAGCCTAATCCAGTTGCGGCCCCGAAGGCCGACGAGGACACCGACAAAATATCATTGGCAAGTTCTCCATACCCAAAGCTGAAGTCTAGACTCATTGAGCCAGCAATTCCCAACGACTGGAAATGTGGTTCGCCTTTTCAAGAGACTAAAAGTACTCTTGTAGTTTCCGCTCCAGTAACATCTACAACGACACAAACAGAAGAGGATGACGATGATGACGTATATTACACAAAGCTTCTTCAAGCTAAGCAAAGTGTAAAAAGGTCTAAGAAAAAAATGGTTCTGCTTTCTATCGAGTTTAGCACATGTGCTTGCGTTTTGGCGGTTTTAGCGTAAAAAGGTCAAAAGGTTCTGTTTTCATTTGAGTTTAGCACATTTGCTTGCGTTTTTGGTGGTTTTAGTTCTAAGCTTGATTGAAAAGGAGTATATGCTTCAGAAAATAGTTTTGTACTCTGTTTATGGTTTGCAAAAGAGCGTCCGTGTTTTTATATGGTTACGATTAATTGTACTAACATGGGGCCTATCAATCAACCAGGGTTGTTTGTAGATCAAGATACGAGTCCAAGGTTTTGAATTGCATCACTAGAGGGACCGCCTCGACATTTGTTGTTTCTGGTGCGTGGGTCATCAGAACGCTATTAATTAAGATTTTGGCTTCTTTGTTTCATGTTAAGTTATTCTTTAATAGGATTCAAGAAAATATCTTCCATCAATATGTGCTTCAGTTTGGGGCCTCCATTGATGGAGGATACCGAAAGTATAGGACAGTTAAGTTATAGAAGTGAAGCGGGAACACAAAAGAATAAAAAGGTTATTAATGTAAAAAGCTTCAGAATACGAAGCGTGAAAATGTGTCGGCTTGGACAATGAAAGGGTTAATAAAAGTTGTGAGAAAGTCGGGCTTTTCTATGCTATCTAATGCACTTGATGAAAGTGAAGAAAGTGTGAAGAATGATGATCGGTATGAAGAAAATATCAGTTGTGAATGGGAAGCTCAAAACACTGGTCGTGCTATATTTCTAAATGTAGCGAAACACGGGCACAAGTAAGATTCGTGGTACGAATTTCTCTTCTATGAGGAGCGTTTGGGATTGTTTATATATGTCTATGTAAGAAATTCCAAACACCAAACTCAAAAATCTGCTTATATTAATAGGAATGAGCATTAGCAAATAAGTCGGTTGTCACATGCTTATTTTTAGACCAGATACGTAACATATAAGGAGCGTAAGTATTTGGCTCTATCTTTGAACGACACAAAAACAGCGATAGAGGAGCTGAACAAGCTTGGAGTTGAAACTGGAAAGATTGAAAAGAAGTCGTTTAATAATTGGATGTTCAATGTGTATAAGGAGCTAATCTTTGAACGACATAAAAACAGCGATGGAGGAGCTGAACAAGCTTGTTTCTGGCTTGACAGTATATGTACTCTTGATAGTTTGGTTACTTCTCATGGGGATTGCTTTAACCGAAGTATTACTTTTCATCTTATCACAGCTATTACTCGGGGTCTTCATGTTTGGGACATCTGCTAAGACAGCATTTGAAGCAATAATCTCCGTGTTTATAATGCATCCATTTGATGTAGGTGATCGTTGTGTCATTGATGGTGTTGAGGTAACTTAATACTAGACCAAAATCTACTTGCAACAATTTGTTCTTAACTCGATACTCTTTACTTATTTTTATGAATATAAACCTGCAGCTTATCGTAGAGAAGTGAACATTTTGACTACTGTCTTTTTGAGATATGACAACGACTTTTCACCCGAATGCAGTATTGCCTACAAAAGCCATTAGTAATTGCAACTGAAGCCCGAAAATGGGTGATTCCATAGAGTTTGACCTTGATGTTTCCACTTCAATCGAGAAGATCTTAGCTCTAAAATATAAGATTAAATCGTTAGTCAACTCTACTTCTCGATCTCTTATTTTGTTCATATTTTACTTAAACACACCTAGAATTATTTCAGTAGGGGGTGTTTGGGATTGTTTACGTTCATACTTGCTTCAAACTAAGCAAATACTGTAACCAGTTTTATCTATACACGAAAACTTACTAGTTTCCTAAAAAGTAAGCAGATAAACACTCAGAATAAGCAATGTCAAACACCCTGTAGATATGTAAAGCTTTAATAAAGGGTAGAGTGTCTTATTTTGTGTAGGAAACAAGCAATGCAGGTAGATATACTGACAATGAGGGCAGAATATCACATATAACTTAGACATAATCCATAGTTTGTGAATACTAAACACTGCGTTTTATATGATAGAAAAATGTTCATAACCTAATGGCTAAAACATATTACAATCAGCACCAAAAGTTTATCGATATATTCGGTTTTCAAATAACAGATCAGCACTTGTAAGTGTTTGCCTGCTAGAAATTAGTTATATACAATAAGCAATAGTACAAAACATCCTAGCGTGCAATATTACCTCGAGATTAGGTTATGATTAATGTTCCTTAACGTAAATTTTGCAATTTGATTTATCAGTTGCATAGAGAGCAAACCACAACTACGGCGTCAGAATCACAGTGTTAGAGTCAGGGAGATCGAAAACGTGAACAAGATGAAAATGAGCCGCTACGTTACGGATACTATCAACTTTCAGAACCATGAAGAGAAAAGGGACAGAAAATTAAATCTCGTACTAGAGCTAAAGAACATATTTGAGCAACATTGTTCACACTGTCGTCAGAAAATCAAAACTGTAGAATTATAAAGTTTACGCTTATTTTTCCAAAAAAAAACTAGTGGTGACGATTGAGTGTAGCCAACATTGTTCACACTGTCCCGCAACACAGATTAAATCTTTATTGCAGCACAAAACATGCATTGAAGCCTAATGTCAACATTCTCATAATCAACTTCATATCATGTTTGTCAGTACCCCTCCTTATTACATAATGAAAGGAACAAAGATAATAAAGCAACCATATGATTAAGTTGTTAAACTCCAGGTTAAGTAGAAGGATACCTACAATAGCATGGCTTCTGAGAATACTTACGTATCACAGACGTTCACAACAGAGGGCTAGTAAAAACATAATATCTGATTACAATTTAAATACTAATAATATAATACTAAGATAGACCTTTAAACATCATCTCTACGTTTAGTATTACAATTTAAATACTAATAATATAATACGAGATTTTCAGTCACAAAGGAGGGGCTACAAACCAGAACGTCAAAGAAAGGTAACTGAATGACAACCAGAGTGCCTTTCAAACCGGGCCGCGTGTTTCTTGAAAATCTCCATCAACGCTTCATTAAACGCTGCCTCTAATTTATCTCCAGAATCATCATCATCAATCTTCATAAATGAATCATTTCCAATTGGCAAATCATCCCTCTCCATTAGAAAAACGGTTACACCCTTCAATACATACCCTGAAACTGGCAACTCCAACAAAGGGACATAACACTTGCTCACCCTATTACTTCTAGTTAATTCATATGAAGTTGGGCCGCTCCTAATCTCAGCAATTTTCTCCTTATTCAGAGAAATCCTACACATTTTCCGCGAATCCGTAAGGGTAACCTTTTCCAGGAGTGGGATATTTTGAATGCAGCTTAACAACATCATATGACTCAACACCGCATGATTCAAACATGCCATTGCAGAAAGTCTTTTTTCCGAAGTTAACACCCTATCTTCTTCTTCGTGGCCATTTTCATTGACATATGTCTTGCTATGGTAAATTGAACTCGGTGACAGAAATATAAATGAATCGAGTTTTTTTCCGCATGTAATCTTCCACCTACGCATGTAGCAATGTTCAGGGGTATACATAAGGATAGACAGGATATTTAGAGACTTCAATCCTTCAAACTTCTTCAAAGACCGCATTGCAGAAAAAAACCACTTGTATGGAGGAGAATGTTTAGTGATGAAGCGAATGGTGTCAACTTGATGGGTAATCCGGTAGAAACGTTTAGAAACGAGTTTGCAAGGGCAAAAGGCTTCCAAATCGACTATTTTTCTGATAATTTCGAGAACAAGATCATCTGGCAAAGGATAAAATGCAGAAGAATCATCTTCCACAGGAGATTTCCCAATGTTGTTCATGGTTCAGATGATGAAGTAATATCAGTGGTCTGGAACCGTTCTGTGTACAACCATTAAAACATTACTAGTAGGAACCAGAAAAAGGGTGAATCGAATTATTAACATATCTTACAAAAATATTTTGGTTTTCTGTCAGTCGTCAGAGTTTAGAGTGACTTACTTTTTTGCAATAATCCGATACGTAGGCTATCCCAATTCTATACCCCTCTCTCTAACCTACGAATCTATTTATAATACCCCTAAACTTCTGTAACAACAAACATTATAAAAGGTAAATACTAAATACGAATAACTTATTCTTATTTGTTTTACATACTCCCCATCTAAGGTTTTACATGTGCCCATTAAATCTATCAATAATAATGAATAGGCAAAAAGTGACCCATACTTTTGAAAAAAAGGCTTGAAAATTACCTATAATTAACAAAATAGGCAAGATTTGTCACCTCTACGAATAAGGAAAGTAACTTATCCAGCCCTTATTTATTTAAGAATTACCCAAACCCCCTTAACTTGCTTAGAACGCCTTTGATAAGCCTTCCTCCACTTGCTAAACCGAACAATTCATCTGTAAACATAACGCCTTCACAAAATGAAGACAGTATTTTGAAAAAACTATATCCTCTTAACTCATCTTTTCAATAACAGGACGATATGTGTCCGGCTTACGGATACTATTGTTGAACATGTACCGAGTTGTATGTCGTAGAATTCAAACAATATCAAAACATGTTACATGTAATGTGATCTTTGACATTACAAGATGACAAACTTAAGGTGACAATGTTCTAATAAAGTTGATGGACTTCATTTTGTGACAAGCCAAAAACACTCTGGTATAAAGGCTTTCCCCAACAAAACAAAGATTTTAAATATGGCCCCATTTTATAGTCTTGTTCCTGTCAGATTGAATATTGTCATTGTTATCGTTATTTTGTACTCTCATTTTTATCGTTCATGTTTTCTTTTCGGATGTCACAATTTAATTGTTCAATACTAAAAATAAAAATAGATACGGAAGTTTGATGAAATTTACTATATTACCCAAAAGTTTTTGGCCTTATCTTGCAGGTGACGAAGACGTCGAGTTGACGGCAGAGAATGTATTGTTATAAAAATATAAAGAAGACTTTATTAATTTGCTAAGGATAAAACTGTTAAAAAGTATAAAAAAAAAAAGAGAAAACAGTAATAAAGACATTATTTTTAAACTGTGTGTATTTTTTATTAATGAACAATAAATTTGAGAATAATTTTGAGAATGATAGGAGTCTCATGTGCGTGTGTGTTGCAAAGTGAAATTTCTCATGTACTTATATATTGCAATTACAATAAAACTTAAATCCTAACGGACCAAAGCTCATAACTACTACGCGGACGTAGGCCTAAAAACCTAAATTTTCATATTTCTCAGGTTATTCAGCTTTTTACTAGATCTGCTTCAATGTGTTTCGCTTAAGTGTGACATTGGAATAAGCTTCACCCGAAAAATCAGTAAGAAAATTCAATCTGAAGACCACGCAATGTTTAATGAACAACATGTCCTTTCACCAAACATAAGAATGGTTAGGCTATGTTTGGCAAGAGCTTTTTTAAAGCTTTTTCCGAGCTGTTAGCTTTTTTGTTAAAAAAATAATCTAATAGCTCTGTTTGGTACAATAATTTTTAAGAGTTGTTAGCTTTTTATTTTTACCAAGTAGCTCTTAAATAAAAAGTTGTCTGGTACAGCTTTTTAAATTGTCAAGAGCTGTTAAAGCTGTAGATTACTGATATACCCTCCAACCATATTATTTAAATATGTCCTTTTAAGTCATTTTACATTTTAAGTTTTACAGTTAACAATTAATATACCAAACACTTCTATTAAAAATAGAGCTTTTTAGTAAACAGCTTACAGCTAACAGCTTACAGTTAACAGCTTACAGTTAACAGCTTACAGCTTACAGCTAATTTTACCAAACATAGCTTAATGTTCTAAACTTCTAATGATGCAAGTATGCACCTTTTTTAACCGCACAACCTACATGTTACTAGTATCTCTAGTTTTAATTATACTTTTCAAAGTAGCTGTGTCATTTTGATTCAAAGGCTATGCTTGGCAAGAGCTTTTCTAAAGCTTCTATATAGCTGTTAGTTTTTTTGTTAAAAAAATAAACTAATAGCTCTGTTTGGCACAACAGTTTTTAAAAGTTGTTAGCTTTTTATTTTAAACAAATAGCTATTAAATAAAAAAGTGATTCATACCGCTTTTTAAATTTTCAAGAGCTGTTGGAGATGTAAATTACTAATATAACCTCCAACCTGTTGGAAATTTTTTTGCAAAATATGGTTTTTGCAATACTTTGGACATAATTTTATATATGTATATGTTATATATATCCGTAGTACTTATTAGCTTTGCGTTCTCCTCGAAGAGAGCTTCGTAACGAGCTAAAGTATGTCCAATATGGAGTTAATATGAATGAGATATCGTGTCTCAAAGTGAGTCACGTGAAACACAATATTTGGAAAAAATATTTCTCCCACATCGCTTGAAACATGAAGTGAAAACATGTTTATAAGGAAATCCTAGTTTCTACCCTATAATATTCATTTGTGGGTTTTTACTCCCACGCCTACGCGCGCGCAGGGGGTGCAGAAAGTGGGATTTCTAGGCCAAAAACGGGTTCGAAGCTACTGAACTTGTGCACGAGCGCACGACCTGCGGACACGAATGCAGCTCCGAAAACTGGCTTAGGTGCGGGCAGATTTCGGTATCTTTTTTGTTGCGAATTCGATTTGTTTTTCCAGAAAATTCTGTACATCTATTTTAGGAATAGATACAGAAACGGAATATTTTGTGTTAAAAAGACAGACAGGAAATCTGTTTTAGTTATAACAGATTTTCCTGACTGTGGTATATATTTTCTTTGAGAACAAGTAAAGTTTTCAGTATAAATATAACCCATTCTCATTCAGTTTTCACATCAAAAAAAACGCAGCTTTTTTCTTACTCCATTATCAGACAGTTTTCCAGCAGCTCATCGATCAGAAACACGCAAGGCTTCCGTGATCTTTCAGGCAAGTTTGTTAAGTCCGGCTATACAACAGCTTTAGACGTTGTACCCTGGGAAACAGACGGCGAATCTGTTTTAAGGGAAGCGTGTTAAACACGTGCCTCGTCTTTGTTTTACTGCTTTCTTCATTACTGTTAATTACTTTCTGTCATTTAAATTCTGTCAATTTAATTTCTGTTATTTTATTGTAAATTCGATTTTATAATAAAAGTGTACACCGTTTCCTACAATCTTAAAACAGATTCTGTTTAACAGAATTAAAACTTTTATTAAAATCGGATTAATAATTTTATCAGATTTATTTCTAAACTATTTCTGCCGAAACCAGGATTGAGTTTCACTGGAAATCAGTTTTAATTTACAGATTTTTATTAACAGTTAACGTTTTTTTAGCAGTTGTTCTAATCAGTTTATTGAAACCAAGATTGTGTTTCTGTTAAACTGATATTTTTAATAATTGCATCTGATTCATTGAAACCAATATTGAGTTTCTTTGAAGCAGATCTACTATAAGTATATAGAGATCACAATTGAATTTCTTATATACAGATTTATAACAGTTGTCTAACTGTTTGTTTTTTGATCTTGTTTGATCTTTCAGAATGTCTACTAGTACTCCTGAAATTCCTGCAACTACTACTGTGAAAGTAACTGCTGCGCCAGTTACCCACACAGTTGCTAATCATGTTGAAAAACCAGAAAAATTCAATGGACAGAATTTTAAGAGGTGGCAGCAGAAGATGTTCTTCTATCTCACTACTTTGAACCTTGCGAAGTTCTTAAAGGAGACTGTACCTCAGGTGGAACCCCCTAAAGAAGGTGTACCCGAAAATCAACAAGCCGTGCAAGCTGTTGAAGCATGGAAACATTCAGACTTCTTGTGTCACAACTATATTCTGAATGGTTTGGTGGACTCTTTGTACAATGTGTACTGCAAGACTAAGACTGCCAAAGAATTATGGGAGTCGTTGGAATGCAAGTACAAAACTGAGGATGCTGGTACAAAGAAGTTCGTGGTAGCTCGCTTTTTGGATTACAAGATGGTTGATTCAAAGAGTGTGATAACTCAGGTTCAAGATCTGCAGGTTTTGCTACACGACATTCATGCTGAGGGTATGACTTTGAGTGAAACTTTTCAAGTTGCTGCTATCATTGAAAAGTTACCTCCAAGCTGGGTAGAATTTAAAAACTACTTGAAGCATAAGCGAAAGGAGATGACTGTTGAAGACTTGGTTGTTCGTCTTCGTATTGAAGAGGACAACAAGATGGCTCAGAAAAACACTTATACACCTGATTCTGCCAAGGCAAATATGGTTGAGCATGGTTCGTCTTCTTCAAAGTCTAAAGGCAAGAGCTTTGGAAAAGGGAAGAATGACAAGAAGAGCAAAGGGAAGTCTGAGTACCTTGCTCCTAAGGCTGGAATTGCGAAGCAGAAGTTCCAAGGAAATTGCTTCAACTATGACAAGCCAGGTCATCGTGCTGCTAATTGCAAAGCGCCAAAGCGGGTGACTCCACGCGAGGCTAATATGGTGAATGATAATGTGGACATGATTGCTATGGTGTCTGATGTCGTTACCATGATCTTTGAAGTTAACCTGGTAGGTTCTAATAATAATGATTGGTGGGTTGATACTGGGGCAACCCGTCATGTGTGTGCTGACAAGAGTATGTTTCACTCTTTCAGAGCGGTTGACAATGGAGAGAAGCTGTACATGGGCAACTCTGCAACTGCTGATATCAAGGGCGAAGGAGATGTTATTTTGAAGATGACATCCGAGAAAGAGCTCAAGTTGACTAAAGTCTTGTATGTTCCGGAGATTCGCAAGAATCTTGTGTCCGGATGGCTTTTGAATAAGTTTGGTTTTCGTCTTGTTTTTGAGTCTGATAAAGTTGTACTTTCTAAGAATCAAATGTATGTTGGTAAGGGGTATGTCCTGAATGGTATGTTTAAGCTCAATGTAATAGTTGTTAAGAATGATATCAATAAAATGAATTCTTCTGCTTACTTGATTGAGTCTTCTAATGTGTGGCATGGCCGTCTTGGACATGTTAATTTTAATTCAATGCGTCTTTTGATTAAATTTAATGGCATACCAAATTTTCATATTGATTCAAATTATAAGTGTGAAACTTGTGTCGAAGCCAAACTTACAAGATCATCTATCAAATCGGTTGAACGAAAAACCAAACCACTTGATATGATACACACAGACATATGTGATTTGAAATCACTACCCACAAAAGGTGGCAATAAGTACTTCATCACGTTTATTGATGATTGCACAAAGTACTGCTACGTTTACTTGTTGAAAAGTAAAGATGAAGCTATAGACAAGTTTGTTCTATACAAAACCGAAGTTGAGAATCAACTTGGTAGGAAAATCAAGGTTGTACGAAGTGATAGAGGAGGTGAATATGTGTCTCCTTTTGCTGATCTATGTGCGAAACATAGAATTAGACATGAGTTTACTGCTCCTTATTCACCTCAGCAAAACGGTATTGCCGAAAGGAAGAACCGTACCTTGAAAGAGATGGTTAATGCCATGTTGTTAAGTTCTGGTTTGAGCCGGGACATGTGGGGGGAAGCCATTCTAACGGCTACTTATCTTTTAAACAAGATACCTCGTAAGGATAAAGAGGAAACCCCATATGAACTGTGGATGGGAAGAAAACCATCATACCAGTACTTACGAGTGTGGGGGTGTCTAGCCAAGGTAGTTGTGCCGACACCTAAGACCCAAACGATTGGACCTAAATCTGTGGATTGTATATTTATTGGATATGCTAAGAATAGTAGTGCATATCGTTTCATTGTACATGATTCGAAAAATCCAGATATACACAAGAACACAGTTATGGAATCAAGGAATGCGTCCTTCTTTGAAAACATATTTCCTTGTTTAAAGAAGGAAAATGGAAGCACATCTAGAATAGATGATGCAGTTGTCCAAGATAAGAGACAACGCGATGATAATGTCTCTTTTATGGTAGAAAATGAACCCACTTCTTATCAAGAAGCTGTAAATTCCTCGGAAGGGCCTCGATGGAAAGAAGCGATTAATAGTGAAATAGAGTCTATTTTACAAAATCATACTTGGGAGCTCGTGGATTTACCTCCTGGTTGTAAACCACTAGCCTATAAATGGATCTTCAAGAAGAAGATGAAAGCTGATGGCACCATTGATAAGTACAAAGCAAGATTGGTGATCAAAGGTTTTAGACAACGCGAAGGTCTAGATTACTTTGATACTTATTCGCCTGTTACGCGAATAACTTCTATTAGGATGATTCTTGATATTGCCGCATTAAGAAATTTAGAAGTTCACCAAATGGATGTGAAAACGGCTTTTCTAAATGGAGATTTAGAAGAAGAAATATACATGAACCAACCCGAGGGTTTCATGGCTCATGGACAAGAGAGCAAAGTTTGTAGGCTTGTTAAGTCATTGTATGGCTTAAAGCAAGCTCCAAAACAATGGCATCAGAAGTTTGATCACGCCATGCTAGAGGGTGGATTCAAAATTAATGAATGCGACAAGTGCGTTTATGTCAAAGACACAAATAGTGGATATGTAATCTTGTGTCTTTATGTCGACGATATGCTTATCGTTGGTAGTAACGACAAGATGATCAAGTCTACTAAAGATATGTTGAAATCAAAGTTTGACATGAAAGATATGGGTTTGGCTGATGTGATCCTTGGAATAAAGATCATACGAACTCAAAGTGGACTTGCATTAAGTCAAGCACATTACGTAGACAAAATTCTTAATACTCATAATGCGGGGGATTCCGGCCTAGCTAGAACTCCAATAGACACCAGTTTGCATCTATCTAAAAATAGAGGCGTAGGTGTTGCCCAATTAGAGTATTCAAGAATTATTGGCATGTTAATGTATTTGATGACATGTACCTGACCTGACTTAGCATATGCTGTTAGCAGGCTGAGTAGATATACTAGTAATCCAAGTGATGCACATTGGAAAGCTATGACTAGGGTACTTCATTATTTGAGATACAGTCGTGATTATGGACTGAATTATGCTAGATATCCATCTGTTATTAAAGGATACAGTGATGCAAATTGGATATCTGACATAAAGGATTCTAGATCGACCAGTGGATATGTGTTTACACTGGGAGGGGCCGCTATATCTTGGAAGTCTTTCAAGCAAACTGTAATAGCTAAGTCCACGATGGAATCAGAATTTATCGCATTAGATAAATGCGGAGAAGAGGCGGAATGGCTACGTCAATTCGTAGAGGACATACCCAGGTGGCCTAAACCGGTAACGACCATTAGTATACATTGTGATAGTCAATCGGCAATTGGCAGAGCTCATAGCACAATGTATAATGGAAAGTCTAGACATATCCGTCGTCGACATAATTCGGTATGACAACTACTCTCAACAGGAGTTATCTCAATTGACTATGTGAAGTCAAAGGATAACATCGCGGATCCGCTTACGAAAGGCTTAAGCAGAGAGTTAGTGTAACACCCCATTTTGGAAATGGAATCTTACGCATAATCATGGCGTGTCATCAAAGCATACAAGGATAAATGTCTAAGCATTATTTGACCATAAAAGGGGAAATACCGGAATCAAACATCGGTAACCCCAAAGTAGAGCTCATCACACACAAACATAAATACTGTAAAAGGAAAGGACGAAACAATGTCCATAGCAACTGTATTAAAGTAAAGGAAATGCATAAAGTAAAGAAAGACAGTAAAGCTTCCAGTCCATATGCACGTACGTTTGAGATCTACGAGCGTCCCTGAGTACCTGCCGTTTTGGGAACATGAAAAGGAAAACGGCTGAGCAAGACGCTCAGTGCACGGATGTACAATATAGCATGAAATAGGATAAGCATGTAACATATAACAGCGGAAGACTAAGTTCTGAGTAAACTGGTTAAGTATTAAGAAAACTGGTTTTATAGTTTGAAAAGCCTTATGTTTATCTTATGAAAACTGTTTTAACATAAATATACCATAGCCCATATAGGTCATGAAAAGGTCACGTGTATGAATACTTGGAGGGGTGACCTCATCATGCTGATTAGAGGGGATGCCTCTAATTAATATACTGGTTTGGGTAGGAGGGATCAACTCCTTGTGAAGAATGCAAGGCACACACCACATTCACCATGAAATACTGAATAAAACATGTAACTAGGATGCACCCATACGCCCGACATGATATAATAATATGGCCAAAACTGAAAGGGACGCCACGAGAAATCACTCCGCCGTGGGGAAGTCATAACATTGGTGCCTCCAATGTTATGGTTATGGTACCTCCATAACTAGGTGAAACTGGTCATGCTTGTATATGGCTATAGATTATTCTAATTAAACATAAGCAGTTCAAAACAATAAAACAAATACTGGGGAAAACAGTTGGCTGCATACGGGGAAATCCTAATAAGGAAGAATGTCCATACTGAAAGGACGGGAATCCGTACCTCAAGTCCAGTGAATGAACGGACGAAAGACTCCTACTTCTGGATCACTAACGCTACATGAATACACACGTGTATAAGTATCGAATCACTGATTACGTACTGGGTTTTATGTCTCATCTTAGCTTACTTTGTATGTTTTAGGTCATGGTTTACTGTTTAAAGCCTTAAACTGTGTTTATCTTGTATTCTGATTAATCTGATTAAGTATTACTGGTATTTCATGTATTATTATACTTACTGTGTAATAATAAGTAACTTTCCAAAAATAGCAGGTTTCCAAAAATAGAAAGTTTCCAAAAATAGAAAGTTACCAAAAATAGAAAGTTACCAAAAATAGAAAGTTTCCAAAAATAGAAAGTTTCCAAAAATAGAAAGTTTCCAAAAATAGAAAGTTTCCAAAAATAGAAAGTTTCCAAAAATAGAAAGTTTCCTAAAATAGAATTTACTGCTTAAAATAGATTAGTTTCTAAAAATAGAAAGTTTCCAAAAATAGATCAGCTGCCTTAATTAAATAAGTTTCCATATATAGAAGGTTTCCATGATTAGATTAGCTGCCTGAAATAGATAGATTTCCATATATAGAAGGTTTCCATTAATAGATTAGTTACCTTATTTAATTAAGTTTCTATAAATAGAAGTTTCCATAATTAGAATTAAGCTGGTTACATAAGCTAACATATAAGTCTAAGTGTTTATGAGCTTATTTCTTAAGTCATATGATATAGTGCATAGTTTAATTATTATTTCATGTATTCAATTAAACTATAGGTTAAGCATTTTAATTAAAGTATAACATGTTTTAATTAAAATGGAATAAATTACTTAGGTTAAAATGTGTATTATTATGTATTAATAACATAACCTAAGTCATGTCTAAATTAATTAATTATAGGCATGTTTTAAATAATTAATTAATTATAACTTATAACATAAAATACTTAGGTTAAATTAATAGCATGCTAAATTAATAATTAAAATAACCTAAGTCATGATTTAATTAATATCTCATGTTATTAATTAATTTATATCCTAAGTTCATAATTCATAAAATTAACATGTAGCATAAATCATGATTTAACCAACGAACCATGAATCGGGCATGAACTCGACACCGTACCCCGAGCCAAACTCGGGGTACTTGTGCCCCCTTGTTGCCGTGGGTCCCACATGCACCAACCAAGACCAAAAATGGTCTTGGTGGTGGCGGCTAAAAGCAAACCGAACCCCCCCTCAGGTTGGTTATGCTAGGCGGCCAAAACAAACACCCTTATATAACAACCTTTGATTTTAATTTACCCCAAAACATGTTAGATCTATGATTAATTATCATGTTTTAATAAGAATAATAATAACATGTTCATGAAAATAATCAAAGATTTAAAAAGAATTAAAAAGAAAGGTTTAGAATGATATACCAATACGTAGCTTGAAAGGGGATGAACAAACACGGTTTATAGCACCTATTTTTATGATCAAAATCAACCAACAACCACCTATGGTGGTCTTAGGGGTGGCGGCACAAAGAGAGACCAAGGAGGAGGAGAGAAAACTTTTTAGGTTAAATGCTTATTTTTCATGAAATGTAAAAATGAAATGAAAAGTTACCATAACCCCCCTTTCATGTAAAAGTCAATGGGCTAAGCCCATTATGGTTATGTGTGCCGTGGGTATGGGGGCCCCACATGGGGTACCCGTACCTTTTCTCGTGTCCCGATGTTTCGTGTTCGTTCGTGGTTAAACGTGTTCGTGTTTAAGGTGTTTCTGTTTATTTTATCATGTAGTTTATCGTATTCTTAACGCTCGTAATTAAGTACTTACGTAATTATTTTAGTTCGTGTTTTAAAATGGTGATCATGATTTAATTATGTTCACGTGAAATATCTATTAACTGTTTATCATGAGTTCGTACGTAATCGATACTTATCATGTCATACACGTATGCCCTTGCTTGATTATTAGCACATGAATGTGATCAATACTAAATAGGGTAAGTTTTAATCTAGGACGTACGATCTTAAGGGCACTATTCATGGTAAAAGCATGCGGGTTTTACAATTCTTCCCCCCTAAAAAGAATAATTCGTCCCCGAATTATAGATAAAGTAAACTAGAAAGAAGTAACATACCCGAACTCAAAATAAGAAGTGAGGGTAAGAAGCCCGGATAGACTCCTCTGTTTCCCAAGTGGCTTCCCGCTCGGTATGGTCCCTCCAAAGAATTTTGACGAATGGAATCGTCTTCCTTCTCATGACTCGTTCTTGCCTGTCGAGAACTCGTTCGGGTTCCTCTATAAAAGTGAGATCTTCACGTATCTGTTCCAGTGGATACTGAACCATGTGAAGGGGATGATACTTGTACCCTCTGAGTAAGGACACATGGAACACGTTATGCACAAAGCTGAGGAGGTAACGCCAATCGGTAAGATACTTCACCGATTCGTTCAATGATATCAAATGGTCCGATGAAACGAGGACTGAGTTTCCCTTTGATCCCGAAGCGTTTAACACCACGTGCCGGCGAAACCTTGAGGAAGACGTGGTCTCCCACATTAAAATGTATGTCCCTACGATGCTTATCGGCGTAACTCTTCTGACGTGACCGTGCTTCCTGCAGCTTTTGCTTAGCTACTTCGATCTTCTCATTGGTCATTCCTATAATTTCTGGTCCTTCGAGTGTTCGCTCTCCCACTTGATCCCAGCAGATTGGAGCGCGACACTTCCTGCCATACAACATTTCGAAAGGAGCACATTTGATACTTGCGTGCCAGCTGTTGTTGTATGCAAACTCGACCAAACAGATGTAATCGTCCCAATCACCTGTCCATTCCAACGCACACGACCTTAACATATCTTCCAATGTCTGAATTGTTCGCTCCGACTGTCCGTCCGTTTGAGGATGAAAGGCCGTACTCAGCTTAAGTTGTGTACCCCAAGCTTTTTGCAGACCTTTCCAGAATCGCGACGTGAAACGAGGATCTCTGTCTGAGACGATGCTGGAGGGAGTACCGTGAAGTCTCATGATCTCCCTTCTGTAAGTATCTGCGAGTTTACTTACCGGATCTTCCTTGCATATCGGTAAGAAATGAGCTGATTTGGTGAGTCGATCAACAATGACCCAAATCGCATCGTGCTTCTTCTTGGTAGGCGGAAGACCGGTAACAAAATCCATGGTGATTTTGTCCCACTTCCACTCTGGAATATCCAACGGTTGAAGGAGACCGCCCGATCGCTGATGCTCAATCTTAACCTGCTGGCAGGTAAGACATTTGGAGACATAAGTGGCTACATCCTGTTTCATACCACTCCACCAAAAGTGCTGTCTGATGTCATGGTACATTTTTGTCGACCCAGGATGTATAGAAAATGGGGAGCTGTGAGCTTCAGCTAACAATGCTTCCCGGAGTTCTTGATTGTCAGGAACACAAAGTCTCGTGCCCTGCCAAACGATACCGTCTGTGTCCATTCTGAATTCTGTCTGCTTCTCCAAATTCTGAATTATCGCCCAAATTTCTCCATCATCCTTCTGCTCTTCCTTGATCCTAGACAGTAACTCGGGTTCTACTCTAAGATTCGCCCAGTATCCGTGTTGCCCACGTACCATGATTTCGATGTCTAGCCGCTCCAAGTCTCTTATGTTTTGTTCCTTGATTTCAATGCCGTTGATCATTCCGGACTTTCTGCTGAGTGCATCTGCTACTACATTAGCCTTTCCGGGATGATACTGTAGGTTAATATCATAATCCTTCAACAGTTCCAACCATATCCTTTGTCTCATGTTCAATTCACGTTGAGTGAAGATATACTTCAAGCTCTTGTGATCCGGTTGAAAATGTCGCATGATTCTCCGTATAAGTAGTGCCTCCATATTTTCAATGCGAACACCACTGCAGCAAGTTCCAGGTCATGCGTAGGGTAGTTTTCTTCATAGGGCTTAAGTTGCCGTGAAGCATACACGATCACTTTCCCATGTTGCATGAGAACACAGCCCAGTCCCTTCCCCGATGCATCGCTATAGATCTGAAATCCACCTGTACCAGATGGGAGAGTAAGAATAGGTGCAAATACTAACTTCTGCTTTAGGTCTTCGAAGCTCTTCTCTCGTTCTTCCGTCCAGACGAATTTCTCTCCTTTTCGCATCAGTTTGGTGAGAGGTAGTGCCAAACGGGAAAAGTTCTCCACGAATCTGCGATAATATCCAGCTAAGCCTAAGAAACTACGGACTTCTGTCGCTGACGTTGGTCTTGGCCATTTAGTGATAGCCTCAACCTTTGCTGGGTCCATAGTGATCCCTTCTGCTGATACAATGTGACCTAAGAATGCCACCTTGTTTAACCAGAACTCACACTTGGAGAATTTCGCATACAGCTGCTTCTGACGAAGAATTTGTAGTACCGTACGGAGATGGTCTTCGTGTTCCTCCGTGGACTTTGAGAAAATCAGGATGTCATCGATGAATACAATGACAAACTTATCAAGGAATTCGTGGAAGATTCTGTTCATCAGATCCATGAATACTGCTGGAGCATTTGTCAGGCCGAATGGCATGACTACAAACTCATAATGGCCATAGCGGGTACGAAAAGCAGTCTTGGCAATATCCTGCTCTTTAACCCTTAGCTGATGGTAGCCTGACCTTAGATCGATCTTTGAGAAGTGTTTGGCTCCTTGAAGTTGGTCAAACAGATCATCTATACGTGGCAGTGGATATCTATTGCGGATGGTAATCTTATTAAGTTCACGGTAGTCTATGCAAAGTCGCATGCTGCCGTCCTTCTTCTTAACGAACAAGACCGGTGCGCCCCATGGAGATGCGCTTGGTCTAATGAACCCTCGTTCAAGAAGTTCCTGCAGTTGGTCCTTCAGTTCTTTTAGCTCTATGGGAGCCATACGATACGGAGCCTTAGAGATTGGTTCAGCTCCTGGAACAAGGTCGATGTTGAACTCCACTTCTCGTGCAGGTGGTATGCCTGGAAGTTCAGCTGGGAAGACGTCTTGAAATTCCGAAACTACTGGTTGATCCTGAATCGTTGGGGATTCAACATCCATGTCATGAACCGTAGCTAGATAACCCTCACAGCCATGTGACAGTAATGCACGTGCTTGCAAGGTAGATATGACTTGTACAGAACGTCCGCGTATGAACCCGTTATGAATGTACTCTGGTGCATTAATGTCGTCGAAGATCACCCGATATGAGTGGCAGTCTATGGTAGCATGGTGCTTGGATATCCAGTCCATGCCGAGAATCATATCGAACTCAATCATGTCTAGGGGAAGTGCATCTACTGCACGAACTTTATCGTCAAACTCTAGAGGAAGACTCTTGTATACATGAGTTATTAATACAGAGTCCCTCAAAGGCGTGGATATGGTAAGCCTATTTTCTAATGGCAAGGGAAGTGTCCTGATGTTCTTGGCATAAGTAGTGGAAATAACTGAGTGAGTGGCACCCGTGTCGAAAAGAACACATGCAGCTTGGCCGTACATATACAAAATTCCAGTAATGGTACCTGTAGATTTGTTTGCCTGATCGCGAGATGTCGTGTATACACGCCCAGTGGTAGGAGGCGGCTTACTATCAGCATGACCTGAGGTACCCTCTATTTCACCCTTACGGCAATCTCTCATACGATGGCCAGGGAGGCCGCACTTGTAGCACGCGTCGGAATCACGACGACATGGGCCAGGGTGTCTGCGATGGCAAGTACTGCAAAGAGGATGAGTGAATCCTCCAGCAGGAGTCCTTGCTTGCTGAGGGCCTGCTGATGACAAAATGTGTTAAAATAAAGTATATGCACGAGTATAAGACATATGCATCATAAGATGTTCACCAGTGTTAGCTGAACGGTTAGGCTGAGAACCCCTGTGGTTCTGGTCCTTCCCGTTACCGTGGTTCCTGGTAGAGGTTAATATAGTGTCAGCATGAGAGATATAACATGAAATCATAAGAAGATGCGTAAATAGTAGGACCTGCTGTTGTTGGAGTGTCCAGCGTTGTTACGGTAATTATCATTACCGCTACGCCTTTCCATAACAGAACGGTCGTTAGTGTGACCGTTTCCTTTGGGCTGATGAGGCTGCTGCTGAGTAGCCGGCTGAGACCGGTCCCCAGTTTTCTGCCTGGAAGATACAGTTTAAGAGATGATTATAGAACACATAATGATAGGATGCGGTTTGGTTATCGTTAGAATACGAAAAGTTTACCTCTTGTCGGGTCTTTCAGCTTCCCCGAACTCATCTCGTTCCTGCAACATCTCTAGCTTCCTTGCTGCGTCGGCCACTTGTGCTACTGTATTGAACATAGCACACACCAGATTGTTCGCGACCGAGGTGCGAAGTGCCCACCTAAAGTGGTGTGCCTGCTCCTCAGGAGTACCAGCTGCTGCTCCCAGGAAACCAGCTAAGCGAAGAAAGCGCTACATGAATTCGTTGCTATTCTCGCCCGCTCTCTGACGTATCCCATGGTACTCTCGCTTGAGCTTGTCCTGCTCTGCCTTGGGAAAGAACTGCTCCATCACTCTCTCCTTGAATTGGGCCCATGTCAAACCAGCGACCCAATCATCACCTCCTTCCGACTGCGTCAAGGCTAGCCACCAGTTGAGTACATCGCCTTCAAACCGGTAGCATGCCAATCTCGCCTTGAATGCGGGGTCACATCCCATAGCATTGAAAATCTTCTCGATATGAGTCAACCAACTTTCAGCATCGCTGGGGCTATCAGTCTTTTCAAAAGCTCTAGGACGGAGCTTGTTGAATCTTTCCAGCCACACTGCTAGTGTCACTGGGGGAGGAGGAGGAGGAGGTGCCTGATTCTGCTGCTGCTGATTGTTGGCAGCTTGGACTTCAGCACGGATGTCATTCCTCAGTTGAGGAAGCAAGGCTTGCATGGCAGCCTGAATTGCAGCATTGAGCTGCTCTTGCTCGCGTGTGAGAACCATCTGACAGTATAACATAAAACATATGATTAACAGTTCGAAACCTAAAATATAAATTATATATATACATGAAAAAAAAAATTTATACCAAAAATTTCACGAGAAAAATTTTATGCAAGAAAATTTTTGTATGAATGCATGATGCAGTTTTATGAAAACTTTTGATGCTCGAGAGTGAACGCCTCTGGTCAGTTCACTCAAAACAAAAGACATATCGAGGGGACGCCTATGGGTCGGTCCCAAATCTAAAAGTTTCGATAAAACACATGCGACTAAATAAGGCCAGTTCTGTACCAACCATTACTTAGTCAAAAACCCTGTAACAATGACATGTATATGTATGCTTAAAAATGATGAATGCATGAAAACAACTGTCAGTTCTAGGAAGACCGTAGTGACTACCCACTAATCACAGATCATATTTGAGAGCCTACAGGTCGAAACCTTGGCTCTGATACCATAATTGTAACACCCCATTTTGGAAATGGAATCTTACGCATAATCATGGCGTGTCATCAAAGCATACAAGGATAAATGTCTAAGCATTATTTGACCATAAAAGGGGAAATACCAGAATCAAACATCGGTAACCCCAAAGTAGAGCTCATCACACACAAACATAAATACTGTAAAAGGAAAGGACGAAACAATGTCCATAGCAACTGTATTAAAGTAAAGGAAATGCATAAAGTAAAGAAAGACAGTAAAGCTTCCAGTCCATATGCACGTACGTTTGAGATCTACGAGTGTCCCTGAGTACCTGCCGTTTTGGGAACATGAAAAGGAAAACGGCTGAGCAAGACGCTCAGTGCACGGATGTACAATATAGCATGAAATAGGATAAGCATGTAACATATAACAGCGGAAGACTAAGTTCTGAGTAAACTGGTTAAGTATTAAGAAAACTGGTTTTATAGTTTGAAAAGCCTTATGTTTATCTTATGAAAACTGTTTTAACATAAATATACCATAGCCCATATAGGTCATGAAAAGGTCACGTGCATGAATACTTGGAGGGGTGACCTCATCATGCTGATTAGAGGGGATGCCTCTAATTAATATACTGGTTTGGGTAGGAGGGATCAACTCCTTGTGAAGGATGCAAGGCACACACCACATTCACCATGAAATACTGAATAAAACATGTAACTAGGATGCACCCATACGCCCCACATGATATAATAATATGGCCAAAACTGAAAGGGACGCCACGAGCAATCACTCCGCCGTGGGGAAGTCATAACATTGGTCCTCCAATGTTATGGTTATGGTACCTCCATAACTAGGTGAAACTGGTCATGCTTGTATATGGCTATAGATTATGCTAATTAAACATAAGCAGTTCAAAACAATAAAACAAATACTGGGGAAAACAGTTGGCTGCATACGGGGAAATCCTAATAAGGAAGAATGTCCATACTGAAAGGACGGGAATCCGTACCTCAAGTCCAGTGAATGAACGAAAGAAAGACTCCTACTTCTGGATCACTAACGCTACATGAATACACACGTGTATAAGTATCGAATCACTGATTACGTACTGGGTTTTATGTCTCATCTTAACTTACTTTGTATGTTTTAGGTCATGGTTTACTGTTTAAAGCCTTAAACTGTGTTTATCTTGTATTCTGATTAATCTGATTAAGTATTACTGGTATTTCATGTATTATTATACTTACTGTGTAATAATAAGTAACTTTCCAAAAATAGCAGGTTTCCAAAAATAGAAAGTTTCCAAAAATAGAAAGTTTCCAAAAATAGAAAGTTACCAAAAATAGAAAGGTTCCAAAAATAGAAAGTTTCCAAAAATAGAAAGTTTCCAAAAATAGAAAGTTTCCAAAAATAGAAAGTTTCCAAAAATAGAAAGTTTCCTAAAATAGAATTTACTGCTTAAAATAGATTAGTTTCTAAAAATAGAAAGTTTCCAAAAATAGATCAGCTGCCTTAATTAAATAAGTTTCCATATATAGAAGGTTTACATGATTAGATTAGCTGCCTGAAATAGATAGATTTCCATATATAGAAGGTTTCCATTAATAGATTAGTTGCCTTATTTAATTAAGTTTCTATAAATAGAAGTTTCCATAATTAGAATTAAGCTGGTTACATAAGCTAACATATAAGTCTAAGTGTTTATAAGCTTATTTCTTAAGTCATATGATATAGTGCATAGTTTAATTATTATTTCATGTATTCAATTAAACTATAGGTTAAGCATTTTAATTAAAGTATAACATGTTTTAATTAAAATGGAATAAATTACTTAGGTTAAAATGTGTATTATTATGTATTAATAACATAACCTAAGTCATGTCTAAATTAATTAATTATAGGCATGTTTTAAATAATTAATTAATTATAACTTATAACATAAAATACTTAGGTTAAATTAATATCATGCTAAATTAATAATTAAAATAACCTAAGTCATGATTTAATTAATATCTCATGTTATTAATTAATTTATATCCTAAGTTCATAATTCATAAAATTAACATGTAGCATAAATCATGATTTAACCAACGAACCATGAATCGGGCATGAACTCGACACCGTACCCCGAGCCAAACTCGGGGTACTTGTGCCCCCTTGCTGTCGTGGGTCCCACATGCACCAACCAAGACCAAAAATGGTCTTGGTGGTGGCGGCTAAAAGCAAACCGAACCCCCCCCTCGGGTTGGTTATGCTAGGCGGCCAAAACTAACACCCTTATATAACAACCTTTGATTTTAATTTACCCCAAAACATGTTAGATCTATGATTAATTATCATGTTTTAATAAGAATAATAATAACATGTTCATGAAAATAATCAAAGATTTAAAAAGATTTAAAAAGAATTAAAAAGAAAGGTTTAGAATGATATACCAATACGTAGCTTGAAAGGGGATGAACAAACACGGTTTATAGCACTTATTTTTATGATCAAAATCAACCAACAACCACCTATGGTGGTCTTAGGGGTGGCGGCACAAAGAGAGACCAAGGAGGAGGAGAGAAAACTTTTTAGGTTAAATGCTTATTTTTCATGAAATGTGAAAATGAAATGAAAAGTTACCATAACCCCCCTTTCATGTAAAAGTCAATGGGCTAAGCCCATTATGGTTATGTGTGCCGTGGGTATGGGGGCCCCACATGGGGTACCCGTACCTTTTCTCGTGTCCCGATGTTTCGTGTTCGTTCGTGGTTAAACGTGTTCGTGTTTAAGGTGTTTCTGTTTATTTTATCATGTAGTTTATCGTATTCTTAATGCTCGTAATTAAGTACTTACGTAATTATTTTAGTTCGTGTTTTAAAATGGTGATCATGATTTAATTATGTTCACGTGAAATATCTATTAACTGTTTATCATGAGTTCGTACGTAATCGATACTTATCATGTCATACACGTATGCACTTGCTTGATTATTAGCACATGTATGTGATCAATACTAAATAGGGTAAGTTTTAATCTAGGACGTACGATCTTAAGGGCACTATTCATGGTAAAAGCATGCGGGTTTTACAGTTAGTTAGTAAATCGTCTAAAGGAATGGGACTAAAGCCCTTAAAGGAATGAGTTTCTATGAAGGAAAACCTAACCCAGTTGACTGGAGATCCCAAGATCTGGGTTCAATAGGACAACCTAATCATAGAAATGTGGGGGAAGTCACGTCAATGTGGGGGAGTTACTTAATACAGTAACTTTCCTAGTCCGTTCCTAGAACAATGTGACATGTTGAGAGGTTAAACATATGGCATAATGATTCAAGATGAAATCATAAAACATATGTTTTTAATGATTCAAGATGAAATCACCTATGTGAGAGAGAAGTGGGGTCGCTTCGAAGGAAATTGTGGGGGCGCAATTTCTAAGAGCTCTTGCAGAACCAGGCGAGTGTTCATGACCATAACGAACACGACTATGAGGACTTGACAAGGTCAGGGAGAGTCTTGTGTGAGTGTGTATTGTCGTCTACGTAAACAGAGGCTGAGTTCAAGGACATCGCGTCTACTCAGATCTAGGAGACTAAGTGCATCTCACAAGGGAAGGTTCAAAGGGTTACACCTACCTATCCTATGCAGGACTTAACCGCAGAAATTTTGCCGAAACTTTCGTGTGTTTTCGACCGATTCCCATTCATGTGGGGGATTGTTGGAATTTTTTTTGCAAAATATGGTTTTTGCAATACTTTGGACATAATTTTATATATGTATATGTTATATATATCCGTAGTACTTATTAGCTTTGCGTTCTCCTCGAAGAGAGCTTCGTAACGAGCTAAAGTATGTCAAATATGGAGTTAATATGAATGAGATATCGTGTCTCAAAGTGAGTCACGTGAAACACAATATTTGGAAAAAATATTTGTCCCACATCGCTTGAAACATGAAGTGAAAACATGTTTATAAGGAAATCCTAGTTTCTACCCTACAATATTCATTTGTGGGTTTTTACTCCCACGCCTACGCGCGCGCAGGGGTGGGGGGGGGGGTGCAGAAAGTGGGATTTCTAGGCCAAAAACGGGTTCGAAGCTACTGAACTTGTGCACGAGCGCGCGACCTGCGGACACGAATGCAGCTCCGAAAACTGGCTTGGGTGCGGGCAGAGAATTCGATTTGTTTTTCCAGAAAATTCTGTACATCTATTTTAGGAATAGATACAGAAACAGAATATTTTGTGTTAAAAAGACAGACAGGAAATCTGTTTTAGTTATAACAGATTTTCCTGACTGTGGTATATATTTTCTTTGAGAACAAGTAAAGTTTTTAGTATAAATATAACCCATTCTCATTCAGTTTTCACATCAGAAAAAAACGCAGCTTTTTCCTTACTCCATTATCAGACAGTTTTCCAGCAGCTCGTCGATCAGAAACACGCAAGACTTCCGTGATCTTTCAGGCAAGTTTGTTAAGTCCGGCTGTACAACAGCTTTAGACGTTGTACCCTGGGAAACAAACGGCGAATCTGTTTTAAGGGAAGCGTGTTAAACACGTGCCTCGTCTTTGTTTTACTGCTTTCTTCATTACTGTTAATTACTTTCTGTCATTTAAATTCTGTCAATTTAATTTCTGTTATTTTATTGTAAATTCGATTTTATAATAAAAGTGTACACCGTTTCCTACACAACCATATTATAATTTATTTAAATTTGTCCTTTTAAGTCACTTTACATCTTAATTTTACAGCCAACAACTAATATACCAAACACATTTATTAAAATTTACAGCTTTTTAGTAAACAGCTGACAGGTTACAGTTAACAGCTTACAGCTTACAGTTAATAGCTTACAGCTTTCAGCTATTTTTGCCAAACATAGCCTAAGCCTTGAATAGTTGGGGTGCGTAAATTGCTTTTCGACCCATTTATCTAAGGTCAAATATGTTAACTGCTATTAGTTGGGGTGGAGCAAACGAGTAAAACTGGTGAAAAGAGTTTAAAAACTTGTCCAAAATTAATTACAGTAAAAGAAAGAGTATTGAAACATGGACAATAGAAGTGGTTGTAACCCGACCCAACACATATTTGATCTGATCTAAAAATGACCCGTATTTGCATACCACTATTACTCAACCTGATCGACTGATGTTCAACCACTATCTTATTTCAATATAAGATTCAATATAAGAGCCATGTTTATGTGACTAATAAAATATTTTTCACAGTCTGCTGTTACAATTAGAAGTTGCTCGCATTCACCTCTCAATTATTCATCTATTACAATTTGATAGCAAAGACATCATATATTCGTTTAAACCAGATGCTTTATCTAACAGTAGTGTTGTATAAGTTCTTACCTACTCTTTACGTAATGCAGTGTATAAACCCAGATAACAATAGAATCCCTAAAGTCTAATATCTGAAATTAAGACTGCGGCTTTCTTTTGTAACCTCTAAGGAGTCGTATAAAGGAACTAAGGAACTATCAACAATTATAAATGGCAACACAACTATCAACAATTATAAATGGCAACACAACAGAGTCAACCTAGGTTTTGTGCCGCAATACAAGCACATTAAATCAAAACTAAAACATACAGCAAGATGATGCTGTGAAAACCAATTCTCCAATAAAATAAAATATACGCACAATGATCCAACTATCATTCAACAGCCTAAGAGGGTACGTAGCTAAACTTGCACCTTCTGTTAAGACATTTTCGCAAATTTAAAAGCTATAGAATTAGAAAAGTGCACGCTTATTTTTCCAAGAGTTAACTGATTGTGAAAATTGACTGTAGTCAGCGTCATTTCACAAATCCTTTAACCAGTAAAATCAATTATGCAACACCAAAACTCCAAAAGTAGGTAATTATACATGAAATGTAACGTCAGCATTTTTCATATTAAATTTCATATCATGTTTGCCATTTACCCATCTTATCAACATAAAGAATCTTTGCATCACAAATCAAAACCAACTTGGTTACCACTGAACTTTTTTTTTAATAATACCACTGAACTAAACGTTTCACTTGAACAGACACTACCGTCTGCACCTACCTTATAGGAATATGTGCAAGCTTCAAATCCTATAAACTTTCTCAAGGATAAAAATCCATAGGAAGGGAGTAACGGCCAACAAAGAAACCAGATAATTAAGTTTAGTCTACTGGTTAAGAATGTAAATAGAACGGAAACTACAATAGCATAACTTCTGAAAATACATAGTTATAAGAACGGTTCACAAATCACAGTAAAAGACTACTAATAGTTATACTACTAAGATAATCATAAACTTGTCAACATTGTTCCTACCTTTACTTGCACCTTGTCATAGAGATACCCAGTTAAAAAAAGTAACTGAAGTAAAATCATCCTGCCTTATAATCTGGGCACTGTGTTTCTTGAAAATCTCCATAACAGCTTCACTATACGCAGCCTCCTCTTTGTCCTCAGAATCATGAGTCTCCATAGAAGTATAATTCACATTATCTGGAAGATCCACATATATAGAGTTACACCCTTCATCACATACCCTAAAACTGGCAACTCCAACAACGGAACATAACACTTTCTCACCCTGTTCCGTCTAACTTTTTGATATGGCAAATTTAGGGCTTTCCTCATTTTAGCGATTTTCTCCGCATCAATAGCTATCCTACACGACTTAATTGAATCCGAAAAGGTGACCTTTTCCAGCAAAGGGATTTTTGCAATGCAGTTTAACAATATAACATGAGCCATCATTGCATCATCCAAACATGACATTACAGAATAATATTTTTCCCTATTTAACTTACTATCTTCTTCTTCGTGGCTATTTTCATCGACACATTCCTTGCTATGGTACACTAAATTTGGTGACAGAAACAAAAGTGAATCGAGTTTTTTTTCGAAAATAATCTTCCACTTGACCGGGTATGGATTTTTAGGGGAAGCCGGAATATGGATACACAGAGACTTTAATCTCTTAAACTTCTACAAAGACTCGATAGCAGGCATAGCCAACTTGAATGAAGTAGAAGGTTTAGTGATGACGGGAATGGTATCAACTTGATGGGTAATCCGGTAGAAACGTTTAGAAACGAGTTTGCAAGGGCATAAGGCTTCCAAATCGACTATTTTTCTGATAATCTGGAGAACATAATCATCTGGAAAAGGATCAAATGCAGAAGAATCATCTTCCACCGGAGATTTCTGAATGTTCTTCATGATTCAAATGATGAAGTAATATCAGTGGTGTTGGAGATTAATCCACTTAATCTTTGACATATAAATAACATCCTGTTATTCTTGTTGTGAAGGCTGTAAGTCACACAGGAAGATAAAGAACAGGAAGAAATAAAGGACAGGCCAGAAACATAAGCCTGTACATACTTTGGTTTGGGCCGCAGACCAGCAAACCCTAGATTAGGATAGCAGTTAAATATATGGGTATGCAATAGAACATACCGTTTACTTTTACACAACCGGTGCCATTTACACCGTTTCATAACTTATATATAGTTTAGGAATTTCTGTAAACCCTCACTTTATATTTATATCAGATTATTAGGGTTCATATTTCCCCTTTGTTCTTGTTCTCTTTTATGATGATGTTCATGATGTGTTACTTGGTGTTCGATTCTGGAAACTCCCATTTCGACCTGCGTAACAAGTGGTTTGGAAGCGTTCTGTGTACAACCATTTAAAAAGTTAGTAGGAGATGGTAAGATTTAACCACAAAAAGAGTAAATCGACTACAAAAGGCAATCAAATTACAAAAATATTTTGGTTTTCTGTCAGTCATAGTTTAGAGTCACTTACTTTCTATTTTTGTTCACTTTGACTAACATACGTTTTCTTGTAATTTACCAATCTGAATAGAAGTTAGGTAATCAACCTTACAAAAATATTTGATGAAATTCGTTAGAAGAAAACGGGTTGCTTAATACAAGTTTCATAAACAAGTCATTTATGTCACTAAACTTACATTTTGTTCCAATATTCAGTAAATGACTCAGCTTGAAACAAAGATTGGTGTTTGTTTTGTATTATGGCTTCTTTGGTTTAATGAATTTATAAAAGCTGAAAATTTTCAAATTCAGCAACAAAAAGTGAGCTTATGAAACATAAGCCAAAACTAAATAAGCAATAAGCTAAAACAAACACCCCCTAAGTGTGTATTAATCATCGGGAAAATCACGAGTATACCCATTTTCTCACACCCTTTTTAACAAAATGCCCAATTAATCCAGTTGTCACCAAAATACTTCCTCCTTCAAAAACGGAAAAAATCCCAAAAATCAGATTGAGTAACAATGAAAAACCCGCAAAGGAACTAAGTTTTTTAAAATCTCGCAAAAGCTCTAAAAGCCTAGGAAATGTGCTAAAATGGAGAGGATTTTTGTGAATTAAAAAATTGTTGTGCCTTTATTGATAAAAGTGTGAGAAAATGGGTACATTTGAGATTTTCGCATTAACCACTTCTATGAACCAATATGGCATTTGGGGATTGCTTATTTAAACAGCTTATTGCACTAAAGAGATTATCACTTGCTTAAAACAAGCTATTTCACCCTAAAGGTAAACTTATCATTTTGAATCCGTAACAACAATAGCCTTAAACAAACAATCTCAAAATACTTGTTTTCCCTTTTTCCTTATCAAAAAGGCAAATGTCAAAAATGTTGACTTTGATACCCTAAAGTGAGGAATTAAAAGTTGAGTGCCTGCAATTTGGCAATACCCCAAGCAAATTAGTGATACAAGGGAGCGGTAATCCCAAACACCCATCAATCATTATAAAAACACTAGATCTCGTCCATCCTCTTTAAAACACGGAAAAAACACAAAAATGAAAAGCTCCTCCTTTCAACCACGGGAAAGTCCCAAAAACAAGTTTAAGTAACAATGAAAACGCGCAAATGAGCTAGTTTATTCAAATCTCGCAAAACCTCTACAAAACTAGCAAATGTGTGATAATGGGTACTTTAGTGAAATGAGAAAGTGTTGGGCTTTTTTTGTGATAAAAGTGTGAGAAAAAAGGTACATTTGTGATATTCATAATTTTATTTAACAAAATCGCGTTTGGGGATTCCTTATTTATTAAACAGCTTAGCAAAAAGCTTATCACTTACTTAAAAACAAGTTATTCTAAGTTTAGCTAAAAGCAAAAGGTAAAGTTATTAAAAGAGTAAACTGCAAAATACATGTCTGTGGTTTGAACTTTCTTACACAATAGATCCCTGACTGAAAGTATTAGCACTATACACTACCCGTTAGGCAAACGTTTGCCACAATACATCCCTAAGACTAACGATGCAAACATTTCTCCGTTATCTTGTGATGAGAGATGTATTTTGCAAAAATAAGTTTTATATTCTTCAAAAAAATAAGTTTTGTTTTTTTTTTCTAAAAAGAGTTTTAATTTTTTTCTCAGAAAAAAGTTTTAATTTCTTTACAGAAAAAGTTCTTAGTTTTTTTCGACAAAGTTAAAAAAATAAACTTAAAAAAATTAATATACATATGTTTTCCTCGGATTTGTTTTTGAAAAGTTATAAATAACTAAATGTTTTATTTCCAAAAAAAAAACTCTTAATGTTTTAAAACATTATTTTAAATAATTAAATGTTTTTCTTTCTATAAAAAAAATCTTCAAACATTTATATATTTTTTGAAAGAAAAAACGTTTAATTTTTAAAAAAATATTTCAAAATTAAAAATTTTTATTTTTTTATTTTTTTAGTAGGAAGCACTTACTATGTTTAACTTTTTTGAAAATATTCGAAAAAAAATAAATATATTAATTATTTTAACTTTAATTTCTTTTAGAACTTTTTTCTAAAAAAAACAAAATAAATAATACATCTATTTCTTTCTTCGAATTTTCTTAAAAAAGTTAAGAATTCTAAATGTTTCCTTCTAAAAAAAAAAAAAAAAGATTTAAAACATTTTTTTAAAAAATAAACGTTTTTTTTTCAAAAATATATATAAGTTTTTAAAGACTTTAAATTTTTTGATTTTTTGAAAGAAAAACATTTAATTATTAAAAATGTTTTAATACATTTAAATTTTACGTTTTTTATTTATTTTTAGAAATAAAAACATTAAGTTATATATAACTTTTCAAAAAAAAACGGAGAAAAAGATAATTATATTAAATTTTTTTAAGTTTATTTTTTTTAACTTTGTTGAAAAAAAAACTTTTTTCGGAAAGAAATTAAAACTTTTTTTTCGAGAAAAAAAATTAAAACTCCTTTTTTAAAGAAAAACAAAAATTATTTTTTCAAAAAAAAAACTTATTTTTGCAAAATACATCCCTGGTCACAAGATAACGGAGAAATGTTAGCATCGTTAGTCCTAGGGATGCATTGTGACAAAACGTTTGCCTAACGGGTGGTGTATAGTGTCAATACTTTCAGTTAGGGATGTATTGTGTGAGAAATTTCAAATCACAAGGATATATTTTAGAGTTTACTCTTAATAAAAAAATCAACTTAAAAGCAATCTAAAGGTAGTTATGTGCCCTGCTTTTAGTCATAAGAGGCCCGGGAGTTGTGGTGCAGTGGGGTGCCAAACCCACGGCGTGAGACGCGTGATGACTCCGAGAAACCAAAAAAAACACGGCGTGAGCCTGTGGCGTGGGTCTACCCACTGGGCGTGAAGCGTGATTAAAAAAAATTGAAATTTTTTTAAGAAAATAACGGCTAGTAGCCGTTTAATTTGAAATTTTTTTTTTTGTTTTTAATGCCCAACGGCTAGAAAATTTAAATAATTTCTTTTTTGTATTAAATGGAGGAGTTGAAATTTCTCAACTATGACACCTCCAACATGGATCCCGAAACGGTCGCGTTTATAAACTTTAAAAAAGAAGAAATCAAGGCTCGTATACGCGCAAAAATGCCGAATACCAATCAATACCGCGACGTTGAAGATTCCGAAAAATCCTCCAACTAGTAGTTTTTTTCGTAATATTTTCGATTTTTTTTTCCGAAGTTGTATTTTTCTATTCTTTTAGGATTGTAATATTTACATGGCACCCAAAAGGGAGTCACTTGGAGTGATGACTCCTTGTGCTCTAAAAAGAAAATAAATGGTTAAAGATAGTGGTAATCTCAAACACCCACTAATTCTTATAAAAATTACTACTAGTTAATCTCAATAGATTAGTTTTCAAACCTATTTTCATTGTTATAATTTTTATCAAGTAATATATAACATAAACAAAAATATTTAAGGTTAAAGTTGGAAAAGAAATACCGTAAAAGTCAAACTGGGACTATAATTTTGAACGGAGGGAGTAAGATAAACTTATGAAAATATTTGATTTCATAAACACCCACCAATTCTTAAGAAATTACCCAAATGGAATAAACTAACTATATATATCTGTACTGTGTTGTTTAACCCAAATGAAAATGCTAAAATAAAACAACAAAATAAACAAGAGAAGAAAAGAAAGAAACTTTGCCTACTGAGAGAGAGACAAAGAGTGAAAGAACAGTGGCTGCTTCCTAAACTCCAAATCTCAACTTGCTTTCTAGGGTTTTATCTCCTTTTTACTGCCACAAGGGACTCACGTGACTTAGTGTTCTTTTTTTACTGGTTCCATTTTTGTGGCCAAATAGACAACGGTATAAATTCCGTCAAATGTGAATATTTATACTTATTCCTAATTTTAAAATTAGTTATTTTTTTAACGGCAAATTTTATTAAACTAGCAAGATGCTAAAAATTACAAAAAAATACAATAAGGACATTTAAGCCAATCAATCCACGAAAAACTAATACGACAACGACTAGAGCACCAATTAAAAAAACAAAGAACGATGTCATCAAACACCTCGGAACGTTTAGGGGGGAATCATCGAAGATAAGACGATTACGAAATCTCCAAATATACCACAAAGCAACCAAAAAAACTGCTTCGAATAAATCCTTATTTTTCGAAGATATACGCAAAGAAAGAAGCCAACCCTGCCACTCATGGAATGAGACCCAATCCTGCGTATCAAGGTTCCACCATCTACAAATCCTATGAAGGACCTGCTGAGCGAGATCACAACGAAACAAAATATGGCTCACAGTTTCCTCATTTGTGAAACAAATCGGGCAGATAGTGGATTCAACCAGGACTCCTCTGCGAACCAAATTAGATCTAGAAGGTAAACAATCATGCCTCGCACGCCACATAAAGATATTTACCTTAATAGGAATCAACTTTACCCATCGAGTATAACTGGTCTCACAAGGCAACAGCAAGTCATCTAACCGATTACGAATATCTTTGACCAAAAAAGAACCATCCCCCGACAAATCACACACCCAAAGATCACTTGAAACAGAAAGCAAGACCGAATTCAGAAGAGTATTAAGGCCAACCAGTTGTTGAGATTCAGAGCCTCCTCGAACCGGTTTTCGGAACGAGTTCACAGTCGAGTCATTCAATTTGGCTGCAACAAAAATGTCTTTATCTAGCTCGAGCATGAAGAGGCGCGGGTAGACGAGTTGAAGAGGTTTGTCTCCTATCCAATGATCCAACCAGAAACTTGTATTGACCCCGTTACCAATTCTTATTTTACAGTGAGACCAAAAATCAAAACCAACCGAATTCAAACTTTGAGATTCCAGCAAAATTGAGCACCAATTAGAACATATTTTAGTCGAGTGAGCATCAATCTGACACCCATACAGAGCTTGAATAACCTGGCACCATAACGACCCATCATTAGCAACAAATCGCCAGATCCATTTCATGAGAGGGGCTCGATTAAACACAAAGTAGCTAGATACACAAAATTCTCCCAGTTTCTTAGATGCAAGTACTTTGTCCCACGCCACCCAAGTAATCTTTCTTTCATTTTGATTGGCTTCATTAAAAAACCGACTCCGAATGCTTTCCATCACACTCAAAACGCCATGTGGAACCTTAAAAATCGCCATATTATATACAGGAGATGCTCCAAGGACAAATTTCAAAAGTGTAAGGCGACCCTATAGATAGAGTATGTACCTTCCATTTCGAAAGACGAGCTTTGAGTTTAGCCAAAATATCCTCCCAAGCATTTATCCGAGAAGAACGTTGGCCAACCATCACACCTAGATACCGAAACTGATTATCCATAGCTGAACAACCTATATTCAAAGCCATCTGTTCAACTTCACCTCTAGAAATTCCCACTCCCAACACTTGACTTTTTGAAATATTGAAATATTGATACGGAGACCGGAAGCGAGGAAGAAGCACTCCAAGATATTAAGGATACGGCTGATCACGGTAGACCCAAAACGAACCTGGACCGGAAAACCGGACCGGACCTGACCGAACCAAACCGGACCGAGCAATTTCGGTCCGGTCCTCGGTCCGGGGTTTTGGACCAATTCGGTCCTCGGTCCAGTCGGTCCGGTCCGGTTCGGTCTAACCAAAATCTCGTCGATTATGCCTAATAGGACCGCACCGGACCGAGGACCGAACCGGACCGAACCAACCCGGTCCTCGGTCCGATCTGGTCTTGGCCAATTCGGTCCTCGGTCCGATCTGGTCTTGGTCGGTCCGGGACCGGACCGATGCTCAGCCTTAATTAAGGATACCTTTGATGTTGTCATCAGACCATTCCCCTATAAACATAGCATCATCTGCATAAAAAAGATGAGATAAAGACACTGACTCCGAAACCCTAATACCTTTATATATCCCTGCCATAGTCGCCTTTGTGACAGAAATGTTAAGAGCTTCCATCACAAGAATAAAAAGGTATGGGGTTAAGGGATCCCCCTGCTTAAGACCCCGACCGTAATTAATTTTTTATTTGACTCAAAGTTTTATTTAATTTAGCGACAGTGCTTATTACTAAATTGATCCATAACATATAATATGATTGTAAATAGACTTTTATTTCTTTGTAAACGGTAAATCGTCAAGTGAAAAAAAATTAAAAAAAATAAACAAGATTTAAAACAATTTGAATTTTTTTAAACTAAAAAAAGGTTTTTGTAACTTCGAAATTTTTTAACACAATCTTTTATAGTTTAAATATGTTTGGAAAAATTATAATTTTTTTATAAGTCAAATTTTTTTTTTTGGAAAACAAAAAAATGATCGTTAGTTAAAGGACTAACGATGTGAAATTTGGCATTTGGCTGAAGGGTAAAATAGGTAGAAAAAAGTTTGAGGTACCATATTAACAGGTAAACGAGAAGTTAAAGTATTATCTTGGCAATTTAATGAGTACACGTATGATATGGATATATCTGAGAAAGTACGTAGCTATTAAATGCCTTAAACAATATAATGCCTTAAACCATATAAGTATGTGAGACTATCTACATCCTACCTCTCCTATCCACTCAACTCAGTGACGGAGCCAGGATTTTTCGCTTGGGTAGGCCGAAACAAAAAACACAAAAAAGATACGAAAAGAAGAATAAAAATTTAAAGAGTCTTACAATAATTGGTTTTCATTTCAACCGCACACGACGGTTTTTAGCACTAAAATCATCTAAAACACTATCTAGACTAAAGGTTTCTGCAATATCCTTTTCAATATAAAGTACCAGATTATCCGAAAGAAAATGATCACCCATTTTATTGCGTAATCTGTTCTTCACGATTTTCATAGCTGAAAACGCACGTTCAACACTTACAATAGACACCGGAAGAGTCAGCACTAGTCGTATCAACCTGTCAACAAGATAATAGTGACTTGCCTTTCCTGTAGATGCTAAGCCTTGACATAAATCAGCTATAGATGATGAGTTTCCCAACACTGGATGGTATTTCATATCAAGTTCAAAATGTTTCAACTGAAATTCCAGGTCATCAAGTTCTTGCTCTGTGAAATCAAGATAATAGTATTTTCTTGCAAGCTTTAGAATCGAATGTGAATTGAAAGATACATAGCCGTCCCTGGGATCCAAAGCAGAACTAAGATCTAACAGTTCCACAATTTTCTCACTAAACCTTGAGTCAAGTTCTCGTAGCTGGAAGTCAATTGTTTCATTATATATATCAAAATGATAGTGATGCTCCTTTGTAGCGTTATCTTTATTCCTTACGCTTCTTCCTTAGAAATAAGGAGCACTGAAATTAGGAATACGGATACTATGTTTTTTGCAAAAGGCAATAACATCTTCAAGAAAAGAGTCCCATTTGTCATCTCTTAATGCTTGTATCAGCTTTCTTGTGTGTGAAACCATTTTAACTGCACTAACAACCTCTTGATCTTTTTGTTGCAAAGCCTTACAAAGAACGTCGGCATGACCCAAGGTTGTTTTCATCAAATGTAATATGAACACAAAATTAAAAGAAGTGAGCTTCTTTAATGCCGAACTAGCACCACCCCTTGTTTTATAGTTCAACCCATCCTTTTTTATCTTCTCCAAAACTGTACATGTTGGATTGTACACCCGAATAAGACTGGTAATTGAAGTAAAATGTGAGCTCCAACGTGTATCGTCAGCACGTTTCACAGTACCAATTTGGTTAGCTCCTTTACCAGACTCAATTTCGCCCGTTTGTAACATTTCTTCAATTTCAGCAGCTTGAGCAGCTTGTAACTCATCTTGTCGTTTGCAAGAGGCACCAACGGCTGTCACAATGTAAGATAAATCTTCAAAGAACTCGTGTACATAATCTACCTCCCTAGCTGCAGTAACCAACGCAAGTTGCAATCGATGAGCAATACAATGTATATAATAAGCACATGGATTGACCTTGAGAAACAATGCTTGTAATCCATTCCATTCACCTCTCATATTGCTAGCTCCATCGTATCCTTGCCCGCGAATATTCTCAATGGGAAGCAAATAAGATGAAAGTGTTGTACAAATTGAAGAGTATAAAGTGGCTGATGTTGTATCCATGAGATGGATAACACCAAGAAATCGCTCTTGTATGAATCCTTTATTGTCAACAAATCGAAGAATAATCGCCATTTGTTCTTTCTTACTTTCGTCACTTGCTTCGTCTACCATTATACAAAACTTAGAGCTTCCAATATCTTCAACAATCTTCTTTCGAACTTTCTCAGCACACAAATTTAAAACTTCTTTTTGAACATCAAGTGAGGTATATTTTGCATTACCAGGAGCGTTCTCTAACAGGATATTTTTAATTTCTTCATTATATGAGCCTACTAAACCTAGAATCTCAAGGAAGTTACCCCGGTTTTTAGAACCAACTCTTTCATCACTGCCTCGTGTGCTAATTCCTTGAAATGAGCATAAACGAACCAAATCAATCGTTGCTTTCACCCTGAGCCTATTCAATGTAACTTCTTCATCCGAGAGTCGTTGCATAACCTGATCAATATGCCTTGCCTGATTTAGCAAAGCATCACAAAATCTTATAGCATTATTATGCTGAGAGTTTGGTCCGTCTCCTACATGTTTCATAAATGAACAATGCTTTCCTTTCACCCTATTCCAGTTTTTGAAACCATTGATTGCAAACGTGTCTTGACTAAAAGCTAAATCCAACCGATTCATATACTATAAGATGGATGGTGAATCGAGATCCATAAAGTGCTATCAAAGTATCAATTGAAAAAGATGTGTAGTTGAGGTCTTGGAAAATGGAATATTGAAAGTGGTGTTTTGACGGTAGATATTCTATCAGTATTTTTAGTTTCCACTAGTATAAAACAATTGCCTTATTTTGCATTTCGTGGGCTTTTAAAATTTATTTGGGGTGGGCCACTTTCAGATTTCATTTATAAAATACACATAATTTTTTTTTGCCAGTAATAGTTATTCAGAAATTGGGGTTGGTTTTAGCCCACCCTATCTATAAAATACCTCCGTCACTGACTCAACTGATTTGAGAATGTGTATGATTGTTGTTTATCATTACTAGGTTATTAAAACAGAATCCAAATACACTATAACATGGTTGTACTTGCTTTTGTTGTTTAAGGTAGTTATGTAATTTCGATTTTAAGCGTTTATGAGTCGGGGTACATACAGCTTATGACGACTCTCGGCATTTTGACTGGCCCATATATCTGCAAATTAATTGATTTGTTTTAGATTTACAAAACTAAAAACTAAACTGAAGCAAAAACTAGTAAAATTTGGTCAAACAGGTTAAAACTCGCCCAAACCGTATCCAACCCCACTTTGGTCCAAACTAATAATAACTCAGCCACCACTATTCCAAATTGATATAGTTACTGTATTTCTTATTTAAACTACAACATGGCAATATATTACTGTACTTATTAGTTACCATCGAAAATTGCTCACAAATCACAATAACATGAAATCAGTGTTGTATAAAGGGTTAAGTTGATATAATAGCAACATACTTTCTAAAATATACAAATATCATACATAAACTTTGAAAAATACTAATATCGTATATATACTTTATAAAATCGTCTCGATATCATACCTGAGTAATTTCAAAAAGACTAATATAGTATACTAACTTATAAAGTGTGCAAATTTCTACGAAGTAATAGCGCTTCGTCATTCTACTATATATGTTTGAGTGTATGTGGATTAACTCTATTGAAAGTCTTCTGAACGTCATTCTACTATATATGTTTGAGTGTGTGGATTAACTCTATTGAAAGGCTTCTGAATATTTACACACCACCACGATCATATCCAAGGGAAATTTTTTTCAGACTGACTGGATTGATTTTGAGGCAGAACTGGTGAATGGTGAGGTGGTTTTCCATACAGATAAATTATGGTGTGGTTCTTCTACACTTTTCAATTCAGTATTATTTTACATTTAGAAGGGAAAATATCTATGTAAGACAATACATAGATGAAACAAGAAGAGGCTATGCAAGTCATCAACTCTTGTAAAATCTGGTTTGAATGGATAATTTACGTTCGCTGAATCGCCTTTTTTTATTAGTAACGAAAGTTCTTATGGTAATTCTCAGATAACAATGCATGTAACTCGATCTATAGAAGTCACAAAGATAACATAAGTTAAGCGTGCTTTATTACATTAAGGCATGTTCACGCATATATGTATCTTGGTAAAGTAGCCTTGCGGGTCTATCGACTTCACATCCAGAGGGAACGATACTGTTAACAATGTCATGTAAATAACTTAACTTGTGACTAGTCATACCAGTCAAGGTATGATATCGAGACAAATTTTGAAAGTACGCATACAATACTAGTATTTTTTAAGTTCACGTATGATATTTGTATATTTTGGAAAGTACCTTGCTATTATATATGAACTTAACCCTTGTATAAACTATTACTTGATACCTAATGCAAGTAATTTGATAGCCAATTATATATCCTTGTACAATTATAAGTCCAGCTGACACTATAATCGTTGAATTCCAATATCTCAGCTGAATTTAACACAGTGGCCCATCTTTTGTAATTTTATAGCCTAAATTTTAAATTGACAAACTGCATTAACTTGTAAATGGCGACCAAATCATTACTAATAAGCAACATTGCTTAGCAAGCTCGAAGGAGTCAAATAAACAACAATCTTCCAAGATAGCATCCAAGTAACAAAATATCAGACTAAAAAATAAAATATACAAACAAGATGATATCGTGAAAGTTAATTCTCCATCAGAATCGAAGTTATCCCCTTCATCACGTATCGGGAAACTCGTGAGGCTAGTACGTATCCTATGAAATTATCTACAAGATCCGGCAAACAGTTAAAGAGTGCGGCTCATTACAACTGTAACACCTCACTTGGACAAGTGGACCGTTACGTGTATTTATGGAGTGTCATCAAAGCATAAGGTAAATGTCCTAAAACATTAGCGGACCATAAAGGAAATACCGGAATCAAATATCGGTAATCCAAACATATGCTCAAACATGAAAAGTAAAATACTGAAGGAGAGGACTAAATAATGTCCAAATAAGCAGAATAACGTAAGAAGTGCATAAAGTAAGAAGTCTGGATAGCTTCCATCCGAATGCACATGCTCTCAGAATCCTAAGAGTGTCTGGTGTACCTGCCGTTAGAACATGAAAAGAACTATGGCTGAGCATAACGCCCAGTGAACGAATATAAAGCATGATAAGAAATACTGAAATAAAGCAGGTGATAAATTAGTGAAGCTGTATGACTGATAAGTAAAGTTGCAGCGGAAATCTGTGTATAATCTGAAAAGTCTGATTTATAAATAATAAAGCTGAACTGTTATCTGTTAAATCTGAAAACATGCATTTACTGTATTTTAATTGCCAAGAGCTTATATAGGTCATGTACTGTAACAAATGTTGCATGAATAACTCGAGGGGTGACCTCGTCATGCTGTAGAGGGGTGACCTCTAAATACTATAGAGGGGTGACCTCTAAATACTATGCTGGGTGGAGGGATCAGCTCCAATGTGAAGGATGTAGAGCACACACCACATTCACCTAATAACTGTAAACTGATAAGCCTAAGATGCATCCATACGCCCCACTAATAATACTGATAAAATGGTCAAGCTGAGCAGAATGGGACGCTGCAGGATATCACTCTCCTACAGGTGAGTCATGACACTGGTGCCTCAAGTGTCATGGTTACGGTACCTCCGTAACTAGTATAACTAACTGGTCATGCTTATATATAAGGCTCAGGCAATATCTTAGTTATTTAAATAATTTCTGATAATTTATAACATATACTAGGGAAAACATTTGGCTACAGACGGAGAATCTTAATCATGCTTAGAAAGAAAGTCGTTACTGAAGGACGAAAAATCCGTTCCTTTTGTCCAGCAATTTAGTGACAGAGATAACAACGGAAAAGTACTACTCCGACTTCATGTGAGCTACATGATAAATGACGTGTATGAGTTGCTTGTTCATTAACATGTTACTTGTTCTTAATTTTATTTACTTGTTCATGACTTGATTTACTTGTTCTTGTCTTATTATGTCTTTCCTGAATCTTACATGTTTCGTGAGTTCTTGTAATTCATGTTTCATGTGTTATTATACTTGATAATTCTATAATTAGTAACTTTCTAAAAATAGCAGGTTTTTATATAAAGTAACTTTCCAAAAATAGCAAATTTCAACAAATAGTAAGTTTTCAAAAATAGTAATAAGCTCGTTTAATATACTCAAATAATTTACCTTGTTCATTGAATAAGCTGATAATATAAGTGGGTTTAATAAGCATATTAAATAAGCTAAATCTTATAAGTCATGAAGTATAAAGTCATGGTTAATTATAGGTATCATATTAATAAGTCATGCTTTAAAAAAATCAATAAGCCGTTTCTAATAAGTCATGAATATATAGGCCAAATTAATTAAGCCTAAACTTCATAATTAATTTTAATAAGTCAACAATAATTTAGCCCATTTTAATATAAGCCGAAATAATAATAAGCCAATTTGATTGAGCCATACTTAAACCGAATCGTCTAAACAAAATCCAAACTTAATTCCGTTAAGTTATCTATTGCAGTTCCATACCATTTGACATACATAAATAACTTATCTTCTACCTTGTTAGATGTACATCATATATTTTAATAGTGAATTGTCTTGACCATTTTTTTATCTTTCAAAATACACCAGATTTGATTTTATACCATTAAGAGATTTTAAACTCCATTTAATATATAAGGTCTAAGTTAACGTCTTTAAGATCGGGCATACATGAATATCATGTCATTTACATATTTTAAAACCTTGCGCATATTCAATACATTTAAGATGTAAAACCCGCATGCTTTTACCATTAATAGTACCCTTTATATCGTACGTACAAGATTAAAACTTTCCTTTTATAGCATGTTTATGTTCACGTATAGGAAATTTAAGTATTACGTACGTGTTAGAACACGATAAGTATTTATTACGTATGAACACACAATAATTATTCAAATAATAATCATAATCACGAACATGCGATCATGAAATCATAAACGTAATTTAATCACGAGCTAATATTAATTACGTATTTATATATTTATTACAAACACGAATAAATATATTGAGTCACGATCAAAAACTGATTAAATTACGTAAACTACGTAAAACGTGATCACGAACATTTAAACTGTTATTATTATTGCGTATATTTAAAATAACACGACAAGTAATTACGTAATTAATATTACGTTAAACACACATGAGAATAACTGTGAAATTCACGACACTTTAATTATATAAACACGCGTACGTTTTATTATATAATTAATACCAACGATAGGGAAAAGTAAGAGGACTATTTTAGACAACAAGGAAAGATATAGGACTTGGGCTCAAGGCCCAAGTGTGTGTGTTAGCCGTGTATAATAAAAAAGACGGGAAGGGGGCTTTGTTTTCTTTTGGTCGACACAAACATCACACAAATATAGAAACCCTAAAACATGGAAAACAACTGCCACTTCTTTTCCTTATTCTTCTCTGCCGCGACCAACACCAAAGAATCAGGAAGAATGGATCGAGTATTTTAATCCAGAAGATCAAAGATTGCTTTCGTTTTGTTGTCCAAAACCCCTAACACGAAAAAGAAACAAGGTAAACCCTAATTCATTTCTATTTTTTCTTTTCTTTTAATCCGATTTCAGGGGTATTTAAACATGTTCAAACAATAATTTAAGAGGGGGTTTCGTTTGTTTGTTGCTGGGTTCTAAAGGGCACACAAACCGAGACTGATATGAGTCTTAGTGGTAGATTAATCCCACCAGCCGCAACCCAATTAGGGTTTTGGCTTGGTTTTGCTCAAACAGTGGGAACCGCGGCCTAGCAGGGGAAAACCACTGGCTACGGCCAGTGGTGGGTTTGTACTAACAGTGGGAACCGAGACCACCAGGTCTCGGTGGGATTTTATGCCCAACAGTGTGAACCGGCTACTGCCGGTGGTAACAACCCAACTGCAATGGGTAACGGACAGTTTAGGGGGTGTTTGGTTTTGGGTTTAAACAGAAGTAGGGGCTGTTTGGCAGCGAGTTTAAGAACAGAATTAAGGGGCTGTTTGGTTCGGCTTTATTTATAATACATAACACGAGTTTCACGTTTAAATTAATAAGACACGGGTTCGGTTTTCGACGCATTTTAATAAAATAATACAAGAGTACGTGTTATTATTTTTACAAGTTAATTAGCTTTACATGTTTTTTTGTTTTACAAGGTAAATTAAATTAATACAATACGACTTGTAATTACAAGATTATTTATTTACAAGTAAATTAAATTAATTTAACATGCTAGATAATTAATTTAATTAAAACATGGACTTAGGTTTTTTTATTATTAATTAATAATACATGATTTTTAACCTAAGTAATTATTTATTTAAATTAGACTAAGTAATTAATTAATTATTAAAACCATGACTTATAATTAATTAATTCTCATGACTTAGGTAATATTAATATAATTAATAATACATGTTTTAACCTAAGTATTTATATCTTTATTTAATTAAATCACATTATATTTAATTAAATGCTTTAACCTATAGTTTATTTAAAATACATGGAATAATTAATAAACTATACTTTATAACTACATGACTTAGAATAATAATCAGAAAACACTTAAGCTTATAGAATTAGCTTATTTAAACAGCTTATATGTAATTATGGAAACTTTCTATTTTTAGAAACTTATCTAATTTAAGCAGTAATTCTATTTTTGGAAACTTTCTATTTTTGGAAACTTTCTATTTTAGAAAACTTGCTATTTTTAGAAAGTTACTTATTATTGCACATCAAGTATAATAATACATGAAATACAAGAAATACTTAATCAGAATAGACAGAATATAAGATACATGTAGTATAAGGTTTTAAACAGTAAAACATGACATGAACTTATAAAATAAGCTAAGACATAATATTAAACCAGTTACGTATTCAGTAAACAGATACTTATACACGGATGTATTTATGTAGCATTAGTGATACCAAAGTAGGACTCTATTCCGTTCGTCTTCTTCGTTCACTGGACATAAGGTACGGATTCCCGTCCTTTCAGTATGGACATTCTTTCCTTATTAGGATTCCCCGTATGCAGCCAACTTTTTTCCCAGTATTTGTTTTATATGTTTCTGAATTGCTTATGTTTAATTAGAATACCTAAAGCCATATACATGCATGACCAGTTTCACCTAGTTATGGAGGTACCATAACCATAACACTAGAGGCACTGATGTTATGACTTCACCACGGCGGAGTGATTGCTCGTGGCGTCCCTTCAGCTTTTGGCCATATTATTATATTTATCATGTGGGGCGTATGGGTGTATCCTAGTTACATGTTTCAGTCAGGATTTCATGGTGAATGTGGTGTGTGCCTTGCATCCTTCACAAGGAGCTGATCCCTCCTATCCAAAACCAGTGTATTAAATTAGAGGCAACCCCTTTAATTTTCATGATGAGGTCACCCCTCCAAGTATTCATGCATGATGGATTTTCATGACCTATATTGGCTAATGGTAAAATATGTTAAACAGTTTTCATAAGATAAACATAAGGCTTTTCAAACTATAAAACCAGTTTTATGAACATGTTCCAGGTTTCCCAGGACTTATACATTTCCGCTGCTATTAAGTCTTTTTTATGTTTTAGTCATTCATACTATGTCTATATCCGTGCACAGAGCGTTTTGCTCAGCCGTTACTTTCCTTTCCATGTCCCAAAACGGCAGGTACTCAAGGATTGATTGGAGCATTTGGAGGACACGCATAGGATGGGAGCTACCTTAGATTCCTTCTCCTTTTGCCTTCATATACTTATGCTTGCTTAGTCTTTCATTCATTTCTTTTGCTTTATTATGTTTTGGGCTTATGTTTGGGAACCGATGTTTGATTCCGGTTATCCCTATGGTCATGTAATGTTTTAGACATTTATCCTTGTATGCTTTGATGACACGCCATAATTACGCGTGACGTTCCATTATCAAAATGGGGTGTTACAATTATGGAATCAGAGCCAAGGCTTCGAACTATAGGCTCTAAAACTTGACCTGGGACTAGTGGGTAGTCACCAGGAGCTTCCTAAGCCAACGTTTGTTATTCCATGTATTGTTGTTTTCAGCGCATTGTTGTTTTAACCATGACGTTTTCAGCCCTTTGAGGTTTTAACCTTGATGTTTTCATCGATATTGTTTTACTAATATGGATGGACAACCGTCATTCATATTTACTTATGTGTCATTGTTCATGCATAATGTTCCTCGTGAACTGTGGCTATGTGGACTGAACCCCAGTAGTTCATAATTAGTCACATAAAAAAAATTTCTGATAAGTTTTGACAGATGAGTTTCATTTACTTATGTTTCATGTATCATTGTTGCAGGGATTACGACTATGTAATGGTTGGTACAAGACTGGCCCTATTTAGTCGCATGTGCTATTATCGAAACTTTTAACTTTGGGACCGACCCATAGGCGTCCCCTCGCCATGTCTTTTGTTTTGGGACCGACCCGTAGGCGTCCCCTCGCACATATAAAGGTTTTTATAAACTACATTACGCATTCATGCACTGTTTTTCATGCATAAATTTTTTCTCATGATTTATTGGCATAAAATATTTTTTTCATGTCCCCTCATAAGTTAATATGTTTTTATGTCAAGTATGTTTTCATACTGTCATGGTTAACTTCAGTTTCGTGCTGATTATGTTATACACTCCTTCATGATAGATGGTTTTATGTTTCTTCATGATAATTCCGTCTTCATGTTGATTACGTCTTACGCCTCTTTTGTTATTTATACTTTCATGCAAGACATTGTTGGATTTCATTGAATTCTGCTTTCATGATAGTCATGGTTGGTTTTCATTGATCATGCTGTCAGGCAAATCATCGTTGAATTTTGTGTAACCACACTTTAACGTTTCTCGATACAACCAGAATGATGACTATGCTAATATTGCCAGATTATCATAATGGTTTTCCTAACCGTTTAACCGATATACTTTCCTTAAATCATGACAAATGATCGACCCCATACCGATCATTTCATGTGCATTCCATGTGTACCCCATGTACCGTATTCCATGTGTATTACACGTACATGTGTATTTTACTTGCAATACTTCACGAGTATTCGCTAGCCGATTCTGAATCATCTCAGGCATATGTCCACTTGCTGATATTCTACAAAGTTGCTGATGTCGCTCATAGCTTGGAGATGTTACTAGGGATTGACGTTGCTGATGTTGGAGACGCTACGAGATGCTGATGCTGTTCACAACCTGGAGATCCTACAAGACGAAGACAAAGGCGCCAGAGCAAAGCTATTGGACGAGAAGATACTTCACCATCAGACGACACAATCATTGTCCCAAATTCTTAGTTACATGTCACACGTCATTCAGTTGTCATTTCAGCCATATAAGTGCAAACTGGTACCAGCCGGCCACTCAGCTGAATAGTTACATGAATCACGGTCATGAGAATGACCATCATGGAACTGACAGACAAGACGATAGTAACCACTACTATTATAGCAACTATCCTAGAAATCGCAACCGAGGCTCCGGCCGCGGACGTGATCAGACATACAAATGATCAGTAGTTCAACCGATCCGCCAATTCTGGCATAATAACCTAATATCGCGGTTCAATTTGTTTCACATCTCGAGACACATGTCAAGACATCAATCAAGACACATGTCTCATGTATACTTTCCAAGACACGAGTCAAGACACATGACTCACGTCCAATTATGGAACATTTCTAAGAAATTCAGGGTACCCTCCCAGGGTATATCCATTTTGTTGTGCCATGCATTAATCAGGCCACAAGAATTTCAATACCATTACCAGCACATCAGTAGAACTGTCACGTTGCCGATGTCAATTTCATTTATTTCACCATATTTCATATATTCATGACCATGAAGGACGCCTTTCGTATTCCCGCGTATACGAAGGTTTTCCTTCAGCTTAATGATGAGATCCAAGCTGCGAACGCATTTCCTCGGACAGACACGAGTTGAATTTTATCCTAATTATGGACTATGAACAACACACCATGTTACGATTCATAATTATGTACAGTAATGTTCAGGCTCCTGAATACATTCAGCTTGATTTTCCATCAGGAAAATCTGTACAAATTATCTATGCTTACAAGCATGTGCGTTGTTAGCCATGGCCGCTACAATTTTTATAGCTATCAGTTGATTATTCCAAGATCTTCCCATACATTCCAGAAGAACCTACAAGGAGAAGGACGGTACCATGAGATTATGTGTCGACTACCGTCGATTTAAACAAATCACCATTCATAACCGTTATTCTCCTCCACGTATTGACAACATGTCCAATCGACCTTCTAGTGTTAATCACTTTTTTTTTCAAGATCGAACTCATGATCATGCTGCCAATAGTGACGAGTGAAGGAGCAGGACATGTCCATGACTGCTATTCGTACACGACTCGGTCATGCTAGATTTATGATTTTGAATTAGTTTCATCAATGCTCCAACGTCATTATAAGAATGAGTTTCCATGAACTCATAGCAAATTCATCAGTGTTTTATTTAAGGATAACCTAATTTCCCTCTAAGCCTAGAGAAGAATAGGAAGATCATATCTGCACTATGTTACAAATTCTATGACAAGAGAAATTCTACCCTAGAATTTTTTTTTTCCAATATTAATTTTGTTTGATTACAGTGACACACTGAATCACATGGGTTTCTATGGTTAATCTTACCATGACTCAGCTTATGCGTAAAGGAGAGAACCCTACACTACATTAGGTGTTCTAGGAAATCCTACGCTAGAAGTCTAGATTCAGAGACTCAGAGTTTCGCAAACTCCTATGTATCAAGTTCTACGAAGAAAGATACAGTTACGTTCATATCTAGGTACCTGACATACCAACAGGTTAAGATAGGACACCAACAAACTGAGATTTTTTCATCATCTCAAACTGTGAATTGAAATGGGACAAGATCTCCTTGGATTTTGGTTACCAGATTAACGCAAACTCAGAAGAAGCATGATGCTATCTGGGTTATTGCAAATAGTTTGATCAAGTCTGCAGAATCCTTACATCTGCAAGGATTGCAGAACCAACAGATTGATCGGACATGTTCCAGCCAAGGCTCATCCGACCACTTGGTAATCCCTCATCTATCGGGTCAGACAAAGATTCGCAATTGTACTCCTAAATTACTTCACGTCTTCATTCTGATTCCACGACTTGCTTTCGCGCTCGCGTTCATGACACTATTCACGTTCATGATCGTATATGGGCTTACGATTTTACGTTCATTTCGTTCTGGGAAGTTTTGCAAGAACTTGAGAGACCAGACCCAAGTTTAGTATAACTCTCCATCATCAGATAGACGTTTCACGTCATATTCCACGTCTCACCTTGTAGCGTTTGGCGTTACCGCCATTATATTCTATGATCACGATATGTTTCACATGTCATGTTCATTCCATATTCCTCATATCATGATCAAGATATGTTACACGTATCATGGATCACGATATGTTTACTCATACTACACTCACCATATCTCCACGTAGCACGTTCAAAATTTTTCACGTATCACGTTCAAAAAATTTCACGTACTACGTTTCTTAATGTCTCGCGCATCGTTTCTAATTATCAGATAAGTTAGATTGTCTTGCATCGTAACGTTTTAGTTACCCTAGCACGTTAACTCTTATTTTCCTCGATCGAATTTAGGGGATCTACCTTCCGTTGATAACCAAGAATTTCTTCGTATTCCAAGTCAATGTCAGGAGGACCAAGATTTATCATTTGTGTCAAGATCTTCTGAAGGAACCGTTCCAAGAGGGAGGCCACTTGGAAACAGACAAGTTTATCCAGACTTTTATCCGTTTTCTCTCATCAATTATATATGTCCTTTCAGTCACGTCACGTTCCATGTCCTTTCAAGACATGTCACGTTCCACGTCATCTTTACTTTTCGTTATCTTACATACCCTTCCAGTTTGAGTCGGGTATGTTACGCTTCCAGTTACATTATCTATAATTCGGGGACGAATTATTCTTTTTAGGGGGGGAAGAGTTGTAAAACCCGCATGCTTTTACCATTAATAGTACCCTTTATATCGTACATACAAGATTAAAACTTTCCTTTTATAGCATGTTTATGTTCACGTATAGGAAATTTAAGTATTACGTACGTGTTAGAACACGATAAGTATTTATTACGTATGAACACACAATAATTATACAAATAATAATCATAATCACGAACATGCGATCATGAAATCATAAACGTAATTTAATCACGAGCTAATATTAATTACGTATTTATATATTTATTACGAACACGAATAAATATATTGAGTCACGATCAAAAACTAATTAAATTACGTAAACTACGTAAAACGTGATCACGAACATTTAAACGATTATTATTATTGCGTATATTTAAAATAACACGACAAGTAATTACGTAATTAATATTACGTTAAACACACATGAGAATAACTGTGAAATTCACGACACTTTAATTATATAAACACGCGTACGTTTTATTATATAATTAATACCAACGATAGAGAAAAGTATGAGGACTATTTTAGACAACAAGGAAAGATATAGGACTTGGGCTCAAGGCCCAAGTGTGTGTGTTAGCCGTGTATAATAAAGAGACGGGAAGGGGGCTTTATTTTCTTTTGGTCGACACAAACATCACACAAACACAGAAACCCTAAAACATGGAATACAACCGCCACTTCTTTTCCTTCTTCTTCTCTGCCGCGACCAACACCAAAGAATCAGGAAGAATGGATCGAGTATTTTAATCTAGAAGATCAAATATTGCTTTCGTTTTGTTGTCCAAAACCCCTAACACGAAAAAGAAACAAGGTAAACCCTAATTCGTTTCTATTTTTTCTTTTCTTTAATCCGATTTCAGGAGTATTTAAACATGTTCAAACAATAATTTAAGAGGGGGTTTCGTTTGTTTGTTGCTGGGTTCTAAAGGGCACACAAACCGAGACTCATATGAGTCTCGGTGGTAGATTAATCCCACCAGCCGCAACCCAATTAGGGTTTTGGCTTGGTTTTGCTCAAACAGTGGGAACCGCAGCCTAGCAGGGGAAAACCACTGGCTACGGCCAGTGGTGGGTTTGTACTAACAGTGGGAACCGAGACCACCAGGTCTCGGTGGGATTTTATGCCCAACAGTGGGAACCGGCTACTGCCGGTGGTAACAACCCAACTGCTAGGGGTAACGGACAGTTTAGGAGGTGTTTGGTTTTGGGTTTAAACAGAAGTAGGGGCTGTTTGGCAGCGAGTTTAAGAACAGAATTAAGGGGCTGTTTGGTTCGGCTTTATTTATAATACATAACACGAGTTTCACGTTTAAATTAATAAGACACGGGTTCGGTTTTTGACGCATTTTAATAAAATAATACAAGAGTACGTGTTATTATTTTTACAAGTTAATTAGCTTTACATGTTTATTTGTTTTACAAGGTAAATTAAATTAATACAATACGACTTGTAATTACAAGATTATTTATTTACAAGTTAATTAAATTAATTTAACATGCTATAATTAATTTAATTAAAACATGGACTTAGGTTTTTTTATTATTAATTAATAATACATGATTTTTAACCTAAGTAATTATTTATTTAAATTAGACTAAGTAATTAATTAATTATTAAAACCATGACTTATTATTAATTAATTCCCATGACTTAGCTTATATTAATATAATTAATAATACATGTTTTAACCTAAGTATTTATATCTTTATTTAATTAAATCACATTATATTTAATTAAATGCTTTAACCTATAGTTTATTTAAAATACATGGAATAATTAATAAACTATACTTTATAACTACATGACTTAGAATAATAATCAGAAAACACTTAAGCTTATAGAATTAGCTTATTTAAACAGCTTATATCTAATTATGGAAACTTTCTATTTTTAGAAACTTATCTAATTTATTTTTGGAAACTTTCTATTTTTGGTAACTTTCTATTTTTGGAAACTTTCTATTTTAGGAAACTTGCTATTTTTAGAAAGTTACTTATTATTGCACAACAAGTATAATAATACATGAAATACAAGAAATACTTAAACAGAATAGGCAGAATATAAGATAAATGTAGTATAAGGTTTTAAACAGTAAAACATGACATGAACTTATAAAATAAACTCTGACATAATATTAAACTAGTTACGTATTCAGTAATAAGATACTTATACACGTATGTATTTATGTAGCATTAGTAATACCTAAGTAGGACTCTCTTCCGTTCGTCTTCTTCGTTCACTGGACATAAGGTACGGATTCCCGTCCTTTCAGTATGGACATTCTTTCCTTATTAGGATTCCCCGTATGCAGCCAACTGTTTTCCCAGTATTTGTTTTATATGTTTCTGAATTGCTTATGTTTAATTAGAATACCTAAAGCCATATACATGCATGACCAGTTTCACCTAGTTATAGAGGTACCATAACCATAACACTAGAGGCGCTGATGTTATGACTTCACCACGACGGAGTGATTGCTCGTGGCATCCCTTCAGCTTTTGGCCATATTATTATATTCATCATGTGGGGCGTATGGGTGCATCCTAGTTACATGTTTCAGTCAGGATTTCATGGTGAATGTGGTGTGTGCCTTGCATCCTTCACAAGGAGCTGATCCCTCCTACCCAAAACCAGTATATTAAATTAGAGGCAGCCCCTCTAATTTGCATGATGAGGCCACCCCTCCAAGTATTCATGCACGGTGGATTTTCATGACCTATATTGGCTAATGGTAAAATATGTTAAACAGTTTTCATAAGATAAACATAAGGCTTTTCAAACTATAGAACCAGTTTTATGAACATGTTCCAGGTTTCCAGGACTTATACATTTCCGCTGCTATTAAGTCTTTATTATGTTTTAGTCATTCATACTATGTCTATATCCGTGCACTTAGCGTTTTGCTCAGCCGTTACTTTCCTTTCCATGTCCCAAAACGGCAGGTACTCAAGGATTGACTTGAGCATTTGGAGGGCACGCATAGGATGGGAGCTACCTTAGATTCCTTCTCCTTTTGCCTTCATATACTTATGCTTGCTTAGTCTTTCATTCATTTATTTTGCTTTATTATGTTTTGGGCTTATGTTTGGGAACCGATGTTTGATTCTAGTTATCCGTATGGTCATGTAATGTTTTAGACATTTATCCTTGTATGCTTTGATGACACGCCATAATTACGCGTGACGTTCCATTATCAAAATGGGGTGTTACACAAGACCTGCGACTTATCAATTCATTACGATTGGTGGATTTTGCTATGGTTCTACGTACTATACACCGTGTTACAATATAGCTACAATGATCTAATGTAATATATATGCTTGTTGTAGGATTGCATATATTTTAATTATCATTAAGAAAGAGTTGTATTAAGGTTTCTATGTTACCTGCAAAACAAAAACGAAAGACGAACATACGACCCATGCTAGAACACAAACGCCAACCACAATACGAAGCCAACGAGACTAAGGAATCTGCCTATCGATATGCATATTTCCCTCAACTCCGCTATTTCCGAAATCTCGTCTTGATAAAACTAAGTCACAGGCGGCGACACCTTATTTCTTTGTATATTTAAGGTTTGTCAATATGAATATATGTGTCATATATTTATGCTAAATGAGAAATCATGTACCGGGTCATACAGATGCTAATTTGACTGGCCCATTCATTTATTTGCTTCTTAAATAACGTCAAATTTGCTTGCCAACCTATACTTAATTTGTTTATTATTATTTTGGTTACTAGTACTTTAATGTATAATTTATTTCTTAATTTTCCAATCTATTCATATAAAGGTATATTAAACTTTATTTCCAATTTACCAATTTAATTTCTTACTTAATTTACTAATTTACGAGGTTTTAAAAATGTTGGTTAAGGTTATATTTAAAATGATGAAATAAAAAACAAACCAAATTTTTGGGTTTTACAACTCTTCCCCTCTAAAAAAAATAATTCGTCCTCGAATTAGGAACGTGATAATGCTGTGGTTTTTACAATTCTACCCCTCTAAAAAGGAAAATTCGTCCTCGAATTAAAGGTAATAAGTTGCTGTAATTTATATGAACTAAAAGAACGCGTAAGCTGAAAGGACATGTAAGCTGAAAGGATAATTCGGCCTCGAATAGAACATAACGCTGCTGAAAGGTATAAACGTGACATGGCTGAAGTGAACATGGAACGTGACATGGCTGAAGAGGACATGGTACCTAACATGACTGAAAAAACTTAATTGAATTACTGAAGGAAAAAGGATGACAAATCCTGATGGAATCCTCCTTTTCGAATGGCCTCCCGCTCGAAACGATTCCTTCAAAGGTCTAAACATAATAAAGTCTTGGACTGAAATAATATCATAATATGAGTGTGAGACGCAAACGTGAAGATGAACGTAAACGTAAAGTGAACGTAAACGTGAACGTGGATGTGAACGTACACGTGATCGTGACCATGAACGTAAGCGCGATTCGCGAACGCTAATTTCTATCTGGCAAGATTGTTGATAGAATACCTTGGAATCATACGATCTATTGCTGAATTTCCTGCAGGTCTGTTACTATGTAATCCTTTTGGGTAACAGAAAACGTATAGGCTGGTTGAAATGGTTGACAATGACTTAGATAGGATCAAACTTTTCTGAGTCCTGTGGTAGATGATAACAATCTCTATGAAATCTTGTCTCCTTTCTGTCCAGAATTAACTCAATAGCATGACGGTGTTCTATCTTAAACCTGCGGTATGTCATGCATCTAGATATGAACATAGCTGCATCAATGCGTTATACTGCTTCTATAGCAAACTTATGCCTGGGATTGTGGGACATTCTGGTGGAATCTGGGTGAGTAGTCATGAAAGAATTATGAGTCTCGATAATTTAGATTTCTCCTACCGTAGGATCTTATGGAATATAAAACATTAGTGTAGGTTATCTCCTTTTTGCGCAAGCTTAGCCATGGAAAGCTAATCGTGATAACTGTCAGCAATTTCTGCGGAAGCCGTCAACTGAGTTCTAGAAAATTTTGTACTTTAGTCACAAGTGTCGATCTTGACCATCTGGTGATGGCCTTCATCTTCGCATGACTGTCTGAAATTTCTTCTACTGAAATAGGGTGGTATAGAAATGCCACCTTGTTCAACTGGAATTCACATTTGGGAAGCTGCTTATACAATTTTCTCCTATCAGAGATTCTGTACAACTATGAGAAGGTGATTCTCTTGTACTTCTCTAGAATTTAGGAGATCAAGATGTTATCAAAGAACATACTGAAGATTTTGTCTGTGAAGTCATAAAAATTTATTCATAAATTTCATACTATAGCTGGGGCATTAGGGATCTCAGACGTATAGGTCAAAAAAAAATTAGAGAGACTACAACGTGTTCAACAGCAATCTGAAAAACATCATGTTTTTCTTTCACCACTATTGGTGGAATGGGCGCGAATTGTTCTAGAAAATATTTAACACATCGTATCAGGTCAAGTAACCTTCTATTCGTGGAATGAGTATCGTTTATGAACGACGATCTTGTAAATTTCCGGTGATCGATATATGATCTCATATCACCGGCCTTCTTTCTAATACACAGAAACGATACACTTCCTGGTGGTGCGTTAGGGCGAATAAAGCCTCGTTCCGGTAACTCTTGCAGCAATTGCTGCAACTCTTTTAACTTAGCTAAAGCCCTGGAATAAAGATTTTTGAAAACAGGTTATGTTCTTGAGACAAGCTTGATGTTAAATTCTGTCTCGTGGTTTGGAAGGAATTTTTTGAACACCTTCTCAATTACTTATGGAAATGCTAAAGAAGGAAAATCTGCTGATCATAAGTTTTAAGAACTTCAGAAGTGGATTATAACTGGTGGCTAGAAAGTCTTCGCAGCTATGGACTGATAAGTCACGCGCTTGTAAGAGAGAAACAATTTGTACTGATTTTTCTGGCAGAAATATAATGAATATATTTGGGATTTAGTAAGACGGATCTCGTCGTTAATTGAAAGGATAACTTTAATAAACATGGTTGGTATTGTGGAGTCTTTTCTGGCTGGGAGGTCGGTAAATACCTGTTTTAAAATAAAGCTGTCATAGGAATACGTGAAGTAAACATGGCGATTTTCACTGAATGTGTTCGTCTATAACCTCACGGAATGAATACTGCGTGTTTAACCTGATTAATACCCAGTGGCGGTAACTGAATTGTAAGGGTCTGATTTATGCGTGGTATAACAAAATGATATACCCCTTTGGAGGGTACCTTGAATTTCCGAGGACCTGGTTTAGAAGGCATACTGGAATTATGAGTCTTGACTCGTGCCTTGAGAAGATATTCGTATGACATGTATCATGACTGGTATCCTGACATGTGTCTACCGAAATGATACTTGGGACATGTGTCTTGACTGATGTTTTGACATGTGTATTTAGTAGGTGAGTCTGAATAAGGTTAAGAGTTTCTGGTAACTGTTAGGGTTGGCGGACCGGTTAGACTACTGACCTCTGTATTTCTCGGCACGTCCGTTCCGGAGTTCCGATGGTTACTGACTGATTAATTATTAGCACGGTGGTTGTCACTACTGCTTTGTCTGTAAATTTTATGACGGTCATTATCATGACCGTGATTCATGTAACTATTTCTGCTGAGCGACCGGCTGGGTACCGGTCCCCACTCTTCTGACTGAAAATATGGTTGTGTGACGTGTGACATCTTAACTGAGGAAGTAAAAGCATGGAAGGTATGGTAGCGTCTAATGGTTGAAGTATATTCTTGTCAGGAATTTCAAATTTATAACTTTCGTCCTTGTTTTGAAGAGTCTTCATAGTATAAACAACATCAACATCTTTAGAAATCTCCAAAGCACCAGCAGCATCAGCATTCGTGAGGTCTTCGAAATGTTAGCAGCATCGGTATCTGGTAAAATCTTCAATTTTCGAGACGTATCGGCATCTGGTAAAATATCAACGAGTGGAAACGCCTGAGATGATTGAGGATAGATTAACAATACACATGTAGTAAGGTACATGGAGTACACCTAGAATGCTGTACATGTGGTACATATGAAAGTTTGCTGATATGATCAATATTGATGTCAATTATGATCAAAAGAAATAAACTGATTTAACTAGTTAGCAAACTAAACTGAAACGGTTAACATGATAGCCTGATAATTTATGCATTTTAATGTTGGTTGTATAGAGGCTGAAAAGTATGATTAAACGGAGTTTCATCAATGTTCAGTATGAAGACATGATTGATGAAGACCAGAACATGATTTATCATGAAATGGGATTTTTCTGTAACCCTTCCGTATCTTAGCATGAAAACATCATCACCCTGCTGAAAACATAATTCTCATGAGGAGACATGAAACTTTATCAGCATGAAAACAACATTCACGTGAGAGTATAAAACTTGACAGATACAAAGAACATATAAGGAACTCAACTGAAGTTTAACATCAACTGGTGTGGATGGCTATGGTTCAATCCACATAATTCAAGGAAGAGAACATGTGACTAGATGGGTGATTTTGGTTCGATCCACACGTGGCAAAATTTTAGAGAACTGTCATGTATAGCAGTGACGGAGCCAGGATTTTTCGCTTGGGTAGGCCGAAACAAAAAACACAAAAAAGATACGAAAAGAACAATACAAATTTAAAGAGTCTTACAATAATTGGTTTTCATTTCAACCGCACACGATGGTTTTTAGCACTAAAATCATCTAAAACACTATATAGACTAAAGGTTTCTGCAATATCCTTTTCAATATAAAGTACCAGATTATCCGAAAGAAAATGATCGCCCATTTTATTGCGTAATCTGTTCTTCACGATTTTCATACCTGAAAACGCACGTTCAACACTTGCAGTAGACACCGGAAGAGTCAACACTAGTCGTATCAACCTGTCAACAAGATCATAGTGACTTGCCTTTCCTGTAGATGCTAAGCCTAGACATAAATCAGCTATAGATGATGACTTTCCCAACACTAGATGGTATTTCATATCAAGTTCAAAATGTTTCAACTAAAATTCCAGGTCATCAAGTTCTTGCTCTGTGAAATCAAGATAATAGTATTTTCTTGCAAGCTTTAGAATCGAATGTGAATTGAAAGATACATACCCGTCCCTGGGATCCAAAGCAGAACTAAGATCTAACAGTTCTACAATTTTGTCACTAAACCTTGAGTCAAGTTCTCGTAGCTGGAATTCAATTGTTTCATTATAAATATCAAAATGATAGTGATGCTCCTTTGTAGCGTTATCTTTATTCCTTACGCTTCTTCCTTCGAAATAAGGAGCACTGAAATTAGGAATATGAATACTATGTTTTTTGCAAAAGGCAATAACATCTTCAAGAAAAGAGTCCCATTTGTCATCTCTTAATGCTTGTATCAGCTTTCTTGTGTGTGAAACCATTTTAACTGCACTAACAACCTCTTGATCTTTTTGTTGCAAAGCCTTACAAAGAACGTCGGCATGACCCAAGATTGTTTTCATCAAATGTAATATGAACACAAAATTAAAAGAAGTGAGCTTCTTTAATGCCGAACTAGCACCACCCCTTGTTTTATAGTTCAACCCATCTTTTTTTATCTTCTCCAAAACTGTACATGTTGGATTGTACATCCGAATAAGATTGGTAATTGAAGTAAAATGTGAGCTCCAACGTGTATCGCCAGCACGTTTCACAGTACCAATTTGGTTAGCTCCTTTACCAGACTCAATTTTGCCCGTTTGTAACATTTCTTCAATTTCAGCAGCTTGAGCAGCTTGTAACTCATCTTGTCGTTTGCAAGAGGCACCAACGGCTGTCACAATGTAAGATAAATCTTCAAAGAACTCGTGTACATAATCTACCTCCCTAGCTGCAGTAACCAAGGTAAGTTGCAATCGATGAGCCATACAATGTATATAATAAGCACATGGATTGGCCTTGAGAAATAATGCTTGTAATCCATTCCATTCACCTCTCATATTGCTAGCTCCATCGTATCCTTGCCCGCGAATATTCTCAATGGGAAGCAAATAAGATGAAAGTGTTGTACAAATTGAAGAGTATAAAGTGGCTGATGTTGTATCCATGAGATGGATAACACCAAGAAATCGCTCTTGTATGAATCCTTTATTGTCAACAAATCGAAGAATAATCGCCATTTGTTCTTTCTTACTTTCGTCACTTGCTTCGTCTACCATTATACAAAACTTAGAGCTTCCAATATCTTCAACAATCTTCTTTCGAACTTTCTCAGCACACAAATTTAAAACTTCTTTTTGAACATCAGGTGAGGTATATTTTGCATTACCAGGAGCGTTCTCTAACAGGATATTTTTAATTTCTTCATTATATGAGCCTACTAAACCAAGAATCTCAAGGAAGTTACCCCGGTTTTTAGAACCAACTCTTTCATCATGGCCTCGTGTGCTAATTCCTTGAAATGAGCATAAACGAACCAAATCAATCGTTGCTTTCACCCTGAGCCTATTCAATCTAACTTCTTCATCCGAGAGTCGTTACATAACCTGATCAATATGCCTTGCCTGATTTAGCAAAGCATCACAAAATCTTATAGCATTATTATGTTGAGAGTTTGGTCCGTCTCCGACATGTTTCATAAATGAACAATGCTTTCCTTTCACCCTATTCCAGTTTTTGAAACCATTGATTGCAAACGCGTCTTGACATGTATTAACGCTTGGTTCTTCCAAAAATAGATAACAATAAAAGCAATATGCTCTATCCGTGGTTCGAGAGTACTCTAACCAAGGATATTCGGAATACCATTTAGCTTGAAAACGGCGCGGATGAAGTTTTGGACCTGTTATAGGGTATTTATGTAACAAAAGTCGATGAGGTCCAGCATTCAAGTAAGCTCGTCGAATCTCATCTCGCTTATTAACAGGATATTTCCATATTGGTTTACGCACTCCGGGATCACGTTGAATAGACACAAATGTAGCATTCTCAACTATCGAAATCGGTGGAGGATTATCATCCCTTAGTTTTTCTGTTTTCTCTTCTTCCATTTTTTTATCTTCTTCTATTATCGGTGATACGGTTTTCTGAAAAAATGAATCCACCATTTTTTGCTTTTTCGTCATTGATGAATATCTACTAGTTCAAAAAAAAATCACGAGTGTTAATTATTATGCCTCTTATTAGAATAACAAACTGGCAAAAATGAAATCTATTGTAAATTATCAACTATTAATCATGACTTAATTTACACTAAGACACTAAGTTCATCACTAAAAGCTAAATCCAACCAATTCATATACTATAATCGGGAAATATAAAACACAACATCACAATACTCAATAATGAATGAAAAGTTAAATATGTGATTCTTTAAAATCAAATAAAGAAAGAAAGTTACCTGTGTAGAAGCCTAGAAGGTATCAATTGAAAAAGATGGATGGTGAATCGAGATCCATAAAGTGCTATCAAAGTATCAATTAAAAAAGATGTGTAGTTGAGGTCTTGGAAAATGGAATATTGAAAGTGGTGTTTTGACGGTAGATATTCTATCAGTATTTTTAGTTTCCACTAGTATAAAACAATTGCCTTATTTTTCATTTCGTGGGCTTTTAAAATTTATTTGGGGTGGGTCACTTTCAGATTTCATTTATAAAATACACATAATTTTTTTTGCCAGTAATAGTTATTCAGGAATTGGGGTTGGTTTTGGCCCACCCTATCTATAAAGTACCTCCGTCACTGATGTATAGAAATTTATGATCTGGGACTAAATATGGATGGTTGTAGTCCAATCCATATTTTTCAAAATTTTATGTAATGTCCTGATATGACAAAGGTGAACAACTATGGGTCGGTTCACAAAACATCATTCGACTGAAAAGCATGGAAATTTGACCTGAATAATGGTGAACGTTTAGGGCTGGTTCACCAAGTAATATTTGACTGAAAACATGAATCTGACATGAGTAAGGGTAAATGCCTATGGGTCGGCTTACCATACAAAATCTGAACGGGCAAGGGTGAACGCCTATGGGTCGGTTCACCAAAACAAAATTCGCAGAAAAGTACATGCGACTAAATATGGCCAGTCCTGTACCAACCTTATACTTAGTCAAAATTTTAAGAAAAATTGACTAATAAATGAAAAAAACTGACTGATAAATGCATGAGAAATATGAATGATAACAACGCCAAGATCTGGGAAGTTTCCTGGTGACTACCCACTAGTCACAGGTCAAGTTTCAGAGCCTACAGGTCGAACCTATAGGCTCTTATACCATAATTATAACACCCCACTTGGATAAGTGGACCGTTACGTGTATTTATAGCGTGTTATCAAAGCATAAGGTAAATTTCCTAAAACATTGGCGGACCATAAAGGAAATACCGGAATCAAACATCGGTAATCCAAACATATGCTCAAATATGAAAGGTAAAATACTGAAGGAGAGGATTAAACAATATCCAAATAAGCAGAATAACGTAAGAAGTGCATAAAGTAAGAAGTCTGGATAACTTCCATCCGAATGCACATGCTCTCATAATCCTAAGAGTGTCTGGTGTACCTGCCGTTAGAACATGAAAAGAACTACGGCTGAGCATGACGCCCAGTGAACGGATATAAAGCATGATAAGAAATACTGAAATGAAGCAGGTGATAAATTACTGAAGCTGTATGACTGATAAGTAAAGTTGCAGCGGAAATCTGTGTATAATCTGAAAAGTCTGATTTATAAATAATAAAGCTGAATTGTTATCTGTTAAATCTGAAAACATGCATTTTCTGTATTTTAATTGTCAAGAGCTTATATAGGTCATGTACTGTAACAACTGTTTCATGAATAACTGGAGGGGTGACCTCGTCATGCTGTAGAGGGGTGACCTCTAAATACTATAGAGGGGTGACCTCTAAATACTATAGAGGGGTGACCTCTAAATACTGTGCTGGGTAGAGGGATCAGCTCCAATGTGAAGGATGTAGAGCACACACCACATTCACGTGATAACTGTAAACTGATAAGCCTAGGATGCATCCATACGCCCCACTAATAATACTGATAAAATGGCCAAGCTGAGCTGAATGGGACGCTGCAGGATATCACTCTCCTACAGGTGAGTCTTGACATTGGTGCCTCAAGTGTCATGGTTACGGTACCTCCGTAACTAGTATAACTAATTGGTCATGCTTGTATATAAGACTCAGGCAATATCTTAGTTATTAAAATAATTTCTGATAATTTATAACATATACTGGGAAAAACATTTGGTTGTAGACGGGGAATCCTAATCAGGGTTAGAAAGAAAGTCCTTACTAATGGACGGAAAATCCGTACCTTTTGTCCAACAATTCAGTAACAGAGATAACAACGGAAAAGTACTACTACGACTTCACGTGAGCTACATGATAAATGACGTGTATGAGTTGCTTGTTCATTAACATGTTACTTGCTCTTAATTTTATTTACTTGTTCATGACTTGATTTACTTGTTCTTGTCTTATTATGTCTTTCCTGAATCTTACATGTTTCGTGAGTTCTTGTAATTCATGTTTCATGTGTTATTATACTTTATATTTCTATAATTAGTAACTTTCTAAAAATAGCAGGTTTCTATATAAAGTAATTTTCTAAAAATAGAAAATTTCCACAAATAGTAAGTTTTCAAAAATAGTAATAAGCTCGTTTAATATACTCAAATACTTTACCTTGTTCATTGAATAAGCTGATAATATAAGTGGGTTTAATAAGCATATGAAATAAGCTAAATCTTATAAGTCATGAAGTATTAAGTCATGGTTAATTATAGGTATCATATTAATAAGTCATGCTTTAAAAAAAATCAATAAGCCGTTTCTAATAAGTCATGAATTTATAGGCCAAATTAATTAAGCCTAAACTTCATAATTAATTTTAATAAGTCAACAATTATTTAGCCCATTTTAATATAAGCCGAAATAATAATAAGCCAATTCCGTTAAGTTATCTATTGCAGTTCCATACCATTTGACATACATAAATAACTTATCTTTTACCTTGTTAAATTAGATGTACATCATATATTTTAATAGTGAATTGTCTTGACCATTTTTTTATCTTTCAAAATACACCAGATTTGATTTTATACCATTAAGAGATTTTAGACTCCATTTAATATATAAGGTCTAAGTTAACGTCTTTAAGATCGACCATACATGAATATCATGTCATTTACATATTTTAAAACCTTGCGCATATTCAATACATTCAAGACCTTCGACTTATCAATTCATTACGATTGGTGGATTTTGCTATGGTTCTATGTACTATACATCGTGTTACAATATAGCTACAATGATCTAATGTAATATATATGCTTGTTGTAGGATTTCATATATTTTAATTATCATTAAGAAAGAGTTGTATTAAGGTTTCTATGTTACCTGCAAAACAAAAACGAAAGACGAACATACGACCCATGCCAAAACACAAACGCCAACCACAATACGAAGCCAACGAGAGCAAGGAATCTGCCTATCGATATGCATAGTTCCCTCAACTCCACTATTTCCGAAATCTCGTCTTGATAAAACTAAGTCACAGGCGGCGACACCTTATTTCTTTGTATATTTAAGGTTTGTCAATATGAATATATGTTTCATATATTTATGCTAAATGAGAAATCATGTACCGGGTCATACGGATGCTAATTTGACTGGCCCATTCATTTCTTTGCTTCTTAAATAACTTCAAATTTGCTTGCCAACCTATACTTAACTAGTACAATACCCGTGCGTTGCTCGGGTATTATGATTGAATAATTTATAAGAAAAAAACGTATATTAACTCGTTGTTTGTATATTGTAGAAAAAAAAACTTCAAAAACACACACATGTAATTATCTAGAAGTGCACAACCATTCTCATTTATTGATTAGTGCAATATTTGATGAGTTTAGACATGTTCAAAACATCATATTGCAGCAAATGAATTAAAAAGACTTTCGTTCAAACTTCATTTCGGTAAACTACTGAAACCATTATTATCTCTCATAATTCATAAAAATTCTAGGATATCCTAAGTAAATGATCAGCTTACCACCAGTTTTCTTCTGTCCTTGCTTTATCAAAGATTGATAGAAAAATCTTCTACTTTCCTAAAGTAGGAACTTTCACATCCCAATGCTTCATGCTTGTATAGTGAGTGTTCAATACTTTAAGTCTTGGAAGCTCTCACATATCCGACCATATATAAATTATTTCTTTACAATGATCATTATTATAAAAAAACAAATTATAGTCTTACAACACGAAATAATTAAGAATGTACATATAGAATAAGATATAAAGTGCAGTTGTTATTGCATGCTAGCATATCTTTATATAGTTAGAGAAGGTAAATGAATTTTTCAGGTCTTAATTACATAACCCTTAATAATTTAGAGCTACAGTGGTGCGCTCTCAAGTGTCTCAGCAGCTGCAAGTGAAGCCATACGTTGCTATCTTGCTACAACTAAAAGAAATGTATTTACGGTGAATACAAATAGGAATGAAAAACAAATAGTATAAAAGCTTTTATAATCAAAATGTTGCAATATGAAAATTATCAACTAATATTAAACTTAAACCGGTGTTGTAGACTTGTAGAAGAGATTGAACAATATACACACATATTTCAATAATGCCTGGCCATCACTACATACTTGATCAAAAACTCGTCTTTTACATTTCTATCTCCTTTGAAAGCAGATTAGTTATACAACATAAAGCGCCCCTACTATAATTTCAACATACATAAAAAAAGATTGACGATTTATAGATAATCAAATTAGCAAACTTGTTCTTGAATCTTGACACATATTCACTGCACATACATGTGTATTGGTGACATAAGTAAGTACAAAAGTGGCCTTCCATCATCATCTTTTTCAACTGTATGTGAATTGTGAAACTTGAAAAAGAAATACAAAATCAAAAGTGAGTGTAAAAAGTTTTTGGGAAGAAAAATAAATGAAAGAAAAATAAATGATGATCATAACACACCTGCAAAACAAATATCTTTTGGGAAGAAACTAAACTTTTGACAATAATAATGTAACAACAAAAGAAAATAGAAACAGAAAAAGCAAAATGCGTTGAGAGATGTAAATATCATACTGTAATATGGAAGCAAGCAAAATCCAACCTGCAAATACAGTCAATAATCACTACAATGTAAAAAGACGATTGTTAGCATGGATAATGGATATAAATTAAGAAAGTGAAAATATATGAAGATGATAAAACATGTTAAGGGTAAATTTACCAAATACTTGCCAACTATTTAGGATAAGGTGGCTTCTTTTTAGTAGAATTAGGTACATAAATAGATGAAGTAATATTCGAAATTTAAAAAAAATTATCTGCTGTTAACTCTTAACCTCATTCTTATCCTAGTGATGTTCATTAACAAACCTAACTTTCCTACTTAAAAGGACGAATTAGAACGGTCAGGATCAACAGCAAACATAATTTCAACGGTTGAAAACAACTTAAAAATCAAAACGACCGGCGGCAATATATAGATAATTTGTTTATTATTATTTTGGTTAGTAGTACTTTAATGTATAATTTATTTCTTAATTTTCCAATCTATTCATATAAAAGGTATATTAAACTTTATTTCCAATTTACCAATTTAATTTCTTACTTAATTTACTAATTTACGAGCTTTTAAAAATGCTGGTTAAGGTTATATTTAAAATGATGAAATAAAACACAAACCAAATTTTTGGGTTTTACAACAACAAATTAGCTAAATCTGCACGTTCTGTTTATTAGATGATAGTAATGGACCACAAGCATCACGAGTTTTGCACAATAAGATAACTAACATGGGCTAAGCCCAATAGTAATATAAGAAACTATGCATGCCATGGGCTAATAATAATTTGGCTAATACTGTTTAGACAATTTAACAACTTTAAACTGTATAATTATAAAGTTTGCCTTATTTTTCCAAAAAGGAACAACCAGTGTGACAATTGACTGTAGCCAAGATTGTTCACACTGTCCCGCAACACAGAGTAAATCTTTATTGCAGCACAAAACATGCTTTAAAGCCTAATGTCAGCATTCTCATAATCAACTTCATATCATGTTCGTCAGTACCCCTCCTTATTACATAATGAAAGGAACAATGATAAGAAAGCAACCATATGATTAAGTTGTTAAACTCCAGGTTAAGTAGAAGGATACCTACAATAGCATGGCTTCTGAGAATACATACGTATCACAGACGTAAGGTCACAACAAGGGGATAGTAAAAACATAATATCTGATTACAATTTAAATACTAATAATATAATACTAAGATAGACTTTCAAACATCATCTCTACGTTAACTAGCAACTTCTTGTCACGAGATTTTCAGTCACAGAGGAGGGGCTACAAACCAGAACGTCAAAGAAAGGTAACTGAAGCACAACCAGACTGCCTTTCAAACTGGGCCGCATGTTTCTTGAAAATCTCCATCAACGCTTCATTAAATGCCGCCTCTAATTTATCTTCAGAATCATCATCATCATCAATCTTCAGAAAAGAATCATTTCCAATTGGCAAATCATCCCTCTCCATTAAAAAAACAGTTACACCCTTCAATACGTACCCTGAAACTGGCAACTCCAACAATTGGACATAACACTTGCTCACCCTATTACTTCTAATTAATTCATATGCCGAAGTTGGGCCGCTCCTAATCTCAGCAATTTTCTCCTTATTCAGAGAAATCCTGCACCTTTTCCGTGAATCCATAAGGGTAACCTTTTCCAGGAGTGGGATATTTTGAATGCAGCTTAACAACATAACATGACTCAACACCGCATGATCCAAACATGCCATTGCAGAAAGTCTTTTATCCGAAGTTAACACCCTATCTTCTTCTTCTTCGCGGCCATTTTCATTGACATATGTCTTGCTATGATAAATTGAACTCGGTGACAGAAATATAAATGAATCGAGTTTTTTTCCGCATGTAATCTTCCACCTACTCATGTAGCGATGTTCAGGGGTAGGAATATGGATAGTTAGAGACTTCAATCCTTCAAACTTCTTCAAAGACCGCATTGCAGACAAAAATCACTTGTATGAAGGAGAAGGTTTAGTAATGAAGCGAATGGTGTCAACTTGAAGGGTAATTCGGTTGAAACGTTTGGAAACAAGTTTGCAAGGGCATAAGCTTTCAAGATCGATTATTTTTCTGAAAATTTGGAGTACAATTTCATCAGGCAAAGGATCAATTGGAGATGAATCATCTTCCCCTGTATCATATTTCTCATCGTTCTTCATACTTCTCATTATGATCTGATACCAATGGTTTAGAACCATTGACAATATTATGAGGTGTCACCTGAACCATACCCATTCAGAAAGTTAGTAGGAGATGGTAATGTTTAACCATACAAAGAGTAAATTGAATCAGTGTTGTAAATATCGGTCATGGCGGCCGATATATCGGTGATATATCGCTTGGCGGTGGTCCACCGCCACGCCATGGAGCATATCGGCCAACTTGGCGTTTTGGTCAAATATCGGTCAATATCGGTCAAAATCAGTAAAAAATCGATTGACTTTTGGTATTTTGATTTTTTAAGGCTTTACAAACTGAGTTGAAAACAGTTAAAACACATATAATGTAAATTTCACAAGATATATAACTAAAACTGATGAATACATTAATAAAATTATAAAAATATATAAGAATTTCAGATTTATATAAAATAAATATTAAAAATATATAAAATAATGATTAAAATATATAAAATAATGATAATTTATAGTACCCGCCGAGAAACCGATATATCGCCGCCAAGACGATATATCGCTTGGCGGTGGTCGACCGCCGAGACCCCGCCGAGCGATATTTACAACCTTGAATTGAATACAAAAAACAATCATATTCATTGTTAAATTGTTAGCACGTAACATAAAATAGTTTGGTTTATACAAGTTTAGTTTTGAGTCATTTGATAGTAGTTCAGTTCCTACCTTTTGTCTACGTTTTTCTATTTAAGTGACATGAATGACTTGTATTCCAGTTTATATACACACACCCTCGTGTACCAAAACAAGTCGTAAGTAGGAGATGGCAAGATTGCAAAAACTACACTATATTGTTTGGTATCTTTGTTGTTTTGGAAAATTAAACCATATAAGGAGTAAAATGAACATAAGAGACGATCTTATTGACTATTAAATAATCTGAATATAACATGTATAGATATAAATTGTTTTTGCATCAGATAAGTTTAAAGTAACTTGATAGTCATTCATATATTGGCCACGTTAAGGAAGATGCCATTTCTTGTATGTTAACTTGCATTTGAATATTAAGTTGTAATCCGAAAAAAGGAGGCAAACAATCTTATTAAGTTAATTTGTTAGAAAAAATGATTCACTTAATGCAAACATCATAAATAAAACATTCATGCCACTAAACTTACATTTTTCACCACTACTCAGCAGATGACTAAACTTAATCAAGTATCTATAAAACAATAAATCTTCTAGAAAATCACAAATACGCCATTTTCTCACTCTTTTCACAAATTGCCCAAACAATAATTTTTTTTTACCAAAACACCATATTTGACAAATAAGCAAATTGTTGACCTTTTTGCGGTTTTATAAAAAATATTCACAAGATTTGGGAAAAACTAGCAATGTATGAAGCTATAATTAAAAAAGTTCAAAAAATGTCACAAGTTCTGTAGCTCTCATCCTTCCTCCTTCAAAAACAGAAATATCCACAAATATCAATTTGAAATTTAGGAGCAACGAAAAACTCAGACATTAGAAATCTCGCCGAATCTCTCAAACTCTGGCAAGTGGGCGAAAATAATGTGTATTTTGGTGAAATGGGAATTTGTGGGGGCGTTTGTGAAAAAAGTGTGAGAAATGGGTACATTTGTGATTTTCGCATTAACCACTTCTATTATATGAACCAATATGGCATTTGGGGATTGCTTAATTAAACAGCTTATTTAACCAAAGAGAATATCACTTGCTTAAAACAGGCTATTTCACCCTAAAGGTAAACTAATCATTTTGAATCCATAACAACAACGATCGCCTTAATTAAACAAACAATCTCAAAATACTTGTTTGCCCATTTTCCTTTATCAAAAAGGCAAATGCCAAAAATGTTGACTTTGATACCTTAAACTAGTGAGGAATAAAAAGTTGAGTGCCTGCAATTTGGCGATACCCAAACACCTACCAATCATTATAAAAACATATAGATCTCTTCCTCTTTCAACCATAGAAAAGTCCCAAAAATCAGTTTGAGTAACAGTGAAAAACGCGCAAACGAGCTAGTTTATTCAAATCTCGCAAAACGTCTACAAACCTCTAAAAACCTAGCAAATGTGATAACGGGTATTTTGGTGAAATGAGAAAGCATTGCGGTTTTGGTGAAAAAAGTGTGAGAAAATGGGTAGATTGTGTGATTTTCGCATAAAACCATTTGATTTAACAAAATCGCGTTCGGAGATTCCTTGTTTAAACAGCTTAATCACTTAACCCAAACGAAATAAACTATAAAAATAGTTGGTTTTATAAACACCCACATGAAAATGCTAAACATTAAATAAAATGGTAACCCCAACACCCACCAAATTTTATAAAAACTCTAGATCTAAAATATATTGGTCAGACCCACATAAAAATGTGAAGAATAAAACATTAAATAAAGAAAGCAAAATAAGTTAAGAAAAGAGAGAGTTGCCTCCTGAGAGAAAGACAAGAGCGGCGGCTGCTTCCTAAACTCCAAAATGACAACTTGCTTTCTTGCTTTCTTTCTTTCTGGGGTTTTATCTCTTTTTACTGCCACGAGGAACTCACGTGACTTGGTGTTCTTTTTTTCACTGATTCCATTTTTGTGGTCAGTATAACAACGGTAAAAAAGAGGTGTGGATAAGTTCCGTGAAATGTGTTTATTTTGACACTAATATGCAAGGTTCTAAATAGCGTGAGGCGTGGCGTGACGGAATGATCAAGCCTCAAGTTTTAGCGGTTAAGACGAAACTTTTGCGTTTTTAAGACATGAAGTAAGGCGGCATGAAATACGAAGATATTTATAAATTATTAGTATTTATATCATATTTCAAATGTATTAAGTTTACAAAAGCGTCTTACATACAAACTAAAGTCAAAAAACTATTTTTACATGTAATCGTTTTCATTTCTATATAAAAGAGATCGATTTTATCGAAATCAAAATGAAGAAAGCCTCGATCTATCATGACTTATCACGACTTATGACACTTTTTGCTTCTCATTGCACGTCAAGCCTTAACCTCACGCCTTGGCCTATAGCGTGGCGTGAAGGTGGATCCTTTGTGAGACCATTGCGAAGCCTTTGCGAGCCTTTTAGAACCATGCTAATATGAGAAATATTTATACTCTTTGCATCTTTGTTTTTTACAAAAGTTATAAATTTTGTGTACGTATAGAGTTACAAATAAATTAAATTTAATTTAATATTTTAGTTTAAAATAGTGATTTATAAAAAAAATCGTGTTTAATATTTTGTAATTGTAATGTTATCGTATTAGATTATAAAGAGTAAAAGTAAAATCAGAGTCGAATCGTGAATTTCGGTGACTCTGTGCAATGACTATGTGGGAGGCCCCACTAAATACCAAAAAGAGTAAACAAAAATAAAAATATTCATTGACAATACGTAAAAAGTATTAGTAATATTTCAAAAATAATAAAATAATAATACTAAAAGACACGTTTAACCGAGTAACAAACATCAAAATTAACTAAATAGTGCGATTCTTCTAGCATTCTTAGAAGCAAAGTAGCTGATTAGATCTTCATAGTCAACACTCTCTAACATGTCATTCTCAATAGGGTTAAGTCCATATATTAACAACGTATTTTTTATCTTTTACACATCTAGGTAATGAAGTCAATATATTACTAATATGGTGCTTCAAACCGGCTAAGTTCTGGAAATATAAGTAAGATGACCGATTGAGTGTGCCAGCTAGATAAATATTATCCAAGTGTCCTTTTTTTAAACTTAATTTTCCAGTTGTGAATTTTATACCCTAAAACCCAAATTGATATTAATTTTAATCTTTTTGTTATTGTTTGAATTTATGTTTATCAATCTACGAACCCAGATCCCATATACAGTTCCTTCATAGATGATCTCAACCAACTGAAGAACATAACCTAGATCCATTTTGTGCCAATTTGAAATCTAACATTTACACATTAGCCACGTTCATATCATCACTTATCACTAATATCCTATTTCTTCTTCTGGTCATCTTATTTGACCACTTTCGGATCCCCATCTCCATCGACATCAACATTAATTATATTACCATTAATCTAATTTATAGATATGTCTTTAGAGAAAGTCTAAATAGCATAGCCAATACCAAGAAACTACCAAGACTTGCAACCACATTGGGTTTTTTTCCTATAAATATCAGTGAAGAAGATAAGATATAAGCTTGTGGGATATAAAGAAAAATCGCAAATAATAAAGGAAGATAAAAAGTATAAAGTCAAATATGAGGTGGAATATCCCAAATAAAATCATTCTGAAGAAAATAAAAAGATGACAGTCGGTCATTTTCGAGTTATAACCGACACCTAAACGGTATGTTACCTATATCGTTACAAGTTTTAAAGATTTAGCGACTATATTAGTAATATATTGACTTGATTACCTAGATGTGTAAAAATTAAAAACTACGTTACTAATATATGGACATAACCCTTCTCAATAGCTATAAGTGCTAATCCATTTAGACTTTCTTGTGACATTGATGACCGCAGGAATGACTTTATCAATTTCAGTTTTGAGAAGCTTCTTTCTGCAGATGCTAGTGTTACTAGAATAGTGAACAACACTTTATATGCAATTATTGCATTATGATAACAATCATCTTGTTTCAATTAATTTAAAACATTAATGGGCTTCATATTCTCGGTTGGCAAGTAATTATTAAGCGACCTTAACTCCACATAGAGTTCATTTGCATTAATATCTAATAAATCACCATTCTTGAGTGTGGTTTCAAGACGATTACAACACGATTTAAGACGGTCGTCGTCATAGAGCTTCAACTTGTCACATGTAAACAAGAAACCAAATATATCATCATACTCTTTATATTGTTCGAATCTTGTTGTAAGGGAAGCAATTGCCTGATCAACAATATATAAGAAATAATTGACCTTAAATGTAAACGATGTTTCCCTTTCATATTTGATTCATTATCATAGCCTTGACCACGGACGTCATCAATATCAAGATCAAGAGCCTTTAATTCGGCTTATGTAAAATCAAATAATCCTTGTCCAGTAGTATCATCAACGTTTAGAAATCCTAAAAAGGATTCCTCAACACTAACACACGTAGATGAGATATTCACATATCTTAATATCAAAGACATTTGTTATGGGTGACTAGTATCAGGGGTACAATCAAGTATCACAGAGAAATATTTTGCTTGCTTTATTCTCTTAATAATTGTCGACCTAATTTCACGCCCACGTAACTGTATCAACTCATTCTGGATGTTGTGACCAAGATAATGAATGTGAATCTCTTCACTTGTGATGCGTCGCACATGCTCTTTGATAAATGGGTCAAACACTTCTAACATTTCAATCAACCCTAAAAAATTCCCATTGTTGTTTTGATGTAGCCTCTCATTTGAACCACGAAATTCTAAATTATGTTTGGCAAGAAATTTCACAATGCATATAATTCTAACGATTACATTTTTCCAATGATCTCTTTCCTTCTCAAATTGTTTTTGCTCCACATTATCAATTGTTTCATTCTTCTTCAATCTTCGCCGCATCTCAAACCATTTAGCCATATTATTATGTTCTAAGCTAACTTCGTGCTCTTTTAGTCTATGACTTAAATGTTGCCAATCTCCAAAACCCTCATTAGCAAGATGACCTTTTGCAATCCCTTTCCTATGTATTTTGCAACAAAAACAAAAAAAAATTTCAAGCTCTTTTGAATATACCAACCATTCTCTATCACACCTCTCGTTATTTGGTAAAATTCTAGTATAAAAAGTAGCTGAAAATCGTCTTGAGTTTTTATCTAAAAAACGTTTGTCGATAGACTTATCTATTTTAGGACCCTCAACCACCAAAACTTTAACCATGTCAGAAGTAAGATTATCCTAGTTTTGTGGATCGAATATATCAACAACATGATCAATATTAACCTTAGCATCCTGATCCCCAACCCGATCATCATGATTTTGATCATTTGCACCGACATCAACATCATCAACTTCTTCAACTTCATCAATGTTAACATCATGATTTTGGTCATTATCCTCCATGTTCTCGGCATTCATATCATCGATGGTAACATCGTCACCACTCTCATCATTACTAGTATCACCATCACTAGTATCGACATTAAGATTCTCGCTCATAATATTAGGATTATCACCACTCTCATCATTACTAACACTTGACTTTATTTTAACGTATCTATGCATAGTCCCAAATTCTTTCTTATTTGATTCTTCTGTTTTTTTCTTCTTTAAACGCTTTGAATGTCCTGTTGTGTGCCTTCTAAATCTACGCGGCATGATTTCTAAAACACATCGAACAATAACAACAAATATTTAAATAATATTACGAGGCCACCTATAATTCTAAAACATCATGTAATTTACATACTTTGTGGTAGATCAAAAGAGATAAATAATTAATCAAATTAACTAAAAAGAATAAAAAATTAAAATTGTACAATAAAAAGCAAAAAACTTAGCTAATACCACAACAGAGTATTGTGTTTGGAAACTTACTGACTGAAATCGATTAGAAAAGAATAAAAAAATAATTCTGCCGTCTGAAACTCGATTTCCCAAATCCTTTGAAAAGTTAATAAATAATCGAACCTATGTAATTAGTGGGACACTTCTATTAACATTTATATGTTATATATGGGATTGGGGGGTTTTATCTCATTGGACCACAAAAAGAATTGACAGTGCGCTGCTCTATTAGAATTGTAGTATGACTTTGTAAAAAAAAAGCAATGGTAGTCTGACTAAAGGTAAAACAGTATACCTATATATAACAAATACTCCAAATTTGGTGGCCCTAAATTTTTTGTGGCCATGTGCCTAGGCACGTGTGGCACTTGATAAAAACCGGCCCTCAGTAAAATTGTAAATATTATGAAGTACTAATTTATTACTAGTGATATTTCATTATATTTACAACTTTAGTTACTCCGTTGTTTTTTACAACTTTTGAACACGGAAATTATTTTCTATATATTTTTTAATTTTAGATAATGGATGAATAGGATTGGTCTCTTGATAAGTAGTAAAATATAAAGATTTATAATAATATTGTCATACTTTTTTCTAATATATGTGATGACGTATAGTCCCCAGCCGGGTCAGGAATCCGGCCCACGGGTACTACCCGTATCCGGCCCATCACAGATGGGTGGGAATAATGTCATTTGAGCTCATAGGCTTGGATGAACAGTAACCGCACACACGTGTGCGGCCCACGGCCCGACACGGCCGGTACAGGGTTAGACAGAATCATATTCTGTCTATGAATAGGATTTACCCCAAAGAAGAAGATATTCACTCACCATAATTAGAAGATAACAATCAATCTAATTCTGGTACTTATCCTTTCCTTGGGGCCGAAGTATCAGTGACAGCCCACTAGGGTTTCACTGCCTATAAAAGGAACCCCCAAGGGTTCCACAAAGGTATCACATTCTATACACTCTCAACTCATCCGATTCCTATAAACCCTAACCGATTACTTACTCTCACGCCGGAGTCTAATCGTGGGAAACATTCCCACGGTAAGTCTAACGCGTGTTGTTTAGTGTGCAGGATCCCAACCATACAGTTCACTTGGTGCAAGAGCCAGAGCCCAGCCAGCCCGAATTAAGCCTAATTCGGGTCTAGCAAGGATCACCCAACTTTTGCATCAACAAGTTGGCGCCATCCGTGGGACCCATTACACTAAGCTAGAGCAAAATCTCATCTTGAACTCTCAATGACGAAGGGGAACCCGCAAGCTAACCCCAGGAACACAAATCCTGGAAATCGGAAGTCCCAAGGGGAAGGGATACTCATCCCCAACCAATCCCCTAGCCGTCCAACGGGCGGACAAAACAACCGTAGTGGTTTTCAGTCTATGGGGGTGACGAGCACGATCTCTATGACTCCTCCACCTACTTCGACCCTGGACAACCCTGACCCAGGGAGTGCGCCCAATCCCCCTAACAAGGAGCCGCGTAGACCATCGATAGAGGAAGAAGTAGAAATCCAACCACTCAGCGAGGAGGATCTCACTCGAGTTCTCACGCAGAACTTTGATAGGATCGTCCTAGGGATTGCATCAAGGTTGAATCTAGGGAGGGACCTCCAATATAGACTCAACTTTGGCAATACCGGACCAATCACCTCTTCCCAAAATCAGAGGAAGAGAAGGACCCGACCTCAGGAGCGGAGCCTCTTTGAGGAAACTCCCCAACCTAAGAATGTGTTCGAACGCATAGGGGATCGTCTCATGCAGGAACTAGTGCGATCTCAAGACGAGGGGGAGAGGTCCGACGGTTCACCTGAACGACAGGATCAGGAACTGACCAGAGCCAATCGCCGCACGAGCGTGTGGGATAGGATGAACATCGAGAAGAAGGCCCCTGGCTCTTCTCATAAGAGCGGTCCTCGCCCAAGAGATGGGGCACCGCCTCCTTCTCCTGATCCATCAAGAGAGGATTCGGATGACCATCCGCCCAAGCGCCGTCGGCCTAGGCGTACTCCTCCACCGCCACCAAACGATGAGGAGTACTATGGCGGTCCTTATTACCGAGAGACGGAAGCAGAAGATCTTTCCCAACCGTGGTGTGACCCTAGGCTCACCCGTCCATGGGCGGATCCCAGGGAAGATCCTGTTACTCTCCGCATACGGAATTACTCCGAGGACACAAAACGTCGCATGCCGGCGTGTGTCAAGACTTATGATGGAACGGGTGATCCGGACGATTACCTCAAAATATTTGATACGCAGGCAAAAATTGAGCGATGGCCCATGCCTATATGGTGCCAGATGTTCAATTCAACCTTGATTGGCAATGCTCGCGACTGGTTCGAAGGACTTCCTCCGCGAAGCATTGATAGCTTCACTGAATTACGCACAAGGATAATTATACTCAGCGGAAGAAGTATAATAGGGACCATGTTTCATTGGCAACCGTCAAACAATGGCCGGGAGAATCTATAGAAGCCTTCACTGAGCGCTTCAATGACGAGTGCACACGCACAAAGACAATGCCGGAACTCCTGAAAATTTCCGACTACATGCATGCCATAACAGATAGGGAATTAATCAGGCGTCTCAATGACAAGCGCCCAAAGAGGTATGACGACCTCATGGAAAGGGTCAGAAACTTCATAGAGCGAGAAACAGCGGTTGCCGCGGCCTACCCTTCAAAAGGAAATGGCTACCGGTCGAACGACCAGTCCAGGAGACAGTTGGGCGGTCAAAGCAACCAGAACAATAGTAGGGGCTCAGATTACAAGAGCCAAAACAAAGGAGGACGACCGGACGATAAGTTTACCCCTCTAAATATGTCCTACCGGGAGATCTTGCTGACGGAAGGGGACAATTTTCCGAGGCCTCCCCCAATGACGACTCCGCTGGACCGTCACCAAGGAAATCGTTTCTGCGAGTTCCATAACGACAAGGGCCATGGCACGGAGGAGTGTATCCAGCTCAAGAAGCACATTGAGTCACTGATCAAATCAGATAAACTCAAGCATTTGGTTAAGGATTGGAATGATGGAAAAGACAACAAGAAGTATGACAAGAAGGATCCCTAGAAGGAAAAACCTTTGACCATATACATGATCCAATCCAGACAACGCCGCACGAGGCAGAAAATTGGCCAAAAATTTTCACGCGGCAGGGAAATCTCATTCCCTCCCATCACAACAAGCGATGTGATTGATGCGCCTCTCACTATTGAGATAAGCATTGGAACACACAATGTTCGTCGCATGTATGTGGATGGAGGGTCATCAGCAGAAGTACTGTACGAACACTGTTTTGTGCAGTTACGACCAGAAATAAGAAGCCAATTGGTACCGGCCACGACGCCGCTCATTGGTTTTAGTGGAGACACCATCTGGCCAATAGGGCAAATGCGTCTGCTTGTAACCATTGGGAATGAGGAACACTCCACCACTGCGTGGATGAACTTTATGGTGATACGCTCACATTCTCCATACAATGGGATCATAGGCAGACCAGGTATTCTGGCCATACGAGCGATACCTTCCACGACATACGGAATGATCAAATTCCCCGTGGAAGGAGGAATCCTCACCATTTACAACACAATCGTACCAGCATCCGAGTGTCATACCGTTACAACACCGGTTCCACCTGTTCCACCCAAGGATGGATCACCACCTCCCAATTGAAGGGTGGCAATCCATCCTGATTATTCGGAACAGGAGGTATCCATAGGGGGGACGCTCTCGGATAGTGGCAAAAGGGCCATGTGCTCTCTTTTGAAGGCAAACTTGGATGTACTCGCATGGGAGCCCAAGCATATGATAGGCGTACCACGCGTGATAGCAGAACATAGGCTCCAGATCCGCCAGGGATACCCACCCGTCAAGCAAAAGAAGCGCGGTCAGGCACCCGAACGCAGCCAAGTGATACTGGATGAGGTACGGAAACTAGTGGACACAGGCATCATGCGCAAGGTAGACTACCATGAGTGGTTATCCAACCCAGTCATGGTCAAAAAGCATGACGGAAGCTACCGCATGTGCGTGGATTTCACGGATCTGAACAAAGCTTGTCCACAGGATTGTTACCCGTTACCGGAGATCGACTGGAAGGTGGAATCCCTGTGTGGATATCCCTTTAAGTGCTTCTTAGACGCATATAAAGGATACCACCAGATCCAGATGGCGGAAGAGGACGCATAAAAGACGGCGTTCCACACTAGTCAGGGCGTATACTGTTATACAAAAATGCCGTTTGGACTAAAGAACACCGTGGCTACATACCAGCGGCTTGTGGACAAAGCCTTTGACTCACAGATAGGCCGCAACTTGGAGGTCTATGTGGATGACTTAGTCATAAAAAGTCATACGGAGGATGCACTTCTCCGGGATGTCTAAGAGAAGTTCGACACACTGAGGAGGATTAATATGAAGCTAAATCCAAAGAAATGCACGTTTGGGGCAATAGAAGGAATGTTCCTTGGATATATGATAGATCCAAATGGCATCAAACCTTGCCCAGAAAAAACGGACGCAGTAATACAGCTACCATCCCCTCAGACACGGAAAGAGGTGCAGTCCTTAAATGGGAAGCTGGCCGGGCTAAATAGGTTCCTATCGAAGTCCGCAGAAAAGTCGCTCCCCCTATTCAAAACACTCAAGAAGTGCATGAAGAAGGGAGACTTTTGGTGGACAAAGGAAGCTGAGGAAGCCTTTGTTCAACTCAAGAAACACCTCGCATCTCTCCCCATGCTAGTAGCCCCCCGGCCAAAGGAGGAGCTCATTATGTATCTATCAACCACGTAGGGAGCAATAAGTGCGGTACTCATGACGGATAGGGACACGGTGCAAACTCCGGTCTACTTCATAAGTAGAACATTACAAGGACCGGAGTTGAATTACTCCTCTATGGAAAAACTGGTTTTGGCACTGGTGTTTGCTACAAAACGGTTGCGTCGATACTTTCAGGCGCATCCAAATATAGTCATTACTGACCAACCAATAAAACAAGTTATCTCTAGACCGGATATGGCAGGTAGGCTACAAAAGTAGAGCATCCTATTGGGAGAACACAACATATCTTATAGGCCAAGGACGGCTGTTAAAGGCCAAATCTTGGCGGATTTCTTCGCAGAAAAGCCGGATGAAGAAGGACCAATCGTAAAACAAGACGAAACTCTAGCAGAACCATGGGTGTTATTCACGGACGGATCTTCGTGTACGGATGGGTCAGGAGCTGGCCACATCCTTACGAATCCGGAAGGAAGGGAGTTTACTTACGCCCTTCGCTTTGAGTTCACAGCCACCAACAATGAGGCAGAATATGAAGCATTAATTGCGTGTTTAAAAATCACCGCTAGAATGGGAGTCCGCAACATTGTGGCCTACGTGGACTCACGGCTTGTCGCGAACCACATTTTAGGTGGATATGTGGCTAAGGAGGATAACATGGTCCGATACTTGGAGAAAGTCAAGTCACTCATCATGGCTTTCAGCAAGTTTTCTATCAAGCAGGTACCAAGAGGTGAGAACAAGAAGGCGGACGCTCTTAGCAAGATCGCATCTACAAGTTTCGCCCACTTGTCCAAGCAAGTCTTGGTGGAAATACTCAAGGAAAAGTCTATAACAGAAGGGGAGGTCGCTACTATAGTTGAGGAGGATGGACCTACATGGATGACTCCGATCGTCTACTATTTGACTAATGAAACCCTTCCGATGACGAAAAAGCGGCACGGCGCATCAGAAGGAAGTCACAACACTTCGAGCTTAGAGAAGGTATCCTTTATAAGCGCTCTTTCTTGCAGCCGTGGTTGCGGTGTGTTGGACCACGTCATGCCACTTATGTGATCAGTGAGATACATGAAGGGTTATGCGGCATGCACGCAGGTCCACGATCCGTCGTAGCTCGAGCCCTACGTACAGGATATTATTGGCCTACAATGCATAGGGACGCACGCGACATGATTCGCAAGTGCAGTGATTGCCAAGTGCATAGACCAGTGCCGCGACATCCACAACAGGAGCTTACACCTATTACATCCCCATGGCCATTCTATAAGTGGGGAATCGACATCGCATGACCATTTCCTGTAGCTGCGGGGGGAGTTAAGTTCTTGATTGTTGCAATGGACTACTTTACACGATGGATAGAGGCCAAGGCAGTCAAATCCATCACAGGAAAACAAGTTAAAAAGTTTGCTTGGGAGAACATTGTGTGCCGTTTTGGCTTACCAGGAGAAATCATCTCGGACAACGGTAAACAGTTTGCGGATAACCCATTCAAGGACTGGTGCGCATCATTGAATATCAAACGGTGCTTCGCGTCTGTTAAGCACCCACCGACAAATGGCCTTGTGGAACGAGCAAATAGAAGCTTGGGTAACGGCATCAAGGCACGCCTGGAGGAACGAAGTGCCAAATGGGTAGATGAGCTACCACATGTTCTATGGGCGCATAGGACCATGATCAAAACAGCCAATAGGGATACTCCATTCGCATTGGCCTACGACACAGAAGCTGTTATACCAGCAGAAATAGGAATGCCTACCATCCGCACGGCAGAGGTTAATGTCATCACAAACGACGAGCAACTGCGGATCAACCTAGATTTATTGACAGAAAAAAGGGAGATAGCAGCCATCAATGAGGCTAAGTCCAAGGCTAAAATGAAGGCTTATTATGACGCCAAGGTTAAAGGTGTTTCTTTTCGACCGGGAGACTATGTCTATCGTGCTAACGAAGCAAGTCGAGCGGAGAATACAAGAAAGCTGGGCCTTAAATGGGAAGGACCGTATGAGGTCACGGAAGCCTTAGGACGAGGCGCGTATAAGTTACGCGACATGGATGGCCGCGATCTGGAACGTACATGGAACATCTCCAATCTCAAAAGGTGCTATCTTTGAAAGCTACGGCTTCCGCATGGATACTTCGCTACACTTGGCTGTAATGAAGATCCATGTACTATATCTGTTTTGTTTCTTATGTTTTTTCTAGGTTCCTTTTTTGTTTTAAGACTTCCCATTCTTGTTCAAACAAAAATGTAAACGTTCTAATAAAATGTCGTGGTGCCTAGCTAGCTCCACGGCTTGTTTTGTGCAAATTATTTTTCTTAGGATTTTGTTAGTCATGTGAATTTTAGTTATTATTATAATATCCATGTCTCATTCATATGTATTCATTCAATCACCGTAGATGTACTATACGTCTCCAGGCGGGGTAAGAGGATTAAGTGAACCTACTAATTCAACTTGTCGCGTAAGAGGGATGCAACTCCAGCGACGTGGATCATGTATCCTTACTAGACACCTTACTCACAAGACGTTGTGGTAAGTTTCCGTATGCCGTACTCACGCAGTGCTTTGCATAGTAAAGACGCACGTCGCATGTCTAGTGAGATATAGACTTGAATGTATTTCCTTTTTGTGTAAGACGTGACATGTCATGCAGTATCGGTTTATGATATGCAAACAAAATAAAAATACACAAGTTTCCAAATCATAACAAAATGGCTGTGGTTATCACGGACTTACATACAAAAGACAGTTATTCACACATCAGTCTTAGCCGTGTACATGCACGGACGAATAAAAGTTACAAATGTTTACAAAATAAATCACAACGGAGGTAGGAATTCCCCTATGTCCTTCTTCCCTTCTTCGATCAGGGCACGGAGGGCCTCCCCGCGAGCGCTCTTCCCATCCTGCGCCTTGATCGCAGTCGCATCCAATGCCTCAGCAAGCAGTTTTTCACCTTTCATTACTTTTGACACGGAGTCGTAAGTAGGCAAGGTCAGTTGGATGGGATCCGCAGTGAGCTTGGAAATTACCATCTCGTTAGGAGCATCCTTAAGCGCCTCAAGCTCGTCCAAAAGAGGGTGTTGGATTTCAGCAAGTGCATCCATTGACGCGGTCATCTTGTCCGTAGCTGAGGGGTTATGGTAGGGGTGCTGGGTAATATCTTCGTTCTTCCCTATCAATTTCGCAGCCTGGACCAAGCCCTCATGCCTACCACGGTCAATCCCATCCGACACGACCCCGGAGAATGCTTGCAGCAGGTACGGAGCCTCCATAACCTTGCTTACGGCAAGGCGCATTCCTTGTCCAATCATCCACCTGCGCCCAGCTATGGCAGATAGCAAAGGAGGACACATCCTTTCAGCACAATATGTGGCCATCTTGCTTAGCTCCTCCTCAGCTATTGCAGCTTGCTCGTCCAAATTGGTCCGCACTTGTGCTAGCTCATCCTTCAGCGCATCGCGCTCCTGTGCGATGTTGAATGCTTGTACGGTTACAGCTTTGGTAGAGGCTTCGGCCGTGGACACCTGCATATGGAACTTAGAGTTATCACAAGGATAATATGTTTTTTTCTTGGGTCGAAAAAAAGAAAAAAATATATGTATAATATTTTTGTTGAAAGCATACCTTCTCGTTAGATGCGGCTACGAGGGCCTCGAGCTCGGCGATGCGTTTTTCTCGGTTGTTAGCATGGTGGGCTTGCTCCTTCACTGTAGCCTCGGCCGTACCCAACGCCGTTTGCAAGGAAGCAATGGCCTTCTCATTCTTCACAACCAGTGCTTCTCGACGAGCTATCCTTTTGTCTGCACGCTTCACATTCGCCAGGGCCTTGATCAGGCGGCGTCTTAAGGCGGCACCCACCGTCACTTGATGAGCGGATGACACGTCAAACTGCTCCAGCAAGGACTCATGGTCTAGCTCGTCTAAATCTTGCGCAAGGGCTGGAGGGGTAATATGCTCGATAAATTCCGAACACTCAGACTCCGCCTCCAACCTTGTTAAACTGGAGAGATTCGAGGCTAGGCGCAGGCTATTCTCTGGTCCTTCAGGGAGTGGCTCCTCGGCTTGTGTCGCAGCAGGGGATGGAGGTCTGATTGATGTTGTGGGGGAAGGGTTCCTTTCCACCTTTTCCTCTTGAGCTACAGTCGACGGATCTTCCCTGTTATTGACATATGCAACTTCTGTTTAGGCATTATATATTTAACAAGCAAAAAGACAAGGAAAGACTGAAAGACGAGGGGTGCTTACGTGGTACCAGTCACAGGTTCCGGGGCGGTAGGAGCTACGGCACTCACGGGGTAGCTCGCCAGACTTGCTCATCCATGTGCGGTGTGGGGTTGGCCTGGGCCGTCGCAGTACCACTTTCCTCTTGGTACTGCGGATGGTCTTTCCTTAGTTTCTTTGGGGGAGCATTCGAGGCCCCCTCCTCATCCCCTATTATCTTTGCCACCCTCCTGGTGGTCTTTCTCTTTCTGGATGTGGGCTTGGCGGACCCAGAGGCTTGGGTGATGTCTTCATCCTCAAGGTTGAGGAAATCACTTTCATCCTCCTGGTGCGTCACGACACCCTCCAACAGCAGCTCTCCACCATCTTCATTATGGAAGTCCAAAGGGGATTTCTCGATAATAGGCTCCTCTTCATCCGATCTTTGCTCGGAAGTTTCCTCGAGTGGAATGGTACGGTCTGCGGTCGCATCAAGAAGGGGGAGTTCATTCTCCTTCAATGGGCGGAATCCTTCAGGAACCTTCATTGGGTCGCCCTGGCGCAGTAATCCGTGTAGGTTCATCTCTGCGGACATTTATAAATACACGGGTCAGTAAGGTCCTACAATACAAATGACGTTTATCACATTTACAAAGTATAAAGTAAACCTACCCTGTCCACGCTCCGTCAAAAAGCACGGATATAAGTTCTCCCTCCCATAATAACGACGGCTTAATCCTACTAAGCACAGAAAATGTTCCGGCAACCCCTTATGGAATTCTGTGCGGTGGGTATCTAGTATTTTCAGGTCTCTGCTGCTATAGTCTTTGGATATGGGCGGAGAATCTTTAGGTACCCTGGTTTTAAGGACGAAGAGAGTGGGGAATACTTTTTCATCCACAAAAAAGTAATGGTCGTACCAGTTCTTAAGGGAGTCTAAGGGCTTCCTATACGTCATGGGGCATTCCCGGATCATTTTTTAAACAATAACCACCCATTCACTAGTTGGGGGGAGTAAAACGCCCTAAATAGGTTCACGGTCGGGGTTACGTCGCATGTATGGCATGTAATTTCAAATTGATTGATTTTACACGCCCCTATGTAGTGAAGCTGGGTTATGCGGAAATCATAGTATAAAAGCAGATCTACCAGGAATTTAGACAGGGGGATACGGTAGTTGACCGAGTCAAATAGGCGCGTGTACACGCCTATCTTCCCATTTGGTGCATCCGTAATTGCCTCACCTTCACCTGGATAGGTTGGATGTACGCTTTCGGGAATGTAATACTTCGACAAAAAGTCTATGTATTTTTCCGCAGACATCAAGTTCAGGACATCCGTGATAAGAGGGTTGTCCTTTACCATGTTTTATAAAAAGGGTTTGTAAGGCGTGATGATCTAACCTGCGGCGGAGGAAATCCGTAGAATAGAAGGCAAAAGTTTGGAGGATGGAGCTTGGAAATAACAATGGCGGAAAAGAGTATGAACTGTGTATAACAAACACACACACCAACTCTTATATAGGTTTGCCTCGATTTCCGAGGTAACGTGGATGTTTGACACGTGTAGGCCACTACGCCTATCCAGCTAATGGGATTTCTGACACTTCTTAAACGTCAGAAGGGACCCACGGGTCACTTCTTAGCAGTTTTATGTGGCTCAATGGTGGGCATTAATGGTGCACTTTTGCAGAAGTGCGGCTGACCAGTTGACTACCATTAATGCATTTATTCTTGTGTCGGGATATGCGGTCTTACGTAAGACGATATTCAATGCAACATTTAATTTGTCTCGGCCGTTACGTGTGGCTGAGGTGCTATTGGAATAACATTCCTAAGATAGGCAGCCACGTGCGGCCAAAGCAAAATCTTAAATATTTATCATTCCCTAGGTCTTTCTTGGTATGTTCGGAGAGCATCTTGATAGTCTAGAGGTTACGCCTACGGCTGTAACAACTAGACTGAGGGGACATGATGACGTATAGTCCCCAGCCGGGTCAGGAACCCGGCCCACGGGTACTACCCGTATCCGGCCCATCACAGATGGGTGGGAATAATGTCATTTGAGCTCATTGGCTTGGATGAACAGTAACCGCACACACGTGTGCGGCCCACGGCCCGGCACGATCGGTACAGGGTTAGACAGAATCATATTCTGTCTATGAATAGGATTTACCCCAAAGAAGAGGATATTCACTCACCATAATTAGAAGATAACAATCAATCTAATTATGGTACTTATCCTTACCTTGGGGCCGAAGTATCAGTAACAGCCCACCAGGGTTTCACTGCCTATAAAAGGAACCCCCAAGGGTTCCACAAAGGTATCACATTCTATACACTCTCAACTCATCCGATTCCTATAAACCCTAAACGATTACTTACTCTCACGCCAGAGTCTAATCGTGGGAAACATTCCCACAGTAAGTCTAACGCGTGTTGTTTAGTGTGCAGGATCCCAACCATACAGTTCACTTGGTGCAGGAGCCAGAGCCCAGCCAGCCCGAATTAAGCCTAATTTGGGTCTAGCAAGGATCATCCAACTTTTGCATTAACAATAAGCATTATGAGACTGTGTGCTCTTACCCAAATCATAAATTATACTTTTCTTTAAAACAATCATCAAAAACAAAAAAAAAATAAAAAAACTATTCCTAAATAGATGAATTTTATATATCATCCTAAAATCTTTGTTAATTTCATATATACACAATCCAACTCTAAAATTTCATATATACCCATGCTTTACAGTTATAGAATTTGTGAGGCTTGTTAATGAAGCCTATTATCCCTATTTGCTCTGATCGTGAATTAGATGTTAGTTGTCAATTGCTTTCATGATGAAATGAAACTGAAGCTTTAAGATGCATAAAGGATGTCATTTAAGTAAAAGAACATGCATCTCAAATGAAACTGACGATTAATATAGATTGATGATTAATAGATAGTTTTCTCTAATGAATTTGACGATTTGGTATATTAAATACTTGTTATTTAGCACAAAGCTATACAATGCTTTCATGTATTAAATGGTTATGGCGCCATAGCATTGAAGAACAATATCAGTTGAGGAAGAAGAGGGTATCGTAGTTATTATATGTATTGTTTTTAAGTGAAACAAATAAAAATAGGTATATATATGAAATTATGAGTGTTTCAATGGGTATATTTGATATTTGTGAGTTGATTTGGGTATATATGAAATTAATGAAATTTTGAAGGCCATATATGAAATTCACCCGATGTGACTTTTTTTTCCCGTGTGGCATGGCATACCTAAATTGTAGTATAACAAGTGATCCCATAACATGTTATCGAACAACTCATTATCATCGTCATTTGAGTTATTCAGATTTTTCTTTTTTGAGTGAGTGCAGTTTTTTTAGTAGTATGATATGAGACCAAATGTCTTGTAGCATGTGATAGTTAGGGAGAATATTTTAGTTATAGCGATATTATCAGGTATCTTTTGAGATGTCTTGTCCTATAAAATTTATAGGGGGAATAATGTATATATAATTACAAAGCTCTTTAATTGTATATATATTCAACCTAAAAAATAATTACATATATATCTTTAGTAAACATAATAAATTGTATATATATCTAAATCAAGGTTGTCAAGATCTCGATCTTGATTTTAGAATCTTACGATTTTATGATTCTGCAAAGCAAAAACGATCCGGATCTTACGGAAGATCTTTCCATCTTTAAGATCCTATAGGATCCCGATCTTGATCATAAGATCATAGGATCTACTACGATCCGATCTTACTTTTTCTCGAACGAACATCTAAAAAACTTCAATTTTATAGGTTCTATTTTGTATAATCTAAAAAAAAACATGTAAATCTGTGTATACATTTCATAATTATAGTTTAGGACCTCATTTTTATGAAATATTAGTAGAATTTTATGTTTACGATGTATATTAATTTGTAAATTTATAAAATTTTACAAAGACTATTAAGAAAATTACGTTATAGTAGGATCTTACGATCCCGATCTTACTTTACGATCTCGATCTTGCAAAGAAGAAAACGATCCTAAACCTTGATCCAAATTATTATAATATATATAAAAATAATTTACAAATATATTTACAATTATCTTTTAATGTTGAATCCACTATTGTATCCTGAGAAGAGATCAATGTAAACCTTTTTTTTTAACATAAACCACATCAACCAATCACTTTCATTCAAATCACTTTTCCACCTTTAAAAAAAATAAATATCTCACAAACGGTAAATACTCAAGTGACAAAAAATATACCATTACAACAAGAATTAAATTATCTTTCTATCGAGAGACACATGTATATACTTTCGACGAAATTTTTTTTCTGTGAAAATCATATATGATTCGTATAACGGATCATATATGATTATCCAAAATCATATATGAATCCTATTACGGATCATATATGATTTTCCAAAATCATATATTTTCGTACTACGAATCATATATGATTTTCCAAATCATATATGATTTTCACAGAAAAAAAGTCCGTAGAAAGTATATACATGTGCCCCTCGATAGAAATACAATTTAATTCTCGTCATAATGGTTTGTTTCGTTTTGCGTAACGGTTAACGGTTTGTGAGATATTTAATTTTTAGAAAATAAATTTTTTTGTTAGATAAAAAAACGATTTATGATTGATTGGTTGGGTTTATGTTAAGGAAGCTGTATGTTAAACTTTTCCTTACCCATCATTTTGTTCTTGGTGTTTGTTCATTTTTTAACTACTTTTAAATAAGAATTATACCAAATAAATTCATCTTTTTTATATCAATATGAAATACGCATGAATATGAAGCTTTAATTTGTTAACTTCAATTGGTTTCACTTTTTATCTTTTTATTTCAAACAACAATTAAACAACTATTGTAACAATTAGCCCACAAAAACTATAAAATCATGTCAATTACGTAAGTAGTTGAATACCCAAACAATAGTAAACGAAAACTATATATATACTAAACTAATACACTGAATAAGAATGAAGATATAATTAAAAAAAATGATCGGTTATAACGTGAGGCACAATATTTTGCGAATGAATTATGAAGTGATCTTCTTGACATAGATACCGACTAAACAAGCAGTTTCAAGAAGAATGATGGTAAGGACATAATGGTCAACCCAGTAGTAAATAATAATTTTACATATAACTGTATAGATTTTTTGATATTTTTTTATAATTTTGATACATATGTAATTTTTTATATTTAGAAAAGATATATATGCAATTAATGTTTTAAGTTGGGTATATATGTAATTAAAAAGCTTTGTAAATATATATATATATATATATATATATATATATATATATATATATATATATATATATATATATATAATTCTCAATATTTATAAAGCACAACTATTCCTAGTTCTCTTGAAGTCAAGATAAGTAAAAATTAATATTTTTCAATTGTCAAATCATATCAACACATAACATCATATGCTTTGAAACCCAAAACAACATTATCACTATGCCACCCTAGAAATGTGATACGCCTGTGCATATCCACATGAACTATCATATCTCTTATTTGTTTAGAATATATCTTTAGTATCTTTTATGTTTTATGTTTATCTCATAACTTGTATTTAAGGTCTCCTAATATAATCATATTATGAATCAAATCTATAAAGTTAATTATATAAATGTCCCTGGTTTTCTTATCTTCTTTTAAAGGAGGTAGCATCACGCTTGAAGAGATGCTCTATCACGATACTTCTCGAAAGGGTCGTATCAATTGGTGCTTTCATTGAGTGCCCTCAACTCGTTGAGGTTTTTTATCTTCGATTCCAATAATTAAAAAAAGTTTACTATTCATCCGACGGTACTGTTCATCGCCAACGTTCATCAAACGACTACTATTCATTGTGCATTGTTCCTATTACTGTTCATCGTCGAAAAAAATAATTTTTGCTTCTGATTTATTTTCATGGCATCGAGCACTAGCGATCAGGATGCATTATCTAAGATCTTGCAAATGGGTACGGTGGTCGAATACGAGAGTGATATTTCATTCCTTTTTATCACTAGTGATAACCGTTTTTCGTCATATTTACAACTTTAGTTACCCCGTCGTTTTGTACAACTTTTGAACATTTTGGCAAAAATGATCCCTCTGTATTTTTTTAATCTTAGATAATGGATGAATAGGATTGCTCTTTTGATAAGTAGTAAAAACAATGATCCAAAATAACTTTTGTCATACTTTTTTTAATTTTAAAATGATTTTTCGATCTTTTATTTTTTATTTTTGATGACTGCTTTAAAGAAAATTATAATTTATGATTTGGGTAAGAGCACACGGTCTCACAGTGCTTATAAACATGTTAATATGTGTTTTCCCATGATTTGTGATGATTATACACGAATTAAAGAAAGAAAGTAAGAAAAGAGATGAAGTTTTAGAGAGAGAAAGTAGAGAGAGAAGGTGGTTGGAACTTGGTAAATGTTAGATTGAGAGAGAAGAAAATTACAATGACCAACAGCCTCTTAACATGCTAGGAGGATAGTATTTATAGCCAAGCCTACATGTGGCTTATGGGCTATATGATAATGGGTTGGGCTTGTCTTTAGGATTTAAATAGCTTAAGTTCAAGCCCGTGAATCCCGACTATCCTACTACTTATTACAATGTTCTAAGAATTAATACATAATAAACCTATGACCGAACATTCTTATTTGACACAATAGTTTGAGTCTAACAATCTCCCCCAATGAGAGGTCATTCCTCTACGACATTTGGAGATTTATAGAGATTACTAATCTCACCATAATTGAGTCGGGAACGTGTAATAGTAGTCTTGTTCCTTCATGATGTGATCTTTGAGCCTATGTTGTTGTCTTTCGACTTTGTCCTTAATCTTGAGATCTTCAAATCTGTGACCGAATTATTCTTGATGACACAATATTTTAAGACTAACATCTCACCCACTGAGAGGTCATTCCCCGACGACATGCGAGTATTTATGGAGATAATTAATCTTTAGTATTGCGATCTTCAAATGACTGCTTCATTCTTGCTGGTCACCATCCTTAACTTGTCTTTGTCATCTTGCGATCTTGTGTCTTTATCCACATGCTCACACTATACATTATCTAGAAAGCTTGCTGACAATCTCCTTTGAAGGGAGGTCATTCCTCTACATTAATTGTTAAGGAAGATTATGAACATCAGAGTTGCGGAAGACTTTAGCTTTCTTGATTGTTGAATAAGTCTTTGGGCATGAGTATGTGGTTTTGAATCTTTGACTTTGCTGAGTACACCGTAACGCCACTTTCTTGAGACAAAAGATAGACACGGACTGAATGGCTTTGACATTCGTACTAAATCGGTAGCGTTTTACCTCCGGTCGGTGAACACCGTTATACGATATTAAATACCGTACTTGTGATTAAATAGATTCAATTAAGAACCTCCTTGACAGGGTTTCGCGGCTGTACTAGCCGTTTCTTTACTCGACTGTCTCAAAGCAAGACTGCGAACATAAAGGGTAAATCAATTGGATGAATACCCGCTTGATTAAAGTCGTCAATTCAAGTTCCCGGAACAAGTTTGATTCATAAAGAATCTTACCACTGTTGTTTTCCAGTTGACACAAGCTTGATCCATAAAAAATCTCGCAAGTCACCTACCATAGCGCTGTTTGAGGTTGACGCTAGAAGGATTTCCATTCGTCACTATGAATATTAATGAATATCACTCAAAAATATTCTGGAAAGACCATAAAGATATTGCGTAGAAACCTGAAACGAGTTTGAATCTATTCAGAATCAAACCACTATTGATTTTCAGTTTACACATGTTCAATTCATTGTGAATACTAAGTATTATCACTCTAAGTGTTCTAGCAATATCGCAAGGATATAGCGTACGACTCTCGTGTTCGTCATTCCGTGTATCCTAACGAGATTTGATAGATCTCTTGGCTCTAGACTCGATTTGTGCACTTTTAGTGGTCGGAGGCTGGAGCAGATGCCACCTATTCAATATCAACTATCTCGGAGTGAGAAAGTCAATAGAAGTCGTGTTGATCTCCATGATAATAAAAGAAACTTCTTTTGATAGAAGCGTGAGTCGGCTGGGGAAGGGTTGTGCATTGCATCACTGGGTCCATGATGTGTTGTCTTCATTATGTGTTGACCGGTTTCTGCCTAAGTTGTATGGAGGGCTAATTTCTTTACATCCTTTATCCTTACATTTCTTTTTCATTCTTCAACCCCTTCAATGCTTACCAAGACGTCATCACTAGCACCTTGTTGTGATGGTTCCAGTGCTAGCTTAAGTACTTAGTCGGCATTCAGCTACGTTCACATTCTACTCCATCTTTCCTAAGGACTTCTAATAGTCTACTGAATTGTCCCTGGGAAGATCCCTCCGGTTCTGCTTGGATCATAGGACGTATGCCTAACCACCCTTTTGACACCAATAACGTCGTGAATTAAAGATGTTGTGGGTATGAGATAGTAACCATAAAACCACTTGAAAGTGTATCAACGTGTTTGAAAAACATTTAACACCTTCATAGTTTTGTCATTTCAGAAAAGCTCCCCTTCACATGTGCATCAATAATCGAAAGTGTTTCGCACATGTGGGTGAGAGTTAAAGTGCTTGAGTCTTTAGCTCACATTTTCTCCGATCTCTAGTATATAAAATCGTTTGATATTAGAGATACCAAATTTGATTAAAATATATCGCGAGAAATAGTCTTGAAAACTTTTGGGAGACAAATGTGTCTAACTTAGCATGAATTTGGAAAGCTCCCCCTCAGAAATTGATCCAATTGAATTGTCATTGAGAGGATGTGATCCACATTTCGCTTTTTGAGGATAGGAGTTGTTGAACACACAATGTTTGAAAGATTTTGAATAATCATTAAAAAACTCTTGAAAAAACTGTGTTCAACACTTTAAAAAATAACAACATTTCAAAATTTTTAAGAAATGGTTTTTCAAAAGCATAAACTTGAGTTCATAGACTTTGAATGTCTTGACAAATCCACTCAAGTGTAAGAAGATTCCTCTTCTTTTGCTAAGGGTAAGTGCACTAAATCGTACACTCCCCCGTAAATATCGACCCAGGTTGCAATCTGAAAGTGATTACAAGCCATTGTGTTGAGCTTAAACCTTTGAATGTTTTGTGACAAGCTCAACTCGTGATAGATTGCTCTACCCGTTGTTAGGATAAGTTATCTTTAAAGATACACTTTCCTTTATTTGAAGTTCGAGTTACAGTCTGACATTTAACTGTAAGTCATTTACATGAGCTTAAAAACTTAGAATGTTTTTATCGATAGCTCATGACCGAGAAAATTTTATTTTTCCGTTGTTAAGGATAAGTTATCATCCGTGATCAACTTTACTTTCTTTAAGGCACGAGTCACAATCTGAAGTAATTGTAAATCATTAAAATGACATGTTTTGAAAAATATTTACAACTTTCATTCGAGCTTTATATACACACCCGTGTCGTGATTGAGTGACATTTCTTGGCACGTCCATATTATCGATACTGAAAGACATGTCGAGAAGAATATTTTTAGTATTTTGAAAGGTTTTTCCATTTTTTATTTCGTTTTTCTTTGGATATTTACGTTTTACTTTATTTTTGTATTTTCTCAAGTTTTTTGAAAATAATCCAAAATAGACTTTTATACAACAGAAGAAGGTGATATCGAATGTACAGAATTGGAACCCTTTTAGGAAGAAGTGGGTTCAGAATCCGCTGAGGTACCTACAATCACAGAAGAAGAGTTCTCACAAAGACTAGTATTAGGAGTAACAAATTCCTTTTCAACATGTAGAACAGTAGCATTAGTGCTGGCGCAGGTTTCATCACTCTTCTCTATTGGAATCCACTTAAGACCAACGTCCTTTAAGATCCTACCCGTTGGTTTCCACTAAAGACTAAATTTAGGTGTAGTTTTCTCTTGCATAGCGGAAGACTTCTTTGGAGAGAAACTATGTCCTTTTTAATCCACGTATTAGATTTGTTGTTATTGCTTTTCTTTGTGACGGGTTTGTATCTCCTTGCTGTCTTATGGGATTCTGCATGCTTTCGTTGTGCAAAGGCACGAGATTTGACCTCATAAAGGTATTGCAGAATACAATGTTCATGATTTCCATTGTGAATGCCCTTTTTGCACGTGGAGCATGTAGGGAGTTTGGAATTCACAAAAGTCTGTGTGTACCTAGGTTTTGTTGATCGTTCGGTCGTAGTGTTCGGTACACGAGTACTCATGGATGGTTGCCATTTCCTAGGTTGCTAGGAAAGGATCCTAGGTTTTGGTTGACTACCATTAGGAGTGTGTTGAACTCTAGTGGTTGTTGGTGTAGTAGGTTTTGAATACACGGTATTTTCTTTCTGAATCTTCCCTTTTGGCGTAGCATCCTCTAGGTTGTTGGTATGAACTAAGTCATTTGAACCTACAGATTCCTTAGTGGAAGCAAATGTCACACGCTTGGGTTATTCCTAGAAGTTCTAGGTGCATTCACATGGTTGGGTTTAGCAAAAGTGTGCTTTCTAAATGGCGGAACATAGGGTGATATGGATAGTTTTGGAACACTTGGTTGCACATCAGTCTGAGGGGGTAACCTAGATTTTACATGAGAAGAATTGGATAAAGGAGTTGGTTTTCCTAAGATAGATGGCTTTGGATCCTTGTAGGCATTGGGTTGTGGAACAACATGGTTTCACAAATTTAGGTTCCACAATTTTCCCACCCATTTTGGCAACGAGTTTCTTCAACTCTTCTATTGCTATGTCATTTTCTTGCAACTGAGCTTTCAAGTCTGTATTTTCCATACTCTTTTCGTTCATTTCTCGACACGAGGCAGAAATTTTTACTTGCAGGTTATTATCATTTGGACCTTTTCCGACTTTGTCTTGTAAAGCAAGTTCAAGAGAATGACAATGTTTTTGAAGGAAATCACATCGGTGTTGAATTAACGCAAAAGCCTTTTTATCAACATTTTCTTTGTGTTTCGAAAGCTTAATTTCAAGACGCTCACACTTTTTGGTCTTATCAAGATATTTGCATGCAACGTCAGATTATTCATCTATATCAGTACAAGATTTAAGAGTAACATAAAAAATATCTTTGGAGAGACAGTCTTCTAAGAGTAGATCATATTCGTTTGAAAACTCTGATTTGTCAGTTTGAAGTTCATCAATTTCTTTTTCAAGATACTCAACGTATTTCAAATTATCAAACATTTCTGACCGAATTAATCTTTCAAATTCAAGAACATTTTCTTTTATTATCTTCGTATTTTGTATTAAAAGCTCTTTCACAAACACAGTTATATCGTGAGGGATCTATTTTTTTATTTGTCATTTTCACGTTTTTGCCAGTCTCTTTCAACGATTGATTGAATATTATCAATGTGATGTTTAAGAATACCAAGAGTCTTCCTACTCTTGCTTTTAGAAGCATCAAGAGGCAGATAGTTAATAAATTTAGAAATGGTAGTTTTCTTAGTGGCAAATTTTTTTTCCATTGAATTCTTCTTTGTTTGCTTTTAAGCAACAATTCCTCACGAGACTTCTTTTTTTTGTGGAGTGAAAAGACCATAAAGACTGTTTTCATAATCATAATTATATGGTTTCACAAAATCTTTATTGACCGGTGATCTACTCTCCTCTTCCCAAAGGGTTGTCTCTTCATTATCAGGCCTTACAAGAGGACAATCAGGATCGGTCCATTCAGACTCATCCAGATAAAGGTGCGGGTTCTCGGCTTGAGCTTGGGCGAGGTAGTTAAGACTTGAAAAACTAGCGTTACCCTTAAAAAAAGATCGTGGTGCTATCATTCTCATGGTATGAATAGATTGGTGCGTTTTATAAACAATTTTCTTTAAAAATTCGACCTGCTCTTCTAGTTCCGTTACCTTTTAAGTATCTTTTTCATGTCAAGTTTTAAAATCTTGTTTTAACGTTTCAACCTCTTGTTTCTTAATATCAATTTTTTTAGCAGAATCGGTGTTATTCATTGAAAGCCGTGTTCAAGTTCGTTAACTTTGGTTGTAGCAAGGTACGTTTTCCGACGTTCATCGATTAAGGAAACATTATATTTACGTTTTTCATTTTCCAACAAAGCAAGAGTCTCGTTGTATTTATTTTCAAAATCGTCCTTTTTAATGTTAATTAAACGAACTTTGTACCCCTCAAGCTCTTTGTCTTTTTGAAGAAGTTGTTAGTCTCACTTGATTTAATTAGAGCAACTTTGCTTTCTTCAAAGTTTTGAGTGAGTGTTGCGTTTGCCTTCTTTAATTGCTTTTGACTTTTTCTAGTTTCATTGACATCTTTTTGTAAAATAGAAATTAAATTAGCAAGCGCGACACGCTCCTCATCATCATACTCATTTGCATGTTGATCATCGACAGACTCATTATTGCACGTATCTGAGGGATCAGGTATGGTATTGCTATCAAACTTTTTCGTCATACATGTGTGAATAATGGTTTGGGTTTGATCACAATACTCATGTGTATTAGCATTGCCAAACACATTGTATTCATCATTGTGTACCTCTTCTAATGGATCAGAATAAAAAACAGGACCATTGTCGTAGGAAGGTGTATTGTTGATGATATTCTCAGAGTCGATGCCTTGTTTGCCAGAGCTGTTGCTTTCTTTCCCAGATATGTTGTCATCATTCCCTGAACTATGCGTCGGAGTCTCATATCTGCAGCTTCTGTTCTCAATATTTGATGATATCCCACAACTTGCATTGATTCTTTCATCAATCTTTTGTTGGATCAGAATTGTGTGGTTCACATAGGTTACAATAAAGTCTATGTTGCGGGTGATTAGATCTTTGTATGATAAAGCATCCATTCCATTATTTCTCTTAAAGCAATCATTTGTACGCAAAGACTTGATGAATCCAGAAGCAAAGGTCTTTTCAAGTGTCGTCTTGAGTTCAGTGAAAGTGGTCTTTCATTCACTAGCAAGGAGTTTTTCTTTGACTAGTTGTGATTCAAGTTTATCTATGGCTTGAGTGAATGTTCTTCTGAATGTGCCAGTGGATTTACGTAAGTTTAGCAGGACTTTTGAAAGGTTCTCAAAAGATGATTGAAGTCCGCTAAAACCATCCATATCATTTGCTCTCAAGAGACATATCTTCTGTTGTAGTCGTTCCATCTCAATGTCGGTCACATCTGTTCCCTCAGTAGCCGTATTGCTCTTTTCCATGATTAACGATTTCTCTGTAGATGAAGTGACTTCGGATCTTAAGTAGATATGGTGTGATGAGGTTGTTGTTTAAATTCTAAAAATTGCGATATTTTCTCAGTCCAACAATAAATTCTACAGTCCGATATAACGGTAGACCGAAAATTTTTGTAAACGCCAAATTTTGTAATCGAGTTAGAAATAGCCAAAAACTAGTGTGGAAAAAATTGAATTTACTTGACCTAAAAATTTTAACTCTTTTTTTGGAAACGATATTCCAAAACTAGTCTAGATACTAGCTAAGTCTAAAAATGACTCGAACAAAAATCTCGCAATGTTATGATCTCGGAATAATCCAATATTGCGAAACTTCAAAGATTTCGCAATAACTAAAAAATCTCGTAATAATGTTGAAAGATCTCGCAATAACCACAAAGATCTCGCAATAATGCTGAAAGATCCCTCAATAACCACAAGGATCTCGCAATAACCACAAAGATCTTGCAATAATACTGAAAGATCTCACAATAACAACAAAGATCTCGCAATAATGCTGAAAGATCTCGCAATAACCACAAAGATCTCGCAATAACCACAAAGATCTCGCAATAATGCTGGAAGGTCTCGCAATAACCAAAAAGATTCCGCAATAACTCAAAGATTCCGCAAAAACTAAGATTTCGAAATAATGTAATCTCGGAACCCTACTTATTGCGAGATTTCAAGGTAAAGATTCCACAAAAAAATTCCGAAAAACGGTAAAAAAAACGTGGTTTTTTTGCCAAAATCGAGCCAAAAACCAACTTTTTTTGCGTTTTCACCAAAACAACTATCCCAAATCACTACCACAACTATGTAGATGATATTGGGAAAGAACAAACCATAAAAAACATGAAAAGATTTTGGGGACTCGAGATGAAGATCAATAAAGCTCACGAAATGTAATATAAACCAAAACCAATCAATAATCTACCCTGTGGCTCTAATACCAATTGTTGTCCCATGATTTGTGATGATTATACACGAATTAAAGAAAGAAAGTAAGAAAAGAGATGAAGTTTTAGAGAGAGAAAGTAGAGAAAGAAGGTGGTTGGAATTTGGTGAATATTAGATTGAGAGAAAAGAAAATTACAATGACCAACACCCTCCTAACATGCTAGGAGGGTAGTATTTATAGCCAAGCCTACATGTGGCTTATGTGCTATATGATAATGGGTCGGGCTTGTCTTTGGGCTTTAAATAGCTTAAGTTCAAGCCCGTGAATCCCGACTATCCTACTAATTATTACAACGTTATAAGAATTAATACATAATAAACCTATGACCGAACATTCTTATTTGACTCAATAGTTTGAGGCTAACAATATGAATTTTTTTCCTTATGGCATACCTAAATTGTACAACAAGTGATCCTAAGGGTGGCAATATGCGCCCAAACCCAAAGATATGGGCTAAATCTGCACATTTTTATTAATTTAAGGTGTCAAATGGGCGCTGGTATAATCTTTGAATGGGCTGAATGGGCTGTTGAATTTTGTAAACGGGCGAAATGGACGGATAACTATCGCCACAACAATATATTGCAATAACAGTAAATGACAAATCATATTTAAAATACTGAGACAAAAATTGTTAAATCTCATAAATTATTGGGTTAAAAATAATAAATAATAAATATAAACAATTTTTTTAGAAGAGAACCCGTTTGGCCCGCCCCCGTTTAGCCCGTGCCCGTTTAGCCCGCGCCCGTTTAGCCCGTTGCCCGTTTAGCCCGCGCCCATTTAGCCCGTTGCCCGTGCCCGCCCGCCCGCCCATTTTGCCACCACTAAGTGATCCCATAGCCATGTCACAAGACAAACTCATTACCTTGTCATTTGGTTATTCGGTTTTTTTCATTTTTGAGTAGGTGCGGTATTTTTGGTAATATGGTATGAGACCGAATGTCTTGTAGTATGTTATAGCAAGGAAGAATATTTTAGTTATTGCGATATTATAAGGTATCTTTATAGATGTCATGAACTATAAAATTTAAAAAGCACAAATGCTCTTAGTTCTCTTGAATTCAAGGTAAGTAAAAAATGACATTTTTTTAATTGTCGAATCATATCAACACATAACATCACATACGGACAATATGTTTGAATTTGCTTTGAACCTCAAAACAACATTACCACTATGCCACCCTAGAAATGTTCATGCAAATCATATTGAAATTTAAATTTTGGTCTGGTTTGTTTAAAACATAAACCCACATCGATTTGATTTGTTGTTTGGCCTACAAACAAACAAGTAACTTGCCTACACCATTCATGTTGATAAAGTTTTATTAGTCACTAGTTTAGGTGTTTAACCTAAGTTACTCCTATGTTTTCTACTGGCATAAATATTTTAGTCAGAGGATGTTAAAAAGTCATTTTTGTCGATTTTTGACTTGAGTAATGCTGAGAGGTATTTTGGTATGCGAATGTGAAAATGTAAATACTGTCATAACGACTTGAGCCATGACACGCAATTTTCTCATGTTTGAAGAGCGGGTAATCACCGATCAAAGTCACTGGTCTTCTTGATGGGTTCGAGATAGACACATTGTGTTCAAATTTGTATTGTGTTTAATAATGTTCGCTTAAAAACCTTCTTATGTCATACATAAATACTCTAGTTACATATTATAACTTATTATAGTTTAACATTCATAGTGTGTAAGTGTTATGAACAGTAATATAATTATTTAATATTTTTCTGATTCTTTTTATTATTTATGGATTGTACACGTGCCCCCCAATCGGTTAACCCACTATATATTTATCTGCATTGTACACGTACCCCCAATATATCATTAACCCACCACATATTCATCTCACGGCCTAACTCATCCCCTTTCTCTTTCCGAAATTGGATCTGAAAACTCATCTTCTTTTTTTCCCAAACTCGATCTGGAATGTTTTGGCTTGCTATGGTGTTTCGAGGTCGACCGTTTCCCCCAATGTTTTATGGCTCGACAACAGTTGGGTTATTATAACTTATTATAGTTTAGCATTCACAGTCTGTGAGTGTTATGAAAAGTAATTTCATTTTTTAATATTTAATGGATCTTGATTTTTTGAGATTCCTTAGGTGTTTTCATGCCGATCGTTGCCCTAATCTTTCATAGGTTGGCGATGGTCGGTCTACCGAAACTTTGATAGGTCGGTGACTGAAATTAAGATTTTGTAGGTTGAAAGAGTTCGTTTTCTCGGTATCTTCTCGAATTGATTTCCGGTTAATTGTGTGAGATTAGTTGTTCTTGGTGAAACAAATACTTTTGGTTTTGGAAAAATAAATGTGCAAAACTTAAAAATAAAGGACGAGTAATTAAAACTACAACTAAGTGAAACGTAAAACGGTGCAGTATTTAAAACGTTAAAAGTAAATGACGAGAATTTAAATGACGTGAAATTAAAACTTAGCGAAAAGTAAATCAACAATCAAATAAAAAAAACACAAAACGGAATTAAAATGAACTAAAAATAAAACGAGTGAAGTGGCGGAAAAATAAACAAACTAAACACTAAAACAAAACAAACCATTCCAACGGAAAACTCCTGATCGGAATATATTCCGATCGTTAGATCGGAATATCTTAAAAAGGCCATGATCGGAATATAACAAGAAGACCAATCGGAATGTTGGGAAATAAGTTGTAATCGGAAAATGGGAAAATTAATAAATCGGAATATTGTCAAATGCCCCAATCGGAATATGGAAATGTGCTTACCGTCGGAATGACAAGGCCACAATCGGAATCTTCCAAAACCCTTTTCCGATCATCAGATCGGAATGAAGGGAGGCTTGGTCGGAAAGTAGTGGTCGGAAAACAGTGGTCGGAAAAGGGTTTTAAAACCCTTTCCGATTTGGTTCTTTGATCCGAAAATAAAGGCAAAGGAAATAAGCTATGGAAATAAGCTCAAACCAAAATTAGGACGAATCAATAATGAAAAGGACAAAATAAGCATGAAAGACAACTTATCCAACGTAAAAGAAACAAACTTTTAGAATCAAAACATAAAAAGATGAACTTTTTAGGCGCGAAAACATAAATGAACAACACGGATCATAAGTAATTCGCACCAAAAGTAAGCAAGAATCAAGAAAGGAAGATGAAAGATTAAGGCAAGAAAAGTAAAGATTAAAGAACAAATAATGAAAACTTACTTGAAAATTAAATAATTAAAAGTGCATAACATTTAATTAAAGTGAAAGAAATGAAATGACAAGAAATGAAAATGGTGGAAGAGTGGCTTGTCAAGCCACCAACACTTAAAAAATGAAGACTAATGGCCTATTTATAGTGGTGATTAGGGAGGGGCTTAGGAAGCTTCCTCCCTCTTTCATCTTTTCCTTAATTGCGTCATTAGGTCCCTCCTTTCTTTAATCTTCTTAAATCTTGGACTTAAATGATTTTGTCTTTGGGATTTCTTTGAACTCGTCTTGTATTTTCTTCATAAATAAGACTCGAGTTCTTCGGCTCTTTAGTGAACTTCCGTCCTTTGACTTTTTCTTCGATAAATCTTTAGAATTTGTCTTGGACTTCCGTTCTTTTTCCACTCTTGATCTTTCGACTTCATCTTTCGTCTTTTTCTTCGATAAAAGCTCGTGAATGCCGTGTTTTCTCCACTTTTCACCTTTCCGTCCTAAATCACAACAAAAACACAAACCACGCATAATTCCGACATAAATGACATAAAATACACGTTTTGGCTCGGTTATTATTGCAATTAAGTGGTAAAAAGGATGGGTGTTTTCACACCTATCAAATCCCCTACACTTAACCATTGCAATGTCCTCATGTAATGCATTAGTTACAAAGCAAGATTACATTTTCCATCATAATCAATCCACGTTGGCCTTTATTAAAGAAATAGAAAATTATAAACATACAAAGTAAAGAAATCAAAAACATACCTTGGGTTTTGAAAATGTCGTGAATGATCATCATCCTCAAGTTTTCACTTTCTCTAAACCAAGCTTAGAAACGAGATCATTGTTATTATAAGTTAGCAAACTAACACGAACTCATGTGGGCCAATTATTCACTTAGACTCCCTTATTCCTAGGTGTATCTCTTATATTTTATTGTTGTCTTGAATGATCACGAGGATGCATTTTTGACTTATTTCGATAGTTATTTAGTCCGAAAATAAGGTGAACGATTTAATCAATAGTTAGCTAAAGGACCAAATCTTTTAAAACTGCTTCTCGGGATATCAAAAAGTTCATATCTTGGCATAACTTGGTTCGCGATTTGAGACCTTTCTCGGGCCGATATTTGGCAGCGACTTCATACTTCGAATCTTCGAGAGACGTTCTTGAAATTATGGTCTTCTCTTCATAATAGGAATTTCTTCACTTGAAGTTTTTGAGAGATTCTTCACCATTGGACCACGACTTCTTCATTTTTCTCCAATCTTTATTTTGGACTTTGATATACAACGATCCGCCTCCTTTTAGGACTTGGATCTATTTATCCTCATACCTTGTTAGGGTCTTTTCGGATAGACTTCTCCATGACTTTTGGGGAGTTCTTGCTTTTCGTCGTGTGTCTCGATCCTTCATATTGATTTTCGATAAATGATTCTTCACATCACTTTTGGATCTTTAGCAACAAAATGTAGCCCTCATGCCTTGCTAGGGCCTTTTCGGACTCGCCAATCTTCGCGCCCCGCTTCATAAGTTATGCCTTGGCTATGAACTCTCGTCATTACCGAGCAACTTTTAAACGATCTAGGGCTAGAAGCTAAGTAACCTTTTAAATCGTACAACCTTATTTATTAGCTTATTAATTTATTAACAAGCGGAGGGAGAATAGGCTCATAATTAACTCACATAAATTCACGAAAGAATACCGAACTTATAATTGACTCTATCATCTCTCGTTCTCCACAGTTTAAAATCTCAAGGAATGAGACTCGTGGATGCTTAGCCTATTAAATCAAAGTTTTGGGTTTTCGAGTCGCCTATAGGATCTTGCAAATTCTTAGACTTTTTCAAGTTTAGAAATCGCGTTTTAAAGTTCCCTTGATAAACGACTCTCTAGGATCAATTATAGGAACTTGCGAAAAGTTCTTGTTCTTAACCCGTGAGAGTTAAGACTTTCGCGTTTTATAGCTCCCTATATAAAAGCCTAGCAAAACTTGACTTAAACACGTTAAGGATACTAGCTAGAGTAAACTTAGGTAAGTAAACTCGGGTTGAGTCAAAATGTTCACGACTAAGAAAAATCTAAAACCACTTTATTAAAAATTTATTCTAGCAAAGGAAACATAACAAAGGCAAATACAACTATACAACTAGGCCAAAATAGATTAAAAATTTTGAAAAATGTCGAAAAATCATATTTTCCGGTTAAAATGAGGACAAATACAAGGAAAAGACCACTTAACTTCGATAGAAGTCCCCCCTACACTTAAGATAAACATTGTCCTCAATGTTTAAGCATGTGGGAGTAAACTCCCCTACACTTAGGACATTGTGCACGTTGTTTAAATCTTGCTAAGGAAAAGACAACTAAAGAGATTCCTATTTTAATATTGAGAAAATATAAAATAGTGAATCGAAAAGAGTTTAGGATAGAACCGGGATAATGGAACACGGAATCACGGTTCGTCAAAAGTCATCAAGAGTGTGTCTTTGAAGCTCTAATCCCTGCACATGATAAGAAAGAAAGCAAGAAACACCAAGGGGCTCCCCCTACACTTATGGTGAAAACAGGAAAGATAGATAGATAATTGGGTTGCCTCCCAAAAAGCGCTTGTTTATATTAACCGAGTCACGAGCCTGACTCGTCCCCGAATTAAATGGTCCATGGGGAAACCTCGAATGTGATACCGGGATCAAAGACCTTGTCCTCGTTCCCGGTGGATATTAACAAAGGGGAGGCGGGGGAATAAGTCTTAAATGGGGGAAAGGTCCGCTCAACATCGAGAGGTATGTGAGGTAATGATCCACGGGAGGTGGGGTGGGTAAAGGAATCACATTGTCATCCCCTAAAGACAATGGATGCTCAGCAGCAAGCGGCAAAGCCGTAAGGTCATCAAGCATAAAATAATCAATGACACCCCCCCGGGTCAAAGCGCTCATCCTCATGAACGTTAATCTCTTCAATTTCTTCATCATAGATAGGTGCGTCAAACCAAGGTTTGTCGTTCCCATCATTGAGGATTTCAGAAACTCGCTCGAAAAGATCACGATCAAGTACGAAACCATCATTCGTTTGTGGGGATTGTTGATAAGTTAAATCCGCACGAATGTGGTAAACGTAATTCTCAGTGGAGGAGTGTTGATTAGGTAACTCCTAGAGAATAGGATGATTGGTCAAGTGAGTTGGTGCGTCATTATTATGAAAAATAAGACGCTCCAACTCATCAAGTTCGGCATCGATGTTGGAAAAATCGACCTCGCTTGTGGGAGGAAGCGGAGGTAAAAGGGCTAGCTCTCGTTCGATAATTTCCGCAATCTCAGGCTCGAATTGGAATTCATCATTAAAAGCGACCTCATCCTTACCTTCAGCAAAAGTCGGAATATCACAAACCTCATCAAAGAATTCTTCAAGACCAAAATCACGAATCTCACTCGAAGTATCACTATCCTTAGACGAATTGGTGTTATCAAGAATAGGAGTAGTGATCTCAGAAGATGGGTTGAGATCATAGACATCATCCTCGTCATCATCATAATAGTATGTATACACCGGAGGAGGAGTATAAGTCTCGATATTCATTATTTGCTCTTGTCGTTGATCCTCTTGCCATTTTTCGATGATCTTGTTGAAAGTTTCTTGAATTTGTTGACTTTGCTTAACAAGAGTGTTCCATTGTTCGTGGGGGCTCAATTGTTCGAAGGAAGGTTGATGATCGATGATGTGCTGTGGGGGTTCAAAATGTTGAAAACCTGAAGTATAGCATGGTTGTGGCTCATAGTAGTTCATCGGTTGAGAAGAATTATAAACCGGATTTGGTTCATAATAATCCACTTGTGAAGAAAACTGAGGGCACGGATTGGGCTCATAACAATTCATTGGTTGACAATAATAAGTATCGTGAGGACCCCCACAGTTGTTGCAAACCGGGTATGGAGAAAACTCAGGTGCGTCTTGTGGATAGCTATTTTCATTGTCATAATTGTATCCCGGTTCTTGCCCGTGACCATACGGGTATTGAACCGGGCACGAAACATGCCAATGAGAATCGCTTCCACAATAGATGCACGGGGTAACAGGAGGTGGGTTCAAAAAGAATGAATTAGTCGAGTTGCACAAGGGACAAAATCCGTTTTGTATGTAGTCGATATCATTTCCGCACCGCTCACATGTACACCATTGACAAGAGTTGTTCCCAGATAATTGTTTCCCACACCGGACGCAATGGACATAAAAATCCATAAAGAAGGATAGATAAGCAAGAAGAATATTTTTGGTGCAGAACTTTGAAAAAGAAATGCTTTTTATGATTTTACAAATGTTTTTGTATTTTTGAAAAATTTTTGGACATGAAAAATAACGTTCACAAGTGAACGGATCCCAAAAGCCAACGCTTCTCTCACGAAAAACTTTCGATCCCCACGAAAAGAGCCGGCAGCGGCGCCATTTGAAATTAAGATTTTGTAGGTTGAAAGAGTTCGTTTTCTCGGTATCTTCTCGAATTGATTTCCGGTTAATTGTGTGAGATTAGTTGTTCTTGGTGAAACAAATATTTTTGGTTTTGGAAAAATAAATGTGCAAAACTTAAAAATAAAGGACGAGTAATTAAAACTACAACTAAGTGAAACGTAAAATGGTGCAATATTTAAAACGTTAAAAGTAAATGACGAGAATTTAAATGACGTGAAATTAAAACTTAGCGAAAAGTAAATCAACAATCAAATAAAAAAAAACACAAAACGGAATTAAAATGAACTAAAAATAAAACGAGTGAAGTGGCGGAAAAATAAACAAACTAAAAACTAAAACAAAACAAACCATTCCAACGGAAAACTCCTGATCGGAATATATTCTGATCGTTAGATCGGAGTATCTTAAAAAGGCCATGATCAGAATATAACAAGAAGACCAATCGGAATGTTGGGAAATAAGTTGTAATCGGAAAATGGGAAAATTAATAAATCGGAATATTGTCAAATGCCCCAATCGGAATATGGAAATGTGCTTACCGTCGGAATGACAAGGCCACAATCGGAATCTTCCAAAACCCATTTCCGATCATCAGATCGGAATGAAGGGAGGCTTGGTCGGAAAGTAGTGGTCGGAAAACAGTGGTCGGAAAAGGGTTTTAAAACCCTTTCCGATTTGGTTCTTTGATCCGAAAATAAAGGCAAAGGAAATAAGCTATGGAAATAAGCTCAAACCAAAATTAGGTCGAATCAATAATGAAAAGGACAAAATAAGCATGAAAGACAACTTATCCAACGTAAAAGAAACAAACTTTTAGAATTAAAACATAAAAAGATGAACTTTTTAGGCGCGAAAACATAAATGAACAACACGGATCATAAGTAATTCGCACCAAAAGTAAGCAAGAATCAAGAAAGGAAGATGAAAGATTAAGGCAAGAAAAGTAAAGATTAAAGAACAAATAATGAAAACTTACTTGAAAATTAAATAATTAAAAGTGCATAACATTTAATTAAAGTGAAAGAAATGAAATGACAAGAAATGAAAATGGTGGAAGAGTGGCTTGTCAAGCCACCAACACTTAAAAAATGAAGACTAATGGCCTATTTATAGTGGTGATTAGGGAGGGGCTTAGGAAGCTTCCTCCCTCTTTCCTCTTTTCCTTAATTGCGTCATTAGGTCCCTCCTTTCTTTAATCTTCTTAAATCTTGGACTTAAATGATTTTGTCTTTGGGATTTCTTTGAACTCGTCTTGTATTTTCTTCATAAATAAGACTCGAGTTCTTCGGCTCTTTAGTGAACTTCCGTCCTTTGACTTTTTCTTCGATAAATCTTTAGAATTTGTCTTGGACTTCCGTTCTTTTTCCACTCTTGATCTTTCGACTTCATCCTTTCGTCTTTTTCTTCGATAAAAGCTCGTGAATGCCGTGTTTTCTCCACTTTTCACCTTTCCGTCCTAAATCACAACAAAAACACAAACCACGCATAATTCTGACATAAATGACATAAAATACACGTTTTGGCTCGGTTATTATTGCAATTAAGTGGTAAAAAGGATGGGTGTTTTCACACCTATCAGTGACGCTTGGGATACGATGATGTTGATTCCTTTTTATCTAGATCGTTGGATCTAATTGATGATGATTCACGATTGGTTTTCGTATGTTTACAACTATTTTTTGGTCTATGAAAATCCAAAATATTCTATATTTTCTTTGTGTATTTAAATTCGTACTTTTGCGGTTGGTTATTGTTGGTTTTCATTTTTGCGTGTTATGAACTGTAACTTGATTTGTAGCAGTTACTTTTGATTCATACATTTGTCGTTGGTTATTGTCGGTTTTCTTTCTTATGAGCTGCAAGACATGGAATATAAGAGGGTATAATTGGTGTTGCTATAATTTTTGTGTGTTGGTGAATAGTAACTTCATTAACAACTTATTGTTAGGGTCGTTGCCCCCATTCTTTGATGGGTTGGCTACACCCTTTTACCAGAATCGTTTAACCTATCGATTATGATTCACAATTGCTTTCCTTTCAATTAATACACTTAATGTTGGTCATTGTTGTTTTGCCTTTTTGCGAGCTACACAATCTAGAATATAGGAGCATGCTATGAGTTTCTAACTGCCCTAAGGGATGTTCGTGTACACTGATACACTATCGTAGTTGCTTGTGCGACTCTGAGACAGAAATGTGGTTGGATTTCGATTTTCGGTTAATGGAATGAAATTTGTTGGTTATGATGATAAATAATGGGCCATGATAAAGTTAAGACCGACCGCATCTTGGTGGGGTAGCCTGTTACGGCTGCAACCATGGTGGGAACGTCTACTTTTTATTTCATTGTGACTTATTTGAGCCTACTTAACCACGACCGTTGCCCTCGGGTCTATGATGGTTTGGTAACGGTCGGGTAACCAGAGACAGATATGAGTTAGGTGGTGATATGAATATGGGGCGGGTTTATAGACGATATATGAAACATTTTGGGGGCACGTGTAAACTCCATTGGTAACAGATATGCGAAATGATAGCAGTTGGTTTTGATTGATACACTTGTTGTTGGTTATTGTTGTTTTACCTTTTTGTGACCTAGGTTTAACATACACAGTTTTTATATGTCATGAACAGTAGCTTCATTTGCCGCTGATTGTTATGGTCATTGCCCCGTTCTTTGATGGGTTGGCGACGTCCGGTTTAGGTCGATGACGATAGATATTGTCTTGGTGTCTATTAAATACTTGGTTAATGATATGTGTTGGCTATGATGATGAATAATGGGTCCGGATAAAGACATAAAGTTGAGGCCGCAAGCATGTTGGCGGGGCAGCCTGTTACGGGTGCAACCATGGTGTGCATATCCATTCTTTCTTCTATTATACCTTATCTGAGCCTACTTTTTTAAGCTTTAAAAAGTGATGGTAACCATGATCGTTTCCCCAGGTCTATGATGGGTTGGTGACGGTCGGATAAACGGAGACAGAGATGAGTTCTTCCCTGATTGTGCCTCATCTGAGCTTGGGGTGACAAATTCCTTTTCATAACACTCACATACTGAAACTATAATAAGTTATACTGATGGTTTCCTTATCTGAGCCTGCCTTTTTTACGAGTAGCAAAGTCGTGACAGCTTATTTTGACCAGGATCGTTGCCCCTATTTTTAACGGGTTGGTGACAGTCAGGTGATTGTATACACAGTGTGTGTGTCTTATGAAAAGTGTTTCGATTGATGTTTGTTGACGATGATGATCAATAACGGACCCGGATAAAGTTGAGACCACCCGCATCTTGGTTGGGCAGCCCATTACGGCTATAGCAATGGTGGGCATGTTTGTTTTTTCCTTGATTGTGTGTTATTTGAGCCTACCTTTCTATCATGCCGGGTGTATCCATTTTTCCTTGACTTTAACTTATTGGAACCAGTCTTTTGAAGAGCTACAAAATGCATAATATAAAACGTTGTAGTGACATTAGAATTATGCGGATGTGATGATGCACCTATCTGAGCCTATACCACAAAATCTGTCAGTCTCAACGCATATGGTAGCCTCTTTTCGTGTCTGTCATTTTTTTGGCATAGGTGCATCAGGAATTTGGGCCATGTGTGGACAATTTTGCTAGGAACAGGCGCACAAAACTATTTTTTGGATGTGAGCTAAAAATTCAAATGACCACAGCGAAGCGCGGGTTATCCTATGTTGTTACAAACAAAGAATGTATACTACAAGTGATAAACTAATAATGTTAGTGTATTAATCATTAAGTTAATATAGAACGTGTTATCCACTTCAATAAATAAAGAACAATCATAACAAAATCATGTTTAATTAAAATTTAAAAGTAAATCAACTTAGTGACAGCATATCAAACACAAGTTCACGTGAACCTTATGAACAACAACATAAGTGACTAATTATAGCGCAATCATACTTTTATAACAACAAACTAAATTGTTAATCGAATTGGCAGTTCGATGTACTAGATTTAAACCTCCAAATAAAACTGAAAACACATTTTTATAATATTAACCATTAACATCAAATCAAAAGTGATCTAGCTAAATATATATCAAAAATCAAATATCTTCAACATTTGTTGGCTAGATTGTCTAAGAGGTGGTGGGATAGGAGGTACAATTTGAGGCATTCTTTAATCTTGATTCTAAAAACACGAATGTTTGTATAGAAAGTTTTATAAATCAAACATGTCTGATACCAACTAAAAGTCTCAAATACATGCCTTATTGTGAAACAATAACTCGAACTAGGTAATGCATTACACTTTATAAGTTTTCATTCGTTTAATGCTTTATTAATAAAGAACAAAGTGTTATAAATCGTACTTGTTGAATGACAATGTAAAGCTATACCCTTTGAACAAGTAAAATTGATGTACAAATCAAGTTTACAAGCGAACTTAATGTAGACCACTTTTAGCATCATCTGTCTAATTTGTAAGTTCTTAAAGGGAGTAAATATTAAGAGAAAAATACAACAATAAGTGATAAAATGTTGGGTCAAAAGTTGATGAATCAAATCACCATGGAAACAAGAAGGACTAAATAAGACATTATGTGAAACTTTAAGCTGGTGGACAAAATAATACAAAGTTTCCCCTGCTAGTGTAACTTTCCCCTGCTGTAAGTTTCCCATGCCATATGTGATAAGAAGAAACGATTTGGTCAAAGTAGTGATAAGAATGAATAAGTATCATTTGATTTATTCATTAATATATTATTTAGTTTCCATGTATCATGGTTTACTTATGTTATAAAAGGAACCATACGTAGGTTTTGTTTATCATTTTCATATTCACAATGTAACCTACTGTAAACATTGATCTCTAGGTGTGGGATTTAATATACACACACCTAGAGTAGTTTATGTTAATCAAATAATACAAACTCTTTGGAATAATTCATCTTGTTAAACATCTTGTTCTCGTTAATTGTATTATTCCGTTGTATTCATCACATATACAATTGACAACCTAGATAAAACGGTTTTTACTGTTTGAGTCTCACGATCTTAGATTCAACATGTGGTATCAGAGAGGGTGGCTCTCGATATCTAGGAGAATCAAGATGTTTTTCGTGTTTGTGTTCGCTGCTGTGAAGATCTAGGGTTATGTTAAAATCCTAGGTAATTATTAATTGATGTTGTTATTGAAGGTCTTTGTTCGTATTCTGTTCATAGTTATGACCAGACGCATTCTTTTGATAAAGCATCAATTGATTGGACGAGAGGGGTTGATAAACTTTGTTATTCATATGATCGAATAAAAGGTGAAGCAGTCTGTTGTGATTATTTGTTGTGGTCTCGAAACAATAATTGGAACAGAAAATGACGTAGGGTCAAATATTACTCCCACGTGGGTAATCTATGTTGCAAATGATTGTGTGGTTTCAATTATCAATATACTTTCACATGGTCCATTAGTTTATTGATAATTTGACCAATAATGCAATAATGGTTCTGACGTCAGATCATGTGATAATAGTTTACACAAGCCAACTGATATACTTCTGTTTGGACACATGGTGACTTTAGAAGATAATTGGTGTTCACATGAATTTGTGTTCTCACGAAAGAAGCTTGTGTTAATTGAGACGTGGGGTACAAACATTATTGATGTGGTTTTGGGATATATGTTCATACGAATAATGGGGCAGGTTGTTGAGATGGGGAGGTTTGCACAAGAGCACAGGTATATTTTTACAATAGGGTATATTTTTATTGCTCTTTGTTTTTGTTATTTATTCTACTGTTATAAATTCATTCCCATTAAGTGTGGGTTTGGCACAGTTAATAACAAAAACAGTGGCATTAAAAGTTCCCCCTGCTTTTGAAAATGTTCCCCCTGCTTTCATTAAAAGTTTCTCCTACTACGACCCCCTGCCTTTAATAGATCCCACTGCTTTCATTAACAGATTCCCACTGTTTTTGAAAGTTCCCCCTGCTATCAAATCTGATTTTTGGGACAGCAAGGTTTTGGAGTTTGGTATATTCACAGCAACTGGTTTAAAGGTATAAAAGGCTTTCATATTGATTGTTTACATGATCATGAAGGTAATTGACTATTAGCTATTTGAAGATGAAGTAGAATTGGTTGAGTATGTGTTTTATTCATGCTTTATTCCGTAATGATGCATTGACAAAAATACGCAAAGGTATGAGATTTTTCTTGGGTTGCTCTATGCTCATATTTGCTAAGCTTTGGTTTTTGTCAAGAGCCTGTTCCACTCCCTATGCATTTTGAGATGTATACGTTCGCTGTTATGTGGATATTACATGGTATAATACACAGATTCGGGTTCTTCTACTACTACATCAAATAGGTGATACTGAATTTTCTTCACTTATGATTATTACTTTCGAAGCCTACATAATTGAAGATTCATAAATGATTAGCACAATTTAAGGGGAAGCTATATTATTAAAAAGTGCTAGTCGTTCACATACAACAATGAGGTGAAGGTTTTTGCTACTGCTTATTGGTACTACGACAACTAATGTAAGTATCTACTACTTAAAATCATTTTTTATTAGGATGCTGAGCCTATGCGCGTCATGGAGGGTATTTTGAAAGGTGGAATACTTGGGTTAGAAGTATGGTATTGGTTGGTAGTAGTTGAAAATCAAGGTTGTTCATATAGAAGACCCCTATTTGATCATGTCAAATAGGGGAAGTTTTCTATAGAGAATGTTCAGCCTATTGATCTTTGATGTTGTATGCTTAAGGGGAAGTGTTTTGACATCATCAACTAGGGAAAGATTGTTGGATCAAAAGTTGATGAGTCAAATCACCATGGAAACAAGAAGGACCAAATAAGACATTATGTGAAACTTCAAGCTGGTGGACAAAATACTACAAAGTTTCCCCTGCTAGTGAAACTTTCCCCTGCTGTAAGTTTCCCCTGCCATATGTGATAAGAAGAAACGATTTGGTCAAAGTAGTGATAAGAATGAATAAGTCTGTTTTGATTTATTCATTAATATATTACTTAGTTTCCATGTATCATGGTTTCCTTATGTTATAAAAGGAACCATACGTAGGTTTTGTTTATCATTTTCATATTCACAATGTAACCTACTATAAACATTGATCTCTAGGTGTGGGATTCAATGTACACACACCTAGAGTAGTTTGTGTTAATCAAATAATACAAACTCTTTGGGAATAATTCATCTTGTTAAACATCTTGTTCTTGTTAATTGTATTATTCCGCTGTGTTCATCACATATACAATTGACAACCTAGATAAAACGATTTTTATTGTTTGAGTCTCACGATCTTGGATTCAACATAAAACATTTAATCGCATAAACATTTCCTATTTATAGTTCTACAAGGTTTCATCCTTATTGGAGGCAATTGGTACATTCGTCTTCTTAGTGGTGGATGTACAATCTCATTTATTGCAAGCCCATTATTAGAAACACTTTATTCAACTTCCGGTGAAAAGTACTTGCAACTGTTTACCACTTTCACCAGGTTGTACTAGACATCTTTAACTCGAATAATACTATTGTCTCTCCATAATGCTTTATCGAATTCTCCCACCTAAACTATAAAAGGATAAGGCTAAGCCCAACTTGCTTATCTTCCAAGGGCAATGAGGATCCTCAAAGTATTGACACCTCTGACTCTCCTCGAACCATTAACACATTCCTTTTACATACTATTTATTGTTCATCTCAGTTTACGAGTATGTCTTCAAGTAATTTTCGACTTCATTAACAATGCCTTTGACTTGAATGCGTCTAAGGTGCTCGTGGAGGCTATGCCGTCAACGAGTCTTGATTCACTCGATGAGGTCATATCAACAAGCCTTGATAACACTGAGTCTAATTTATGTTTAAATTTATTCACGAATAATGGGACACTCAATTGCTAAACACTTTTTTGTTCTAATTAATTCACAACCACATATCAATGGTATTTTACTTCATTTCTATTTTTAGAGCCATTTGATTTACAAATGAGTTTAGAGTACTGGGAGTGGTCGGGGCACGTGGTGGTACCGTGGGAAAAAGTGTGTCACATACACAAAAAAATTCTCATGGCATCACATTTGGTATGACAACACATTTGGTAGGGTAGTGGTTGACATAAAAAAAGTGGTGTCAGGAGGTTTTTATTTTATTTTATTTATTTACATAATATTACTTAAATATACTTTATTAAATAACAAAATATTTTATTAATAAAAGAACTCTATTAAAAAGTATTACATTACATAAAATTAAAAGACAACAATAAAGACATTAAATTAAAAATGACATAAAAAACAAGTTATTTAGTGCATAACTCCTCGGCTTCGGTCCAATAATTTTGAGTACACGAACCTTCATTTGAGGTTCACTTATTTTCTTGCACTTTATCGTTTTCCATTTTTTCTTTTCTGGAAGTCGGCGTAGGGATTTCTTCTGCCTCTTCATCTGGTGGTTGATGGGATTGTTGGTCGGATTGTGGTTGTGAACCGGCTTGTCGTTGGGATTGTTGAGATATTTGGGCAAATTGTTATTGAAGATGAAATTGATTAAAAGTCATTTTGTTATCGGGATTAGTATATGGGTTAAAGTTGTAATAGTAGGTCATTTGATTGTATGGAGGTTGATTCGGCTTTGAAGACGAGCTCTGACTGTAATTCATATCCGAAAACGAGTTTGAAATTTGGTTTTCAGCATTCTGACAACTCGTTGATTGTTAAGATGCATTTTGGTGCGAAAAAATGAGAGAATTATAAAAGTGTGTGTTATAAAAAGATATTAGAAGAGTGTATAAAATTTGGTTGAAGATGAGATATTTTGTAGAGTTTCTAATGGGTTAAATTTTGAAAAAAAGTATTCAATACAACAAACTGTTATTTTTCCTCAAAGGTTAGGATTTTTGAATTTTTTTTTTTTTTGCAACCGCCTCTTTTTGTGGCAGGTATCTACAACGTGAGACTTTTCAACTTTCAACGCGAGCAGCGAAATGGTACGTCATGAGAAAGTTGTGTCGAAAGCTACCAACTCACACACGAGCTTCCCACTTCCTGTAGTATTAGAACTATGATTTAAAATAGGGAAATCATACCTGCTGTAACTACAGGGAATTATATCAGCTACAACACATTAATGAGTGATGATAGCATAAATTGATGATATTTGAAGGGGGCTGATTGTAAATATAAAAAGGCTGATTAAAGGGGGCTGCAGGAATCTTTTATATAATAAAAGACTTAGATTATTTGAGAATTTTTATTAAAAGTGGAGGTTGTAAAAAAAACAACCGGACCAATCAAATGGCTTGATTTTAACACATAAGCAAAATCGAGCGATGTGATTGGTGAAAAAAAGTCAAAATTGAATTGAATTTAGTCAAATTTAAATAATTTGGTGGAGGAATTTGATGAAAACACAAAAAGATATATGTGTCAAATTTGTGAAAATAAAAACTTAATAAACGAGGAGGGGATTAATGAAACTTTAGTAGTTAAATTTTAAATAACTTAGATAAATTTAAACTATAAACTTATAATTTTCAGTATTTTTTAGTAACTTTATAAAATAAACAAAAGACCCCTTTAAACTTATACCATCAAAACTTTATATTTTAAAAACACAATATATATGTTATATTAAAAAATCAACAAATCACATAATTATAAATATTCAAATAAGAACACAAATTATTGTCTATTTCTATTTTGACATTTAACAAAGTTAAGGAATACAATCTACATAAATTATTATTAACACGAATATAAATATCAAAATAAATGCAAGACCTCAAACATCTGTCTGAGATGAAAATAAATAGACGAGATTTTATATATTACAACAACATATATTGTTTCAAGGTCGTTATGTGTTACTAAACACAGAATGTCTAGAAAATGATAGCTAGAATTTCAGTTAAACAAAGTCAAACCGTTTGTGCAACAAATATTTATACAACATATCAATTAATACTATCACATAATGAAAAATCATGTAGAACTCGTGGGTCCGTGAGAATCATAACTATTTAAGTATTAAAAAACTAATATTGTTTAATAAAATAATATTAAGCATTACAAAATCATGAATTTATAAATCGTGTACGTGTAAGGTTAATGTAAATGGTTTGTTAATTAATAATTAAGATATAAATATTTAGAATAAAACATCAAACGTAAAAAAGTATGAAATTCAAAAATTAAAAATTTAGGTGAGTTTATATTAATTACACGGTGCACAGTAAAATAACAATATAATCAAATATACAAATATTAGATGTTTTTAAAAAGTATAATATACATAAAATCTTAATAACTAAATTATTATTTAATTTATCAATATAATAAAATATATAAACATTAGATGTTTTTAAAAATTATAATATACATAAAATCTTAATAATAAAATTATTATTTAATTTATCATTTATATTTTAGTCTTGTGCATGTACGGGCATTAACCTAGTGATCCTTGATGTTGGTAAATATAAATTGATATGATATTTGCAAGGATGTTAAGCCCAATATTTATAAAATAATAATTTGAGTTTCGCTAATGACAGCCCTTAGGGTTGTCGTTAAGAGAAATGTTTTTATTACAAAATGATCTTTGAATCACTATGATTGGATGCAAATCCCGAAAAATATTGATACAAGCCCTAAAAATCTGGATGTACAACAAACATTTACATTGAATTGTAATAAAAACATTTCTCTTAACGACAACCTAAGGGTTGTCATTAGCAAAACCCAAATAATATATATTCTTATCTCTTTTTTCTTCTAACCAATGTATGTCCAAAAATTTAAGATTCATACCTTGTGTGAGAAAAAAAAGACATTCATTCACCAAAAGTCTAAAACATAAAGTCACGTGCCACTAACCCTTTATCAGTTTTGTCGATTTTGGAGCTGTCCCTCCCTCCTTCGCCAAAGGTTAATTTGCATTACTTATTTAGTGTTAAATTTAGTTCAGTTTTTTTAGTGTTAATCAGTTTCTTAACTTTGGATGCATGGTACCTAATTATCTGCTCAATACTATTGTGATCGCTTGTTAAACAGTGTACGAATTTGGGTATTTTAGCAAAGCACCTCAATTGTAGGCTTCTCAAGAAGAGACTATTCGGAAACAATAAGCTATCAATCAATAAATCGTTTGGGTATTTAAAACGACTTGTTGAGTTTTGCATGGTTGTAAAACTCAGTAGGCATTACTTGCGCGGTCGACTATCCAATATGGAGCGATCGATCCGGGCAAGGAGTATAATTGTTATGTTTAAATTTTTAACTTTTATGGATATGACATGTTCATATGACGATATGCTTAGAAACATTTACATGATTGTTAAAAAGCTTCAAGCCAGGTTTTGACCAAGTTAACCCCAAGTAGCAAGTAATTATTACTGTATTACTCGGTCACTGACCTTAGCAAGTAATAGCTGATTAGCTGGTAATCCGTATTTTTAATAAAAGTGGTTTTGAGACTGCAATTATTGCAACTAGTTATCGATTTTGACTTTAGATTAGAACTTTGCCCTTGGAGTGAATTAGATTGTTTAAAATTGAATTATATGCTTCTGTGTATAAGCACACATGCTTCTGCATATAAGAAGCTAAATTTGGATAAAAATAGTTTGCTTGCTTATTGTTAGTTTTTAATCATTTAAACAACTTATGTTGAATACTAGTAGAATTGTTCCTAAACGTCACTCTAAGGGTATAGTTTGAAAAACTAGAAGAAGGAAAACATAAACACAATTCTTCTTCCAATCTGCTTATCAAGCGGGTTGAAATTGCTTTTTTAGAATGCTTATGACTCACAATAAGCAAGCAGACAATTTTCATCCAAACTTCTTAATTAGTAGGTTGTTTTGGTAAGTTTGTTATATTCTAAAATAAGTTACTTTTTCTAATTATCCAAACAACTTATGGCTTAGTAGCTCATTTGTGTCGAATAATCTTTTGATGAGAGGACAACGCTGAGGTATCAAATAAACACATTTTGGTAGTTTATGAGAGGACACATCTTAGTAAGTTATTAGAAACCAAATAAACACATCTATAAGTTGTTTATAACGGATTGGGGACACATCTATAAGTTGTTTATCAGAAAAATTCGAAGAAGGCAAGCATAAATTGTGCTTCAGCTACATAATACAAACACAAACACAGGATCATCCGAAAATGAATGGTACCTAAGCATTTGCCTATTTTAAACTAAATAACTAGCTATTATGATACCAGCTTATTTCAGTGATTAAAGGGTGCATGTGATTGCTTATCTAAGGGGTGTTCCAGTAAGATTATCTTAAACAGCTTGTGCTTATTAGCTTATCATCTAAATAAGTACGTTTAGAAAAGGACCTCACGTTGGCTTCACAAGAAGAGATTATCTGGTACAAATAAGCTACGTAGCGACAAGCTGTTTGGGTATTTAATACAGCCTGTTCCATTTATTTAAAAGATTCAATAGGTGATAAGCTGAACAAATATTTTGCTATTTGCCTATTCACAAGCATTATAAATAACAATCTCAATCGCTCTCATAAGAAATTTGGAAAAAGACATATCTTTATGCATGCCTTTGATCTTCATATATTATGTCAAACTAATAGTTATGCTGGATTAATACAAACTAAGTGAATTAGCTTGTTGCAAGTCTAATCATATGCTTCTAAATATAAGCTCAAATTGTATAAACACAGAATCCCGAAGAACCCTTTAATAGTATACAATGATTCGATAACATATAAGAGTGTCTCTTTTTGTTTTATGCTTGTTAAATAGTTATGTTTATACATCGCATGTACACTATTTCCTCCAATTTCAACCTGTTTTATTGCTGTTAATCAAAGTTTTAGCTATGCGAAATGGTCGAGTTGTATCTAATGTAGATTGTGATTCAGGTGACACTACATAAACACAAGCACAGGATCATCTGAAGAATGAATGGAATCGAGAAACTGCACGCAGAAGACAATTCTTCTTTTGGTTGTTTACCAGAAGATGTTGTTCTCCAAATTTTAAACAAATTAATCAATTTGAAAACCCTATGCCTTTGCAAGCTTGTTTCCAAACGTTTCAAAGTGATTGTCGCTCAAGTAGACGTCATTTCCCTAACTTCCTCTACTGATTCTTTTGCTAGTCCTTCCAGTTTGGGGTGGTCTGCAATTAGGTCTTTGATGTTGTTTAAAAGAGTAAAGTCTGTTAGTATACAAGTTCCATCTTCCTTTGATAGTCACAATTTGTTCAAGTGGAAGGTTAACTTCAAAATCGGACTGGTTTCATTTCTATTTCTGTCACCGAATTTGTTTTACCATAAGAAGGAATTGGATGCTATTGAAAATGGTCACTTAGAAGAAGAACAAGAATATATGGAGGTAAGGACTAAGAAACTTGACATGTTGAACGAATGTTTAAAGGATGTATGGATGAGGATTGATTTGTTGTCTCATGTTACTCGTTTACCGTTGTTGAAAATGGTTTCCATCACGGATTCAAGTAAAAGGGGCAAAATTTATCTTAGTGGGGCAAAACTTACAGAAATAAGTAACTGGCTATTTTCATTCTCTGATAGAACTATTACGCAGAAGCAGTTTCCTGCTCCATATATGAGTGACTGTTATGTGCCATTGTTGGAATTACCAGTTTCACAGTACATCATGAAAGGGGTATATCTTTTTATAACGGATTGGAGTGATCTCCCAGATGATCACTATGACAGATTCACAAAAGCTGACGATGATTCTGAATATAAAGACGAGGCTGCATATAATGAAGCGATGATGGAGATTTTCAGAAAACATAGTGACAAGATAGAGAGGCTAAGCTAGTCGTCTTGTAAGTTCTCATTTTATTGCGTTTTTCTACACTATTGTTTTCGCTTGACTCTTGGCTGTGAAAAGTCTTTTCATAAGAACAATATTTAGGGTTAGATTAGAAAATAGTTGAATTATGTGTCAATGTATCGTATGGCGGTATGGTGAGCGCATAACGTTGTGTTTTATTAATGGTATGAAAAGTTTTTACTTGTTGATTTTTCTTTTATAAGAGGAGGATTTCTATTGTGAGGTAAACATTGAGTGTGTTTTTCTTCCCGAGTGCGACAGATGTTGGAATAAAGAAGCAGAGAATGGATTTCTTTTATTATTCCTTAGGAGCATAACAGGACACAATTTTTTTTTTTTTTTTTTAGAACGGCACCTTAATCTCACTGAAATCCGACCCCCGAGTTATACAATCCATAACGGGCAGGCCCCGGGACCCGAATCACTAGGGAAACCCCTAGAACTCACGGCTTCGCACTAAGGAGGAAAATCATGGGTTTTTGTCTCTTGCAAGACTTGAACCCATGACCAAACCCCCTCCCCAGGCTTTAGGAGGGACTTGGGTGGCCAACTGCTCTAGAGCAGTTGGTTTAACAGGACACAAATATATAGCCTATCAAATTGAAACTCCTAAACACTCTTGACATTCTAATTTATTTGCTAAACAACTCTTAGGGTACTAGAGTTTATTGACTGAGACATAAAGAGTACTAAATGTAACTAAGTTTGAATCATTCAACACTTCCCCGTGATTCAAACTCACACACTCCCAACTGAGACCTAAAATACTGGTGTTTGGCAAGCGGGAGAGACTTTATAAAGATATCAGCAGTTTGCTCACTTGTACCACAATACTTCATCTCAATTCTGTTATCAGCAACAAGGTGTCGAATAAAGTGATGTTGCACATCTATGTGCTTCGTCCTTGCATGAAAAGCTGGGTTTTTTTGTCATTGCAATTGCAGACTTGTTGTCACAGAAGATCTCTGTAGCTCCTTTTTGTTCATAATTAAAATCAACAAGTAGTTTTCTTAACCACAGAGCTTGTCGAGCCGCAGAAGTTATCGCTGCGTATTCTGCTTCTGTTGAAGACAAAGCATGTGTCTCTTGCTTCTTTGAGCTCCAAGTTACTGCACCCGAACCAAGGCTAAACATATTTCCAGAGGTGCTCTTGCGCGTATCCAAACACCCTGCCCAATCACTATCTGTAAAACCAATTAACTTGAAATGTGGAACATTAGTGTACCAAATACCATAATTTGTTGTTCCAGCAATATAATGAAGTATTCTTTTTGCTGCTCCAAGATGTTGCTTTGTGGGGCTATGCATGTATCTGGAAACATAGCTAACAGGAAAGGAAATGGCGGGCCTTGTGTGTGTCAAATAGTTTAAACCACCCACTAAGCTTCTAAAGAATTTCCCATCTGCCTTTGGTGTTCCATCATTAAGCTGCAACTTTTCACCGGGGTTCATTGGTGTGGCTTCAACTTCACAATTAGACATATGATACCTTTTCAACAAATCAGTAGCATACTTCTTTTGGCACACGAATATTCCATCTTCCTTTTGCAACACTTCAAGACCCAAAAAATATTGCAATAGCCCTAAGTCAGACATCTCAAATTTGTTCATCATAGAAGACTTAAACTCATCAAATAAGGCTTTTGAAGAACCCATGTAGATCATGTCGTCGACATAGAGGCAAACCATCAGAAAGTCATCTTTCCCTTCTTTCTTAACAAAAACAGTAGGCTCGTTTTCACTTTTAATAAACCCGTTTTCCTTAAAAAAGGAATCAATTTTGCTATACCATGCACGTGGCGCTTGTTTTAGACCGTAAAGGGCCTTATTTAGTTTGTAGACTTTGTTTTCAGAATCACTAGTAACAAAGCCTTGAGGTTGAGCAACGTACACCTCTTCATCAAGATCACCGTTCAAGAAGGCGGACTTCACATCAAACTGGTATACGGGTAACTTTAGTTGTGCAGCCAAAGCAAGAAATATTTTCACTGTTTCAAATCGAGCAACGGGAGAAAATGTCTCCTCATAGTCTACCCCTTGTTCTTGTGAGCACCCCTTCGCTACAAGGCGGGCTTTATGCTTCTGAATACTCCCATCAGCATTGTACTTTGTACGAAATAACCACTTGAGGCTTAAGATGTTCCTATTTACAGGAGCATCCACCAATTGCCATGTTGAATTCTTCTCAATCGCCTCTATCTCTTTTAGCATAGCATCTTGCCATACTTGATTCTTTGCTGCTTCATCATAATCAGTGGGGTCTGAAACATACAAAGCAAATTGACATGAATCGTAAACATCTTTCAAGTCACGAAACTTCGGAAGAGACGATTCGGGCGATGAGGCATCACTACTACTCGAGGAACCAGAAGATGGACTTTTTGGACTCTGTGGGTTGCTATGAGCTGGTGATGATGGTTCTGATATTGGTTCAACAACAGCTTTTGGAGTTTCATCATCACACGGAATAAGTATTGTCTTGCCATCCTCGTTTATACTCCATGGCCAAGTAGCCTCTTCATTAAACGTTACATCCTGACTTATGATTATTTTGCCACTAACTGGATTGTACAAACGATACGCTTTGGATTGCAAACTGTATCCAATAAAGATACATTTTTCTGACTTTTTATCAAGCTTTTGATGAGATGTTTTTATCAAAGCGTATGCTACACAACCAAAAACCTTCAAGTGTCGTACGCTTGGATTCACTCCTCTCCATGCTTCAAAAGGTGTAATGTTTAGAACAGCCTTTGTAGGGGACAGATTGAGAAGATACACAGCAGTAGCAACCGCTTCTGCCCAAAGATTATCCGGAAGCTTTTTCTCCTTTAACATGCTTCTAGCCATCTCCATCACTGTTCGGTTTTTTCGTTCAGCTATCCCATTTTGCTCCGGTGTATATGGTGATGTGAGCTCCCTATGTATCCCCTGCTGCTCACAAAAAGTATCAAAAACTTTGGAGTAAAACTCTCCTCCATTGTCTGTGCGTAACACCTTAATAGAACACTCACTTTGTTTTTCAACAAAAGCTTTGAATCTCTTGAAAGTTTCAAATGCATCAGATTTTGATTTCAAAAAGTAAACCCAATACATCCTGCTATAATCATCAATTAAAATAAAAAAATACCGATTACCATTCAGTGACTCGGTATTCACTGGACCACATAAGTCGGCATGGACTAGCTCAAGGTGGCGAGATGCTCTGCAAGACTTTCCAACCGGAAATGAGTTTCGGCTTTGTTTTTCTAAAACACAGCCTTCACAAAACTTAATATCATCGATATTTGGTAAACCTATAACCATTTCTTTGTTCTTTAACAATTTCAGGCCATTTAAATGCAAATGACCATAACGTAGGTGCCATATATCAGAATCTTTCCACGCTTTAACAACCATAGCCTTTTCTTTTACCGATGAAACATCGAGTGGGAACATTCTGTTTTTTGTCATGCCGACTTTCGCAATGGTTTGTCCCGAATGCTTGTCTTGAAGGTAACAATACCCATCATCATATACAATAACCAACCCATTACTCATTAGTTGCCCGATACTTAAAAGATTGTAAGCAAGCTTTTGGTACAAATAAAACATCATGCAAAACTTTCTTTTTACCAGTAGTGGTGTCAATAGAAATTGTACCTTTTCCTTCTACTTGTACTTGTTTGTCATCTCCGAGTCTCACAATCGTTTTTTCGGATGTATCCAGATCCACAAACAATGAACCTGATCTACACATGTGACTCGAGCATCCGCTATCAATAAACCAAAAGTCACTAGGAGACGAACCATCATGAATATGTGTCATGAACAACGTTTCTTCATTTTTTTTCTCCACAAAACTTGCATGTTGGTCGTCTTTTGGCTTAAACCAGCATGTACTTTCATTGTGTCCAGGCTTCTTACAATTTTGGCACTGAATGGACTTTCTCAGAGTGAATGATTTGTGCTCATTATTCCGTGTCTGATCAAAATATTGACCACGACCTCTGCTTCTACCACGACCTCGTCCATTAAATCCTCCTCTTCCTCGTCCTCTACCTCGACCTCCATAATCATACCTTTCTTTCATAGGAGAATCTGCTTTCACTTGAAAAGCCTTTTCAACACTCTTTTCTTGTGACCTGCCAATTCGATCTTCATGGGCTAACAAAGAACTCATAAGTTCATCAAAAGTGTATACCGAAAGGTCTTTCGACTCTTCAATGGCAGCAACAACATGATCAAAGTTTGAATTTAAACTTCTAAGGACTTTGCTTACAGTAACTTCATCCGTTACATTTTCACCATAAGATTTCATCTGATTTACAATTTCAGAAACCCTTGATAAATAGTCTTGCACCGACTCTTTATCTTTCATTTTTAGTGTTTCAAATTCCCGACGAAGGGTTTGTAATTTAACAGTAATTACCTTCCTATCTCCCAAAAATTCTTGCTTGAGAATCTCCCAAGCTTGATTGGAGGTGTTGGCTGATGCAATACGAGGAAATATATCATCATCCAAAGCCGACTGAATGAAGAATAATTCCTTCGCATCTTTCTTACGATTATCTCGTAATGCTTGATCCGGTTCGGCTGGTTTTGGGTCAGGAAACCCATTCTCTACCAACTCCCACAACTCCTGAGACTTAAACAGGGTTGACATCTTCAAACTCCAAAGATGATACTTTTCACCTTTGAAGATAGGGATTAAGGGTTGGGATAAACCTGTGTTTTGGTTGGACATTTTTGTTTTTGTTTTCTCCTGCGTGTGGAGATGAATCGAACCTGGTTTTGGCTCTTGATACCACAATGTTGGAATAAAGAAGCAGAGAATGGATTTCTTTTATTATTCCTTAGGAGCATAACAGGACACAAATATATAGCCTATCAAATTGAAACTTCTAAACACTCTTGATATTCTAATTTATTGCTAAACAACTCTTAGGGTACTAGAGTTTATTGACTGAGACATAAAGAGTACTAAATGTAACTAAGTTTGAATCATTCAACAACAGAAACCTTTTCCAACGAAGAAAAACTATTAATGAAACAGAACATCGGCTTCCTCACCGTCTCATCTACGACACATTACACAATGTCAAAATTCTTCATATCTTGTACATATTAATTCCAACAGCATGCATACAGTTTCTTTGTATCTCATTCTACTCAGTAACAAAGATTTTAATGATCCGACTCTCTAATCAAACTTGACCATCGAAATGAGCACAAATCACTTGTCTTTACCTTTGTGTCGCAAGCTCGATCTCTACCAATAAATCCTCTAAACTTTGGTGCAAATGAGATGGCAGATTAAATGACTTGCTGTCATATGAATCAACCGCAGGTTGAACATGGTTTCTCAATGAAAGAACAATACGAATGAAGTAGGTGAATGGTTTTAAAACATGATCGAGAACACTTTAGAAGGAAAATGTTTTTTTTTTGGGTTCAGCATCCCCGATATATGGACGAGAAACATATGAAAAAAAAACGAGTGGGCAAATCATAAGCTTTCCTTAGAGGTCAAATAAGTGCCAAGTAAGTGTACACCTTGCATCTTTTGCAAAAAAAAATAAGTATAGTCCATTCTTCTAGTTCGGAGGTTGTAAAAACTAATGTTTTCAGAGCCGGGTCAATCCATCCGGGTCAACCGATTGATCCGGTTGCGGCCGGAAAACGGGTCATATTGAACCGGGTTTTACATTTTCGAAACCCGGCTAGACTGCTAGGTTTAAGGTGACTCGGGTTAATTCGGTTTTTGAGACCCGACCCTGTTTTAATCTTTTCGAGTTTTTTAAAAAATATATGTAAATTTTACGTATTTGCGATGAAATTATATTTTTTACATATTATATTGATTGGTAAACAATTTATATGTTTAATATACGGAAGTTTTCATGTGTTTTATATATAATTTGTTAATTATTAAAAATATAAAAATAAATTTTTTTTAAACCGGATTGATTAGGTCTGATAACTTGACCGGAAACCAAGTTCCAAAACATCGGTAAAAACTAATCCAAGAGGCAAGAAGTGACATGCGCGTTAAAACACTCTCAGTAGATAGTCGGCACTCAACACACATCTTCCTTATTAACACACCACCCATAATAAGTTGGCATGGTCAAAATATAGTGTATGGTCAAAATATAATTTATTTCAGAACAAGAACCGCGAGAACTATCATTTTACCCCTAACAATGTATATGCATTTTCATTATTATGTATAAATTAACGTTTATTAATTGTTTTATTGGTTATAAATCCGAGCATGATGAGCGAAATGAATAGTGCACATGTGTTTTCATATTATCCATCGAAAAGACACTTATAATACATACAAAGAAAATACATGTGCATGGTCTTCGGATACATGTTCCTAACGACCTACGACAATGAAAATTCGTGTATTTCTACCAAATGAACTAATCGGATGAAAATGCATGTTCATTTTAAAGTAAAAAGGTGGTTCTCGCAGTTTTATACATTTATTTTATTCTGAAATTAACCTCACTTTTAGTTGATAATGTGAATTTCATTGAAAATATAATTTATTTAGTTGATATGCACTTTGACATCAATAAACAGTGTCATACTATTCGTATCCCTTAATATTTTATACCATTAATACTCAATATACTGACATGCAAAGATAATTTTTTATGTTTTTTTCCATATTTTTCACATTTTATGAACTATACAATTTTAAAATTTTTGTTTCGTATTTTTTTCCAAGTAGTTTTGCTCACTTTATTAATAAGAGAAGGAGAAGACAGTTTACGGCTCCGCATTTTTTATGTTTTACTGCTTTTTATTTATCAAAACTTATAATTACCTTTCTGGTTTTCTATATAATAGTTTTGTAATATAAAAAAATTGCAAAAAAAATATAATGATAAAAAAAATTTGTAGAAAAAGGAGAGTATGGGACATCGAGTTTTGAAACGTATGGCTTCATTGCTTCACTAATGTTTTGAAAACGGGTTTTGAATCGATCGGTTAAGTCGTCCGATCACCAGATCAACTAATTGGAACATCGAGTCGACCCAGTTTTTTGTTAAAAAATTTATATTTATATTTGCAAATACTACAAAAAAATATAAATATAAAAATCATGAATATATTATATATTTGACGTAAAAACTATTTATTAACAAATATCTTATATCTATAAAGATTGAGTCCTCTAAAATTAAATATGAAGTCTTAAAGTTCTAAAAATTTAATTGCATAAGTGTTTCCATCGTGTCTAAACTGAAACCTTTACGACTTTCTTTTGGTTCATAGGCTAATACATTGCATGCATTTATGAATCAATAAAACCTGAACATTCAATAAAGTTAATGTTGAGTTAAGTAGTGTGGGTCAATGGAAAACCAAAAATTTCCAATCGTTTAAACTATCCAATATAATCCTTATATGATAAATATCATTAATAGTCTCTTCATGTCTTTATGAGTTATTGTATAAATTTCACTCATTAGGATGTGCAAATACCACTTTCATTTAATTCGCTATATACATGTATATTGCAAATTAAAAATGCAATATTCTAATGCATGAAAGTCCACCAAACAATATAATCATTAATATTTTATAGAGAAAGTATTACACTAGGATCTAACTGAAGTTCTTCGAACGAATAGTTTGATGTGTTATTGGTTTCGAGAACTTAATTTTAAATATGTAATATCCTGAAATGTAGAAAGCCAAACTCTCTACTTTTGAATTAGTTGTAACCTTACAAAGAATTGTTGATGTATACATAATTACTATAGTTTTTATTCATTTTTAATTTAATACTATTATAACATATATAGTAGTAGTTTGAACATATGTTGGTTCTAGCTCATATTGTTCATGCAAAATGTCTTTACATGCATGAATCATATTCAGTTGTTGTGCTCCTCAAAATTTCTTTTACTGCAATACCAGAAGAGCAACACTACTTTAGAATAGGAACTTAAACTAGAGCAGCTTATCCGTAACAAAAGGAACTTCACCAGTTTTTTGTTGTTTTATAGGAAGAGTAGCACCGAGGGCGAGAAGTTTTTTGTTATTTCCATGAGAACTTCTACGGCTCGAGATTTTTATTTTTCGCTCCAGCTCGTCTTTGCACTCGAGAGATCACATGCTCAATATTGGGGTGAATAACTATTAGCTAACATTTCTTGCAGAACACAGGTTTGTGAAATCAAACTAAATTAATATTTCTATGTTTGTAGAAATATAGCTAGAATACGAGCTAGGCCTAGGCCCAACGATTTTATGAGCGAGAAAATAGTCTACTACTTATTCATTTGTTATATATAAAACTGGTTTGTCATGGATATGTACTAGTGACACTTCATGTAAAATTGAATATTATAAGTAATTAAGATCAACATTGTAATTGTAGTTTCATAAGGATGGTCCAACATATTTGGATTACCTATTTTACCTACTTTTTTACTTGAAAAAAACTAACTGAGATGTTTAGACATGACCTAATTTAAGATCTACCATAAATTAATTTTTACTCCCGTCTGTTCTCATATTAAGAACCAACTTTTTCTATATTAACACTTAACATCATTTTCTAAGTTGAATCCATAATTATTTGGCAATAAACCTTTGGGTCAATTGAGACAACGTGTAAAATATATATAAGAACCATAAGCATAACTTGCTACCAAGACGCAAATTATGTTTCAAACATGTTTTAAAATAAGCAAGTGGAAAATTTGTGATTTAGTCACTTGGAAAAGTAAGGTGTCGGCAATATGCGAAGAAGATACACTTACATTTTTATATGTAAAAGGTTGTTTATTGTTGTATTACTTTAAGATTTTGTATACCAACTCTTATCATGTACATGTAACAAAATATCACGAATGCTCAAAATTTTATTTTTTATTTTTTTCGATTCAATAGGAGTAAAAAGTTTGTCAACAGTAAATGCACAAAGTTGTAATTTGTGAAATTAATGACATAACCGAGGCATCGTCCGAGTCTGAATGTCTCGTAACATGTAAAAATAAAGCTACGTTACAAATATATATAATTAAATCGCAAAAAACACGAATTTTTTTAAAACCCGGTCGAATCTTACGAACTGGATCACGCGAGTCGCTTCAAACCCGAAGGGGTACACCGGATTTCTAAAATGTAAGACCCGAGTCAATTTAACTCGTTTTTCGGACAAAACCGGTTGAACCGACCAGATCGACCTAGGTTTCAAAACATTGTTCGGCACTTTACAGTTTTTAACATGATTTTATAAAAAAAAATCATGATCGAGATACTTTAAGTTTTGTAAAATTTGATCCTTCTCGAAATCAAAGGCAAAAAATTGTCACATTATACGAACAACATACTTCCAATTCAATTCACTTGCATATCTTGTATCTTTATGACTTGTTCTTTGTTGTTGCTTGACATATATCACAAGTGCATGAGTTTCAGCACTAGCTTTAACTTCTCACCTGGTTTGCACAACAAAATTTGGGTCTCCAATGATTTGAGCTATAGGATGATTGTTGTTGACTCTATGAGTGACAATAGGATTGCCTGGTATTTTAGTATCCAAGTTATTGAAATCAGTCACTGCACCCTGCTCATCATAGGAAGCATTTGAGAAGATTCCTTCCTTTGGACTAGTATAAGCATCTTCATTATCCATAGCTTGAAGAATTTCTTCGAGTTAATCAATAATCTTTGCAGAATTTGTGTTAGCAGTACTTGCAGATGAAGTACCGTTGGTCTGTAAATGTACTGCTGAGCTTTGCGATTCCAAAGGTTCTTCTCCTGAGTGCTTAGCATTTGTTGTAGCATTCTTTTCTTGATCCGTAAGCCTCTGAAGTTCATCATGTGAGGCTTGATCATCGTTTGGTATCATTAGTTGCTTCTTTTGTGGACTTACAAATGTAGGTGAGACAATAGGCAAATTTGGTACATAGATATGTATTTCAGCATCATCATCTTGAGTGACTGATGTAGAAGGATTCGCTTCTTGAGTACATGTAGTTGTTTCACTTGTCTTTTTACCTGCATTGTTAGTTTAACAATCTTGTTGCATAGAATAGTAATCCATGAAGTTAGTTAGATAATCCAAATCAAACATCCAAGCGTAACCTATTCCTGGGACATTGGGCTTATTCTCTAAAAAGTTGACATGGGCATTTCTTTCAACCCTACATGAGGCCAAGTTATAAACCCTATATGCTCTACTTTGTAAAGAATATCCTACTAGATATCCTGAATCAAATTTTCCATCATACTTGCCCAACTGATCAAGAGTATTTAGTATAGAGACATGACACCCAAATGGTCTTAAATGACTTATGCTTGGCTTAATGCCAGTCAAAAGTTCATAAGGTGTTTTGTTATGATACTTAGTTACCAAAACTCTATTAAGCACATAACATGCAGTATTGATTGCTTCTGCCCAAAAAGTATTACGCAAAAGTGAATCAGCCAACATGGTCCTAGCAGCCTCAATTAGTGTCCTATTTTTCCTCTAAACTACTCCATTTTGCTGTGGAGTCCTAGGATTACTAAATTGTCTCTTGATCCTTTTAGACCTACAAATTCATCAAACTTAACATACTTAAAATATGTCCCATTATCTGTCCTAATGATTAAGACTTGTTTAATGAATTGCTTCTCAACTAAAGTGACAAAGTCCTTAAGTAATTCATTGGTTTCATTCTTATGTATTAAAAAGAAAACCCAACTGAATCTACTATAATAATCAGTTATAACTAGGCAAAAGGTCTTGTGACTAATACTCCTAACTGAAACTGGACCAAACAGATCCATATGTAAGAGTTGCAAAGGCTTAGTCACTAAATTGACAGCCTTGGTCTTACAAGAGGTTCTATGTTGTTTACCTTTTTGACAAGCAGTACATGTGAGATCATTTTGAAAAGATTTGGTTGGTAAACCTCTAACCAAATCTCCTTTAACAAGTTTGTTTAGGTTCTTAAAGTTCACATGAACTAACCTCCTATGTCATAAATTAGACTCGTCATTAGAAGCTTTAGCTAACAAACATGTAATACCACATGTTGGAGTAATAGTATGAAGATTAAAGGTATACATATTTTCTTGCCTGGGTACTTTAAGCAGTACTTGAGATTCCTTGGGCATCTCAAAATCTTTGGAGAGCACCAAGCAATCTGTATTTGGAAATATTACCTTGTTCCTTTTATTACACATTTTTTATATTGAGAAAAGACTAAATTCATTCAATTCTTTAACAAAGAACACATCTTCAAATTCTAACCTTCCTGTGTTGATTTTTCCTTTGCAAGTAATCCTGCTGATAGGTGTGAAAACACCCATCCTTTTTACCACTTAATTACAATAATAACCGAGCCAAAACGTGTATTTTATGTAAATTATGTCGGAATTATGTGTGGTTTGTGTTTTTGTTGTGATTTAGGACGAAAATGTGAAAAGTGGAGAAAACACGGGTATTCACGGGCTTTTATCGAAGAAAAAGACGAAAGACGAAGTCAATAAGTCAAGAGTGCAAAAAGAACGGAAGTCCGAGACCAATTCTGAAGGTTTATCGAAGAAAAAGTCAAAAGACGGAAGTTTACTAAAAGCCGAAGAACTCAAGTCTAATTTATTGAAGAATTACAAGACGAGTTCAAAGAAATCCCGAGACAAAGCCATTAAAGTCCAAGATTAACAAAAGATTAAGAAGACAAGGACTTAAGTGTGCAAATAAGGTAAAAAAGAAAGAGGGAGGAAGCTTCCTAAGCACTCCTTAATCTCCCCTATATATAGATTAGACTAGATACATTTCATTCTTGTTGGATAGCTTGACAAACTATTTCTTCCATTTTACTTTCCTTGTCATTTAATTTCATGTCATTTAAATACATTGTCTTGCACCTTTAAATACCTTCAATTCAAGTAAGTTTCCTTTTAATTAATGTAAATCTTTACTTTATTGTTTGATCTCCTATTGTATAAATGTAAATCTTTCTTATGTTTTTAGAGAGAGAAAGAGATGGAGGATTTCACACTTTTTTGAGAGAGAAAGTGATAGGTGTGTAAACACCCATCTTTTCTACCACTTAATTACAATAATAACCGGACCAAAACGTGTATTTTATGTCTTTTATGTCAGAATTATGCGTGGTTTGTGTTTTTGTTGTGATTTAGGACGAAAAGGTGAAAAGTGGAGAAAACACGGACATTCACGGGCATTTACGGACTTTTATTGAAGAAAAAGATGAAAGACGAAGTCAAGAAGTCAAGAGTGCAAAAAGAACGGAAGTCCACGACCAATTCTGAAGATTTATCGAAGAAAAAGTCAAAAGACGGAAGTTTATCAAAAGCCGAAGAATTCAAGTCTATTTTATTGAAGAATTTAGAGACGAGTTCAAAGAAATCCCGAAGCCAAAAATCTCTTAAGTAAGATTAGAAGAAAAGGACTAAGTATGCAATTAATGAAGATTAAAAGAAGGAGGGACTTAATTACGCAATTAAGAGAAAAGGAAAGAGGGGAGGAAGCTTCCTTAATCCTCCCCTATAAATAGTTAGTAGATGTAATCTTTTCATTGTTGTTGGCTAATGGTGACAATTAGACCTTCCACCATTTAAATACCTTGTCATTTACTTATCTTGTCAATTTAAATTCATGTTATGCACCTTAATTACCATTTAATTTCAAGTAAGTTTTCATTTAATCTTTGTCAATCTTTACTTTATCTTGTCAATCTCTTATCTACCTTTCTTAATCTTTGATTTATGAGTTTATGTTTATGTTCATGTTCATGCTTTTATTTTGATCCAAGTGATTGTTGATTATTGTGGTTAAAGTTGTTTGATTTCTTGATTTTAATTGTTTGTTTATGATTACTGTTGATGCGTTAATATTTTTATTAGATCGTTTGTGTTAAATTTGATTAATCTGCTTTAGATCTATTGCTGTTACTGTTTTCCTTGTTCTTCGGAAAGGTTGTTCTTGTTTCTGATCTTTCCAGGTAAAGAGTTCCGAGCCAAGGCAAGGAGAGGAGAGTTCATTCGGAAGTCCAAAGTTCCGAGCCAAGGGGTTTCATCCGGAACTTCAAAAGTTCCGGATCAAGAGTGTTCATTCGGAACTCCAAAAGTTCCGAATCAAATACTTCCGAACGAAAGTCTGACTCAAGCTTTAGTTCATTCGGAACTTGAAAGTTCCGGATCAATTCGATTCATTCGGAACTCAAAAGTTCCGAATCAAGGGGCTTCATTCGGAACTTCTTAGAAGTTCCGAACCAACTTCCGGATCAAGGGTAAGTTCCGAATCAGAAGGCTTCATTCGGAAGTATAAAACTTCCGAATCTAGGAGGCTTCATTCGGAATCTTCCGAATCAAGGGGTAATCAAAAGTTCCGAATCAAGGCAAAATTTAGAAGTTCCGAATCAGCAAAGTTCCGAACGAAGGATTGTTTTGGATAAGTGACATATTCAGATCAATTAGTTCCGGATCAAGGATTTTGGTAATATTCCGAGCGAAGAAGAATCATTCCAACCGAAGGTGACATTCCAGACGAGTGATTGTTCCAAACGAAGGATAATTCCGAATGAGCTGTATTCAGGTTCTTATTAGCTTTTGTCTTTGATTTTTATTTTCAAGCTTTATTTTTCCTGCCTTTTAATTAATTGCACTTTAAGATTATTTGCCTTAGCTTTATTTTAGTTTTTCCTTAGTTTAAGTTTTAGTTGCGTTTTAAGTTTGCCTTAGATAGATTTAAGTTTACGTCTTTACTTTAGTGCCCTTTAATTTCAGTCTCGCTTTAAATACTTGCACCATTACTTTAATTAGACTTAGGTTTACTTTAAGAGCACATTTACTTTTAATTGTTTTGCACATTTAATTTTAAACACTACAACGACACATCTTTGTTTCACCAAAAACAATAGAGTCACATAGAGAGCCTAGATCAATTCGATTAGACAGGAACAACGAACTTTAATATCTTTTTACCTGGCCAAAAGCCTTGTATCAAATGTCGCCGGTGCCGGCTCTTTTCGTAAAGATCAACAGTTTTCTGTGAGAGACACGTTGCTTTTTGGGATCCGTTCACTTGTGAGCGTTACTTTTCTTGCATATAAAATTCAAAAAAATCATAAAAATTAAAAAATTGATAAAAATCCATAAAAATAAAAAATATCAAAAATCCAAAAAGATTTTAGCTTTATTGTGTATATATATTGTCTTTGTGTTTGGTTTTGTTTTCTTTTGCATTTTCAGGTGTATGCGTACTAGATCTTCTAATTATCAAGAGCCCGAGCCTCAAGAAGATTTCGATATGGCAGGTGTCAACAACAACATTCCACCGCACCTCAATAATAATAATAATAACAACAATGCTCTTCCACAGCCCGATCTTCGGACCATGGAGGAACTTTGTCAACCAACCATGTTTGGACGAGGAGGACCGATTGCGCCGATGCAAATCAACGCTCCTGAGTTTTCGTTGAAGCACCACATGATTCAGCAAGTACAAACAAACCCTTTTAGAGGATTGCCTGATGATGATGCCAACAAACACCTCGACAAGTTCATTACAATCACCCAAAGCATGAAGTTGCCTGGGGCCACAATGGATGTACTCCGCCTACAACTCTTCCCACATACTTTATCGCATCATGCCGAGAAATTGTTTGATCGTCTCCCGAAGAATTCTATTCACACTTGGGATGATATGACTCAACGCTTTTTGTCGCGCTACTTTCCACCATCCATGGTCACAAGCCTTCGTAATCAGATCAGCGGTTTCATGCAAGACCCTGATGAATCTCTTTTTGACGCTTGGGAGAGATATAATGTCTTGATCGATAGATGTCCAAACCACAACATGCTTCCCGTCACATTGATTGATACTTTCTACAACGGATTGACTTTTTGAGATCGTGATACGATTAATGCAGCCGCCGGTGGCACATTCATGAAAAGGAGACCCGAGGAGTGTAGAGAGTTAATTGAGAACATGACTACTCACCACAAAAACTGGGATTCCTCTGCTTCTTCTAGGAACAACCCGAGAGTCAATGTTTCTTCTACCTCAGCAAACCCTGAGATGACCGAACTCACCCGCATGATGGCTGAAATGAGCAAAAGTATTACGCTTCTCGCTTCAAACCAACAACAACAACAACAAGTTAAAGCGGTTGCTAATCCTTGTGAAACATGTGGCGGTCCTCACTCATACACCGATTGTCCTTCAACACAAGGAAATCCGGAAAATGTGTATGCGGCTTATGGTAATTATTCACCGGAAAATTACCATGCTAGACAACAAGGGGATAGAAATCTGCTGAGCTACCGTTCCAACAATTACCTTTCACCCGGTTTTTCTCCTCAAAACCAAAACCCCGCCAACAACTACAATAGAAGCAACCAAATCCCACCAAGAGCTTCTAACCCTTATCAACCACCCACCCAACAACACCCACCCATAAACACCGATGTTGATGCCATCATGAGAACTCAAGGTTAGCAAATCAAGAATCTACAGAGCCAAATAATCAATTTGAAAGGAGATATCTTGAAGCAAGGAAATGACATCAGAACCGAGGTTCGTGATAATATCCAATCTTCCTTCAGCACTCAAACGACTGAATTAAAGAATCTATTGGCTAGTTTCTTGCCCGAAGCTCAACCTTCTTCTTCGGGTTCTCTACCTTCAAACACCGTCACCAATCCGCGAGCTAATGTGAGTGCTATAACTACGCGTAGTGGAATCACCATTGTCAATCCACCTATCCCACCACCATCATCTACACCTCCTCCACCACCATGTATCCCTACTCCTCCTACACCTAGTATTAGTACACCATTACCATCTCCGCCTCGTCATGACGATGTATCTCGGAAGGACCCTTCAACATCACAACCTTCACCAACTACACCTTCACCGTCTCCCTATCAACCCAGAATCCCATACCCTTCTCGCATAGGCAAGACCAACGAGCTAACCAAGAATGACTGTCAAGTATCGAAATATGTGGATATGCTATCTAAAATGACCATCAACATTAGCCTTGTTGAAGCACTTTGCCACATGCCGAAATTTATCAAAGCATTCAAGGAATTGCTCAGCAAGAAGGAGAAGCTGATTGAACTCGCCAACACACGCTTAAATGAAAACTGCTCAGCAGTTATTCTTAAAGAATTACCGGAAAAGCTTGGAGATCCCGGTCGTTTTGTGTTGCCTTGCGTGTTCAACAAAACTGAAGAATTTACTGCCCTTGCTGATCTCGGGGCTAGTATAAATTTGATGCCTCTGAGTGTTTGGAAAACACTATCATTACCCGACCTCATTCCAACAAAGATGACTCTCGAACTTGCAAATCGCACTCTCGCTTACCCCGTTGGTATAGCCGAAGACGTGTTTATCAAAGTTGGCACATTTACATTCCCGGTCGATTTTGTCGTAGTTGATTATGAAATGGACCCTCGTATTCCTTTAATACTTGGTCGGCCATTCTTAAGAACCGGACGTGCTTTAGTTGATGTGGCCGAAGGTGAGTTAATCTTACGAGTCGGGGATGATTCAAAAGTTTTTAAAATGGGGAAGCTTACAGGCAAATCCTTTGGAAGCCGAGAATCAGTGAATATGATAAATGTGCTCGATGACTTTACCGTCTACACCAATCCTCTATTCGATTCTTCCATTGATAATCCACTCTTTGAAGATGATGTGGATGATTCTCGCTCCACTTTGGACCCTTCTCCCATTTATGATTCTCTACCGATCTTCGATGCTTATGATGATAATGATTCTAGCTCAGATTCGGATGATTTTGATTGTACTTCTGAGTATCCCGAGATGCCCACTTTCGATGATTTTGATGAGGCTGATACTCTCTCGAGCGATTCTTCACATGATGAAGATCCTCCGCCATCAATCGATCCTACTTTGGACGATTACTCATTTGAGGAAGATTTCTCTGAATTTCTCAACACATACTTCCCTCATGAGAGTGATGCTCCTCTTTATGACTTTGAAGACTATCGTCTTGATCCTACTTTAGATTTGAAGCACATTCTGTCAAAGGAGAAGAAACCGATCGACACCGAAATCCATTGCACATACGATTTGACACCTCTTTGTCCTTCTTCTGAGGACGAGGTTGTGCTTCTTTGCGGATCTTCTTCACACTCGGCTGAGCCTGAGTGCTATTTTCCCCTAAAGGAAAAGGTGTTCGACCCCGGTATTGACATTCTACAGCCATCTCAGTATCCACCTGATGAAATGAAAGGAAAAATCTTTGGAATTATTAGAAATCTGCTTGCACCACTTCAACCTTGCTTCTACTGTGCTCCATCACTGCTTAAGGGAACCTTGCCTACTCTTCTTTGGCTTGCCTTGTTCGCCTTAAGTTTGTGTTATTTGCTCGATGAAAACTATGTCTTTGATCCTGGTGGATATGTTTCATGCTTCTTCCGTTGATGATCAAGGTCGAGTCAGGCTAATGACTCGGTTAACAAAAATCAAGCGCTTCTTGGGAGGCAACCCATGCATCTATCTTTTCGCTTTCTTTACCATAAGTGTAGGGGGGACCCTTTGGTTTGCTTTCCTCTCCTCAATTCTTAATCAGGGATTCGAGCTTCACTGATCCACTCTTGATGATTCTTGACGACCCGTGATTCCGTGTTCTACTTCTTCCCGGTTCTATCTTAAACTCTTTTCGATTCACTATTTTATATTTTCTCAATATTAAAATAGGAATCTCTTTAGTTGTCCTTACCTTAGCAAGATTTAAACAACGTGCACAATGTCCTAAGTGTAGGGGAGTTTACTCCCACATGCTTAAACATTGAGGACAATGGTTATCTTAAGTGTAGGGGGGACTTCTATCGAAGTTAAGTGGTCTTTTCCTTGTATTTGTCCTCATTTTAACCGGAAAATCAATTTTTCGACATTTTTCAAAAATTTTGATCTATTTTGGCCTATTAGTTTTTACCTTTGTATGGTTATTTTCTTTCTTTGCTAGAATAAATGTTTAATAAGTGGTTTTAATTTTCAAACGTTGTGAATCTTTTGACTCAACCCGAGTTTACTTATCTAAGTTTGCTCTAGCTAGTATCCTTAACGTGTTTAAGTCAAGTTTTGCTAGGCTTTTATATAGGGAGCTATAAAAGTCTTAACTCTCACGGGTTAAGAACAAGAACTTTTCGCAAGTTCCTATAAATTGATCCTAGAGAGTCGTTTATCAAGGGAACTTTAAAATGCGATTTCTAAACTTGAAAAAGTCTAAGAATTTGCAAGATCCTATAGGCGACTCGAAAACCCAAAACTTTGATTTAATAGGCTAAGTATCCACGAGTCTCATTCCTTGAGATTTTAAACTGTGGAGAACGAGAGATGATAGAGCCAATTATAAGTTCGGTATTCTTTCGTGAATTTATGTGAGTTAATTATAAGCCTATTCTCCCATCGCTTGCTAATAATTTATCTGCTAATAAATAAGGTTGTACGATTTGAAAAGTTACTTAGCTTCTAGCCCCAGATCGTTTAAAAGTTGCTCGGTATGGATTAGAGTTCATAGCCAAGGCATAACTTATTGAAGTGGGACGCGAAGATTGGCGAGTCCGAAAAGGCCCTAACAAGGCATGAGGGCTATATTTTGTTGCTAAAGATCCAAAGTGATGTGAAGAATCATTTATCGAAAATCAATATGAAGGATCGAGACACACGACGTAAAGCAAAACTCCCCAAAAGTCATGGAAAAGTGTATCCGAAAAGACCCTAACAAGGTATGAGGATAAATAAATCCAAGTCATAAAAGGAGGCGGATCGTTGTATATCAAAATCCAAAATAAAGATTGGAGAAAAATGAAGAAGTCGTGGTCCAAGTATGAATCTCTCAAAAAGTTCAAGTGAAGAAATTCCAATTATGAAGAGAAGACCATTATTTCATGAACGTCTCTCAAGATTTGAAGTATGAAGTCTGATGAGACTGCTTTTATACATGATCTCATCATCGAAAACGGACTTTAAATGCATTAAATATCATAAAATAGACCAAATATATGCTCGTGTTTGTTACTTGTGTATTTTTAGGTACGGATATTGAGGAATTGGCAAAAGAACACAAGAATCAATCAAAAACGAACACGGGAAACGAAGTCGCACAATGAACCGGGCCCAAGTTTGGAAATTTGCAAAATTACCCTTGAAGTTTGAAGAATTGGCAAAAATGGCCCCTCATCTTTGAAGAACTTGTCACATTTGACCCTCAAATTATCAAATGTACAAGTATTATCCTTAATGTTTGAAGATATTACAAGTCCAGCCCTTGGGAATCAAGTTTATACAAGTTTAAACCCTTGGAAAAGTTTTTGAAGAACATTGTGCCAAATATGACAACTTGGCAAAAGTTGATAAAGCTTATTTTGGCGCTGACAGCTTTTGATTGCAAGTGAAAAGAAGTTAAATGCTTGGGGACTTAATGTGCCAAACCACCAAACCTACCCATCCACTAAAAACGTGACACCTCACATAACCCACCCACCAACCCAATTACCCATACCCAAACCCGTTACCCAACCCAGTCCATAACCCAAGTTTAATAACTTAAACCTGGTCAATTTTGGTCAAATCTCCCCACTAAACCCATTCCCTCCCAAAACACTTTTTAAAAAAACGTGTTTAACAAAAAAAAGATTAAACCCATCCACTATTTCCCATAAACCCTAATTCCACCCAGTTTTAATTAACTTCAATCCAAAGGGTTTTAAGCCCAAATCTTCCAGTTTGTTAATTCACACTCTTCTCACCTAAACCCACCACTCACAAACGTGACACGTGGCCTATGGTCCCCTCCCCACTCATCCCCTGCACCCGTCTCTTTCCACACAACCCTAGGAAGGGACAAGATCAACGCCTAAGATTATCTACTTGTCCTCCAAGTTCAAACAAACGTCTATGATCAACCAATGCAGCTGTCAAGTCACATGGGACGATTTCTTGACCAAAATCAGTCAAACAAGAAGGGCAATTCAGGGCATTTAGCTTTAGGGTTTATGCTTTTGTAATTTTTTATTCAAGTTATTCTAGAATAGTCCATTAGGGTCTATAAAAGGAAGTGAGCATGTTCACTCCTACTTGTTCCAGTTTTTAGCATTTTCAACTTGTAATTCCTTTTTTATAAAATTAAAGTTTGGTGTTGGTTTAAGTCATTGTAATTCCTTTTAATGTTTATGAAAAGTTTGTGTATTGTTGAATGCTAAGGCTGAGTTCCATTTATTTGTGAAAGAATTTGGTGTTGAAGTTTTATTTTTCAAAAAGGAGTTTTAAAGAAATCTTGAATTCAGGAAGTGAAGGTTTTGGAAAGTGAAAGTGGACCTAAACCTTGATTTTCTGAGTGTAAAGGTTTGTTTAAAACGTGTTAAGTTTCTTGGTTCATTGTCTTAAAGTTTTTAAGAAAATTTTCAGAAAATCAGAAAAAGTGTATTTTTCTTGTGTTTGATCTTATTTGCAGGTTTGTTGTTGATTCAGTTCAGCACCAACCCGTGTTGGTAGGGAGGTGGTATAGCAACCACAAAGGACCCTGGATGTGGGGTCCTTAGGTAAAAATTTCTTGTCCCTTTGAAATTTTCAGAAAAGTTGAGTTTGCATGATTTGAGCATGAAATGTGTTCATATGTGCCTAAATGGTGTTTTCATGTTATGATATGCATGATGGAATAGTTGTAAATCAGTTTGATCAAGTTTGCAAGTAGATTTCTTTGAAAAAATTTGGTTTTCAAAATCTTAAGGGGTGTTTGGATTCAAGTTTTAGCAAGGAAGTATTTTGATTTGTGTTTTGGAAACGTGTTAGATAAGTCATTTAAGGTTAGGATAGGTTTTTAGTTAGTTGATAAGTGAGTTTGGACAAGTTTTGAGCAAGTTGTTGTGTTAAAAAGGAAAATCATAGCTTGAATCTGCATAAGTCTTTTTGTGCCTGATTTTTATGAATTTTTGTGCTTGAATCCTTAAATCTGTCAAGTGTTAGGTTATAAGGATTATTGAATCTGCTTAAGTGCTATTTGGAGTTTGTGATTGCATAATATAGGAGTCTAAAGTTGGTTTGAGTGCATGTAATCTGCTCTAATACCTACCAGACCCAAGCTTTTATCACAGCAAACTTAATTTGCCATGATTTGCTTGATTTTGTCTTGTATTGCTTGCTAGGTGTTAGGATTTTGCTTTCTTTGTGTTATCCTGACTCCTTGTGCTCAGAAAGAGCACAAGGGTGCCTTTTGTTCCAAGAATTCACCACCAAAAAGAAGCACAAACCAAGTCCTCTTGGTTTATACTTGTTCATCAGAAAACAACCAGACCTGGGCTTTATTTGAGCTCATAAATCACTTAATCTTGGATAAGTTTTGATTTGGATTGTGTTTTTGTGTGTTAAGGAAGTACTGGAATCAAGTTTTAAACTTTTTAAAAAAAAAAAAAAAATAAATACCAAAAAGGACGTGGCCAGGACTCGAACCTGCGCCACTCCTCTCACACACATACACTCTTACCATTGTGCCCTGGGGACTTTGATTGATAGTTTTGATTCTAAATTATACTTAAGGTCTATTTGGTTTAAGCTTTTATAAATAAGCCGTGAGCTTTTTAGCCTATTCTGGCTTATTTATTAAGCCTCTTGGCTACTTTTCATTTTTCCTGGATTAGTAATAGCATTAGGGATTTTTCTAGCTTATTTTCTTATTTTTCCATTTATTTAATTATTTTCTAGGATTTAATTAATAGCCGTATATTAAAAAGTCATTAAAAAATAGTTAAAAGTAGATTTTAATTAGGGAAAAATAGATTTTAGGTTTTAATTGGTATTTTTGAGGTTTACATGTGAAAAAGTTTTCAAAAACTTTAATTTTTGATTTTATTTAATTTTAGGGTTTTTTAGCAACTTTAAAAATTAATGTAAAATTCATTAAGAGGTTTTAGAAACTTTTGTTTACATTTTCTTCTTAGTTAGAATATTTAGGATTTTTGAGAATTTTTTAGAATTTATTTAAGAATTTTCAATTTTTTAGAATATTTTAATATTATTTTATTCATTAAAATAAAAAGTTTTATTTTTATTTCTTTTTCATTTTTCCTAGATTCTATAGCATTAATTAGGACTTTTCCCATTTGTAGAATAATTTTTAGGCTTTTCAATTAATTTTTAGATTTAATTTAAGATTTAATACATTTTTAATAGTTTTTAGGAGTTTAAAAATAGTTTAATTTGGTTTTAAAATTTTTAAAAATAGTTTTTAGTTTAATTAGGTCATTTTTGAGGTTTACAAACTATAAAATCTTGTTTAGGGCTTTTTAATATTTAAAAGTGATTTTTAGGGCTTTAATTAGCATTAAAAAGTCATTATTAAATTAATTAAAAGGTTTTGGCAAGTTTGAATTTTTTTGTGAACTCTTAGAATATTATTTGGGAGTTTTTAGTAATTTTTAGAAATTTTTAGGTTAAAATTTTAAATTTTGTGTTTTTCACGTTCTTCGTCGTAACTTTCTAATAGTGTTTTGCCGTATTTTTCTAATTTTTTTTTTTCGTCTTCGTCATTTTCTCTTCTTTTCTTCTCATTAATAATTAAAAACATAATCAATCATTCACTATACAACACACGTGCCTCCTCGAGAGAACGAACTCACTTTTAGGGTCATAAGTGCTTGGTTTTCCTAAACCGACGCTTAACGCTTACCGCTTTTTGTGTTGCTTTGTTTTTCCTAAAATAAAGTATATACAAAATCACTACATCAAAATTACTTGCCTTGCCAAACCTTCACGCTTTCCAAAGTTTATTGTTTTGTTATCGTTTTGTTGCAAAATAAGGCTAAAAATGGCCAAATTTTAAATTTTTTCTCATGTTTTATAAGTGTTTGAAGACACGAATGTAGATATTCCGATGGCGAGAATAAGAGTAATTTTTGACTCGACCGTGCGTGTTGAGCACTTAGCTTTGATTCCTTAACTACACATTAGGCTAAGTCTCTTAAATGAGGACGAGAAATGATAGAGTTTATTATAAGTTACTATGCTAAACGTAGAGTATTCGTATTCTTTCAAAAACTCATGTGTTCTCGTTGTTTGCTTATTCTCCCTTCGCATGTAAATATTTTTTGCTTAATAAATATTGATTTAGCGGTTTAGTTAGGATTGTTGGGTTTCTAGTCTTTTCGAGTAGCTTCCGTGTAATTAAATTGGGAAGACATTAAGGTATCGCCAGCGTCACGGTTTTGAAGTATTGGCACCCGAATAATCGAAAGCTTCACCCAATAATAAGATTTCAAGTGCTCACCTAAATCAAGCAAACAATTTGAAGCCCCACAAGGCCTAAAATCTATGCAAAATTGAAAGTGAATCAAGCCTTAATCTTCGAAGCTTTAAAGATCCAAAATTCGCTTTAGCGTGAGGATATACGTCTTTGGCTAATAAAACCACCGATGATGGCGGATAATAAAAGGCAAGGCAAGACCGAAGTCATAATAAAAGCTTCATGGCGAAGTTGAATAAAAGATGGAGGTAAACCAAAGATAATAAGGCCCTTCCGTTAGGGGGCGTATAAAAGTCTTGGTAATAAGTCTCATGTTCAAAACCGTTATAAAACTGTGTTTATCGATTCTTCTTGTCAACTTAATTTTTTAACATCGTTGTCTATTAGGAGGGGTTATTGATTTAATGGTCTTAGTTACACCGTTAGGACTCTATTTTTAGACCTAAATCTCTATTATCGCATAAGTCAACAATGTATCCTCGTGATCATTAAGACATAATAAAATATAAGAGATACAACTTAGGAATAATGGGAGAATAAGTACGTGATTAGGGCATATGAGTAGTGTTAGCATTACTAACTTATAATGACAATGATCTCGTTACACGCTTGGCATGGAATTAAGGTGAAAATCGAGGACGACAAAATTATTTCTAACGAAGCATTCACGTGTTCTTATTCTATGAACCTAAACGTCCCATTTTGCGATGAAAATCATACATTATGTCTAAAACGCAAGTAGTAGCAATAGTGTAGTGAAGCTAGTTATCATTTCAATAAAAGTCATAAAATTAAATTTTGGAGATGCTTTGATCCTTTATTCTTAGCATTGCGTGAGGGCACGGCAATGGTTTAGTATGGGGGAGTGATGAGACTGCTTTTATACATGATCTCATCATCGAAAACGGACTTTAAATGCATTAAATATCATAAAATAGACCAAATATATGCTCGTGTTTGTTACTTGTGTATTTTTAGGTACGGATATTGAGGAATTGGCAAAAGAACACAAGAATCAATCAAAAACGAACACGGGAAACGAAGTCGCACAATGAACCGGGCCCAAGTTTGGAAATTTGCAAAATTACCCTTGAAGTTTGAAGAATTGGCAAAAATGGCCCCTCATCTTTGAAGAACTTGTCACATTTGACCCTCAAATTATCAAATGTACAAGTATTATCCTTAATGTTTGAAGATATTACAAGTCCAGCCCTTGGGAATCAAGTTTATACAAGTTTAAACCCTTGGAAAAGTTTTTGAAGAACATTGTGCCAAATATGACAACTTGGCAAAAGTTGATAAAGCTTATTTTGGCGCTGACAGCTTTTGATTGCAAGTGAAAAGAAGTTAAATGCTTGGGGACTTAATGTGCCAAACCACCAAACCTACCCATCCACTAAAAACGTGACACCTCACATAACCCACCCACCAACCCAATTACCCATACCCAAACCCGTTACCCAACCCAGTCCATAACCCAAGTTTAATAACTTAAACCTGGTCAATTTTGGTCAAATCTCCCCACTAAACCCATTCCCTCCCAAAACACTTTTTAAAAAAACGTGTTTAACAAAAAAAAGATTAAACCCATCCACTATTTCCCATAAACCCTAATTCCACCCAGTTTTAATTAACTTCAATCCAAAGGGTTTTAAGCCCAAATCTTCCAGTTTGTTAATTCACACTCTTCTCACCTAAACCCACCACTCACAAACGTGACACGTGGCCTATGGTCCCCTCCCCACTCATCCCCTGCACCCGTCTCTTTCCACACAACCCTAGGAAGGGACAAGATCAACGCCTAAGATTATCTACTTGTCCTCCAAGTTCAAACAAACGTCTATGATCAACCAATGCAGCTGTCAAGTCACATGGGACGATTTCTTGACCAAAATCAGTCAAACAAGAAGGGCAATTCAGGGCATTTAGCTTTAGGGTTTATGCTTTTGTAATTTTTTATTCAAGTTATTCTAGAATAGTCCATTAGGGTCTATAAAAGGAAGTGAGCATGTTCACTCCTACTTGTTCCAGTTTTTAGCATTTTCAACTTGTAATTCCTTTTTTATAAAATTAAAGTTTGGTGTTGGTTTAAGTCATTGTAATTCCTTTTAATGTTTATGAAAAGTTTGTGTATTGTTGAATGCTAAGGCTGAGTTCCATTTATTTGTGAAAGAATTTGGTGTTGAAGTTTTATTTTTCAAAAAGGAGTTTTAAAGAAATCTTGAATTCAGGAAGTGAAGGTTTTGGAAAGTGAAAGTGGACCTAAACCTTGATTTTCTGAGTGTAAAGGTTTGTTTAAAACGTGTTAAGTTTCTTGGTTCATTGTCTTAAAGTTTTTAAGAAAATTTTCAGAAAATCAGAAAAAGTGTATTTTTCTTGTGTTTGATCTTATTTGCAGGTTTGTTGTTGATTCAGTTCAGCACCAACCCGTGTTGGTAGGGAGGTGGTATAGCAACCACAAAGGACCCTGGATGTGGGGTCCTTAGGTAAAAATTTCTTGTCCCTTTGAAATTTTCAGAAAAGTTGAGTTTGCATGATTTGAGCATGAAATGTGTTCATATGTGCCTAAATGGTGTTTTCATGTTATGATATGCATGATGGAATAGTTGTAAATCAGTTTGATCAAGTTTGCAAGTAGATTTCTTTGAAAAAATTTGGTTTTCAAAATCTTAAGGGGTGTTTGGATTCAAGTTTTAGCAAGGAAGTATTTTGATTTGTGTTTTGGAAACGTGTTAGATAAGTCATTTAAGGTTAGGATAGGTTTTTAGTTAGTTGATAAGTGAGTTTGGACAAGTTTTGAGCAAGTTGTTGTGTTAAAAAGGAAAATCATAGCTTGAATCTGCATAAGTCTTTTTGTGCCTGATTTTTATGAATTTTTGTGCTTGAATCCTTAAATCTGTCAAGTGTTAGGTTATAAGGATTATTGAATCTGCTTAAGTGCTATTTGGAGTTTGTGATTGCATAATATAGGAGTCTAAAGTTGGTTTGAGTGCATGTAATCTGCTCTAATACCTACCAGACCCAAGCTTTTATCACAGCAAACTTAATTTGCCATGATTTGCTTGATTTTGTCTTGTATTGCTTGCTAGGTGTTAGGATTTTGCTTTCTTTGTGTTATCCTGACTCCTTGTGCTCAGAAAGAGCACAAGGGTGCCTTTTGTTCCAAGAATTCACCACCAAAAAGAAGCACAAACCAAGTCCTCTTGGTTTATACTTGTTCATCAGAAAACAACCAGACCTGGGCTTTATTTGAGCTCATAAATCACTTAATCTTGGATAAGTTTTGATTTGGATTGTGTTTTTGTGTGTTAAGGAAGTACTGGAATCAAGTTTTAAACTTTTAAAAAAAAAAAAAAAAATAAATACCAAAAAGGACGTGGCCAGGACTCGAACCTGCGCCACTCCTCTCACACACATACACTCTTACCATTGCGCCCTGGGGACTTTGATTGATAGTTTTGATTCTAAATTATACTTAAGGTCTATTTGGTTTAAGCTTTTATAAATAAGCCGTGAGCTTTTTAGCCTATTCTGGCTTATTTATTAAGCCTCTTGGCTACTTTTCATTTTTCCTGGATTAGTAATAGCATTAGGGATTTTTCTAGCTTATTTTCTTATTTTTCCATTTATTTAATTATTTTCTAGGATTTAATTAATAGCCGTATATTAAAAAGTCATTAAAAAATAGTTAAAAGTAGATTTTAATTAGGGAAAAATAGATTTTAGGTTTTAATTGGTATTTTTGAGGTTTACATGTGAAAAAGTTTTCAAAAACTTTAATTTTTGATTTTATTTAATTTTAGGGTTTTTTAGCAACTTTAAAAATTAATGTAAAATTCATTAAGAGGTTTTAGAAACTTTTGTTTACATTTTCTTCTTAGTTAGAATATTTAGGATTTTTGAGAATTTTTTAGAATTTATTTAAGAATTTTCAATTTTTTAGAATATTTTAATATTATTTTATTCATTAAAATAAAAAGTTTTATTTTTATTTCTTTTTCATTTTTCCTAGATTCTATAGCATTAATTAGGACTTTTCCCATTTGTAGAATAATTTTTAGGCTTTTCAATTAATTTTTAGATTTAATTTAAGATTTAATACATTTTTAATAGTTTTTAGGAGTTTAAAAATAGTTTAATTTGGTTTTAAAATTTTTAAAAATAGTTTTTAGTTTAATTAGGTCATTTTTGAGGTTTACAAACTATAAAATCTTGTTTAGGGCTTTTTAATATTTAAAAGTGATTTTTAGGGCTTTAATTAGCATTAAAAAGTCATTATTAAATTAATTAAAAGGTTTTGGCAAGTTTGAATTTTTTTGTAAACTCTTAGAATATTATTTGGGAGTTTTTAGTAATTTTTAGAAATTTTTAGGTTAAAATTTTAAATTTTGTGTTTTTCACGTTCTTCGTCGTAACTTTCTAATAGTGTTTTGCCGTATTTTTCTAATTTTTTTTTTTCGTCTTCGTCATTTTCTCTTCTTTTCTTCTCATTAATAATTAAAAACATAATCAATCATTCATTACACAACACACGTGCCTCCTCGAGAGAACGAACTCACTTTTAGGGTCATAAGTGCTTGGTTTTCCTAAACCGACGCTTAACGCTTACCGCTTTTTGTGTTGCTTTGTTTTTCCTAAAATAAAGTATATACAAAATCACTACATCAAAATGGCGCCGCTGCCGGGGAGGCGTGTTGTGTTTTGATTGACAATTGTTGTTTTTATATATTAGCCATAAATATAATTGTATTAATAGCACTCTATTAATACGTATTATCGTTTTTCGGTTTTTGTGTGAATATTATTACTATATTGTATACGTAGAACAATAAATACACAAGTACTCCAAATACGTGAGCAATCACAACCTTGATTCGGGATTTCATCACTCGATCATTGTATTCGAATCTCAAACCAAAGAAAAAGGCAAAAATAGATAAATACTTTCGTGAAGCTTAATCTTGATAATACAAACTATAAGGTGGGTATAAGGCGGTTGTATTTCACAACCTAAAGGAAAAAGGCTCTTAAGTGCTTCGCGCCGCCTCGTTTCCTCCGCTTGCTTGTGCGTATTTGATTTTGAGAGTGAATCGAGGGTTTTGCCGCCCAAAGTATTGTTACATATCATATATATTTTCTTGGTTTCATTTGATTAAACCCTCTTGAACGATTTGGTGTTCCACCATCGTTCTAAAGTCAACGAAGGCGTTCACTCCACGTGATCGTTTTCATTCCTTGAGGCCTTTTTAATCAAGAGATTTGATTAAGTGAGGAGATTTGTGGGCTTGTTGTCTACTCAATATATTCACCAATTCCAAAAAAGGTTAATACAATCAAAAACCACAAAAAAATTGAAAAAACACAAAATACCAAAAAGAATCTTCTTTGCTCGCCTTCTCGTTGTACGTGACGTTTATGCAAACTCGCTCTAAAGCTAGACGTGCTCGTAAACGAAGAAACAAATCACTCACTCTTTCTAGTGAGGAATCTCCTATTGACGAACCCATTGTACGAGAAGAACCTACCATGGCGAATCGAACTATGATGGAGTTACTTCAAGCACCCACCGAGGGTTATGGAGAAGCTATCGTGATTCCCGCAATCCTTGCGGAGAATTTTGAGGTGAAAACGGGTTTGTTGTCAATGATCCAAAACAACAAATTCCGTGGTGATGAGAAGGACAATCCTCACAACCATATCCGCCAATTTAATCGTCTTACCGCCACGTGCAAATTCAAGGATGTCTCGAATGACTCGATTAAGATGATGCTTTTTCCGTATTCCTTAGCGGGGCCCGCAAAAATTTGGTTAGAAAAAGAGCCACCCAATTCTATATTGACGTGGACCGATCTCGTTTCGAAGTTCGTGAACCAATTTTTTCCGCCCTCTAAGACTACGCATTTGAAAAATGAGATTTCTAAATTTTCACAAGAATCAAATGAAAGTTTTTCTACGGCTTGGAATAGGTTTAAGGAGATGTTACACGAATGTCCTCATCATGGATTTTCCGATTTGCACCAAATCGACACGTTTTACAATGGACTTAACGATCATGAAAGAGATTATTTAAACGCCGCCGCGGGTGGTAATTTTTTGTGTAAAATGGTTGAAGAAGCTTTGGTCATAATCGAGAATAGGTCTAAGGTTTATAGCCCTCGTCACACACCGAGTGTTGCCAAAAGGGGCTCATCATCGTCTCAAAGTATCAATGCATTACATGATGAAGCAAATGAAGAAAACCGATTTTTCGATAGATTTGCAAACCTTATGTCCCATTGGAAGGCTCAAGAAGCTTCCAACACCGCTTCGGTTAAAGCGGTTTCTAAAAGTTGTTTGTCGTGTGGGGGAGCTCATGATTTATCCGAGTGCATTACCGCGGATGGTAACACTTCGAATGCTTTTGTAGCCACGGGAACTTATAACCAAATAGGTCAAGGTTCACGTTCAAATCAAGCTCAACCCAATCAAAATGCTAATAATTATCGCAACAACAACAATCAAGGTGGGAATTACCAAGGAAATCAAAGGAACTATAACAAAGGTAATTACCAAAGTGGAAATGGGCAAATTTCTAACCAAAACCAAAACCGTGATTTTCAAACTAATGCCCAAGGTTTTCAAAACGATCACACCAAAAATCTTCAAGGAGAATTTTTGAATTATGCTAAGGCTAATGATGCTAAGTTTGACAACATGCAACGTGAAATGGTTAGCTTAAGATCCGAATTGAAAAACGAGCTTAAAACCAAACTTGCTAATGAACTTAAAACTCATGCTAATAAAATGGAAGGAAATGTCACACGACTCCAACAAAATCAACAAAAAATGGAGCAAGGACAACATGAGATTAAGCAAGAGTTGTTGAAAGCGGATGCTAGGCAATCTAAGTTTGAAGATCGTATGGCTAAAATGTTTGAAGCTATCATGTGTAAGCCCTCTTCTTCGGGTGGTCTCCCTAGTGATACCATCGTGAACCCGAAAGGAGAATTGAAGGTTATTGCCACTCGTAGTGGTAAAACTTTCAAAGAACCCACTTCTCGTCCAAGTACTTCTATGGAGAAGGAAAAAGAGAAAGAACCCGAGGTCGTGGTTGAAAAGGAGCACATTACAAGCCCACGAAGTACCGCTCAAACCACACCTACGGTTGAACCAATACCCATAATGGAACCCGAGATTCCAAGGCCGATGCCTATGCCTAATTTGCTCCAACCCACACCACCTTTACCCTACCCATCAAGACGAAACAAGGAAAAGGCACAAGAACGAAATAATTATCAATTTGAACTCTTTATGAAAATGTTTCGTGACTTGCATTTCAATATAAGTTTTGCCGACGCCTTAGTCATGATGCCTCGATTTGCCGCGAACTTCAAAAGTATGTTGAATAACAAAGAAAAATTGCAAAAATCGTCTAGTTGTTCTTCGGTTTTTCTAAGCCGCATACCTCAAAAAGTCGGTGATCCTGGAAAGTTTTTAATCCCATGTGCTATCCAAGACATGGAAGAATGCTACGCCTTGGCCGATCTTGGTGCTAGTATTAATTTGATGCCTCTCGAGATTTTTAAATCACTCAATCTTCCAAATCTCACTCCTTCAAGAATGTCAATCGAAATGGCCGATCATTCTACGATTCTAGCTTGTGGAGTTGCCGAGGACGTCTTTGTGAAAGTTGGGAAATTCTATTATCCCGTGGACTTCATTGTTGTTGATATTCCCATCGATCCTAAAGTTCCGTTAATTTTAGGTCGATCTTTTTTGGATACCTCGAGAGCACTTATCGATGTGCATGCAAGAAAAATCACTCTTCGTTTCAATGAGGAAGAACTCGTCATTAATGCAACCCAAAACTCCACTCTTTCTCATGTTTATTCGATCACATCTTTGTACAATGTCAATCCTATCAAAAACATGTGTCAGAGGATTTCCAATAGAGTTTTAGGAGTTGATAAAAATGAAGTTCCGTCCCCTCCGCCGATGGAGGTTAAGAGTGTTAAGCCTTTGATACCAATCTCGAGTGATTCTTCGGATGATGAATACGTTGATCCCGATGGGGAGGTTTTCTTCGTTGACAAAAGATTTGAAAACTTGCCACCACCTAAACCAAAACGTTTTCAAAATGTGAGAATTTTTAGTGTGACTAACATTGTTTTAGATACACCAAATATTTTTGACATAATTAAATCGGGTTTTCACAAGGAGAGTGTTAAAGATGAAAAAGGAAAAGATTTTGAATCTAATTTAAAAGATTTTTCTACAATTCTAACTCCGTCATCACCGCGTGAATTGAGTACTACAAGCTCGTCTTCCCCTTTTGACGATGCTTTGTGTGGACCTAGTGTGGGGGAAGCCCCATATGCTCCCTCTCATTTCTCCACTGAGGACGAGATATTTGATCCTGGAATTGCTTATATAGGGAAATCTCGGTCTTCCACCGATGCAATAAATGGAAAATCTTTTCATTTGATTGGTGCGAGTTTACCTCGAGTAACTCAAGTTATTGTTGACTTACCCATTGTCCCACCCTTCTATTTCTTCTCTCCTATTTTCTTCTATCCCATTGGGATTTGTGTTGGAGTTGTGTTGTCTCGTCTTTCATCCGAAAACGAGGACGCTATCTTTGACCCCGGTATACGTTTATCGGATTTTTAAAGTACTCCACGTACTTTTGGGCCTTGTTTATCATGTAAGCCCCACCAAAAATTGACCATACCATGATTATCCCTAAATGATCACATTTATGGGGATTCGAGTCGAGCTTTTGACTCGGTTATCAAAAACAAGGTGCCTCGTGGGGGAGACCCATGCTTATCCATGTACATATTAATTGCTTTCTAATTAGTTTAATGTGAGGGGATTTGTGCCCTTCCAACCTTTGTTCCGTGGTTGTTTGTGAATTGTGTCTTTTAGATCATCATCTTCACGATTGGAGCCTCTCGTGTTCGTTTCATGGGAGCACTCGATCGTTTGCTTTGGAGGCCTTTCCCAATATCCACATCATGATATATCCTTTTATGTTCTAACCTTAGGTTTTTAGCACACTTCATAAATGGCTTTAAACTTATTGGTTACACCCTTTCCATGCTAGATTAGGCATTCGATTACGTCTCTAGTATGGGGGTGGTTGCACCCCTAGACTCGAAACATTGAGGACAATGTTTAACTTTAGTATGGGGGGGTGAATAGATACTTGCCTTGCCAAACCTTCACGCTTTCCAAAGTTTATTGTTTTGTTATCGTTTTGTTGCAAAATAAGGCTAAAAATGGCCAAATTTTAAATTTTTTCTCATGTTTTATAAGTGTTTGAAGACACGAATGTAGATTTTCCGATGGCGAGAATAAGAGTAATTTTTGACTCGACCGTGCGTGTTGAGCACTTAGCTTTGATTCCTTAACTACACATTAGGCTAAGTCTCTTAAATGAGGATGAGAAATGATAGAGTTTATTATAAGTTACTATGCTAAACGTAGAGTATTCGTATTCTTTCAAAAACTCATGTGTTCTCGTTGTTTGCTTATTCTCCCTTCGCATGTAAATATTTTTTGCTTAATAAATATTGATTTAGCGGTTTAGTTAGGATTGTTGGGTTTCTAGTCTTTTCGAGTAGCTTCCGTGTAATTAAATTGGGAAGACATTAAGGTATCGCCAGCGTCACGGTTTTGAAGTATTGGCACCCGAATAATCGAAAGCTTCACCCAATAATAAGATTTCAAGTGCTCACCTAAATCAAGCAAACAATTTGAAGCCCCACAAGGCCTAAAATCTATGCAAAATTGAAAGTGAATCAAGCCTTAATCTTCGAAGCTTTAAAGATCCAAAATTCGCTTTAGCGTGAGGATATACGTCTTTGGCTAATAAAACCACCGATGATGGCGGATAATAAAAGGCAAGGCAAGACCGAAGTCATAATAAAAGCTTCATGGCGAAGTTGAATAAAAGATGGAGGTAAACCAAAGATAATAAGGCCCTTCCGTTAGGGGGCGTATAAAAGTCTTGGTAATAAGTCTCATGTTCAAAACCGTTATAAAACCGTGTTTATCGATTCTTCTTGTCAACTTAATTTTTTAACATCGTTGTCTATTAGGAGGGGTTATTGATTTAATGGTCTTAGTTACACCGTTAGGACTCTATTTTTAGACCTAAATCTCTATTATCGCATAAGTCAACAATGTATCCTCGTGATCATTAAGACATAATAAAATATAAGAGATACAACTTAGGAATAATGGGAGAATAAGTACGTGATTAGGGCATATGAGTAGTGTTAGCATTACTAACTTATAATGACAATGATCTCGTTACACGCTTGGCATGGAATTAAGGTGAAAATCGAGGACGACAAAATTATTTCTAACGAAGCATTCACGTGTTCTTATTCTATGAACCTAAACGTCCCATTTTGCGATGAAAATCATACATTATGTCTAAAACGCAAGTAGTAGCAATAGTGTAGTGAAGCTAGTTATCATTTCAATAAAAGTCATAAAATTAAATTTTGGAGATGCTTTGATACTTTATTCTTAGCATCGCGTGAGGGCACGGCAATGGTTTAGTATGGGGGAGTGATGAGACTGCTTTTATACATGATCTCATCATCGAAAACGGACTTTAAATGCATTAAATATCATAAAATAGACCAAATATATGCTCGTGTTTGTTACTTGTGTATTTTTAGGTACGGATATTGAGGAATTGGCAAAAGAACACAAGAATCAATCAAAAACGAACACGGGAAACGAAGTCGCACAATGAACCGGGCCCAAGTTTGGAAATTTGCAAAATTACCCTTGAAGTTTGAAGAATTGGCAAAAATGGCCCCTCATCTTTGAAGAACTTGTCACATTTGACCCTCAAATTATCAAATGTACAAGTATTATCCTTAATGTTTGAAGATATTACAAGTCCAGCCCTTGGGAATCAAGTTTATACAAGTTTAAACCCTTGGAAAAGTTTTTGAAGAACATTGTGCCAAATATGACAACTTGGCAAAAGTTGATAAAGCTTATTTTGGCGCTGACAGCTTTTGATTGCAAGTGAAAAGAAGTTAAATGCTTGGGGACTTAATGTGCCAAACCACCAAACCTACCCATCCACTAAAAACGTGACACCTCACATAACCCACCCACCAACCCAATTACCCATACCCAAACCCGTTACCCAACCCAGTCCATAACCCAAGTTTAATAACTTAAACCTGGTCAATTTTGGTCAAATCTCCCCACTAAACCCATTCCCTCCCAAAACACTTTTTAAAAAAACGTGTTTAACAAAAAAAAGATTAAACCCATCCACTATTTCCCATAAACCCTAATTCCACCCAGTTTTAATTAACTTCAATCCAAAGGGTTTTAAGCCCAAATCTTCCAGTTTGTTAATTCACACTCTTCTCACCTAAACCCACCACTCACAAACGTGACACGTGGCCTATGGTCCCCTCCCCACTCATCCCCTACACCCGTCTCTTTCCACACAACCCTAGGAAGGGACAAGATCAACGCCTAAGATTATCTACTTGTCCTCCAAGTTCAAACAAACGTCTATGATCAACCAATGCAGCTGTCAAGTCACATGGGACGATTTCTTGACCAAAATCAGTCAAACAAGAAGGGCAATTCAGGGCATTTAGCTTTAGGGTTTATGCTTTTGTAATTTTTTATTCAAGTTATTCTAGAATAGTCCATTAGGGTCTATAAAAGGAAGTGAGCATGTTCACTCCTACTTGTTCCAGTTTTTAGCATTTTCAACTTGTAATTCCTTTTTTATAAAATTAAAGTTTGGTGTTGGTTTAAGTCATTGTAATTCCTTTTAATGTTTATGAAAAGTTTGTGTATTGTTGAATGCTAAGGCTGAGTTCCATTTATTTGTGAAAGAATTTGGTGTTGAAGTTTTATTTTTCAAAAAGGAGTTTTAAAGAAATCTTGAATTCAGGAAGTGAAGGTTTTGGAAAGTGAAAGTGGACCTAAACCTTGATTTTCTGAGTGTAAAGGTTTGTTTAAAACGTGTTAAGTTTCTTGGTTCATTGTCTTAAAGTTTTTAAGAAAATTTCAGAAAATCAGAAAAAGTGTATTTTTCTTGTGTTTGATCTTATTTGCAGGTTTGTTGTTGATTCAGTTCAGCACCAACCCGTGTTGGTAGGGAGGTGGTATAGCAACCACAAAGGACCCTGGATGTGGGGTCCTTAGGTAAAAATTTCTTGTCCCTTTGAAATTTTCAGAAAAGTTGAGTTTGCATGATTTGAGCATGAAATGTGTTCATATGTGCCTAAATGGTGTTTTCATGTTATGATATGCATGATGGAATAGTTGTAAATCAGTTTGATCAAGTTTGCAAGTAGATTTCTTTGAAAAAATTTGGTTTTCAAAATCTTAAGGGGTGTTTGGATTCAAGTTTTAGCAAGGAAGTATTTTGATTTGTGTTTTGGAAACGTGTTAGATAAGTCATTTAAGGTTAGGATAGGTTTTTAGTTAGTTGATAAGTGAGTTTGGACAAGTTTTGAGCAAGTTGTTGTGTTAAAAAGGAAAATCATAGCTTGAATCTGCATAAGTCTTTTTGTGCCTGATTTTTATGAATTTTTGTGCTTGAATCCTTAAATCTGTCAAGTGTTAGGTTATAAGGATTATTGAATCTGCTTAAGTGCTATTTGGAGTTTGTGATTGCATAATATAGGAGTCTAAAGTTGGTTTGAGTGCATGTAATCTGCTCTAATACCTACCAGACCCAAGCTTTTATCACAGCAAACTTAATTTGCCATGATTTGCTTGATTTTGTCTTGTATTGCTTGCTAGGTGTTAGGATTTTGCTTTCTTTGTGTTATCCTGACTCCTTGTGCTCAGAAAGAGCACAAGGGTGCCTTTTGTTCCAAGAATTCACCACCAAAAAGAAGCACAAACCAAGTCCTCTTGGTTTATACTTGTTCATCAGAAAACAACCAGACCTGGGCTTTATTTGAGCTCATAAATCACTTAATCTTGGATAAGTTTTGATTTGGATTGTGTTTTTGTGTGTTAAGGAAGTACTGGAATCAAGTTTTAAACTTTTAAAAAAAAAAAAAAAAATAAATACCAAAAAGGACGTGGCCAGGACTCGAACCTGCGCCACTCCTCTCACACACATACACTCTTACCATTGCGCCCTGGGGACTTTGATTGATAGTTTTGATTCTAAATTATACTTAAGGTCTATTTGGTTTAAGCTTTTATAAATAAGCCGTGAGCTTTTTAGCCTATTCTGGCTTATTTATTAAGCCTCTTGGCTACTTTTCATTTTTCCTGGATTAGTAATAGCATTAGGGATTTTTCTAGCTTATTTTCTTATTTTTCCATTTATTTAATTATTTTCTAGGATTTAATTAATAGCCGTATATTAAAAAGTCATTAAAAAATAGTTAAAAGTAGATTTTAATTAGGGAAAAATAGATTTTAGGTTTTAATTGGTATTTTTGAGGTTTACATGTGAAAAAGTTTTCAAAAACTTTAATTTTTGATTTTATTTAATTTTAGGGTTTTTTAGCAACTTTAAAAATTAATGTAAAATTCATTAAGAGGTTTTAGAAACTTTTGTTTACATTTTCTTCTTAGTTAGAATATTTAGGATTTTTGAGAATTTTTTAGAATTTATTTAAGAATTTTCAATTTTTTAGAATATTTTAATATTATTTTATTCATTAAAATAAAAAGTTTTATTTTTATTTCTTTTTCATTTTTCCTAGATTCTATAGCATTAATTAGGACTTTTCCCATTTGTAGAATAATTTTTAGGCTTTTCAATTAATTTTTAGATTTAATTTAAGATTTAATACATTTTTAATAGTTTTTAGGAGTTTAAAAATAGTTTAATTTGGTTTTAAAATTTTTAAAAATAGTTTTTAGTTTAATTAGGTCATTTTTGAGGTTTACAAACTATAAAATCTTGTTTAGGGCTTTTTAATATTTAAAAGTGATTTTTAGGGCTTTAATTAGCATTAAAAAGTCATTATTAAATTAATTAAAAGGTTTTGGCAAGTTTGAATTTTTTTGTAAACTCTTAGAATATTATTTGGGAGTTTTTAGTAATTTTTAGAAATTTTTAGGTTAAAATTTTAAATTTTGTGTTTTTCACGTTCTTCGTCGTAACTTTCTAATAGTGTTTTGCCGTATTTTTCTAATTTTTTTTTTCGTCTTCGTCATTTTCTCTTCTTTTCTTCTCATTAATAATTAAAAACATAATCAATCATTCATTACACAACACACGTGCCTCCTCGAGAGAACGAACTCACTTTTAGGGTCATAAGTGCTTGGTTTTCCTAAACCGACGCTTAACGCTTACCGCTTTTTGTGTTGCTTTGTTTTTCCTAAAATAAAGTATATACAAAATCACTACATCAAAGTCGCTGCCAAATATCGGTCCGAGAAAGGTCTCAAATCGCGAAGCGAGTTATGCCAAGATATGAACTTTATGAGGTCCCGAGAAGCAGTTTTAAAAGATTTGGTCCTTTAGCTAACTATTGATTAAATCATTCACTTTATTTTCAGACTTAATAACTATCGAAATAAGTCAAAAATGCATCATCATGATCATTCAAGACAATAATAAAATATAAGAGATATACCTAGGAATAAGGGAGTCTAAGTGAGTAATTGGCCCACATGAGTTCGTGTTAGTCTACTAACTTATAATAACAATGATCTCGTTTTTAAGCTTAGTTTGGAGAAAGTGAAAACTTGAGGATGATGATCATTCATAACATTGATTCGGAACTTTTGAGTTTCGAATGAATCGAATTGATCCGGAACTTTCAAGTTCCGAATGAACTAAAGCTTGAGTCGGACTTTCGTTCGGAAGTATTTGATTCGGAACTTTTGGAGTTCCGAATGAACACTCTTGATCCGGAACTTTTGAAGTTCCGGATGAAACCCCTTGGCTTGGAACTTTGGACTTCCGAATGAACTCTCCTCTCCTTGCCTTGGCTCGGAACTCTTTACCTGGAAAGATCAGAAACAAGAACAACCTTTCCGAAGAACAAGGAAAACAATAACAGCAATAGATCTAAAGCAGATTAATCAAATTTAACACAAACGATCTAATAAAAATATCAACGCATCAACAGTAATCATAAACAAACAATTAAAATCAAGAAATCAAACAACTTTAACCACAATAATCAACAATCACTTGGATCAAAATAAAAGCATGAACATGAACATAAACATAAACTCATAAATCAAAGATTAAGAAAGGTAGATAAGAGATTGACAAGATAAAGTAAAGATTGACAAAGATTAAATGAAAACTTACTTGAAATTAAATGGTAATTAAGGTGCATAACATGAATTTAAATTGACAAGATAAGTAAATGACAAGGTATTTAAATGGTGGAAGGTCTAATTGTCACCATTAGCCAACAACAATGAAAAGATTACATCTACTAACTATTTATAGGGGAGGATTAAGGAAGCTTCCTCCCCTCTTTCCTTTTCTCTTAATTGCGTAATTAAGTCCCTCCTTCTTTTAATCTTCATTAATTGCATACTTAGTCCTTTTCTTCTAATCTTACTTAAGAGACTTTTGGCTTCGGGATTTCTTTGAACTCGTCTCTAAATTCTTCAATAAAATAGACTTGAATTCTTCGGCTTTTGATAAACTTCCGTCTTTTGAATTTTTCTTCGATAAATCTTCAGAATTGGTCGTGGACTTCCGTTCTTTTTGCACTCTTGACTTCTTGACTTCGTCTTTCATCTTTTTCTTCAATAAAAGTCCGTAAATGCCCGTGAATGTCCGTGTTTTCTCCACTTTTCACCTTTTCGTCCTAAATCACAACAAAAACACAAACCACGCATAATTCCGACATTAAAGACATAAAATACACGTTTTGGTCCGGTTATTATTGTAATTAAGTGGTAGAAAAGATAGGTGTTTACACACCTATCACATAGATGAAATGCTTAACTATCAAAGATATATCAAAGATAGAACGGGGTTGGGATTTGATAAACAAAATATAGCTCCTAGTTCAAAGACGACACCGCAAAATGACATTTCTAAAATTGCTGTCACAAAGGGTCACTGACCCCGTTAGACCCTTTCCCCTTTGGGTCCGGCCCTGTCAAAGGGTATGTGGAACTTTCTGATGAACAAAAGAAAAATCGCGTCGAATTTGTCACTGTATCTAGAAAACCAAAATCATTTAATCCAGAAAGATACAAAACAAATTTTAGAAATGTGGAAACTAACAATAGAACTAGAAACGCTCAATATCAACAAAGATCATCTTATCCCAAACGCCCATTCCCGAAAAATAATCAAAGTGTCTTAGGTAAATACAGTCAAGTTCCCTTTAACTATGATTATCATAATCAATTTTTTATGGGAAAACTAGAACCATGGGATGTATTTGGTAACACTCCAATCGGGATTGCCATAAGAAACATGTATAACCCAAATGGACCCATGAGGCGATGGGGACCAAACGTTTGAGTTCTATAATGTGTAGGTATGCTTGAAGGTTGGACTTAAACCCGACGAATGGATCAAGGACAGCGGATGTTCTAGACACATGACATGGAATAGGAATCTCTTTAGCACCTACACACCAAGGACGGAGGTAATGTCATTTTTGGTGGCAATGTCAAAAGCAAAATCATAGGCAAAGGTATGATTTCTAATGACCATATTACCATTGACAACGTTGCCCACATTAAAAATTTAGGATTTAACTTACTTAGTATTAGTCAACTTTGTAGTAACAAATGAAAAGTTTTATTTGAAGAAAATAGTAGTAAAATACTAAAAGACGGAATAATGATAACAAAAGGAGTTAGAAAAAATAACATAGACGTCATGAAATTTGACTCATCTAATGATGTTATTTGCTTAGCAACTATAGACGATACCTCCATTCTTTGGCATAGACGACTTGATCATATAAATATGGGTCTTTTACAAAACTTAGCTAATAAAGACCTCGTAAAAAATTTACAAAAAGTAAAATATGATCAACATTTTTGTGATGCATGTAAAATTGGTAAACAAACACACGCAAGCCATAAGGCCAAAAATATTGTGACCACAACCAAGTGTTTAGAACTTTTACACATGGACTTGTTTGGTCCATCCGCAGTACAAAATTTTAGAGGTAATCTCTACACTTTAGTTATCGTAGTCGACTACTCAAGATTCACTTGGACTAAATTTATGAAAACTAAAAATGAAGCGTTTGATCAATTTAAAACTTTGAGCAAGAAAATTGAAAATCAATTAAATTGTCGAATTATGTCAATTCGAACGGATCATGGTCGGGAGTTTGATAATAAAGTGCAATTCGGAGCATTTTGTGACACCAAAGGTATAACTCACAATTTCTCGGCTCCAAGAACACCTCAATCAAACGGGGTAGTAGAACGTAACAATAGAACACTCCAAAAAATGAGTAGAACTATGTTAAATGAGTCAAACATGCCACAAAAGTTTTGGTGTCATACGGTTGATATTTCAACTTATATTCTAGATCGAGTACTAATTAGATCATTGTTAGATAAAACCCCATATGAAATACTAAAAGCAAGAAAACCGACCATTAGATATTTTAAAGTATTTGGTAGTAAATGTTTTATTCTTAACACAAATTATCTCACTAAGTTAGACCCAAAGTCGTATGAAGGAGTATTCCTCGGATACTCTCAAAATAGTAGGCCTATATTGTGTTAAATAAACAAACCATGTATGTCGAGGAATCATTAAACATAACATTTGACGAAAGACCACCTCCCTCTTGAACATTACCTTTGGTAGATGATGATCTAGTTGAAGGCCAAACTAATGTACATCCAATTGATCTTGAAAAGAACAAGGGAAATGAACCATTAAAAGAAGAACCTTTAAACATTAAAGAATCAAAAGGACATTCTTTTAAAAATGTTATCGGTAAATTAAATGAACGAACATTAAGATCTCAAGCTTAAAAAGAAAGTAATTTCTTTTGCTTCGCGTCTCAAATAGAACCTAAAATGTAAATGAAGCTATATGTCACACCCCCACCATGGCGAAATATGGGGCGCGACATATGGATATCGTTACAACAATAGCGTGTCTATAGAGAGAACTAAATGAAACTGAAATATCAAAAATGGTGACACAAATGTCATGACAATATCTCAACAATACATGAGTATAGGTAAGTAGGTAAAAGTCCTACCTCTCACCAAAGACAAACAAATAAACAAACATCAAACATATAGGTGTCTAAAATGTATCACTTATTCAAACAATGAAAAGGAAACTAAGAGGAAAGGGATTCCTCCTAATGCAGTCCTAGAAGCCTCTAAACTCTAGCCACTTCTAACACCATCCTTCATAACTACCTCACCTGAAAATGACACTAAAATCTGTCAACATAAAGTTGGTGAGAACATAGGTTTAAGCTATATAGAACATCAAAAGAAAATTTGACATCCGCTGTAAATAAGCTGAAGAAAACAAATTAAAGTAATGGACTATAAAGTGATATTCACAGTACATACAACTACATACAAAACATATTATAACAATAGAGCATATAATAAGAACAATGCACCTACACCTATCCGGATCTTTCCCACACCTAGTGTGGAGATGAACCATATCCCCGCCGAGATACCTTGTCTCCAAAAAGACGATGCACAAGTACTCAAGAACTCAAGTACTTAGAACGCATATCAGTATACATAATAGAACATATAATAGAACATATAATAAAACATATAACATAACACACAAGTAAGCATATAACATAATAACACATTAAGTTCACACATTTGAAAAATATATTATCAAAACATTTTAAAGAACATAGTACTAAGATATTTAAAAATATTACAAGTATCATATCCATCCCATACTGGAAAAACATTTAAAAACTTAGTAAAAATGGGACTATGAACTCACCTGATTGAGCTTCTCCAAATATTCCGCATACTAGCAAAAGCTAAACAAATACATGCACAACATCAAGACATGAACCAATGTCTAACATGGCTCATCAATCTATGATGGACATCTAACCTCTCCCATACATTTACCCCATTTATATGCTCTAAGAATCCCATTATCCTTCCATAACAAGTCCTTAACTTAGTCAAGTTCGATACCTATCCCCTTTATATTTTACCCAAAACAATCCCCATTTTTAGTCCCCAAACATTTTACCACGAATTCAGCTTGAATTGATCCATCATCAGGTTAGTAATTTTTTCTGTATTTTAGCTTGATTTGAATAGCTTATTAACATCTTCGAATATATAAGCATTCAATTAGCTTATTTTGAATGAATTATATGAATAAGTTGATTTGTTTAATTAAGCTTATGAATAAGCTGATTTGTTTGAATAAGCTTATTAATAAGATGAATAAGCTTGTTAGGAAACACGTCTTCTTATTCCATCTTTTCTCGAATCTCCTTTAACGGAAGAAATAGAAGCTCAAGAAGGAATACCAAAACCTAGTTCACTCGTTGAGTCTCTTTGCATCCATGGCTGAATGGTAGATGATTTGAATTTAATTTTTGAATTATAAGCTAGCTTATTAGCTTATGTTAGCAAATTATTAGATTATCTGAATATAGAGAACTAAGAATAAGCTTATAAGCATGTTAATAAGCTGTATTATTAGAAATTTTTATATTGGTTGATGTTAGTTGAATTAAGCTTTGATGTATCATATTTGATACCTTATTTATCATATATGATAGATATATGATATAGGATATATGATAGGCATATCAAATATGATACATGAGGTATCAAATATGATATATGATAAGCTGATGTTAGTGTGAGATATTTTAACTAAGTTGCCGAAGTAACCTGAATTAAGTTTGATGTATCACATATGATACTTGATTTATCATACTTGATAGTTATATGATATGTGATATATGATAGGTTTATCAAATATGATATATGAGGTATCATATATGATGTTTCTGACAGACTAAGAAAAAACCATACTTGTATTCCACAAATCTTTTTAAGCTCTTCAAACCTATCTTCTACCATATACAATATTGTACATGACTTTTTTACTTCTAACGTACTGTATATAGCTTGACCCTAAACTATTTTCCTATCTTGTATAAATGCAGAATGTGCGAACACAACAACGAGAAGAGAGAGATGTTGCAATTGTCCGGTAAAAGCAAAGTAGATAGGGTACTTATTAAAACGGATGTGCACAAGTATGTTTAAGTATCAACACTAATTCGGCGTGGCCCAGAAGGAAATTGTTCAAGAAAAAGTAGATTTCGTTGAAAATGAAGAAGAATCAACTAAAGAAGAAGAAGAGTAGTTTCAATAATAAGAATGTTTTTGGTGTTAATCATGAATTTAACAAATTCTTTTGTTTTTTAATCTTTTGATTATGAATAAGTGTTTATCATATATGATATCATAGGTAAATACATTATGTTTGAATTATCATATATGTTACTTTCAAAAAGTACTTTTTTATTTACTGAACAAGTGTTTAATCATCAATCCACCATACTTTTTGTTTTAAACATGAATTCAGCAAACCTATTGTTAAATCTATCAATATTTTTTAGTAGATGTAAGTACATTTTTGGTCCTCATGGTTTGGCGGGTATAACAGTTTGGGTCCCAACATTTAAAAAGTAACGGATCCAGTCCTATTTTGATCGACCCGTAACACTTTTGATCCCAAACGTTAGTTGGCTAACATTTGACTACGAAATTTACATAAAATGACAAAAATACCCCCACTTTTATTCTACATTACACAACTGTGGGCTATTTTCTCGCTCGTCCTTTTATTTCCCCAACATATTACATCTTTGTTTCATTATTAAATTCAACACCTTTTATTGGATTCCTATTATCTTTCCATTTGAATTACTTATTCGCTTGGAGGTTTTTTTAATATTTCTGTCGCTATCATTGTATTGCAATTTTGGGGTTTTATTCGTTTAAGGCATATAGATCCAACTGATCCGTTTGGTGTGGTGGGTGTTTCTTGTAGTATATCGGGTTCTTGATTAGGTTTATCTGTTTGGTGTAGTGGGGGTTTCTTGTAGTATTACGTTTGGTGTGGTGGGGGTTTCTCGCCATATCACCACCTCGATACCATCATCTCCACCATTATTCTCCGACCACCTACATCACCATTACCACACACCGCCACATAAACAACCACCTATTGTCGTGAACCACCATATCCGCCACCAACCCACCACCTTCAGATCTAAAATCAACCGTGGTTTCCAGCCACAGCCACCACACCGAAACACCACCACAATCACGATCTCAACCACCATTGTTCACGTCCAATCACCATAGATCTGTGACAACCTCGTAACCACAGTGGTGTTTACCACCACCGTCAGTCGCCACACTCGTGGATGAGATGTGATTAAAAAATTAATATAGAATTTTGGTAGAGATGAAGATAATATGAATATGTGATTGAGTTTTTATAGGGAGAAATATGGAAATGAGATTTGATTATATGAAGTTAAATATGTGTTTGTTAATGTGTTATAAATGTGAAAATACAAAAATACCCTTTTATTTAACAGTCAAATGCTAGTCAACTAACGTTTGGGACCAAAAGTGTTACGGGTCAGCAAAATAGGACTAGATCCGTTACTTTTCAAATGTTAGGACCAAACTGTTATACCCGTCAAACCATGGGGACCAAAAATGTACTTATCTCTTTTTAGTATTATAAATGGTAAAATTTAAGAGTTACATGGATTATCATGTATGAGATTTTACTATCATATATGCTACTAATAAACAGATAAAAAAATATGCTTTAAATGATAAAAACATCAAAAAAATAGCCATATTATCCAAAAGTTACATTCGCAGATGTTTCGCCATTTTCATATTTAACAAAAAAACTCAATGATTTAGTAGTATTACAAAGTTAAAGCATTACAACGTCATACACAAATTACTAAAATATTAACAAGTCAGATGGCTAAAACAATGGATCTTGATTCATGCGTCAACACTTTGGTTGCAAACTCGACACTCGTATTTTGTCATCTCATGCACACGTCGTTGTTTGTTCTTTCGACACTTGTCTTATGTTCACTTCTTTGGCCTTGAGAGGATTGAGTTATTCAAAATGCATTGAAACAACTTTTACTCCACAAATAAAAAGATTTGGTTTTAGTTTCAACTAGATTATCAAATATGATATCTTATAGAAGCTGAATTTTAACCAGATTATCAAATATGATATATTACAGAAGCTGAATTTCAACAAGATTATCAAATATGATATCTTACAGAAGCTGAATTTCAACCTGATTATCAAATATGATATATTACAGATGCTGAATTTCAACAAGATTATCAAATATGATATCTTACAGAAGCTGAATTTCAACCAGATTATCAAATATAATATTTTACAGAAGCTGAATTTCAACAAGATTATCAAATATGATAATATGCACATAACTAACTTTTAGTTACCAACTAGAAGATCACAAACTTGTTTGTATTTGTTTTCAAGCACATTATCACGTTATCATATATGATACCTCCATATATCATATATGATGTATGGGGGTATCATATATGATACATATGTTCATTGTTACTTACAGTTTCAACACATCTCTCCTAATAAGCTTATTCACATACATAACCTTTTGATTATCCTACAACTTCAACAAACTATATTTATAAGCTTATTCACGTAACTCTATTTTAATTCATAAGATTATTCATATAACTCTCCTAATAAGCTTATTCACATAAAGCTTAAGTATAACATATCAAATAATCTTAATTATAACAAATTAGCTTAATAATAACACATCAAATAAGCTAACACATCCTTATCAAAAATAAAACTAACACATCCACAATCACATCAAAATAAGCTTATTTACATCAAATAAGCTAAGAAAACGTATATATAATGATTATATAACCTAGTGATTTGTTCTTCAATAGCATCAACATCTGTTTTTAATTTTTAACGCGATTTGTTGATGCTTTTTTATTTGTGTGTTTTTTATGTGTTTTAGATCAGGATGATGGATTGAATAAGCTTATATGTGTGTGTTTTTATGTGTGTATTTTGTGTGGTTGTGTGTGTGTGTTAGATCAAAGAAAAGAGACGAGGTGAGATGTATTTAGAAGGTGGGTGGGCTATAAAATGACAAAAATGCCCTTTTGCTTTTTTTAATTAAACAACCTCTTGCTTCATGGAAAACAACCTCAACCCATGGTACTAACCATTCACATGGTTCTACCTCCTCTTCATTACAATCAAGAATGAATGAGTTTTCCTCTCCACTCATTTCTAGCCCTCCCTTAAACGTGAATGCTCAACCACAACCTCATCAAAGGATTCCCTTTATTTTTGAGCCTCTTCCCTTCACTCCACAAATTAACCCATCTCACCTATTTCACCCTTGGATACCATGCCTTCCCCTCATCCTCCTACCACCAACACTCCTCTCTTGGGTGTTCCCATTTCCCGTCCCTTGGGTGATCCACACTTGTTTGATTTTTTCATGCACAATGGAACTAATTGTCCTTGTTGCTTGAAAAACTTTCACCTTATTGATATCCTTAGGTTGGAGATGATTGGGGCTCACATCAAGTTGCAAAGCTTCTTGTTGAACCTATTTTCTAATCCTCCACCTCCTAGGAGATAAATGATGGAGTTTAAAATTAACATGCTTTTCAAGAGAAGATCAAGCTAAAAGAGAACTATGAATTCAAGACCTAGTTGTTAGCTATCTTTGTAGTAGTTAATTGTCTTTTTAATTCTTGTATTTCCTTTCCTTTCCCTCATGATTTTTCTCATGTGAATGAGTTATGGATTTAGTTTTTATGTGCTTTAATCTATGTGATCACATTAAACAACTTCAATTTATTTAAATTTGAACCTAAATCTATTACAACCTCTAAAAACTTGACTTAAAATTGGACCAAAATGTTATTTAAATATTTTGTCACCCTTTGTCAAGACATTCTTTGTGAATGTGTTGCTTTTATGCAACCCTAGCATACTCTAGTGCTAAAAGAGGTAAAAATCCAAGATTTGCAAAATTTTGAATAAGTCTTATCTTTCTCCAAAACTTTTGAAAATCAAGTTTTGCAGTCCACTGGACGCGGTTCAACCGCGGGCTACTTTAAAGAACCGCGCCCAGTAAAGCTGTTATTGGCTTATTTTTGGTCTTTCTTCTTTGACCACTGTTTTGGTTAAGATTCTTTGTTTACCCAATTTGGCTAAACATTCCCTAAAACCTTTCGTTTTCATTTCAAATCTTTGCCTTGTCTATTTTCATTAAATTCTTCTCTTTTGGGAGTTCTTTCCTTCATCCCTCATAATGAATAATTCTTCCTTTCCTAACCTTGACATTTCTTTGTCACAAACTTCTCAACCTAAAGCTTCTTCTTCTAAGCTTTCAAAGAAACCGAAAATACCGGTTAAACCCATTTGGATCAAAAAGAACAAGAATCCTCATGATTCTTCTTCTCCAAAATCCTCCAAGAATTCCTCTTTCTCTCCGATTCAATATTGGAATGAGACTTACTCTATAAATCCAATTACCGGAGAAAAAGAAATTCTTCCACCACCACCAAAACCTTTCAACTCTCCTCAACTCAATGACCTATCTTCTTTCCCTAACCTCACTAGGTATTGTGAAAACATCTCTTATCCATTATCTCCCTCTCCACTAACCTCTAATCTTGATGGACCTCCCCCATCTAACGACTTTGTTTTGCATCATGGTTCCTCGTGTGCTTGTTGTCGTTTTCAACAAATTGAACTTGCTCATATCTATGACAAGCTAAATTTTCTTGAATTTCTCCTCACTCGACCTCCTCTCAAAGTTTTCATTCCCGTGAACAAAACTTCGAATGATGCTTCGTCGTCTTTCTTTTCCAACTAAGGCACATTTTGTACTTTAGTTGTTTAAGTCAATAAAATTTAAGCAATCTTGGAAGATTATCACTATTAGAGTAGTTTATGCTTTGTGGTCTATTTTCCATATTTTTTGCTTTAAATATTCATATTGTGTGTATGAATATTTATCTTGTATGTTATTTCATATTTATGTAATATGAATGTTATGTGTGTTATCTTTTCCACTAATTTAATTTCACACATTTGTTAAAGAGTTGATCATGGTTAAAACTTAAAATTAATTATGGTTGATTCCATATATTCTAAATTTTAACCCATTGACATTTTGAATCATCTTTGATTGGTTTGGATGTTTCTTTTCTTCCTTTATTCCACTAATTGAACTATGATGTTGTCTATACACACCCTTTGGACATACTTAGCAAATGCTTGCTTCTAATTTGAGATTTCTTTTCCTTCTCCCTCTCAATTTAGTTAGTAAGTAGTGCACATATATACATTGGTGTTTCTTTTCTTTCTTCTAACCTTTGTGTAGCATGTCACCTTAGCTCATTGACTTGGTGCCCCAAGCAAGGGGGAGTAAGCACCAAGGGGGAGCTACTAGCAAAAGTCCGGTTCTTTTCTTCTTCAAAGACTTGTGCTAACCTTTTTGCTTCGACAAAGAGGAAAAATGATAGTGATAAACTCGTTAATAATTCGAAGAGACTTGTATTTTACATAAGTGAGTTTATAGTTTATCGTAATCAAAAAGGGGAATATTGTTAATGCAAAGCAATGCCTAAAAACATTGTTAGTATTAATTAATCTTTCTTAGTTTTGATCACGACAAATTACAAAGACATTTATTGTCAAACACGATCATAAAACGAATTATCTAACAAACACTATCATCAAGGTAATAATCATTACACTAACATATCTTAATCATCCTTAGTGATCATAAAAGTGATTAGCCTTAAAACTCACTTTTGTCAAACATAACAAAAGATTTTAAATAAACTTTATTTTTAAGAAAATGTTTTATTAAAATGAAAATGCAAATTTGAATATGGCATATTCCAAATGCCATAAGAATATCCTTTGAAGGTTTCCAGCCTCAGATATTCCAAATTCACTAAAAGACAAAAAGGAGCGGACTCTACGCCGGCGGTACCTTAGCACCTATGACGGTTCCTTATCGATAAGGAACCGCGGGCTCCAATAAGGAACCGCGTGCAGATATAGCCGTTGGATGTTTTGTCCTATAAATAGTGGATCAAATCTGCATTCTCATCAACCCTTTTTGGACATCTTCTTCATCCTTCTTTCTCCTATCTAATCCTAGTCATTTGTAAATGACCACTTAATGTGTTAAGTATGTTTACTCATGATTATCCTCTTGATCTCATTCTTTACCTTGTCCAAAGAGAAGATCACTCACACACTTGTGATGTGATTAAAGATGTAGCATTGATGAAGATCACCTTCTCCTAAAGATCTAGTCATGTTCATCATTTGTTTATTTGTGTCTTGTGTAGATCCAATGTATTTGTGAATACTTGGACTTGTTGTGTACATCCAAGCTATTTGTGAATACTTGGATTATAGTTATGTACATCCATTGCACATGTGTGTGCTTGGATTTATGTTGTGTAGATCCAAGCTACATGTGTGTACTTGGATATGATTAGTTGAGTTGTAATTAGTTGTGTTAGTTCTCACTAAACTATAAAGTGATATGGTTGTGTCTTGTGAGTTCTCACTAAATTTTAAAGTGATGTGGTTGTGTCTTGTGAGTTCTCACTAAACTATAAAGTGATATGTAGTTGTGTTGTGTGAAGTTCTCACTTAGCATCAAAGTGAAGAGTTGTGAAGATTGGTTCTAGCTTTGGATTAGAACTCGACATCTGACGACGTAAGGTGGCTTCGCTCACTATTAGCAACCCCAAACCATCATCTTTTCGCTAATAGTAGCCCATTACGAGTGGAGCCATATGTTACGGACAACCCACGAGGATGTCCTAGCAGCAAGCCGCACGCGGTTGGTTAGTGAGCATGATACACGAATGAGTCTAACATAACATGATTGTGGACCGTATCATACTAGACTGGGGGACATGTCGACGTACAGTCGGTAATGGGCTCGGCCCGACAAGCCCACGACCCATACACACCTTACTTATCCTACAAGAAATCCTAAGCCTATATAAACAGGGTAGGGGTCTCATTATAAATGAGGTTCTCTCTCTCTTAACCACACCTCATATACAATATATCGATCGAATACTAACTTGACCGTCAGAGGTGGACCCCGGGGCTCCGGCCTCGGGTCCACGTCTAACCGGTTTACCTTTGTTTGCAGCATTACTCAGGACCCGGGAAGACGACGAATAGCCCAGGAGAGTCGTCAGACCGGCCTAGCCAAACTATGCTCCAACAACATCTAGCCTTGTGTCGGAAAAGGGTGAAGTAGGCAACGTTACGAAGATTGGTTCTACCTTTGGATTAGAAATCGACATCTTGCCTGGTGCCGTAACAGAGTGAAGTGGGCGACGTTGTGTAGATTGGTCCTAGCTAAGATTAGGTCTCGACATTTAGCTTAGTGTCGGAAAATAATGTAAGCGATGTTGTAAGGTTTTCTCCGCCAAGAAGGGATCTTGTGGATATAGTGGAAATCTCGAGTAAGGTGTACTCGAGGAGTGGACTAGGAACGAGGATAGAGCCTCGTTGCCGAACCACTATAAATCTTGGTGTCTTCCTACTAGGTTGTTTCTTTCCTTACTCTTTACTTACATTCATTATCACTACACTTACTATACATTGTTAATGCATTAGAATTGAACCTAATCATTATGCAACTAGCTTTCAAGTAAAAGATAGTTTTGTGCACTCACCTAATTGAAAGCAATTTTAATTAGGAGATAAACCGATGAGAAACTATTCAACCCCCCTTCTAGTTTCTACATTTGGTATCAGAGCGATGGTTACACAAGAGCTTTGAAGTATATTGTACTTTAAAACTTGGATTGATCCATTGTCTCCTCAAATTAGAAGGTTATGTTGTACTAAAGTTTTTCTTTGGTCAAAACTATTTTTTGTTGAAAATAAGCCTTTTAAATGTTAATATTGCATATTACTTAAATTATTAGTATTAATGCATTTTAGATTTACTCTTGAAATGTATCTACTAGTTTGCATCTTGTTATGTGTAGGTACTCATGAAGATAAATCATTCGATTGATTGTAGATTGAGTTACTTACACTTGTAGAAGACTCATCTTCTTTGATTTCCAACATCATTGAATGATGATATCAAGATGGGTAGAAGTGATACTAATCTTTGAAGACTTAGTAGTCACTATTAGTCATAGTTGGGCTTTGCATCGGTTCTTTGAAAGCTCGGAATGCAATTTGTGGCCAAGGTACGCTTTCGTTCTTCCACACGCCCTATTGATCATTCTTTTGCTCATTAATTGACTATATGCTTGCTCTTGGCATCCTTGCCTTGACATTTATTTGTGGTTTGTGATTCTTTTCTTTTTCCCTCTCAAACCTTCATTGCTTGGATACTTGACTCACTATGGAGATGTAGGGTGAGTTAGTAGAAGCTTAAAGTATCAAGCATGATTTCCATTTTTGCACCCTTACGGTTAATATGACCTATATCATGTTTAACTTGTAAAATTAAGCTCATATCTAGGATGATTAGTGAATCCCTTGAGATACCAATCTACTTCATTAAGTTGTAGGTGGATTTTACACATTTGGAATTGAAATATTCCAAGGATATTGTTATTGTTAATTCTAGCAATAATTATTCGATCATGTGGGAGAGAAAGTGAATCTATACTTTGCTCATGTTTTGAAATAGAATAAGATTACTCTTAAAAATGATCTTATTCTATGCATCAAAATTGCTTGGTTTAATTCATTACCAAATCCGTTTAGACTTTCGCCGAAAAGGCACGTCTTAAACCACTATATATGACACAAGCTCTTCACCTCCTCAATTTGAAGAGTGTCATTTGTCCTTTGAGCAATGTTCTTGGTCTTGATTCACTTCTCTTGACTCCTCTCCCTTTGCCTTTTTGCTACGAGTAGTCGTTTGTTCGTTTTGGTCTTTTTCCTATCTCGATTCAACTCGTAATCCTTCAACAAGGCATTATTACCTAGTGTTGTGGTGGTCCAATGATATCCTAAAAGGTTTAAGATATATTTTTAAGTATTTTAAAAATTTTGCTTTTCAAAAATTCATTGTCTTTCTTTGATAAAAACCTGCCTCTGTAGGCGGTTCTTTATCTCTGGCGGCTCAGAGGCGCGGTTCCTTATCGCTAAGGAAACGGGGGCAGTAACTTTTGTCAGAGCGCCAGTTTTATTAAAATATCTTTTTCAAACAAGTTCTTCTTTCTCCTTCACACAAAACAGACGGTTTTTCTTTGTTTTTCCACCATTGTTGAAGCTTCTAAAACCTTCAATTACTCAAATTAATTGATTCAACTTCTAGGGTTCATACATTCATAATTGGGGCTTTTTAAAATTGACATTGAACTAGAACCTTATTATAAATATGAGTTGACATAGTATTGTTACTATGATTCCTTAGGTTTATATTCATTGAGATTTCACTAAAACCCATTTGTAGAACAAATCCGAATTTTGACTAAATAGTTTGGTTGATTGATGGAATTGATATGAACCCATGAACAAGTTGGTAATGGCATTGTTAAATGCTTACCTAAAAACCTTGTTTTGAAAAACCAATGTTCTAGTCCATTTTTGATCTTACATAGTTCATATGTTTTGATCAATGGTGAAATGGGTACATTGTGAATATGAGAATGATAAGGATTAAACCTTGATTTATCAAGAGATTGATAAAACACATTCTCACTTTCCTTGATTTTTGGTTTATACGTAACATATGAGTAATGGAGAAATATGTTTATATGTTATTTTTAGGTACTATTATCATGACCACAGGATATCAAAATGACCATCTACTCACTAGAAGATACATGCCTAATCCTTCTTTGACAAATAAAACTCGCTCTTTTCAAAACACTTATCATAATCTCGAGTCTCGTTGTTTCCATGAAGGACGTATTGTTCCTTCTAACCTTCGTGGACTTGATTCATTCGATTCATGTTCAATACCATTGGTTTTGATTGTTTGCTTGATATTGATTAGCCAATCTTTCCTTCTTTCCTCATGGAATTCTTTAACTCATTCAAGTTAATACACATCAACAATGGTCTATCTATAAGATTTTCCATCAAGGGGAAAACCTTTGTATACACTCTCGAGGAATTTTGTGAGATTCTTGTAGTTCCATACGAAGGTCAATGTAGGTTCACCGATGCTTGGGGTTTAAACCACTTAGAACCAGCCCCTATTGATGTGCATTACTTAAATGAGATTCCTTCGGCTTCGGCCATCTCTCGTGCCCTTGCTTCACCTCGTGAACATCCTATTCTTGGTAATTTTGAAGGAGAATTTCGTGCTCTCACTCCTTGGGAATTACTAACTAGCGATCTTAGTGATTTTATGGTCCTTGGGCCGAAATCATTAGGGAAAATGCAATATGTTTGGTTGGTGATCGCAACCATGTGCCTGCTTGTCTTACACATATGTTGTATTGTGTTGTTACCACTACTCCATACAACCTTGAATTTTTCATGGCTAAAAGGATAAGATTTGTTCTCAATGGATCTCGGTCTATGATTGTTGTAAAATCGTACACGTTTTAGGAAAAACGCGTATAATTGGCAAGTATTAAGTCTTACGTTTTAGGAAAAACGCAAAACCGAATAAATGTGGGTTCGTTCTCGAAGGAGGTGTATGTGTTTGAGTGCCAAAATGTAAAATCAAGAGTTTGGATGTTTGATGGTAATGGTCCCTCAGGTTCCCTTCTCTTGTCATTTTGATTTAAACAGCCCACAAGTATATATCCCTTTGTAAGAAACTTTCATTTCTCTCATTTTGGCCACCAAACTTTATCAAACATGTTCACAAGGGCATTTAATGCAATATTTGCATTCTTCAAGGACCATAAATGTAAATTCTTGTCATTTAAGGGACCCTATTGTAATTTTTGAGTTTTACAAGGGTTTAAAACGACAAGTCTTCAAAAGTAGAGGGACCAATCTTGCCAATTCTTCAAACTTCAAGGACTTCAAAGGAAAATCATCATTCAGGTCCGGTTCTTTGTGTGGCTTCGTTTCCCGTGTTCGTTTTTGCTTGATTCTTGTGATATTTTGTTGATTTCACGATATCCGTACCTAAAATACACAATGAACAAACACAGGCATATTTTTGGGTATTTTGATGATATTTTAAGCGTTTTAAGCCCGATTTGGACGATGAGACTATGTATAATTGCAGTCTCATAACTCCCCCATACTAAACCATTGTCGTTCCCTCACGCAATGCTAGAATTAAGTATCGTAGCACTTCCAAAATTCATTTTATGATGACATTTATTGAAGACATAAACTTAAATAAACTACTACACGCGTTTTAGACATAATGTATTGTTTTAATCACGATAAAGTGAATTTTAGGATCATAGAATAAGAACATGTGAATGCTTCGTTAGAAATAATTTCGTCATCCTCGATTTTCACCCAATTCCATGCTAAGCGTGTAACGAGATCATTGTTATTATAAGTTAGCAACACGATCATATCTCATGGGTGTTAATTACAAACCTAGACTCCCTTATTCCTACTTGGTATCTCTTATATTTTATTTTTGTCTTAATGCTCACGAGGATACATCATTGACTTATGCATGAATAAAGATTAGGTCTAGAAATAGAGACTTAACGGTGTAACCAATATCATCAAATTAATAATTCACCCTAATAGACAACGATGTCAAAAAATTAAGTCAACAAGAAGGATCGATAAACACGATTTTAGAACCGTTTTGAACATGAGACTTATTACCATGACTTTTATTATCCGCCATCATCGGTGGTTTTATTATCATGGTTTACCTCCATCTTTTATTCAACTTCGCTATGAAGCTTTTATTATGACTTTGGTCTTGCCCTTGTCTTTTATTATCCGCCATCATTGGTGGTTTTATTATGACTTGACGTATGTCCTCACGCTAAAGCGAATTTTGGATCTTTAAAGCTTTGAAGATTAAGGCTTGATTCACTTTCAATTTGGGCATATATTTTTCAGCCTTGTGAGCTTCAAATTTTTGCTTAATTTAGGTGAGCACTTGAAATCTTATTATTGGGTGAAGCTTTCGATTATTCGGGTTGCGAATACTTCAAAACCGTGACGTTGGTGATACCTTAATGTTTTCCCAATTTAATTACATGGAAGCTACTAAAACAAATTAGAAACCAACAATAGTGACTAAACCGCTAAATCAATATTTATTAACAATTTGTTATAAAAGCGTGGGGAGAATAAGCTAATAATTACTAAACATGAGATCGTGAAAGATTACGAGACTTAATAAGTGTGAAAACACTTATCCTTTTACCACTTAATTATAATAATAACCAAGACAAAACGTGTATTTTATGTCGTAAATGTTAGAATTATGCGTGGTTTGTGTTTTTGTTGTGATTTAGGATCAAAATGTGAAAAGGGAAGGAAACACGGTCTTTCACGGGCTTTTATCGAAGAAAAAGACAAAAGACGAAGTCAAAAGATCAAGAGTGCAAAAATAACGGAAGTACAAGGCCTATTCTGAAGATTTATCGAAGAAAAAGTCTAAAGACGGAAGTTTAATGAAGTCGAAGAACCAAGTCTAATAAAAGAAGAAAATTTTAAGACGAGTTCAATCTATATCGACAAATCCCAAGACAACGTCGAGAAAGTCGAAGATTTAAAAGACGAAAAGACGAGAAGAAGAAGAAAGCATCAACACATTTAATCTCCCCCATAAATAGAATCCTTAACCTCATTTGTGAGGTGTTAGCTAATTTGACACATTAGTCTTTCCAATTTATTATCTTGCACTTTCATATTGTCCTTTACTTAATTGTTCTTTAATTGCAAGATTATTTCAAGTAAGTTTGTTGAATCCTTATCTTTAATTCCAAGTTTCTAATTAATCTCTCATTCTACCTTTCTTGTTTTGGTTAATCTTTATGCTTATTTACTTATTGTCATGCTTATTTGATTGTTTGTTATGTTTTTATGTGATTGATTGTGGTGATTGTGTTAGCTTATTGATTTTATAGCTTATTGTGTGCTTGCTTTGATTTTAATTAAGTGTTTTTAATAGATATATTTGATTAAAAGTTGATTTTTAATCTTTAAATTAATTAGTGTTTTTCAAGTTTTTGATTTATGGTTTAATTAGTTTTTCTTAAAAGTGTTTTAGATTTAGTTTTGGTAGATTGCTTATTTGATTTGTGCTTATTCGTAGCTTATTTGCTAGATTTCTAGATATAACTGTTACTGATATCTGTTTCATATACATCTTCGGAAAATGGTTTATTATTCCGAAATAATACCTTTTTTCCGAAGATTTGTTTATTCCGAACATTTCCTTTCATTTCATTTTTCCGAAATATTTAGTTTATCCGAAGAGTTCCCTTTTTCCGAAATTATAATTTATCCGAAGATTAGCTTATTCCGAAAAAATCATTTTTTACACATTATTCCGAAAAAGTCTTTTTATCCGAAGATCAGTTTTTTTTCCGCTCATTTTATTTATCCAAAGATAACAAAAAAAAAGATTCCGAAGAAGTAAAAGAACATATTCCGAAGATTGCATTTAACTATAACATTCCGAAGAATGTTATGTATTCCGAAGAATTTTTGTCCTACATTCTTGGTAGCTAGATTGCATTTAACTATAACATTCCGAAGAATGTTATGTATTCCGAAGAATTTTTGTCCTACCTGCTTGGTAGCTTAAGTAGTTTGGCGCCAATTTTGAGCTGCCTGGCTACGAGCTTGAGCTAGTTGCTTGCCTGCTTGCTTATTAGTTAATATTGTTCCGCATCGATTTAGTTTTGTCTGAAAGTTTTTCCAATTTTTATTCTGAAAGTCACGTATTTTTAGTTGTATTTTTCATCAAATTTTAGTATTAGTATTTTTCGGAAAGTTTAAGTTTTATCTTTTATTTAGTGCCCGCTTTAGCTTTTACCTCGTTTAGTTTTAAAGTAGCCACTTAGTCCTATTTCCTCCTTTTTCATTAGGTAAAATTTATTTTTAAGTCAAAAGTTAATTTCTTCTTTTAGTTTTATTTTTATTAATTGTTTTGTTTTAAATTTCGTTTTATTATTTGTTTCGCTCCTTTATTATTAGTTATTTGTTTTTGGCTTATTTTTATTACTTTTCGCATTTACCTTTCAAGTAGAAATAGATAACCAAACTTCCCTTTTAGTTACCAAAAACGATTGAGTCACACTTTAAACCGGAGATCAATTCGATTAGACACCGAGAACAACGAACTTTTTAACCTAGCAAAATCCTACTTTCAAATGGTGCCGCTGCCGGCTCTTTTCGTGAAGATTAACGGTTTTTATGAGAGACGCGTTGGATTTTGAGATCCGTTCACTCGTGAACGTTATTTTTCTTGCATTTTTCAAAAAAATTTCAAAAATCCATAAAAATCAAAAATTCCAAAAATCCAAAAATATTTAAAAAATCATAAAAAGCATTTCTTTTTCAGAATTTTGCACCAAAAATATTCCTCTCTATCCTCTATTGTGTTTAATTCTTTTTCTCAACCCCTCTTATTTTTAATTCTTCATGGATTCATATTGTGTAGGGTGTGGGAGACCATTATATGGTTTTCAAACTTGTCAATGGTGTACATGTGAGTGGTGCGGAAATGCTATCAACAATACACAATTTGGATTTTTTCCATTTTGCAATTCAACCAATTTATACTTCACCTCCACTGGCACTATCTCACCCTCTCCCATATATGCCGATCCATATCCGCAAAATGAACCATTTTTTTCTCCATACCCATGTTGCCACAATTGTGGGGGCCCTCACGATACTTCTTATTGTCAACCGATGAATTATTATGAGCCACATCCGTGCTATAATTCCGGTTTTCAATATTTTGAGCCCCGACGTCACACCATCGATCATCAACCTTCCTTCGAACATTTGAGCCCCCACGAACAATGGGCCACTCTTGCTAAGCAATGTCAAAAAGTTTAAGAAGCTTTAAATAAATACATCGAAAAATGTCAAGAGGATCAACGACAAGAGCAAGTATCTAATCTTAGTGCTTATACTCCTCCTATTGTGCATCCATACTACTATTATGATGATGATGACGAGGATGATATCTATGATCTCAACCCATCTTTTGAGATTACCACTCCTACTCTTGATATCCCTAATGCGTCTAAGGATAGTGATTCATCGAGTGAGATTAGTGATTTTGGTCTCGACAAATTCTTTGATGAGGTTTATGATGTACCGACTTTTGCGGAGCTTACGGACGAGGTCACTCTTAATGATGATTTTTCTCCATGCTATGAGAATTTCACTTTTGAAATTTCTCAATCTCCTCCGGGCGATGAGGGCGATGTTGATTTATTCTCTCCGACTTACGAGAAGTACACTACTGAACTTGGTCTTGTAGATGAGGTGGACGACGTTATTCTTCGTGACAAATTACTGAAAGTTCATCTTCTTATTGCTAAAATTGAAGCGTTGAATTCTGCTCCTATTTTCGAGTCTTTACCTCCGTCTATTACTCCCGTTGAGAGTCATGACACATTTATGGAAGAAATCGACATTCACTCAATACCTCCGGGTATTGATGATGATGACACGGAGGGGGATATTCTTTTTGATACCTTGATCCATGAAGATATTATCCCAAGTCCCCTTCTCGAGCACCTTTTATCCCAACCTTTAGAAACCATTACCGAGGATGAGTGCTTTGACCCGGGATGTGACATTGACCATTCCATGATTGACACCTTTACGGCTTTGCCGCTCAGTGATAATCATATGTATTTTGGGGCTGACATTTTGATTCCTTTACCCACCCCACCTCCCGTGGATCATGATTTCACATACTTTTCGTATGTTGAGAGGACTTTTCTACCGTTCAAGACTTATCCTCCTACCTCTCCTTTATTATTTTCCTCCGGGAACAAGGACAAGGTCTTTGATCCCGGTATTACATTCGAGGTTTCCCCATGGACCATTTAATTCGGGGTCGAGACAGGCTCACGACTCGGTTAACAAAAACAAGCGCTTTTCGGGAGGCAACCCGCAGCATCTATCCTTTTTATCTGTTTTTTTTATAATAAGTGTAGGGGGGGACCCTCGTATGTGTTTGTTGTTTTCTTTCTTATCATGTGCAGGGATTCGAGCTTTCAAAGATCCATTCTTGATGACTTTTGACGACCCGTGATTCCGTATACCCGTCTTCCCGGTTCTATCCTAAACTCTTTTGATTCTCTATTTTATATTGTTCAATATTAAAATAGGAATCACTTTAGTTGTCTTTCCTTTAGCAAGATTTAAACAACGTGCACAATTTCCTAAGTGTAGGGGAGTTTACTTCCACATGCTTAAACATTGATGACAATGTTTATATTAAGTGTAGGGGGACTTCTATCGAAGTTAAGTGGGCTTTTCCATTAATTTGTCCTCATTTTAACCGAAAAATTGATTTTTTGTTTTTCAGAATTTTTGATCTATTTTGGCCTAGTTGTATTTACCTTTGTTATAGTTATTTTCTTTCTTTGTTAGAATAAATTTTAATAAAGTGGTTTTAGTTTTTAAACGTCATGAATCTTTTGACTCAACCCGAGTTTACTTATCTAAGTTTACTCTAGCTAGTATCCTTAACGTGTTTAAATTAAGTTTTGCTAGGCTTTTATATAGGGAACTTTAAAACGCGAAAGTCTTAACTCTTACGGGTTAAGAACAAGAACTTTTTACAAGTTCCTATAATTGATCCTATAATGTTACTTATCAAGGGAACTTTAAAATGCGAATTCTAAACTTGAAAAAGTGTAAGAAGTTGCAAGATCCTATAGATGACTTGAAAACCCAAAACTTTAATTTAATTGGCTAAGCATCCACGAGTCTCATTCCTTGAGATTTTAAATTATGGAGAACGAGAGATGATAGATTCAATTATAAGTTTGGTATTCTTTCATGAATTTATGTGAGTTGATGATAGGTGTGTAAACACCCATCCTTTTTACCATTTAATTACAATAATAACCGAGCCAAAACGTGTATTTTATGTCTTTTATGTCGGAATTATGCGTGGTTTGTGTTTTTGTTGTGATTTAGGACGAAATTGTGAAAAGTGGGGAAAACACGGCATTCACGGGCTTTTAATGAAGAAAAAGATGAAAAATGAAGTCGAGAAGTCAAGAGTGCAAAAAGAACGGAAGCCCAAGACCAATTCTGAAGATCTATCGAAGAAAAAGTCGAAAGACGGAAGTTTACTTAAAGCCGAAGAACTCAAGTCTACTTTATTGAAGAATTAAAAGACGAGTTCAAAAGAAATCCCGAGCCACAAGTCATTATAGTCCAAGTTTAAATAAGATTAGAAGGAAAAAGGACTAATGGTGCAATTAATGAAGATTAAAGGCTTAAGGACCTAATGACGCAATTAAGAAGAAATGAAGGAGGGGAGGAAGCTTCCTAATCCTCCCCTATATATAGATTAGATCTTAATTACTTTCATTTTGTTGGATAGTTTGACACACTATTTCTTCCACTTTTAATTACCTTGCAATTTAATTACCTTGTCATTTACTTTATTGTCAAATTTAAATACCTTGTCTTGCACCTTAATTTCCATTTAATTTCAACTAAGTTTTTCTTTTAATTCTTGTTAATCTTTATCTTTATCTTGTTAATCTCATTCTACCTTTCTTTAATCTTTGTGTTGATTTGTTTATGTTCATGTTCTTAATTTTTGTTGATTTATTTAAGTGGGTTTTGATTATTTTGATTTAGTTTTGTGAGTTTGATTATTTTGGATTGATTGTTTATCATTAATAGTTGTTTATTTATGCGTTCGATTTAATCTTATGTTTGGTTTAGCTTTGTTTTGATTAGATTCGAGGTTATTTAGTTTTCCTTGTTCTTCGGTTTCTTGTTACTGATCTTTCCCAGGTAACTTGCCCAGTAGTTGTTCCGGATTAAGGTTCTAGTCATTAAGGTTATTCGGAATATTCAGTTATTCCGAGTAGGCTAAGGATTACGCATAGAAAGAATATTCCGAATAGGGGGTTATATTCCGAGTAAGGTTTATTATTCCGCATAGGAGGATTATTCCGTATAGTTGTGGTATTCCGAATAGAGCTTTGTATTCCGAATAGAGGAATATTCCGCATAAGCTGGATATTCCGCATAGGGATTTTATTCCGAATAGGTGTATTATTCCGAGTAAGGGAACTATTCCGCATAAGACTTTATTCCGAATAGGGACAGTTATTCTGGATAGGTTTTTATTCCGAGTAGGGACTTTTATTCCGAATAGGGCACTGTTCCGCATAGGCCATTATTCCGAGTAGGGTATTATTCAGGATAGGTGACATATTCCGAATAGCCATTTATTCCGAGTAGGGGTTTATTCCGGATAGGGTTATTTTCAGTTTCTTTATTTTCAGTCTTAAATTTTCTGCCTTTTTATTTCAAGCCTTATTTTTCCCGCCTTTTTAATTAGTTGCACTTTAACTTTATTGCCTTAGATTTATTTTAGCCTTGCTTAGTTTTAAGTTTTAGTTGCGTTTTAAGCTTGCCTTAGTTAGATTTAAGTTTTCGTTATTTACATTTAGTGCCCTTTAATTTTAGCCTTGCTTTTAATACTTGCACCCATTTACTTTAGTTAGATTTAGATTTACTTTAATTGCACTTTTACTTTAATTGTTCTGCACTTTTACTTAAAAACAACCAAAAATATTTGTTTTACCAAAATCAACTGAGTCGTACTTTAAGCCGGAAATCAATTCGTTAAGACTGGAACAACGAACTTTTCAACTAGGAAAATCTAAACATTAAAATGGCGCCGCTGCCGGCTCTTTTCATAAAGATTAACGGTTTTCAGTGAGAGACGCGTTGCTTTTTGGGATCCGTTCACTTGCGAGCGTTATTTTTCTTGCATAAAAAATTCAAAAAACCATAAAAATTAAAAATTGATTAAAATCTATAAAAATTAAAAATTTCAAAAATCCAAAAAGATTTTATCTTTATTGTGTATATATATTGTCTTTGTGTTGGTTTTGTTTTCTTTTGCATTTTCAGGTGTATGCGTACTAGATCTTCTAATTATCAAGAGCCCGAGACTCAAGAAAATTTAAGTATGTCAGGTGTTAACAACAATAATAATCCACCGCACCTCAATAATAACAACAATGTTCTTCCACAGCCCGATCTTCGGACCATGGAGGAGCTTTGTCAACCTACCATGTTTGGACGAGGAGGTCCGATTGCGCCGATGCAAATCAATGCTCCTGAGTTTTCGTTGAAGCACCACATGATTCAGCAAGTGCAAACTAACCCATTCCGTGGATTGCCTGATGATGATGCCAACAAACACCTCGACAAGTTCATTACAATCACCCAAAGCATGAAGTTGGCTGGTGCCACAATGGATGAACTTCGCCTACAACTCTTTCCACATACTTTATTACATCATGCCGAGAAATGGTTTGATCGTCTCCCGAAGAATTCTATTCACACTTGGGATGACATGACTCAACGCTTTTTGTCGCGCTACTTCCCACCATCCATGGTCACGAGCCTTCGCAATCAGATCAGCGGTTTCATGCAAGATCCCGATGAATCTCTTTTTGATGCTTGGGAGAGATATAATGTCTTGATTGATCGATGTCCAAACCACAACATGCTACCTGTGACCTTAATTGATACTTTCTACAACGGTTTGACTTTTTGAGATCATGATACGATTAATGCAGCCGCCGGTGGCACATTCATGAAAAGGAGACCCGAGGAGTGTAGAGAGCTAATTGAGAACATGACTACTCACCACAAAAACTGGGATTCCTCTGCTTCTTCAAGGAACAAACCGAGAGTCAATGTTTCTTCTACCTCAGCAAACCCTGATATGACCGAACTCACCCGCATGATGACTGAAATGAGCAAAAGTATCACGCTTCTCGCTTCAAACCAACAACAACAACAACAAGTTAAAGCGGTTGCACCTTCTTGTGAAACATGCGGCGGTCCTCACTCATACACCGATTGTCCTTCGACTCAAGGAAATCCGGAAAATGTGTATGCAGCTTATGGTAATTATTCACCGGAAAATTACCAAGCTCGACAACAAGGGGATAGAAATCTGCTGAGTTACCGATCAATCAACTACCTTTCACCCGGTTTTTCTCCTCAAAACCAAAACTCCGCCAACAACTACAATAGAAGAAACCAAATCCCACCAAGAGCTTCTAATCCTTATAACCCACCCGCCCAACAAAACCCACCCATTAACTCCGATGTTGAAGCCATTATGAGAACCCAAGGTGAGCAAATCAAGAATCTACAGAGCCAAATAATCAATTTGAAAGGAGATATCACGAAGCAAGGAAATGAGATAAGGTCTGAGGTTCGTGATAATATTCAATCCTCCTTCAGCACTCAAAAGAATGAATTAAAGAATATGTTGGCTAGTTTCTTGCCCTCTACTCAACCTTCTACTTCAAGTTCTCTACCTTCAAACACCGTCACCAATCCGCGAGCAAATGTGAGTGCTATTACTACCCGTAGTGGAGTCACCATCGTAGGACCACCAATCCCACCCCCATCATCTACACCTCCTCCACCACCATGTGTCCCTACTCCTCCTACACCTAGTATTAGTGCACCATTACCGTCTCCGCCTCGACGTGATGAAGTTCCCACGAATGACCCTTCAACATCTCAACCTTTACCTACACCTGCACCTTCACCAACCAAACCCAATATCCCTTATCCCTCTCGTTTAGGCAAGACCAAAATGCTAACTAAGGAGGACTCCGAAGTGACACACTATGTGAAGATGATTTCTCAAATGAACTTCAACATTAGCTTTCTTGAAGCACTTGTCCACATGCCCAAATTTGTTAAAGCATTTAAGGAATTGCTTAACAAGAAGGAGAAACTGATTGAACTCGCCAACACGCGATTAAATGAAAACTGCTCTGCAGTTATTCTTAAAGAACTTCCGGAAAAGCTTGGAGATCCCGGTCGTTTCGTGTTGCCTTGCGTGTTCAACAAAACCGAAGAATTTACTGCCCTTGCTGATCTCGGGGCCAGTATTAATTTGATGTCTTTGAGTGTTTGGAAAACACTATCATTGCCCGACCTTACTCCAACAAAGATGACTCTTGAGCTTGCTAATCGCACTCTCGCTTACCCCATTGGTATAGCCGAAGACGTGTTCATTAAAGTTGGCACATTTACTTTCCCGGTCGATTTTGTCGTCGTTGATTATGAAATGGACCCTCGTATTCCTTTAATACTTGGTCGGCCATTCTTGAGAACCGGACGAGTTTTAGTGGATGTGGCCGAAGGTGAGTTAATCTTAAGAGTCGGGGATGATGCACAAGTTTTCAAAATGGGGAAGCTTACAGGCAAATCCTTTGGAGGACGAGAATCAGTGAATATGATTAATGTGCATGATGACTTCGTTGTCTACAACAATCCTCTATTCGACTCTTGCATCGATAATCCACTTTTTCATGATGATGTGGATGATTCTCTCTCTACGCTAGAACCTTCTCCCATTTATGATTCTCCACCGGTCTTTGATGCTTTTATGATGATTCTAGCTCAGATTTGGATGATTATGATGACCTTACTTCTGAGTATCCCGAGCTGCCCACGTATGATGATTTCGATGAGGCTGATACTCTTTCGAGCGATTCTTCACATGATGAAGATCCTCCGCCATCACTCGATCCTACTTTGGACGATTACTCATTCGAGGAAGACTTCTCTATGTTTCTCAACACATACTTCCCTCATGAGAGTGATGCTCCTCCTTTAGATTTTGAAGATTATCGTCTTGATCCTACTTTGGATTTGAAGCACATTTTTTCTAAGGAGAAGAAACCGATCGACACCAATATCCGCAGCACATACGAGTTAACACCTCTTTGTCCCCCTTCTGAGGACGAGGTTGTGCTTCTTCGCGAATCTTCTTCCCACTCTGCTGAGCCTGAGTGCTCTTTTCCCCTAAAGGAAAAGGTGTTCGACCCCGGTATTGAAATCTTTAAGCCATCTCAGTATCCACCTGATGAAATAAAAGGAAAAATCTTTGGAAATATTGAAGACATGCTTGCACCTCACCATACTTGCTTCTACCGTGCTCCATCACTGCTTAAGGGAACCTTGCCTACTCTTCTTTGGCTTGCCTTGTTCGCCTTAAGCTTGTGCTTATTGATGGACAAAAACTATGTCTTTGATCCTGGTGGATATGTTTCATGCTTCTTCCGTTGATGATCAAGGTCGAGTCAAGCTCACGACTCGGTTAACAAAAATCAAGCGCTTCTTGGGAGGCAACCCATGCATCTATCTTTTCGCTTTCTTTATCATAAGTGTAGGGGGGACCCTTTGGTTTGCTATTTCCTCTCCTCCCTTCTTGTAATCAGGGATTCGAGCTTCAAAGACACACTCTTGATGACTCTTGCCGACCCATGATTCCGTGTTCCACTTCTTCCCGGTTCTATCCTAAACTCTTTTCGATTCACTATTTTATATTTTCTCAATATTAAAATAGGAACCTCTTTAGTTGTCTTTTCTTTAGCAAGATTTAAACAACGTGCACAATGTCCTAAGTGTAGGGGAGTTTACTCCCATATGCTTAAACATTGAGGACAATGTTTATATTAAGTGTAGGGGGGACTTCTATCGAAGTTAAGTGGCCTTTTCCTTGTATTTGTCCTCGTTTTAATCGGAAAATCATTTTTTCGACATTTTTCAAAATTTTTGATCTATTTTGGCCTATTAGTTTTTCCCTTTGTATAGTTATTTTCTTTGCTAGAATAAATGATTAATAAAGTGGTTTTAATTTTCAAATGTTGTGAATCTTTTGACTCAACCCGAGTTTACTTATCTTAGTTTACTCTAGCTAGTATCCTTAACGTGTTTAAATCAAGTTTTTCTAGGCTTTTATATAGGGAGCTATAAAACGCGAAAGTCTTAACTCTCACGGGTTAAGAACAAGAACTTTTCGCAAGTTCCTATAATTGATCCTAGAGAGTCGTTTATCAAGGGAACTTTAAAACGCGATTTCTAAACTGGAAAAAGTCTAAGAATTTGCAAGATCCTATAGGCGACTCGAAAACCCAAAACTTTGATTTAATAGGCTAAGCATCTACGAGTCTCATTACTTGAGATTTTAAACTGTGGAGAACGAGAGATGATAGATCCAATTATAAGTTCGGTATTCTTTCGTGAATTTATGTGAGTTAATTATGAGCCTATTCTCCCATCGCTTGCTAAATAATTTATCTGCTAATAAATAAGGTTGTACGATTTGAAAAGTTACTTAGCTTCTAGCCCAAGATCGTTTAAAAGTTACTCGGTATGGATTAGAGTTCATAGCCAAGGCATAACTTATTGAGGCGGGATGCGAAGATTGGCGAGTCCGAAAAGGCCCTAACAAGGCATGAGGGCTATATTTTGTTGCTAAAGATCCAAAGTGATGTGAAGAATCATTTTAAAGTTAATATGAAGGATCGAGACACACGACGAAAAGCAAATACTCCCCAAAAGTCATGGAGAAGTGTATCCGAAAAGACCCTAACAAGGTATGAGGATAAATAGATCCAAGTCATAAAAGGAGGCGAATCGTTGTATATCAAAGTCAAAATAAAGATTGGAGAAAAATGAAGAAGTCGTGGTCCAAGTATGAATCTCTCAAAACTTCGAGTGAAGAAATTGCATTATGAAGAGAAGACCATAATTTCATGAACGTCTCTCAAGGTTTGAAGTATGAAGTCGCTGCCAAATATCGGTCCGAGAAAGGTCTCAAATCGCGAAGCGAGTTATGCCAAGATATGAACTTTATGAGGTCCCGAGAAGCAGTTTTAAAAGATTTTGTCCTTTAGCTAACTATTGATTATATCGTTCACTTTGTTTTCGGACTAAATAACTATCGAAATAAGTCAAAAATGCATCCTCGTGATCATTCAAGACAACAATAAAATATAAGAGATACCCCTAGGAATAAGGGAGTCTAAGTAAGTAATTGGCCCACATGAGTTCGTGTTAGTTTGCTAACTTATAATAACAATGATCTCGTTTTTAAGTTTGGTTTGGAGAAAGTGAAAACTCGAGGATGATGATTATTCATAACATTTCCAAAACCCAAGGTATGCTTTTTGATTTCTTTATTTTGAATGTTTATATTTTCTATCTCTTTAATAAAGGCCACTATGGATTGATTATGATGAAAAATATAAACTTGCTTTGTAACTAATGCATTGCATGAGGACATTGCAATGGTCAAGTGTAGGGGATTTGATAGGTGTGTAAACACCCATCCTTTTTACCACTTAATTTCAATAATAACCGAGCCAAAACGTGTATTTTATGTCTTTTATGTCCGAATTATGCGTGGTTTGTGTTTTTGTTGTGATTTAGGACGAAATTGTGAAAAGTGGGGAAAACACGGCATTCACGGGCTTTTAATGAAGAAAAAGATGAAAAATGAAGTCGAGAAGTCAAGAGTGCAAAAAGAACGGAAGTCCAAGACCAATTCTGAAGATCTATCGAAGAAAAAGTCGAAAGACGGAAGTTTACTTAAAGCCGAAGAACTCAAGTCTACTTTATTGAAGAATTAAAAGACGAGTTCAAAAGAAATCCCGAGCCACAAGTCATTAGAGTCCAAGTTTAAAGAAGATTAGAAGGAAAAAGGACTAATGGTGCAATTAATGAAGATTAAAGGCTTAAGGACCTAATGACGCAATTAAGAAGAAATGAAGGAGGGGAGGAAGCTTCCTAATCCTCCCCTATATATAGATTAGATCTTAATTACTTTCATTTTGTTGGATAGTTTGACACACTATTTCTTCCACTTTTAATTACCTTGCAATTTAATTACCTTGTCATTTACTTTATTGTCAAATTTAAATACCTTGTCTTGCACCTTAATTTCCATTTAATTTCAAGTAAGTTTTTCTTTTAATTCTTGTTAATCTTTATCTTTATCTTGTTAATCTCATTCTACCTTTCTTTAATCTTTGTGTTGATTTGTTTATGTTCATGTTCTTAATTTTTGTTGATTTCTTTAAGTGGGTTTTGATTATTTTGATTTAGTTTTGTGAGTTTGATTATTTTGGATTGATTGTTTATCATTAATAGTTGTTTATTTATGCGTTCAATTTAATCTTATGTTTGGTTTAGCTTTGTTTTGATTAGATTCGAGGTTATTTAGTTTTCCTTGTTCTTCGGTTTCTTGTTACTGATCTTTCCCAGGTAAGTTGCCCAGTAGTTGTTCCGGATCAAGGTTCTAGTCATTAAGGTTATTCGGAATATTCAGTTATTCCGAGTAGGCTAAGGATTACGCATAGAAAGAATATTCCGAATAGGGGGTTATATTCCGAGTAAGGTTTATTATTCCGCATAGGAGGATTATTCCGTATAGTTGTGGTATTCCGAATAGAGCTTTGTATTCCGAATAGAGGAATATTCCGCATAAGCTGGATATTCCGCATAGGGATTTTATTCCGAATAGGTGTATTATTCCGAGTAAGGGAACTATTCCGCATAAGACTTTATTCCGAATAGGGACAGTTATTCCGGATAGGTTTTTATTCCGAGTAGGGACTTTTATTCTGAATAGGGCACTGTTCCGCATAGGCTATTATTCCGAGTAGGGTATTATTCAGGATAGGTGACATATTCCGAATAGCCATTTATTCCGAGTAGGGGTTTATTCCGGATAGGGTTATTTTCAGTTTCTTTATTTTCAGTCTTAAATTTTCTGCCTTTTTATTTCAAGCCTTATTTTTCCCGCCTTTTTAATTAGTTGCACTTTAACTTTATTGCCTTAGATTTATTTTAGCCTTGCCTTAGTTTTAAGTTTTAGTTGCGTTTTAAGCTTGCCTTAGTTAGATTTAAGTTTGCGTTATTTACATTTAGTGCCCTTTAATTTTAGCCTTGCTTTTAATACTTACACCCATTTACTTTAGTTAGATTTAGATTTACTTTAATTGCACTTTTACTTTAATTGTTCTGCACTTTTACTTAAAAACAACCAAAAATATTTGTTTTACCAAAATCAACTGAGTCGTACTTTAAGCCGGAAATCAATTCGTTAAGACTGGAACAACGAACTTTTCAACTAGGAAAATCTAAACATTAGTTGATTATAAGCTTTTTCTCCCATCGCTTGCTAATAAATTTAATTGCAATAAATAAGGTCGTACGATTTGAAAAGTTACTTAGCTTCTAGCATAAGATCGTTTAAAAGTTGCTCGGTATTAATTAGAGTTCATAGCCAAGGCATAACTTATTGAAGCGGGATGCGAAGATTGGAGAGTCCAAAAAGGCCATAACAAGGCATGAGGGCTACATTTTGTTGCTAAAGATCCCAAGTGATGTGAAGAATCATTTATCAAAAATCAATATGAAGGATCAAGACACACGACGAAAAGCAAATACTCCCCTAAAGATCATGAAGAAGTCTATCCGAAAAGACCCTAGCAAGGTATGAGGATAAATAGATCCAAGTCCTAAAAGGAGGCGGATCGTTGTATATCAAAATCCCAAATAAAGATTGGAGAAAAATGAAGAAGTCGTGGTCCAAGTATGAACAATCTCTCAAAACTTCAAGTGAAGAAATTCCTGTTATGAAGAGAAGACCATAATTTCATGAACGTCTCTCAAGATTTGAAGTATGAAGTCAATGCCAAATATCGATCCGAGAAAGGTCTCAAATCGTGAAGCGAGTTATGCCAAGATATAAACTTTATGAGGTCCCAAGAAGCAGTTTTAAAAGATTTTGTCCTTTAGCTAACTATTGATTAAATCGTCCTACTTTATTTTTAGCCTAAATAACTATCGAAATAAGTCAACAATGCATCCTCGTGATCATTCAAGACAATAATAAAATATAAGAGATACACCTAGGAATAAGGGAGTCTAAGTGAATAATTGGGCCACATGAGTGAGTGTTAGCTTACTAACTTATAATAACAATGATCTCGTTTTTAAGCTTGGTGTGGGGAACGTGAAACTTGAGAGTGATAAACATTCATGACATACCAAAGCCCTAATGTAAGTCTTCGATCTCTTTACTTGTTTTCTTCCTTCAAATATATTGTTATTTTCTACCTCTCTAAGTTTTCTTAATGTCTTATGTTCAATAAAGGCCAAAGTAGGTTAATTATGATGGAAAATGTAAATCTTGCTTTGTAATTAATGCATTGCATAAGGGCATTGCAATGGTCAAGTGTAAGGGATTTAATAAGTGTGAAAACACTTATCCTTTTACCACTTAATTATAATAATAACCAAGCCAAAACGTGTATTTTATGTCGTAAATGTTGGAATTATGCGTGGTTTGTGTTTTTGTTGTGATTTAGGATCAAAATGTGAAAAGGAAAGAAAACACGGTCTTTCACGGGCTTTTGTTGGGAATAAATTATAGCCAGTCTACTTGAGTGCTGACAAGAGTAAAACAAGCGTTGACAGGAGTGATACAAACGCTGACAACTCAAGCGTTGACAAGACAAAGTCAAGCGTTGATACACTGAAGACAAGCACTGATGGAAGGATATACTCTACGCGTTTATTGTATTCTAGTTTACTTCTAGTAAAGATAGGAACAACAATGTATTTTCTATATTTATCTTTACCTAGAATAGTTGATACGTAGATTATTGTACAAGGCTTCTTATGTCTATAAAAGAAGACCTTTAGGTTAATGTTCAGTATAAGTTTTTCATATGTAAACTACTTTCATTGTAAGCAAGTTTGATATCATTAATCAAAGTGAAAGTCTGTTTATATCTTGTGTGTTCTTGTTTAAGTGTTAATTCCGCATAACACTTAGATTGTCATATACATATACAAAGGTTTCTCTAAGTGTATTACTTGATCTAATCTCGTATACATAAAGCTAAATCGATCTAAGTTTGGGATCAACAAGTGGTATCAGAGCTTGTTGAGGAACTTTTGATCTTAAAGAACACAAGAACCCTAAAAACATCAAAACTCTAATTTTCTCAAAACCCTAAACAACATCATGTCAAATCTAGAAATAACCTCTTCCTCTCAACCTTTGCCAAACATCAAGATTCCAATGCTTGATGCAACCAACTTTGAATTGTGGAAATTCAACTTTGAGCAATATCTAGGGATCTATGACTACACTCTCTGGGAGATCATTGAATATGGAAACACATTCAATAGAGCTGAAAAGGTTGCTGCTGCTACAAGAAATGCTGTTGCTGGATGTCCAGAAGCAGATAAGAAAGAAAAACCTGGTGATGGTAGAGCTGTGTCTACTGAAGACATAGCAAAAAGAAGGGTTGATATAAAAACGCTAAATATTCTGAAAGTCTCTTTGGGACAAGAGAACCAACATAAATACAGAGGTTATGATTCTGCTAAAGACCTTTGGGAAGCTCTTGAAGTTGCATATGGTGGCAATGAAGATACTAGGGAAGAGAAGAAGAAACAACTCATGCATGATTATGCTGTTTTTAAAGCTCAACCCAATGAGAAGCTTAGCAGTGTGAGAAGCAGATTGCTTGATATTACAAGCAAATTGCCCTTAATAGGAACACAACTTGGTGATGTTGACATTAATGCTACTTTTCTTAAAATTCTTGGTGAAGCGTGGAAGATTGAGGCAAGATCTATACTTGCCAACAACACTCACAAAAGTTCTACTTTTGATGATATCTACAACAAACTAAGGCTGTTGGAGAATGAAACTCTTCTGGAGCATGGAAGTAAGTCTACTAATAGTAACATGGCTTTCTTCTCACATAGTGAAGGCCAATTTGATCAGAAGGACTCTTACATGCATCCAGTTACTGGATCATCATGTGTCAACGCTGGAACATGTCCTGTCAACGCCTCCTATTCAGACGCTGACACATACAAAAGTGACTCACCAAGAGTTAAACCTGCTGGCTTGGATCTGGATACTGTATGTGCTTATATTTCTTCTTTGCCCAATGGTTCAGTGATTACATATGAGGACCTTGAGCAGATAAGTAATGAGCACTTGGAGGAAATGGATATCAAGTGGAATATGGCTCTTGCTAGTATAAGAGCAAACAGGTGGAATAGAAGGTTTAAGAAGAAGATGACCTTCAATGCAAAGGACACATCTGTATTTGTTAAATCCAAAGTTGAATGCTACAACTGTCATCGTATGGGGCATTTCATGAGGGAATGCAGATCTCCTAGAAGATCTGATGCTGGTAAACCCTCAAGTCAAATTGTTAAAGCTCAGGATCCTAAGGCCATGGTTGCAGTTCAAGGAATTGATGGTATGGGATGAGATTGGAGATATTTGGCTAAAGATGTAGAAGAGGATAAAGCTTTAGTTGCTGAAATTAAAGAAGAAGAGCATGTTCAATATGCTCTCATGGCGCACTCCTCCTCTTCATCAGATAATGAGGTATACGATGATACTTTTTGTAGTAAGGGCTGTAGGTTATATACTGAGAAACTTAACAAAGAGGTGTTAAGGTTGTTAGATGATGTGAGCACTGAGAGATGCAAACTGTCCAACTATCAATTAGCTCTCACTCAAACTAAGAAAACAGTCTCTGAATACAAGAAAATGGAATTTGATTTAAAAGATAAAATAAATATCTTAAAACATGAGTTAGATGCTAGTAATGATGTTAGGAACATCATGGAAAGGGTTAATAGTGATTTACAGGCTAAGTTAGATGAGGCCATTAAGAATAAAGACGATGTTGGCCTTAAAATTCAGAGATTTGATAGAGCCACACAAACCCTAGGAGAATGTGTGAATAAACAAAGGGATCCTAAGGACATGACTGGGATTGGGATGAAAGACTACTCTGTGGTTCCACCACCAGCTGGTGACTTCTATGGTGTCCAACAAAAGGACCTATCTTGGACTGGTTTGCCAGAACTCCAAGAGGAGGAATTCATTCCTCCACCAAGAGTTGTCACCCCAGTTGAAGAGTATCAACAAAAGTTGACTGACTTGAATGAATGGAAGAAAGCTAACCCTACTTTATTTGTTAAGGGTGGCTTATTATGTGAAAGTCCTAATGAGTCAACTCCCATTAAAGTTACTAACCCAATCACTGGTAAAGCTATTGACCTTGGCTCAAACACTGTTAGAAAACCTAGCATTAAGTATGCAGAGATGTATAGGAATACTAGGTCACCTAAGAGCCAAGTTAGCAATGATGGAACAGGCTTCTTCTCTTCTAGACCTAGGGCTGTGTCTAGAAAAGCCTGTTACACTTGTGGTAGCTTTTCACATTTAGCATATAAGTGTGTCAACGCTCCCAAAGTCAACGTTTTTAGAAAGTCAAACGTTGTCAGATCCAAACCTTGTGTGCAGCAAAGTCCACAAGTTGTTAGACCTGCCCTATACTTCACTAGAGGGTCTAACACTCATGGACAAAGACCATTTCAAAAGACAAATACTTGGTCTAATAGGCAATGGGTTTCTGTAGCAAACCCTAGGTTCAACACAGGGTAATTTCAGCGTTGACAAGACCAAATCCAATGATGACAGAGACGTGACCATACCTAAATATTTGCAACCACAGGGTAAGGGGTCTAAAGCTTCTTCAAGCTTAACATGGAGACCAAAGAAAGATCAAAACCTTAATGATAATGGGATTTCAATGACCTGCAACAGATTTAATTACATCTCAAAGGTCATTACAAAACCTATTGCGGTTAACTGGGTATTTCATCCAAAGAAGGATGAAAATGGGGTTGTTATGAGAACTAAGTCTGTTCTTGTTGAACAACCAGATGAATCCAAGTCTTCTAAGGCTTGGGTTCCGAAAGAAAACTAACTTGTTTTCTTTATGTGCAGGGCATTCAAAGACAGGTCAATGATTTTGGATATTGGGATAGTGGATGCTCAAGGCACATGACAGGGAAGGAAGATTATTTGACCAACTTCACTCCCATTAAGGATGGTGATAAGGTTTACTTTGGAGGCGGATATGGTACTATCACAGGCAAAGGAACACTTCTCACCAAGAACTTGCTTTTTGAAAACGTATTTTTGGTAAAGGAACTTGATTATAATATTTTTAGTGTATCACAAGTTTGTGATAACAAAAATAAAGTTCTGTTTACTGATACTGAATGTTTGGTGTTAAGCAAGGATTATAAGATCCCTGATGAGAAATATATTGACTATAGAACACATAGGCATAAAGACATATACAATGTGAATCTGAATGGGATTAGAATGAATAACAATATGTCTTGTTTTTATGCTAAAGCTTTAGTAGATGAAAGTAATTTATGGCACAGGAGACTAGGGCACATAAATTTTAAGAATATAAACAGGCTTGTGAGACTTAGCTTGGTTGATGGTTTGCCAGAAAAGGCCTTCTAGAATGACCACTCTTGTGTTGCATGTCTTAAAGGCAAGCAGCACAAGGTCTCATTCAAGTCCAAACAGGTGCACTCTAGTACTAGACCTCTTCACTTGCTTCATATGGACCTCTTTGGTCCAACCAATATAGAAAGTTTAAATGGTAAGTCATACTGCTTTGTTATCACAGATGACTTTTCTAGGTTTACTTGGACCTTCTTTCTAGCTATGAAGAGTGATACAGCTGACAGTTTAATTGATTTTATCACTCAGATTGAGAAGAAAACAGGAAATGAAGTTAAAATAATTAGGAGTGATAATGGTGGTGAATTTAGGAATAAAGTGTTAGATGACTTTTGTGCCAGGAAAGGAATTACTAGGCAATTTAGTGTTGCCAGAACCCCTCAGCAAAATGGGGTTGCAGAAAGAAAAAATAGAACCCTAATTGAAGCAGCCAGAACCATGTTGGCTGATGCTCATTTCCCAATAGCCTTTTGGGCTGAGGCTGTTAATACAGCTTGCTATGTTCAAAATAGAGCATTGGTCAACAAAATTCAGAACAAAACACCTTATGAGTTACTTTGGGGAAGAAAACCTAATATTGGTTTTCTCAGACCTTTTGGTTGTCATGTAGTTGTTTTAGATACTAGTGATGCCTTAGGTAAATTTAGTGCAAAAGGTGATGAAGGCTACTTCATAGGGTATTCAGTGCAGAGCAAGGGGTATAGGGTTTATCTTAAAAAAGAAAAACATATACTTGAAATAGTACATGTTAGGTTTTTAGAGAATAAACCTAGTGATCCTGAAAGTGGTCCAAATTGGTTGTTTGACTTGGAACCTTTATCTAGGACTTTAAATTATATGCCTGTCACTAATCCAGACATTGTGAAGGTAACTTCAAATGTTGTGGAAGAACAAGTTGTTGATGTTTCAGGTACACAGGTTCATGAAAAGGTTGGATCACAAGCAGAAAAGTCATCTCCTATACAAGAATATGTCACAATCCCTATATGGACAGATGCTTTTGCTGCTGCTGGAAAAGATAATGGTGGTCCCCAAGTACCACCAGATAACAACATGCATGGTCCTTTAGGCGCTGACAAAGGCAAATCTAGCGCTGACAAGACCAATTCAGACATTGATGGCTCAGACGTTGACAACAACAGTTCAAGCGTTGTTAGCTCCCACGCTGACAACCAAGGTTCAGGCGTTGACAACACTTCTGCACATCTTTTCTCTTCCACTTTTGAACAGGGTGGACCTTCCAATTTATATGAAGAGGTTCATCCTCATGTTGATGAAAGAGAGTCTGAAGAAGAAGATATTGGCAACTTGGAGAATGATATTGAGGACACCAGACTTTTTGAAGGAGGAGTTCTCGCTTCTACTATGAAGAATCACCCTACTTCTCAGATCATTGGTGATATTATGACTCCTGTTCAGACTAGAAGATCTCATCAAGGTCTTGGTGGATTTATTGCCAATATTCACAAGAAGGTTGATACCCCTCTTGTGCAAGCATGTTTGTTTGCCTGTTTTCTGTCACAACAGGAACCCAAGAAAATATTTGATGCTCTCAAAGAACCAAGTTGGGTGGAAGCAATGCAGGATGAGCTTCACCAATTTGCAATCCAGGATGTTTGGGAGCTGGTTGATTGTCCCAGATATGTCAGACCTATAGGGACAAGATGGGTTCTAAGAAACAAGAGAGATGAAAGAGGTATTGTTGTCAGAAACAAGGCAAGATTAGTGGCTCAAGGATATACACAAGAGGAGGGGATAGACTATGAGGAGGTATTTGCACCAGTTGCAAGGATTGAAGCTATCAGGATCCTTCTAGCCTATGCATCCTGCATGGGCTTCACTGTCTATCAAATGGATGTCAAGAGTGCCTTCCTCTATGGAACAATTGTTGAGGAGGTATATGTGATGCTGCCTCCTGGTTTTGAGGATCCAGAGAATCCAGACAAGGTGTATAGAGTCAAGAAGGCTATGTATGGACTTCATCAAGCCCCTAGAGCATGGTATGGTACTTTGTCTACTTATTTAGTGGATAATAGATTCAAGAGGGGCACCATAGATCAGACACTATTTACAAAGAAGAAAGGTAAGGATGTGTTGCTTGTTCAGGTCTATGTTGATGACATCATTTTTGGGTCTACTGATCTAAAGATGAGTGAGGATTTATCCAAACTTATGACAGACAAATTCAAGATGAGTGCTATGGGGGAAATGAACTTCTTTCTTGGTTTACAAGTCCAGCAGAAAGAAGATGGTATCTTCGTCTCCCAGGATAAGTATGTGGCAGAGGTCTTGAAGAAGTTTGGCTTTTCTCCACATGAAAAGAGGGCTACTACTCCTATGGATAGAGAACACCCTTGGGGAAAGATTAGAGATGGGAAAGATGTTGATGTCAGGCACTATAGATCCATGATTGGATCATTGATGTATCTTACAGCCTCCAGACCTGACATCATGTTTGCAGTGTGTGCTTGTGCACGCCATCAAGTGACTCCTAAGGAATGTCACCTTTATGATGTGAAGAGGATCTTTAGGTACCTGAGATGCTATCATAGTCTTGGTTTGTGGTACCCAAAGGATTCACCATTGGAGCTGATTGCATATTCAGACAGTGACTATGGAGGTGATAAGTTTGATAGGAAATCCACAACTGGTGGATGTCAGTTTCTTGGGAGTAGGTTGATATCTTGGCAATGCAAGAAACAAACAGTGGTGGCTAATTCTACAACTGAAGCTGAGTATGTGGCTGCAGCTGCTTGTTGTGGACAAGTTTTGTGGATTCAGAACCAGCTGTTGGACTATGGGTATAATTCATGCATACCAAGATATTTGTTGACAATAACAGTACTTTATGCATTATTAAGAATCCTGTACATCATTCGAAAACTAAACACATATAAATTAGACACCATATTATAAGAGATTGTTTTGAAAAAGGTTTAATACAACCAGATAGGGTTGACACAGAAGAGAATGTGTCAGATTTACTAACTAAACCTTTTGATGCTGGAAGGTTTCAATACTTGGTAACAAGTATTGGGATGATCAATCTCACATAATATGTGTTTTGGAATCTTTTTGTAAAAATATGTACATGATAATGCATTGTTATTAGTCTCTTTTAGTATTTAGATTTTCCACTATATTTTTCTAACACTAACAAAGGTTGCTTGAACGCTGATAAGTGTTTTTGTAATGTTGTCAGCAATATATTTGTCTAACGCTGACAAAGCTTTCCTCAACGCTTTCATGTGTTATCTGGGCGTTGTCAGCAACAATGTTAGTTTTGTGGTTTTCAATCTAAATGTGCAGGTGGTGTTAGCAGTATACCAATGGATACAGAGTTGCTTATGGACCATTGGAGAAGCATTTGGACATGTTTTTATTTATAGATGATGGTTGGAATTTTTAATTCTTATCTTGACATAAATTTTTATGTTCAAGCATATTTTTAGCAACATATGTATCATAGTTTAAGGGGAGGTTTTAGGAACCTTTAGGATGTTTGGGTATCCATATGATACTCTTATCAAAATTCTAGATGTGTCCACAGGTGAATATGAGTTAGTTTTACTAAATCATGAGGCACTGTAGCATGCAAAGTTGATATACTATGCATGCTACCAAGACATTTTTGGCCTAGAATTGGTTGTGGTCTGTTGGGAGACTTGGGAATGATTTTGTCATGGGATTTACCTGGGAGTAACAAGGAATTTTATAAGGTAACTTAGTTGTTAAGAATTTTGGTTAACAAGGGACACTAGAGGACTGTTATGTCTATCTTGCATAAGCAAGTGTGCATAACTGGACAGTGCTTGCCGCCCTATAATAATTATCAACTTTTTGGTTATCTTCTCTAGGATAAATTACTTTGTTAAGGTCATTTTTCATTTTTAAACATTTTTATTTTTGGACGCTGACAAGTATTTTTCCAAGCGTTGTTGTGACCAATTAAGACGCTGACATAGCTATGGCAAACGTTGACAAGAATATAGCCGTTGGGCGTTGATACTCTTTCAACTTCATCTTTATCAATCATTTTCACAGCTTTCAACAATGGCACCAAAGTTTAAACCATCAGATTTGGAATTGGGGTTCAGAAGTCAACACAACATGATCGCGTATCTTGAAGCTGATGATACTCTGTTTCCCCAATACACACAAATGGTGGCGTATTTGAACGCATCTCCTTTTAGGTATGCTCTTTCTCATGCACCACTCATTCCTGTCACACATATTAAACAGTTTTGGAACAATGTTAGTTCCTCAATAGTTAATAGAGTGACTACATTATCTTCTATTGTTCATGGGAGAACATGGGTGGTTACTGAAGCTTTGGTACGCCAAGCTTTGCATCTTGATGATGCTGATGGTATAACCACCCTTCCCATTAGTGAAATAGAACAAGGACTAAGGGCTTTGGGTTATCCTTTTCCTGCTCAAGGAACTTTAAAGAAATAGCATAAACAGGAGTTTCCCCAGCCTGGAAGTACCTAATACATGTCCTCCTACAATGTTTGAGTCCCAAGTGTACTGCACACAATGAGATCAATAGATCTATTGCAAGTGCTATTGTGTGCATTGCTACTAGAAAAAAGTTTAATTATTCCAAAATGATTTTTGAGGGCATGTGTAAAAATAAAGGGAACAAAATGACTTTAGCTTATCCCAGATTTTTACAAATGGTTTTTGATGTCCAAGGATACTACACAAGGGATCATAATGATTTTTATGAGATCCCTGTGCAAAAGAAAGTAATTTTTATGAAGATGAACTCACCCCCACATCGTGACCTACCCCTAACCCCAGCTATGATTGCTGTCATTGAAGCAGCTCAACCCCAACCAGACCCCCAACCCCAAATTGACCCAATACCTGAACCATTACCTTCACCACAACATATGCAAATTGACCAAGAACCCTTCGAAGCTGACACGTTAAATGTTGGCGTTGATGTGCCTATTTCAAACGTTGACACACAACCTTCACAGACCCAAACACCCCTTAACCAACCCACATCCACCCAATCCACATCTTCTTCTCCCCCAACCCAATATAGGTTACAAAAACGCCAAAGGACTACTGGAGTGTTCTCCTCTAGTGGTCCTAGCCATGTAGCAGAGAGAACCACCACCACAAGTGTGGTTGGTGTTATGGATGAGGCTGGGACTATTGGTTCTGGCTTAGAAGCTGGCCAAGGCAGTCCTACCATTATTAAGACCTCATCCATGCCTAATGAATCTAACTTGGGAGGTCAAATACCCATTTTAGAAGAGGGCAGATTGGAACCAATGAACCTAATGGAATTGACGGCTGTCTGCATGAGCTTGCAAAAGCAAAATGCATACTTGGTACAAGTTGTCAGCACACAAGGCCTTTAACTCAAGCAATTGAGGGAGAGGATTGTTATTTTGGAGACTGCTAGTACAAGGAGAGGAATGGAGGAATCTTCCAAAGGGGAGGATGAACAAAGAAATGTGAGTGATAAGGGCTCTCATGATGGTCAATCTTTGGATGTTGCTGAGGCCCTAACAAGTTTGAAGAAACAAACAGGTTTTGATACGTCTCTGGTCTCTCCTACAAACTTAAATTTATCATTTATAGTCATGTTGGAGGAAATTGCAAAAGGCTCTGAGGCAGGAAATTTGAGAGTTGACAAGGAGAATTTGAACGCTGACATGAGTATCTTGGGCGCTGACAAAGCAGAATTGGGCGTTGACAGACCTGCAAATGAGGTTGATGTATTCCAGTCATCATCCATCATCAAGGAGGTTTCTTCACAGGTATTACCATCTACCTTACCAACAGTTGATCCATTAGATAAGGGTAAGGGTATTATGGTAGAAGAAGTTGTTCCAAAGAATGCAACACAAGTTGAATATGATAGAAGGTTGGCTGCACAAATTGTGGAACAAGAAAGAAAGCAGGTGGGTGAATCCCTTTTTATTGTCACTTCAGAAGAGAAAGAAGGAAGTGATGAAGCTAGTTCAGACTCAAGTGTTATGATCATAGAACAACCAGAAAGACTTGAGTATAGTGATGAGCTGGCCAAGGAGAAATTGAATGAGTTAAAATTGCAGGTTGATTTTGATATGCCAGAGGTGGTTCAGATGTACCATGCTTGGGAAGAAAGGTGTATAGAGAATCCACATTTGACCATTTCAGATCAGATATGGGGTTTGGAGATTCTTCTCAGAGTACAAAAGGATTGCAAGGTCATACTGAAACACAAAGCAAGCAATGTTCTCTCAAATTTGAAAAGGGATAGAAAGGAGTTGTACTTCATGCTGCTCAGATGTCATGGAACAGGTTGGACTTATAAGAAATTGACTGGGTTGACATTTGATGAGTTGGAATGTAGAGCTTATCCCATTTGGGTTAGAGTGCAGGAAGAGAACACTCTAAGACTTCTTTCTGATGAAAGAAAAGAAGAACTTGCAGAGGAAATGGAGCTCAAGAAGGCAATGTTTGTTCCCAGACCAGTGAAAAAGGGAGTTTCTCTTGAGTTTCCCAAAGATATGGATCCATTACATCCAAGTGAAGCTGTCATAAGAAAGAGCCTCAAGCTCTCACCATTAGAAGCTTCAGATATGGTACAAGTGTTACCACTTGATTCCAAAAACCCAATTGTAAGCTATGAAGAAGATGAATGTGGGTTTTGGAAGATTGGCAGGTATGGAAAAGAGGTGCACACTTTTACCACCCTTATATCTTTGTTTGCAAGTTTTGATAGAGAAGACTTGGTAGATCTATGGAGGTTATTAGAAGCCAAGTATGTGACTGAAGCACCAACTTCAGTCAATGGAATAAAACTGTGGTCAACATTCAAGAGAATGTGTGGACCAATTGATGAAGATCCTGCTATTTGGAAGGATCTTGAAGATGATCTCAGTGGTCTTCAATGGAGATTGTATTCAGCTGCTGGTGTTTATTATTTGAGTTCTACAAAGTTTGCTGAGTATCTACTTGTGGATGGTCAGTACTTCATGTCTAAGGAAGTCTTGGAGAAGATGAAGAACACTCAGCTGGAAATTGATTATTCAAGTGACTTGGCAAAAGACTTGATCAGATTTATTTATTACCAATATGAGAAGGTTTGTAAGATTCCTCCTAGTTCTTAATGTTTATTCAGAAACTTGATCACTAGAGTAGATATCAAGTTTAGGGGAGGATTGTTGGGAATAAATTATAGCCAGTCTACTTGAGCGCTGACAAGAGTAAAACAAGCGTTGACAGGAGTAATACAAACGCTGACAACTCAAGCGTTGACAAGACAAAATTGAAGACAAGCACTGATGGAAGGATATACTCTACGCGTTTATTGTATTCTAGTTTACTTCTAGTAAAGATAGGAACACCAATGTATTTTCTATATTTATCTTTACCTAGAATAGTTGATACGTAGATTATTGTACAAGGCTTCTTATGTCTATAAAAGAACACCTTTAGGTTAATGTTCAATATAAGTTTTTCATATGTAAACTACTTTCATTGTAAGCAAGTTTGATATCATTAATCAAAGTGAAAGTCTGTTTATATCTTGTGTGTTCTTGTTTAAGTGTTAATTCCGTATAACACTTAGATTGTCATATACATATACAAAGGTTTCTCTAAGTGTATTACTTGATCTAATCTCGTATACATAAAGCTAAATCGATCTAAGTTTGGGATCAACAGCTTCTATCGAAGAAACAGACAAAAGACGAAGTCAAAAGATCAAGACTGCAAAAAGAACGGAAGTCCAAGGCCTATTCTGAAGATTTATCGAAGAAAAAGTCTAAAGACGGAAGTTTAATGAAGTCGAAGAACCAAGTCTAATAAAAGAAGAAAATTATAAGACGAGTTCAATCTATATCGACAAATCCCAAGACAACGTCGAGAAAGTCGAAGAATTTAAAAGACGAAAAGACGAGAAGAAGAAGAAAGCATCAACACATTTAATCTCTCCTATAAATAGAATCCTTAACCTCATTTGTGAGGTGTTAGCTAATTTGACACATTAGTCTTTCCAATTTATTTTCTTGCACTTTCATATTTTCATTTACTTAATTGTTCTTTAATTTCAAGATTATTTCAAGTAAGTTTGTTGAATCCTTATCTTTAATTTCAAGTTTTTAATTAATCTCTCATTCTACCTTTCTTGTTTTGGTTAATCTTTATGCTTATTTACTTATTTCATGCTTATTTGATTGTTTGTTATGTTTTTATGTGATTGATTGTGGTGATTGTGTTAGCTTATTGATTTTATAGCTTATTGTGTGCTTGCTTTAATTTTAATTAAGTGTTTTTAATAGATATATTTTATTAAAAGTTGATTTTTAATCTTTAAATTAATTAGTGTTTTTCAAGTTTTTGATTTATGGTTTAATTAGTTTTTCTTAAAAGTGTTTTAGATTTAGTTTTGGTATATTTCTTATTTGATTTGTGCTTATTTGTAGCTTATTTGCTAGATTTCTATATATAACTGTTACTGATATATGTTTCATATACATCTTCGGAAAAGGGTTTATTATTCCGAAATAATACCTTTTTTCCGAAGATTTGTTTATTCCGAACTTTTCCTTTCATTTCATTATTCCGAAATATTTAGTTTATCCGAAGAATTCCCTTTTTCCGAAATTATAATTTATCCGAAGATTAGCTTATTCTGAAAAAATCATTTTTTACACATTATTCCGAAAAAGTCTTTTTATCCGAAGATCAGTTTTTTTTTCCCGCTCATTTTATTTATCCGAAGATAACAAAAAAAAAAGATTCTGAAGAAGTAAAAGAACATATTCGAAGATTGCATTTAACTATAACATTTCGAAGAATGTTATGTATTCCAAAGAATTTTTGTCCTACATGCTTGGTAGCTAGATTGCATTTAAGTATAACATTCCGAAGAATGTTATGTATTCCGAAGAATTTTTGTCCTACCTGCTTGGTAGCTTAAGTAGTTTGGCGCCAATTTTGAGCTGCCTGGCTGCGAGCTTGAGCTAGTTGCTTGTCTGCTTGCTTATTAGTTAATATTGTTCCGCATCGATTTAGTTTTATCTAAAAGTTTTTCCAATTTTTATTCTGAAAGTCACGTATTTTTAGTTGTATTTTTTGTCAAATTTTAGTATTAGTATTTTTTTCGAAAAGTTTAAGTTTTATCTTTTATTTAGTGTCCGCTTTAGCTTTTACCTCGTTTAGTTCTAAAGTAGCCACTTAGTCCTATTTCCTCCTTTTTCATTAGGTAAAATTTATTTTTAAGTCAAAAGTTAATTTCTTCTTTTAGTTTTATTTTTATTAATTGTTTTGTTTTAAATTTCGTTTTATTATTTGTTTCGCTCCTTTATTATTAGTTATTTGTTTTTGGCTTATTTTTATTACTTTTCTCATTTACCTTTCAAGTAGAAATAGATAACCAAACTTCCCTTTTAGTTACCAAAAACTATTGAGTCACACTTTAAATCAGAGATCAATTCGATTAGACACCGAGAACAACGAACTTTTTAACCTAGCAAAATCCTACTTTCAAGACTTATAAATAACTCTATCATTTCTCGTTCTCATTTAAGAGACTTAGCCTAAAAAGTTAAGGAATCGAAGCTAAGTGCTCAACACGCACGGTCGAGTAAAAAATTACTCTTATTCTCACCATCGGAAAACCTACATTCGTGTCTTAAACACTTATGAAAAATAATAAAAAAAAAAATTGGCCATTTTTAGCCTTTTTTTGCAACAAAACGATAACAAAAAGATGAAAATTAGATAGCGTGGTGACGTAAGCAAGGTGAAGTATCTACTCACCCCCATACTAAAACTAAACATTGTACTCAATGTTTCGAGTCTAGGGGTGAAAACACCCCCATACTAGAGACGTAGTCGAATGCTTAATCTCGAGCATGGAAAGGGTAAAACGAATAACCTAAAAGCCGTTTATGAATTATGCTAATAAGATAGACGTTAGAACACAAAAGGATATCATCAGATATCGGAATCCCCAAAGGCAACGATCGAAACTCGAGTGCTACGTAACACGAACACGAGAGGCTTCAATGATGACGATGAACCTAATAAATCACAATCACAAACAACCACGGAACAAAGGTTGGAAGAGCACAAGTCCCCTCGTTACACTATTAGAAAAGAGATAATATTTACAAGGATAAGCATGATAATCCCCCACGAGGCACCTTGTTTTTGATAACTGAGTCAAAAGCTCGACTCGAATCCCCATAAATATGATCATTTAGGGATAATCTTGGTATGGTCATTTTTAGTGGGGCTTACATGATAAACAATGCCCAAAAGTACATGGAGTACTTTAAAAACCCGATAAACATATACCGGGGTCAAAGATAGCGTCCTCGTTTTTGGATGAAAGACGAAACAACGCTACTTCAACCGAAGCCAAAACCCCAAAGAGGTAGAAGAAAAGAGATAAGAAGTAGAAAAGTGGGGCAATGGGTAAGGCAAACTTATGAGCTACTCGAGGTAGACTCACACCAAGCAAATGAATATATTTTCCACTTATTGCATCGGTGGAAGACCAAGATTTCCCATTACAAGCAATTCCAGGATCGTAAATCTCGTCCTCGGTGGATAAACGTGAGGTAAAGGGGCTTCCCCCACACTAAAACCACACACACCATCGTCAAAAGGAGTAGACGTGGTGGTAGCACTCATAACACGGTTTGAGGACGGAGCTAAACTTGTAGAAAAATCATTTAAATCAATTTTAAAATCCTTTCCTTTTTCATCTTTTACAAACTCTTTATGAAAACCCGATTGAATAATGTCAAAAATATTTGGCGTGTCAAATTTAAAATTAGTCGCGCTAAAAATCCTCACATTTAAGTCATTGGTGGGAGGGGGTTGTGGATTATATAAGTTCTCAAAACGTTTATCAATAAAGAGCACCGCCCCCTCGGGGTCAACATACTCGTCATCCTCATGAACGTCGATCTCTTCGATTTCCTTATCAAATATAGGCTTGTCAAACCAAGGTTTGTCATTCCCCTCCTTAAGTATCTTAGAAACTCTCTCGAAAAGATCATGATCAAGCACAAAACCATCATTCTCTCACGGCTTCTTAAAAGAGTTCTTCTTGATCATCCTCCTCTTAATCCTTCTTCTTTTCACTCTGTGGTTCGAGTCATGTTTCCCATTGAAGGAAATGTCCCTTCAATTCTCACGCATGACTCAAATGAAGATGAAAATGTTTCTCAAGATAATTCTCTCATTTCTCGTTATGATTTGCCATCATCTGTCTCTCAATTGTCTTCACTAGACATTGATTCAGACTATCAGTATTGTCTCAATCTTCATCTTCAGGATCGAATCAGAAGTGAATCAAGGCAAGGAGGAAATGCTCATAGATGAATGATATTTACCACTCTTGTGAGATTAACATGTGTGTAAACATGTATGGATTCTTGAACTTTATCTCTTCTCTTACCTCTTCTTAGGTTGTTGTGTATTCTTTAACTAACAAGTTGTGTTCGGATTACCTAGTATTTTAATCCTAATTATCCATGTTATCGATTTTTTGATTTACATGGCTTTTTGCATCTTATATGTTAGATAGCCTCCTAGTCTTTGATTATCAGTTCTCTTTGGCTTAATAAACCTTAGTATAAAATTTGGGCTAGCAAAAGTTTAAGGAAGTGCTATTTTCAAACACCTCTGGTCGCGGTTCCATATCAATGTCGCGGTTCTTTAGCGATAAGGAACCGCAGACCTACGTAAGGAACCGCCCAGTACTGTTTCAACAGAATTTTTACTTTACACTGTTTTCTTTAATCTGTGTAAAACTTTGATAAAACTTTTGCAAAAACCTACTCTTTCCTAAACTAGGCTACCTAATTTCATTGTTCACATAAAATGATTGTAACCTTGTGGGTTTGCCATTTATGGATCCAGCGGTCTAGTAGGTTGGTATATGGTGGTGGTAGCCATGGATGAATATAGAGAGAGAGGTTGTGTGTGAAAGAAAGAAAAAGTGTATTAAAATGAAATGAAAACACAAGCAACAACCCCTCCTTTGAAGCCTTGGAGGGGTATATATAGTCACACACCGCCTAAACTATACACAGTTTCCTAATCTAGTCTATGCGTGTGTGACTATGATAACTAATGGGAATTCTTAAATGTCGTCACATAAAGTAAATTTCCAACAATCTTCCTCCATGAGACGACGTGTATAATTCTTTACAATATTCTTCCTAACAAGTACATAATGATTAAGAACAAAAGCTTCCATGAAGCGTCCAATGCTGATGAAGTCTTCTGAGGCCTTTGACTTCGAGTCTTCACTTCAGAGTGACTCATCTTCGTAGTAACTTGTAGTAGATATACTGTAACGGAACGAGCTAAGTAATCCATATACTTCTGGTTACCACCACCATATACCAACCTAATTCATGCCACATAATCTTGATATAGAAGCTTTTAAATAGCTTCCCCCTAAACCAACAATCCTCATAAGCAATTTCAAAGCTTTCAATAAAGCTTAGAATGATTAAGCGCACAATGGAATTTAACAAGCAAACCCCATCATATGAAATTATAATGTTGCTATGAGTAATTGAAAGTTAGGGGCACACCAAGTAGATCAACAACGTCTCTTCTCACGCTTGAATAATTCTTATGAATTTTTCTTCCCCCTGAAAGTTCAAGTTATGCATACTAGAAAGAATCAAGACATTTCTTCCCCCACAGAGTTGAAGAAAGGAAACCAATCCCATGTATGAAGCTCAAATACTGAAGTAGACACTTTATTCCATTCGTTGACATCGTAACACCAGAGTTAATTAAGTCCCAGAAATGCACATATCTTCTTCTTCCAGAGATGCACTAGAGTCAATTAAGTCCCGGAAGTGCATATCTCTCCATATAGGATAATGATGATGAATAATTGCAACATCAAAACAATTAAACATCGAATCAATAGTGTACCGTTTAGAGATTGATAACGCCACGAGTTAAAACATTGATTTTCTTTGCGGTTATGACAAATGTCTTCCCGGAATGTCTTCAAATCAAAAGAAGGTATGAAGTTCATCACGTGTACTAGTTGTGCGTTCAATATGTCTTCTTCTTCCCCTTGATGGTTTCAAAACTTCGGAACCAACAATAAATCGTACGCACATGTACCTGAAATCTCGTGAGAATAATAAATAAGATGGATTATATATTCTGTGAGAATTAGATGCTGATCGAAATTCTCTACTCATAAACTCTCCATGGCCATCTTTACCAACCCCCTTGTAGGCAATTTGAAGTGACCACTGATAGAATGATCCAGATACATCAAACGTGAAACTAAATAAAAATCCTTCGATCTTGTGACTTAAGCTTGCACTATTGTTGAATGAGGAACGGTGAAGAAATCTCTAAGTACCCAATACATTACTGAAGAAGTATATAAGCACAACACCTATTGAAATTATCCACGTCGACTATGCGCGTGACACGGAGTACAATAATGTAGCTCATTAAAGTGATAGTTATCCAAGTCATCAACCAACCACCCCAAAACCAGAAACTAGATAAAGTCTTCATTCTAAGATTAAGCACGAGCAAGTTATCTTCAAAGATAAAATAAGTTCACGCGTTCGTAAAATCCTTCTTCAATTTCAAATAATTAATACCCGATCAAACATCCGTAGCTACGAAAAATATAGCCATTTTTTCTTCGGTCTTGTCAAAATAAATTTGTCACTTCGTCACGTCTTTTGTCTCGTCATATTGTTACCTTGTCACGTCACGATTATATCTTAATACACAAATTTTATTCAAAATGAATATTTTTGAGATAAAAATTCGTGTATATTAAATCACATGACCCATTAGACGCCTTGATCCAGCAAGAAAAGATACTAGTCGGGGTCCATTTATATACTCGGTCCATCTAATCAATGCCACCAACAAGTAAATAATACCCGATTCATGACTTGATGGGATATATATAACACAAACCCTTAAGAGTAGGTCATTACCTAAACCTAATCATAACACATATCTTACTCCGCCTCTTTATCTTATCTAACATCTCAGCCACATTCAAACCCCTCACATTGTAACCTCCGTCCCCATCCCCAACCTCTAACAAACAAACACAGCTTCCCATCTCCATTACCAGAATCATAATCTTCAATCAAAATACACACCTCTTTCTAAATCAAAAAATCAAATCCCATTCGAATTAGTTTTGACCAAAGTCATGTTTAACCAAAAACGATCTTGTTGTTTCTTGTATCTAAAATAAAACGAAGGTTCATCTTAAATCACAAGCGAAACACACAAAGAAGTCATAACATCAAGATCTTTATAAAAAGATTTCGGGTAGGTTTTATTTGTTCATGCATGTGTTGTTTTGGTCTCAACGAATCAAAGAAAGATCATAACATAATTGTTATTGATCTTCTTTTCATTCGAATGGTTGATATTGATCTATGATGATGTCTGATTTTCGTGTATATAGATCTTAATTGATCTTATGATGCATGTAAAAAATACTGAGATCAAGTTTTCATTTCTGTTTTTGTTCGAGTCTAGATGCGATGGGGATTTAGGAGACGATGGGATAGGTTAGTGCTTGGTGGATTTGTTGTGGAGAGACAAGGATGGAAGTATGTTGGTTCTGGTCAAGACTTTTTAGTCTTTTTAGGTCTCCGTAAGTTTTAAACTACATGGTCTCGTTTTTTTTTGTTAAACTATCTCAAAGTCATTCTTCATCGCAATGTTTTCTCAACTGCATCGCAACATAATGTGCCCCATCGCAGTCTAGTAAACTCCATCGTAACCTGATGGACGCCATCGAAGTGGTTCCATCGCAATGGTTCCATCTCAATGGTTCCATCGCAATGGTTCCATCGCAACGTGGGCTTTCGGAATATTCGATCGTAAGTAGAAACCCCTGGTTTATGCGATCGCAATATTCCGATCGGAATGTGACCATCTGAAATCTTATCCAAAAGTTGTACTTTTTTTCTTAAATTTCAGGAACTTGCTTTTCTGGGTATCATCTTCATCATCATGTGCATAAAAAATAACAGAAAAAAATTCCAGAAAATGCTGTTAAAACAAGATAAGTAAACATAGACCATGAAAGAACCATCTTTGATCAGGATATGATAACCATGAGACTAGTAATAACCATATGACCAGATCTCGAATAAAAACATGGTAGGTTGACTTTAGACCAGGAAAATGACATCGATGACTGATGAGACAGATAAGGAAAAAGCTGTGATAATAAAACTATGACAATAAACCAACGAGACTAAGATATAACAGATTTAGAAAATCTTGACAAAAAAAGAGTTTAATAGATTGAGACCCAAAAAAAAATTAACCACCGAATCACTAGACAAGAAACACGCCGATCCAAAGATTGAACCGTAGCTCTTATGCCAATTGTGGGTTTTCCATTTATGGATCCGGTGGTCTAGTAGGGTGGTATATGGTGGTGGTAGCCATGGATGAATATAAAGAGAGAGGTTGTGTGTGAAAGAAATAAAAAGTGTATTAAAATGAAATGAAAACACAAGCAACAACCCCTCCTTGGAAGCCTTGGAGTGGTATATATAGTCACACATCGCCTAAACTATACACAGTTTCCTAATCTAGTCTATGCGTGTGTGACTATGATAACTAATGGGAATTCTTAAATGTCATCACATAAAGTGAATTCCAACAAACCTATTACTAGTTTGGATCATCCTCTTCTCTTCTTAAACCCTCTCTTGTTGATTGTGTTATTCATCCCTTCAACTCTTTTGTTAACCTTAACTTTCAACCATGGTATCCACTAGAACATCCAACTCCTCCAAAACCTCCTCATCCAAAAGAAGCCTTAAGGTGAATCTCAAGTTCTCTAAACTTGGTTCTCCATCTTCTTTCAAACCAAAAAGTGAAGCCTCACCTATTCTCATCTCCTCATCACTTTTACCACCACTTGCTTCATGGCAAACAACCTTAACCCATGGTACTAACCATTCACATGGTTCTACCTCCTCTTAATTCCAATTAAGAATGAATGAGTTTCCTCTCTACTCATTTCTAGCCCTCCCTTAAACGTGAATGCTCAACCACAACCTCATCAAAGGATTCCCTTTGTTTTTTAGCCTCTTCCCTTCACTCCACCAAATTCACCCATCTCACCTATTTCACCCTTGGATACCATGCCTTCCCCTCATCCTCCTACCACCAACACTCCTCTCTTGGGTGTTCCCATTTCCCGTCTCTTGGGTGATCTACACTTGTTTGATTTTTTTCATGCACAATGGAACTAATTGCCCTTGTTGCTTGAACAAATTTTATAGGTGATTATCAATATAAACATGATATGAATATATAATAAACACAATGGAAAGATCACCTATGAACGGATCCATTGAGTCATATGATTGATCAATAAAAAGGGAGATAAAAGTATACCTTTGTAGCGTGATTCGGTATGATCGAACTTAGACAATCACCAACACATGATTTAACCAAGATACCGAAGGATAAAAATAGATCATCTCTATGAATATGATCCATGCTACACGTCACCGTATACCAAATGATGCTAGTCATACAACCCGTAACTCGTCAACAAATCTTGAATAATCTTGATTCAAGATTGTTTCTCAATGAATAAAAAACACATTTTTTATCTTAATATTGCCGTAACCCATTTGGAGGAAAAATGAACCACACCTTTTAATTATGGTTTTGTTTTTCTATATATGGTCAATGATAAAAATGAGAATCAATTTTATCAATTTTAAAACCAAAACGTATCACATGAAATGTCCTACATTAACTCGGATATAAAGGCTTTAAATGAGCTTTATGATAATTTGTTGAATGTCATACTATTACTAAGTCTATACATAGTAATAAAAGCCCAATGGTTATCTCGAGTTGCGAAGGTTATACATATATCGTAAATACGATAGACACGATATATTAAAATGGTACCTCAGTGTATATGTGTGTGACCTCATAGGCCCATATGTGTCTGGCCATATAATTAGTTGTTATGACACGAGCATACTCCAACAGCTCCCACTTGCGCACGTCATAATAATCATATAATTATACAAGCAATGGTTGGTGTCTAGCAACACGCCACTTCCCCCAGAAATATATGAGGATAGTTTCTTAAACATCTCAATTTAAATGGTTTATATATCAGTCATCCTTTTGTTTCATAAACTCTGTTAAACTTTTGACATGGATCAATAGTCATTCTTAAGTTTAGCTATTCTGTTTCTCGATATTTATATTGAACTATATTTCCAAATGAATCAAGTATCATCTTGATTACATTCAGCTGTGGCCACACATACATCTATACAATTCATCGAGGGGCCCAGTAGTATCTAACTCCAATACATGTGGAGGAACAAATCCTATTTTGACTGCACGTGTCGTTCATGTGTTTCACGTCGCACCTGAAAATGGTCTTTATAGCAGCCTTGTTCAGGACAACGTTGAACCATATCAAAGATTGATATTCCACACATACAAAACCTACTTGCATCTGAAGTCTAAGGATGAGAGATTCAACCACTTGCGAGATTCACTATTGACGACGATCCATGAAGTGAATTCTCGTAGGTTGGGTCAATCTAATGTTCATCCAATGAACACATATGAGTTTGGCGGCATCATCAATTAATATTCATTCCAAATGAATATGACCAAAACACTCATATTTGTCTTAATTCATCGATACTCCCGTATCAACAACTGACAACGGATGATTTAGAATAAATAAATTATTCATGGATTAAACATGCTAATATAGAACACAGTAGTACAAATGAAAACGATCATACCAAGTTTATCAATTCATTATTTAGTAAAACTGCTTAACTTTCCATTATCCAAATACTTAAAAAAACAGATATACATGAGACTACTAAAAGGTCAAAGTCAAATGTTCCTAGCATCATTAACATGTTTGGTTACAAGACATTGACTTTACACAAGGACCTATTGAGTTGTCATCTGAGTGAACTTTGAGAATACTTATTTCAGAAACTCACAAATAGTGAAGAATATGAATAACACGGTGATTGTCATTTTATATATGTGCGCTCAAGGGCTAATACAATAATACTAGCATCGCCATAGTACATTACGTAGGTTGTTGGAAGCAAGTAGAACACCTATTTAAGACAATCTTCTTAACAGCTTAATAAACTGTAAAGTATTCTTATTTTACTAATGAGTAGTGCAACAGTGCTTTTCGTCAAGCACGTCTAGGTAGTAGTATTATCATTTAAGATGAAATCCTACTATAACTAGAATTGAGTACCATCTCAATCAAAGTAAGAATTAGTGTATTCAACACTAATCTCCTTACCTAAAATCCGTAAACGATGAACATGTCTATGGTAGTCTAATGACTTTCACTTAGATACTTTTTGATCAGTTCATATTGCATTCATGCAAGTATTAAAATTAGTCTAATACATAGCATATCATATGTAATGAATCCATTAGGTAAACTAAAGGTTTCCATGTACATGTTTAATCTAATCAAGTGAGATAGAACTTTGAGACTTTCTCAATGATGTTTCATATTTAGACTTGTTAACCGCATATGACTTATCATAATAAGCCATGTTCCAAGGTTATACGATTTGTTTCTTATATCTCTCAATAGAATATATTCCAAGCCAATGATTTAAATCTAGCTTAGATGGAATAATATTTCCAATATGTTACCAACATATGAGATTTAAGAACGTACAAAACAAAGTGCTCCAACTAAGTTAAAGGTAACTCAAGAGTTATCTTTGTTTTAATCATGATCATATCCTTGATTTAAACATAAGATTCCAGCTCTTAGATGCATGCTTTAATCCACACTTGGATTTCTAGAGCTTGTACACTTTCTAAAGATTAGTTGGATTTATAAACCCTTATGATTACTCAACTTCTTCGCAAATGTAATAAATCAAAAGGATATTTAACATCCAATTACCATATTTCATATTCATGAAATCATGTATGGTAATTAATATATTTATTAATTGAACAATCACAAAGAAAAGAAAGCTTTAATCATGGTCAATTACTTGAGCATGCGTTTAAACTCTTATCAAAGAGAGTGTTTATAAATGTGTCAATTTTGTCCATATCTATCTTCTCATAGAAGACCCTTTATAACCTATCAGTCTTACTGATTGATAAAAGAATTTCAATTCCAAAAATGATTTTCTTTTATGGACTACATCTACCATTCATAGTTTTGAGTCATTCATTAGACTTCAAATCTAAAATGAGTCTCGATAGTTATGAGGTTCACTATGATCCTCTAACTCATATTCCTCAACATTGACATGACATTCATATCTTCAGGTGTTTGAGGTATCCTTGCGGATATGCGAATGGGAGTTACAACACTTTATGGATTTTTCATTTACATGCTCAGCCTTAATTGTGTCGTTCACTAGTGTATTCAGAAGGATGTATTTTATCCATTACTTTCTTAAAAGATGCATAAAGGCTCCCACTTGCTTCTTGTAAGAGGAGACTGTCTCCAAGTACACAGCATGTCGAGCAACAATGAATTGTTCTCGTTTGGGATGTGTAAAATACATTGAAATTTCTTGATTCAAGTTTGTTAATAACACGTCTAACATGACTTTATCAAATTCAAGACTTCAACTAAGACTTACTGGGAGTCATCCCATTCTATAAATTGATGGTTTCTTAGTTACCTTCTAGTTTGGAACCATATTGAATAAGTACGGGCTCATTCAAATTTTTGTTAACCTTAATAAGATACGAGAGAGACTAGTTAATGTTATCAAGGATCAAATAATAACAATATTATTTGATTTTACATATGACACATAGTGTTGCGATTGTGAGATAGTATCACAATTCCTTTGATAACCTAATACTCTTTGGCTCACATATGTTCTAATTTGTTCAAACCAAATTGTATAAAGAATATATTCAAGCCAATTGCATGTTGTAAATTATGATTATTTTAGCAGTTCAAGAACTTCATGTTCATGTTTTAACAAGAAAACATAACATGTTGGTCGCTAAATATACTTCATAAGATATTGAACAATTCAATAACTTCATTATATATGCCCTAACATGAAGACACAACAAGTCAAGTACTTACTTTATTTTATAAGTCTTTGAACAATTCAAGGAAGTTCATGTTTATGTCTTTACTTGAAGACAAAACATATTACAAATAAAGTATAATTGAATGCTTACTTTTGGCTTCAATAGTATTTTCAAGTTAATTTACATACTTCATATTTATGTCTTTACAAGAAGACATATGCTTATTAGTTAAAACATTTAGGTAACGTGATGAAGTAGTTTTTATTATTTCTTGACATTAGTTCTCTATTAGACAATATACATCAATATGTATAAGTCCTAATAGAATATTATAAGCCATATTGTGTTGTACCTTGCACACTCTAATATTTCTCCCACTTGAGCATGGCACAACATCATATATGAATAAAATTAAAATATCATAGATATAATAAGATCTAAGTCATACTCAAATCAATCTTGTATAAAAGGGTTATGAAGAACTTCATCATTTAATAAGTAACCATGCATAACTATTTTTAGATAACATTTCGGGAAGCGACATCAGAAAAACGACTAGTTATCTTTTAAAATAATATGAAATAAGGCTTAGAAAACTATAATGTTATTTCAAGACAATCTAGAAATTAAGTGGGTCACCTACAAGGTGATAAGCTCATAGCTCACACTGAATAAGACAACTTTACAAGTGTGTCCTATGGTTAAAAAATGCATTGCTCCCATTAGTTTAGACAACATTTTGAATGTATCTATACTAGTGAAAAGCAAGTAGCAATTTGTATACTTTCTAGTTCTTTGAATGTCTACACATTATAGCCAATGTGAGTCTCGTAGACTAGTAAACATGTACATAGATATTCAAAGAAAAGTATCATGTTCTACTATATTTGTGATGGCATTTCCATCGATGCCATTAATTTGAAAGTTTTGTATGTAATTCCTCTTTCTACTTTACCTCAAAGGTGTGTAGCATCTTATTAACTTATTTGAGTAAGGAAAATATACTAGAAAAACATGCTAGTAATTTGCTTTCCCCTCACGGTTTATTGAGACTTCACATTCTAATCAAGACTCATACAATATCTTAACACTTTAAGATGTGCAACCGTACTTAATCGTTTTGACATACAAGACAATATGATTTATTGGGTAGGTGTGTATTAAGATTGATTAGAATTGAGAAGATTCAAGTGTTCCTATTACAGCTTTCTCATACAAGGAGAAAGGATGAGAACGAGTCTTATTCTTACAAGGAAAGAAGACTTAGTTTGATTTCCTCTAGCACAAAAGGAAACGAACTTTGTTTACGGTTTGTGTTGCATAAAATCATTAATAGAAATATAAAGTTCATATTTAGTATTTTCGATATTTATCCTTTTAAAATTAACTACCCAAGTTTATAAAAAACAATTAATTTTACGAAAAGGCTAAGATCCTCATTGAGGTTCCACCATCACATCAGTTGATCTGCTAGCAATGATAGATTCAACAGGTAGATGACGTTCATCAATTGCAAATCTTGTACAATTCTTAGATCCTTATGGGACTCATGACACAAGTAAACATTTCACTAAATGTCAAACTGGCATGTTTAGTCCCATCCTTGCCTCGGTCAAGGTCTCACCGTTGTACCGATTAAGTCATCCAATTTGAGAACATGCGAGAATAATTCCAGGTCTCACGCATAGATAATAGTCACCTTGGGTTACAATTCACATCCGTCTCACAACAAAAAGTAATTGCAAGTGATCTCAAAGGATTGGACGGCATGACTTCAATTTGAGACGGATATAAAAGTTTGATTTAAAAATCAAAAGTGTGTACGAGGAAGCATGCATTCATCCATCGTAGCATGTGACAATCCGTCAATTTACGATTGATATTTTATTCTCAAATATTATTTGAAAATATTATTTTAATGTTACAATATGAACTCACTTATTTTTGGGAAGAAATTTGGATTTACGTCTTAAAGTAGCATCGACTACGTTTAAACCGGAGGATTCAACGTTACGTGCTTACGTTTACATACACCGTTTTGGTGGCAGTCCGACATTTCAGAAAATAAATTTATCCGTAAATATTATTTTGGAGTTTTAAATTTGTGTTGGTTCATAAACTCACAAATTTACGAGAAGAGATTAGGACTTACGATTTTATTTTAACGTCCTCTACGACTAAACCGGAAACCTTAGGATTACGTATTTACGTTTTCGAACTCCGTTTTTGATGAGACAATTTTTATTGGATTCGTTTTGTGACGTCGATTCATAATTTATAAAAACGTTTTTCGTAAAATGACCCGAGGGCACGCAAATCGAGGAAACTAGAATCGAGGAGTACCCGTAAATAAATGGGGATGAGACAAGTGGGACACTTGTCCCACCCCCATCAAAACGGGCCAAAGTAAGCCACAACATGCATTTGGTGGCAAGCTTTAACAAGTGACACAACACTTGTCACTTAAGCTTAAAGTTTAAGCTTACTCCACCCACTAAGCTAACAAAACCACCATCTCATACCATTTGCCTCATTTCCCTCATGCAAAACCACACACTTCACTCTCATCTCCCCATTTGTGCCGTCCCACTCCATCACCATCCACCCCATTTTGATCAATTTCATCCATGAAATCTCATGTTATTCATATACATGTTGATGCCCTTTTAAAGCCCTATTGATTGGTGCAAGTTATAACATCCATGGAGGAGTTTCCTTGGTGTCTTGAGGCTGATTTTCCACAAGGAGTCTATGAAGAATGGTGGTCATGAAGGTGGTCTTGGTGCATCATAAGTTTCTCCATCCAAAACCATGCCAAACTCATAACCTACATCAAGTTGGTGGTATAAAGATTGTCCTCCTCAACTTCTTGTTATTTTGATTATGTAAACATGTATTTTATTTCCTATTGTATATATTTATGATGATTATATGATGATAAAAATGTTATGTGGGGATTTGTTGTTGATAATCATGGATAAAAAGGTGAAAAACTATAAGAAACAAGGCTAAAATCTTGTCTAAATTTGATGGCTGTATAAAACAGTAAAGAAGCAAGTCATGAACTGATAAAATGATGAAGTAGGATGGATTTACAGTAAGCTATGGGTCTTGTACACATGTGAGAGTTGGCCATGCAATGGAATCAAAATAATGAGTGAGATATGATCAAAACAAGTTTAGGGTATAAATCTGAAGTTACTGTTTTGGACGATTTTTAGAAAATACTTAAAGATGATTCAACAGTAGCTATAGAAGAGTTAAATGTAGCACATATCATGTAGTTTATGTGATAAAAATTTGAGCTTCTATCTCCATGTAGAACTCAAGATATGGCAGTTTTGGTGAAGATGAAGTTAAAAATCAGATTTTTGGAAATTAAAGAATAATACTATTATATAAGCACTAACATTTTAATATATAAAATATAAAATAAAAACCCACTAACTTATAAAACTTATTTATATAAATATATATAAAAGGTTAATCAAATGGATAAATTATATAAATGGTGGTGAAATAATGTTTATAAGTAATAAAAACTATAAACATGATTTTTACGACTTTTTCGGCTATTGCCGTAAAATTAACGTTTTTGTCAAATAAAACTTAGATGGTTGGACCCGTCTAATGAAAACTTTATCAAACTTATATACTGATATATAGACATGTATAACAAGTAAAAACCGATAAAACCCGAACTATAGGGCATACGGACATTAACAAGTTAAATAAACATATTGGACTAATAAATGGACTAAATAGGATAAAAACTTGTAAAAAGAATCTATTGGGCTTAACCCATTTAGGCCCAACTTGGAAGGTATACATACTGATAATGTAGGTACAAAATGGATTAAAATAAGTTAAATAACTTAAAATAAGCTTATTGGACTTAAGACACGTAAACGGGTAGAACTAGTAAACTAGTATAAAAGTTATCAACGTATAACACTAAAATGAGTAAACGAGAATATGTAAACCCACTTGATCATCATATATATATATAATCATCATATGTATACATAATTGATATTTTTATAAAGTCATTGGACAAACGTCTAAGACCGAGTATTATTTGTCTAGGTTTCCGTGATTGAAGCACGTACCGTACGTCCGAATTGCCGACAACCCGCCTTCCCACATCAACGTGAGTTCATAGCCTCGCACTCTTTTAAATGTTTTATAAATGCTTTATAAACCCGCGAGGGAGATAACATGTTAGTTTTTATAAAAGTTTGGACACCATTTGTCCCGATTGTTTGTTTATTGATTCTGGACCCGAATGATTGAATGACCGATTGTATGACCCGATAAATGATTAATGGACCCGATAGATGAAATTAAATGGATTATTAAAGTTAGGTTATGTCACTAAAAGTCCCATTAGCATGAATTGTGAACTACCGGGAGTTGGTAGACGCTTATGCATTTAATAGTACTATTTGGGGACGATCACCCCAGTTCGCGCCTTGACGGTTGATCCCCGTCGTGCCACATTGATTGGTAAGCGAATTTATGTATGAGAAGATTTCCAATAGCGTGACCTTTGTGACGACACGCTACTTTAGATGGGCAAAATTGGTATCGGGTTAGCTACCCGTTTTGGTTTAGTAAGGTAACAATATCATGCGGCTTGTAATAATCCAAAACTTAACGAAATACTACTAGACGCTCCGAATTACGAGGTATTGCCTGACTAGCAATACAGGGTCATACTATTGATATTATGTTTGTATTTTGGTTTTCATAACCATATTCATATAACGGTTTTTATTTGATTTTATACAACGTCATAAGACGTATTGTATGATGTTTTTACGACATTGGCTCGTATAATAATTTTTAAGGCAAATGCCTATATTATGATTTTCGATAAGGATTTGTATAAAATGACTTTGGCTATTTTATGGCCTATTACAAAGATTTGTATAAAATGATTTTGGCTATTTTACGGCCTATTACAATGATTTGTACGAATTGATTTTTGGTACTAATTTTATAGCAAAGTTATATTGATGGAATTTATTAAACTCTATGAATTCACTCGGCGTTATCGCTGACCTTTTCTTTTAACATGTTTTATCTCAGGTACTTGAAGGTAATTCTCGGGAAGACGACAAGAATTCATGGCCCGCACTTAAACAATATTTTTCCATTCAACACTTTGTAAAACTTTTGTATGAAATGTAATGACTTGGGACCTTTGTAACTTTGATATTTATGAATGGAAATGATTTACTAATAAACGACCGAATTTTTATGCGTTGTCTATGATGTGAGTAATGTGCTATCCCGTAACACCAACTAGTCTTCCGCTGTATTGAGTTGTATAAATTTGGGGGTGTTACAGTTTGGTACCAGAGCTCTCGTTATAGAGAACGAAAGATTTTTTTTTAAACCAAGGTTTTGAATAAAACTTTTCAAAATCTTTTAACTATAAACATTTTTCTAAAAATGTCTAAAAATCTTTTGACTATAACGGTGCCGAAGAATTCCCGAGTTACCGACAAGGCCAAGACTGAGAAGTGTTATTTTAATATATATATAACTTGGATTATATATATATATATATATATGATGTAATTTTATTACATGATTGTTTGATGATTATTTCGATATTTATACGATGTATTTATACGACGTAGATTGTCACAAGTAACCCTAAATCCCCTAGTAAATTAATCGAAGCTATTCTCGTAGGAATTCTAGCTATCCTAGATCTAAACCAAGTTGTGGATAATTATGATCCCAACAAATGGTTGATATTCGTAGAAATGTAGATATTAGTTGATTGTGATATTGAAAAAGGATTGGCGAGATTAAATCTGATATCGATGTCATGACGATCTTTTCTTGTAGAGTGGAGTTTGACAAAACATTACCACCTAGAAAGATGTCATCTGAGTCGTTGTCACCCAATTCTTAGATTTGAAATCGAAAGGGTGAATGTTGCACTTGAGGCTGTCATTGGAACCATTACCCAAAGGCCTCATGCCACTAGTACCTTTCCGAGGAGTCTAGTTGAATGATCAAGTCATTTCATACTAGTGACTCATTTGATAAGTGTTGTTGTAAGAGATATAGGATTGGAAATTAAGTGTTGATCATATTGAGCTTTCATTGCCTTTACAAGGTTTATGAATAAGGTTGTAAGTATTGGAATATGAGGTAGGATATTGAATTGAGTATAAAATTGGTTGAAACTTGAATAAAGTAAAATTTAACTTGTATTGGAATATGAGATTGATAAGAGGAAGTCGTTAAGTTCTGTGATTAGATTATAAGGTATTAATTGATTGTAGGTTCGTGTTAAAGGTTGTTCCTATGCCACTGTCCACTAATGAGGATGCCCAGTGTCCAATAAATAAATTGAAGAAATCTTCTTCTGAATTGAGACCGATGGATCTTTCGGGACATGTGGAACACCTAATGACTCTTGTAGATTAGTATTCATTGTGGTATCTTTTAAAAATAATCCCTAACTTAACTGAGACATCAGTTGGTAGGATAAGTTCTGAGAATTGTATGACATAGTGACACATAATGTGTTACGATACAATTTTGACTTGTTTGTGATTAATGAAAAAAAAAAGACTACCTTTGATTGCTAAATTCTACATGTATCGATAATATCTATCTCTTATTGCTTCATCCTAATGCTCGCATTAGTGATGCAACCATTGAACAAGTACTCATCTTGAATTGAGTTACGTTGTGGATTATTCTCTTTGTATTCCTCAGTGCCATCGAAGTCATGAACCTCATGATTATTTGGCTAAGCTCATTTCCTATCATATCGTAGTTAATTCTTGGTGAACAAGCTTTCATCACTCTTTTGCAGATCACTCATTGTTTTTATAAAGTTAAAACGGTATCCTTTGAGAAAATTGAATTTTCATCACTATAAGGATTATTCGAAGTGAGATTTATAAGTGATTGTTATCAAAGTAAAGTTGTTTAAGAAACGCTTGGGAAACTTAATTGTTTTCATAACAAAGAAAATCTTTGTAAATTTAATATTGATTCTTATTTAAGAATTAAGCATGAAAATGTTTTTATTATAAACATGACGATAAAATTTTGACGAACTGAGTGTTGCATCGTTAATCTTGAAATTGTATATAGTTGCGCGCCTACATACAATTTGGAATGGACTATGCAAGACTGATTAGTAGTCACCATAAAACTAATAAATAAACACTACATTTTCTTTGAAGATTCTGAAAGATTAAAATTTTAAAGAGATCTGCAAGAAGTGAAAAATAGGAACATAATGCTAGGGACACCTACATATGTGCCTATAACACCTATTCTTCTGAGTTGAATTTACTCATCTATGGAATTTGTCATATTTGACAATTGATATTCCGTTCTTGTCCAATTCTCCCGTAGTGAGATTCTTAGGAAAGGTATCTGATTTCCGAGTGTTGATACCCGACTGGATGTATCGACGTTCTTATCATTTCTCTTGATTTGATTTCATTTGAGTGACCTGGGTAACGATCCGAGGAGCTTTCGAATGCGTACTCGAATCATGAAAACATGGGATATATTCATATTCGTTAAATGTTTTCGTCTGAATCTGATTTGAAATTCTCTCGCGTAGATCATGCGTTGACCTTACTCTTTTAAGATTAGTTATGTCCCCATATATCCCTGAATTGGTGAAGGATTATGAATTATTATTAGTCTTTTGAGAAGTTCACATCTTATCGGCGGTAATGAAACTGGAAAGTTGATAATGCCGGTAGAATGGATTGATTGATTATGACATGACGACATTGTCTTAATTGATGGGAACTCGAGTAGAATTCCCCTAAATGATAAGATGTTGATTATCAAAAGTGATCTAAATAATTCTTGATGGATGATTTTATCCAGTATTTAGATTTGAAACTATACCGTGAATGATTGTGAAATAGTTATAGATATTGTAATCTAGAAGAAGTTAATATGAATTTATTAAAAGATGTTTATCTTATCTGAAACTTTAGTAAGTATTTGTTAATGAATTACCTAGACTTTCGCCATTAAGGCAAGTTGAAATTGGTATTGATTATATTTCCGGTGCTGCACTTGTGGCTTATGCACTGTACGTCAGCACCATCTAAATTAAAGGAATTACCGTACAACTGAGAAAGTTGTCGGAGAAAGATTTTATTATACCAAGCCTGTCATCCTGAAGAGCTATGGTGTTATCTTTCCTTATATTTATAGATTATTGTGAACTGAGTAAATTGACAATCGAAAACGATATCCATAACTCGAAATGGAAGATTTGTTCGATCATTTACAAGGTTTTAGCGTATGTTTTAAAAATTTGATCCATAGCATGGTTATCATCAACTTCGCATCTGCGAAAGAGATTATCTATTCCAATCACTACATCCGGTACTTGTAATGAACATTACGAGTTTCATGTTATGTCGTTTGGACTGACTAATGCACATGTAGCATTCATCAATTTGGTGAATCACGTGTGTAGGCTGTGATTTGATAAATTCATGCTTGAGACCATTAAGGACCATTTATTTGTTTATAAGAATAAGAAGGAGTTAATAATTAATTATAGATTGCCCTGAATTGGCCGAACAGTGAAAACCTGAACCTTGAATAATTAACACGTGATTGAAGACTTGAATCTTTACATGATTTAACTATGTGATTAAAAAGGATAATGGAATATAAATTGACTCTTCAAAAATTAAGAGCCCTTTTAAGACTTTGGATTTTACCAAAAAGAAATGGAAATATGATTTGACAAATGTTTTAACAAAGGATTTTAGAGGATTGTTCCCTTATACACAAACCATTTAACTAAACTTCTGTTTAGGGGTAAATGTTTGTGTATACCTCCAGATAACTTAAAAAGGATTGAGGAAAACCATTTAAACCATAACTTGAAATTTGAAACGATAATTTTTACTTTTCAAACTAAGAAAACTTTGACCAAAACATAAACAAAGATTTTTCAAATATTTACGAATCTTATTAATATTTTCAATAAATCAACAAGAATCCTGTTAATTAAATTCAAATTTATTTTTGAACATTTTTATATAATTGGTCGAACTAAGAAATTTAAAAATCTTTACGTTTACATTTCATAAAAATTGAATACTTAATATTTAATTAGTTATAATAATTATTATTTAATTAATTGTAATAATTATCGATGCTTTAGACGTCAGATTGAGTAAAACGGATAAAGAAGATAGTTGAGAAGAAACTAAAACTCAGAAAATATGAAGAAAGAATTTTGAATAAATACGGTTGTGATATTTATTTCATCAGGAGAAAGTGAACGTAATTACAGACGCATAATATAGAAAGAATATCTGAGTGAATTGTGGACATGAAAATTATATCATCATGAGAGGTGAATATAGATACCGACGCATTATGTAGAAAAGATAAAGAACCAGTTAGGACATGTTCCTTAATAATGAAGGTGCGAAATAAATTGCCGAATGATATAAAAATAAACAATGCTTATTAGAAGGATAATATAGATAATCAAAGGGGTTCGCGGCTAATGTGAACCATCAGAATTGAGAAGCCGATAGCGTTAAATATTTTAAAAGACCACATGTGATTGTCTAAATATGGAAGATTGTGAGATATAGTTATGTTGGAATTTGTGAGTATAAGTATTCTATTTATATCATTTATGACTAAAAGTATCTTTGTCTGAAGAAGTTGTACTAATGGCAAATTATGAAGGCAGACATCGCCTCATACATTAGTAAACGTCTAGCTATTGCAAAGGTCATCATCTGAATTTGATTCGATTTGGGTCACCGTCGACAGACTGACCAAATCTGCTAATATCATTCCCGTTAATGATAAATGCAAAAGAGTTATGTAAACATAGTGTGCCTGTATCGAACATCTAAATCAAGATCCTCGCTTCGCATCAAATTTCTAGAGATTTGCTCAGAATTCATTGAGAACGAACCTTGATGAGAATACTATGTACCATCCCAAATCGAAGGGACGAGGTAAAGTAACGATACAGAGTAATATAAGTGTTGTTTTATGTTTGAATGAATGACCTTTGGTAATAGACCGTATAATCGTTTCCCTTTGGAAGAATTATCATTGATAACTATCATATTAGGATCGAGATCGAATCTTGTTAGGATCTGAATCTTAGAGCATCTATAAGCAGGAGTTGAGATGAAGACATCCGACATACACCCATTGTGAGTTGGACATGTCTCTTAGGTTTAAGGCTTCCTATGATGGCGAACCTATCCTTTCAAAATACCCGACCCGCAAGATCTGAAATGATTGTTGAAATTAGGATCTGATTATTAACTGCCGATAGTGGGCAGGAGGTTATGTGAATGTGAAATGTAGATCTTGAAGTGCCAAATGGGTAGCGAAGTTATGCCACAATTTTTAACCTTGGGAAAAATGAATTCATGATCTGACAAATCATGGGATATAAGTCCCCGTTGTATGGGACCATTGAGATGATGTAAAAGTTGGGATTGAAAGGCATATAAGCTGGATTTACCCTAGGACTTCAAAGACTGCGTGAATTATGTTTCGTAAATCGAACTTGATGGAATATCTATCAAGTGAAAATCTGATTGTTCTTAGTAAAGCTTAGATCGGCGAAAAGTTGCATTCATCAAAAACCCGTGAAAATCATGGATAGAGAAAGTAAGTCAACATTAAGCCTGATCTTATTCCCGTAGTTATGTTTGATGAAACTCGCGTATTGTAATGAATTGCACCTGTGAGAAAAAGACCGAATGTGGAGGAAATACCCACATGGCTTTAACTCTATAAGAAGCGAGTAGTAAGGTAAGATGATCTTTGAGGACAAAGATCCTGTTTAGGGGTAAATGCTGTGACAATCCGTCAATTTACGATTGATATTTTATTCTCAAATATTATTTGAAAATATTATTTTAATGTTACAATATGAACTCACTTATTTTTGGGAAGAAATTTGGATTTACGTCTTAAAGTAGCATCGACTACGTTTAAACCGGAGGATTCAACGTTACGTGCTTACGTTTACATACACCGTTTTGGTGGCAGTCCGACATTTCAGAAAATAAATTTATCCGTAAATATTATTTTGGAGTTTTAAATTTGTGTTGGTTCATAAACTCACAAATTTACGAGAAGAGATTAGGACTTACGATTTTATTTTAACGTCCTCTACGACTAAACCGGAAACCTTAGGATTACGTATTTACGTTTTCGAACTCCGTTTTTGATGAGACAATTTTTATTGGATTCGTTTTGTGACGTCGATTCATAATTTATAAAAACGTTTTTCGTAAAATGACCCGAGGGCACGCAAATCGAGGAAACTAGAATCGAGGAGTACCCATAAATAAATGGGGATGAGACAAGTGGGACACTTGTCCCACCCCCATCAAAACCGGCCAAAGTAAGCCACAATATGCATTTGGTGGCAAGCTTTAACAAGTGACACAACACTTGTCACTTAAGCTTAAAGTTTAAGCTTACTCCACCCACTAAGCTAACAAAACCACCATCTCATACCATTTGCCTCATTTCCCTCATGCAAAACCACACACTTCACTCTCATCTCCCCATTTGTGCCGTCCCACTCCATCACCATCCACCCCATTTTGATCAATTTCATCCATGAAATCTCATGTTATTCATATACATGTTGATGCCCTTTTAAAGCCCTATTGATTGGTGCAAGTTATAACATCCATGGAGGAGTTTCCTTGGTGTCTTGAGGCTGATTTTCCACAAGGAGTCTATGAAGAATGGTGGTCATGAAGGTGGTCTTGGTGCATCATAAGTTTCTCCATCCAAAACCATGCCAAACTCATAACCTACATCAAGTTGGTGGTATAAAGATTGTCCTCCTCAACTTCTTGTTATTTTGATTATGTAAACATGTATTTTATTTCCTATTGTATATATTTATGATGATTATATGATGATAAAAATGTTATGTGGGGATTTGTTGTTGATAATCATGGATAAAAAGGTGAAAAACTATAAGAAACAAGGCTAAAATCTTGTCTAAATTTGATGGCTGTATAAAACAGTAAAGAAGCAAGTCATGAACTGATAAAATGATGAAGTAGGATGGATTTACAGTAAGCTATGGGCCTTGTACACATGTGAGAGTTGGCCATGCAATGGAATCAAAATAATGAGTGAGATATGATCAAAACAAGTTTAGGGTATAAATCTGAAGTTACTGTTTTGGACGATTTTTAGAAAATACTTAAAGGATGATTCAACAGTAGCTATAGAAGAGTTAAATGTATCACATATCATGTAGTTTATGTGATAAAAATTTGAGATTCTATCTCCATGTAGAACTCAAGATATGGCAGTTTTGGTGAAGATGAAGTTAAAAATCAGATTTTTGGAAATTAAAGAATAATACTATTATATAAGCACTAACATTTTAATATATAGAATGTAAAATAAAAACCCACTAACTTATAAAACTTATTTATATAAATATATATAAAAGGTTAATCAAATGGATAAATTATATAAATGGTGGTGAAATAATGTTTATAAGTAATAAAAACTATAAACATGATTTTTACGACTTTTTCGGCTATTGCCGTAAAATTAACGTTTTTGTCAAATAAAACTTAGATGGTTGGACCCGTCTAATGAAAACTTTATAAAACTTATATACTGATATATAGACATGTATAACAAGTAAAAACCGATAAAACCCGAACTATAGGGCATACGGACATTAACAAGTTAAATAAACATATTGGACTAATAAATGGACTAAATAGGATAAAAACTTGTAAAAAGAATCTATTGGGCTTAACCCATTTAGGCCCAACTTGGAAGGTATACATACTGATAATGTAGGTACAAAATGGATTAAAATAAGTTAAATAACTTAAAATAAGCTTATTGGACTTAAGACACGTAAACGGGTAGAACTAGTAAACTAGTATAAAAGTTATCAACGTATAACACTAAAATGAGTAAACGAGAATATGTAAACCCACTTGATCATCATATATATATATATAATCATCATATGTATACATAATTGATATTTTTATAAAGTCATTGGACAAACGTCTAAGACCGAGTATTATTTGTCTAGGTTTCCGTGATTGAAGCACGTACCGTACGTCCGAATTACCGACAACCCGCCTTCCCACATCAACGTGAGTTCATAGCCTCGCACTCTTTTAAATGTTTTATAAATGCTTTATAAACCCGCGAGGGAGATAACATGTTAGTTTTTATAAAAGTTTGGACACCATTTGTCCCGATTGTTTGTTTATTGATTTTGGACCCGAATGATTGAATGACCGATTGTATGACCCGATAAATGATTAATGGACCCGATAGATGAAATTAAATGGATTATTAAAGTTAGGTTATGTCACTAAAAGTCCCATTAGCATGAATTGTGAACTACCGAGAGTTGGTAGACGCTTATGCATTTAATAGTACTATTTGGGGACGATCACCCCAGTTCGCGCCTTGACGGTTGATCCCCGTCGTGCCACATTGATTGGTAAGCGAATTTATGTATGAGAAGATTTCCAATAGCGTGACCTTTGTGACGACACGCTACTTTAGATGGGCAAAATTGGTATCGGGTTAGCTACCCGTTTTGGTTTAGTAAGGTAACAATGTCATGCGGCTTGTAATAATCCAAAACTTAACGAAATACTACTAGACGCTCCGAATTACAAGGTATTGCCTGACTAGCAATACAGGGTCATACTATTGATATTATGTTTGTATTTTGGTTTTCATAACCATATTCATATAACGGTTTTTATTTGATTTTATACAACGTCATAAGACGTATTGTATGATGTTTTTACGACATTGGCTCGTATAATAATTTTTAAGGCAAATGCCTATATTATGATTTTCGATAAGGATTTGTATAAAATGACTTTGGCTATTTTATGGCCTATTACAAAGATTTGTATAAAATGATTTTGGCTATTTTACGGCCTATTACAATGATTTGTACGAATTGATTTTTGGTACTAATTTTATACCAAAGTTATATTGATGGAATTTATTAAACTCTATGAATTCACTCGGCGTTATCGCTGACCTTTTCTTTTAACATGTTTTATCTCAGGTACTTGAAGGTAATTCTCGGGAAGACGACAAGAATTCATGGCCCGCACTTAAACAATATTTTTCCATTCAACACTTTGTAAAACTTTTGTATGAAATGTAATGACTTGGGACCTTTGTAACTTTGATATTTATGAATGGAAATGATTTACTAATAAACGACGCGAATTTTTATGCGTTGTCTATGATGTGAGTAATGTGCTATCCCGTAACACCAACTAGTCTTCCGCTGTATTGAGTTGTATAAATTTGGGGGTGTTACATAGCACAAGTAAAAAACATTTCTTAACTTATGTCTAATCTTGTTTTAATTTATGCGTGTCAAGTTGTCCAAGTTAAAGACTAATATAAAACCTAAGTGGAATTAATATTAGATTAGACAATACATAAAATAAATAACATTCATAACACGTTACGAGTTATTATGAAAACAAGATTTTAGTTTTATATCATATTTAAACTTTAAACTAAATCAAAGATTTATTTTTATAATTTGTTTGTGATTGGTTTTAAGTTTTTATAAAAACATTTGCAAGTTATATCAAGATATCAAGCAAACAAGCAACCACACAACCACAAGTATGCAAAGCCTCAAACCGATGAAAACCCTATGCTTGATGTAACACCCCCAAATTTATACAACTCAATACAACAGAAGACTAGTTGGTGTTACGGGATAGCACATTACTCACATCATAGACAACGCATAAAAATCGCGTCGTTTATTAATAAAGCATTTCCATTCATAAATATCAAAGTTACATAGGTCCCAAGTCATATTATTTCATACAAAGTTTTACAAAGTATTTGAATGGAAAATATTGTTTAAGTGCGGGCCATGAATTCTTGTTGTCTTCCCGAGAATTACCTTCAAGTACCTGAGACAAAACATGTTAAAGAAAAGGGTCAGCGATAACGCCGAGTGAATTCATAGAGTTTAATAAAATCCATCAATATACTATCAGTATAAAATTATTACTGAAAATCATCTTGTACAAATCATTTTAATAGGCCATAAAATAGCCAAGGTCATTTTATACAAATCTTTATCGAAAATCGTAATATAGGCATTTGCCTTAAAAATCATTATACGAATCATTGTCGTTAAAAACACCATACAATACGTCTTGCAACGTTGTATAGATTAAATAAAACCATTATATGAATATGGTTATAAAAAGCCTTAAAAATCATTATATGAGCCAATGTCGTAAAAACGTCATACAATACGTCTTACGACGTTGTATGAAAATAAAAACCGTTATATGAGTATGGTTATGAAAACCAAAACACAAACATAATATCAATAGTATGACCCTGTATTGCTAGTCCGGCAATACATCGTAATTCGGAGCGTCTAGTAGTATTTTGTTAATTTTGGATTATTATAAGCCGCATGACATTGTTACCTTACTAAACCAACAACGGGTAGCTAACCCGATACTCAATTTGCCCATCTAAAGTAGCGTGTCGTCACAAAGGTCACGCTATGGAAATCTTCTCATACATAAATTCGCTTACCAATCAATGTGGCTCGACGGGGATCAACCGTCAAGGCGCGAACTGGGGTGATCGTCCCCAAATAGTACTATTAAATGCATAAGCGTCTACCAACTCCCGGTAGTTCACAATTCATGCTAATGGGACTTTTAGTGACGTATCCTAACTTTAATAATCCATTTTATTTCATCTATCGGGTCCATTAATCATTTATCGGGGTCATAAAATCGGGTCATTCAATCATTCGGGTCCAAAATCAATAAACAAACAATCGGGACAAATGGTGTCCTATTTTATAAAAACTAACATGTTATCTCCCTCGCGGGTTTATAAAACATTTATAAAAACATTTAAAAGAGTGCGAGGCTATGAACTCACGTGGATGTGGGAAGGCGGGTTATCGGCAATTCGGACGTACGGTACGTGCTTCAATCACGGAAACCTAGACAAATAATACTTGTCTTAGACTCATGTCCAATGACTTTATAAAAATAACAATTATGTATACATATGATGATTATATATATATATGATGATCAAGTGGGTTTACATATTCTCGTTTACTCATTTTTAGTGTTATATGTCGATAATTTTTATACTAGCTTACTAGTTTTACCCATTTACGTGTTTTAAGTCCAATAAACTTATTATAGGTTCTTTAACTTGTTTTAATCCATTTTATACCTATATTATTAGTATGTATACTTTCCAAGTTGGGCCTAAATGGGTTAAGCCCAATAATAAGTTTATAAGTGTTTTAGTCTATTTTTGTTGTATTATTAGTCCAATAACGTTAATTTAGTCCGTTAACGTCCGTATGTTATTAGTTCGGGTTTTATCGGTTTTTACTTGTTATACATGTCTATATATCAGTATATAAGTTTTATAAAGTTTTCATTAGAGGGGTCCAACCATCTAAGTTTTATTTAACAAAAACGTTAATTTTACGGCAATAGCCGAAAAAGTCGTAAAAATCATGTTTATAGTTTTATAACTTATAAAACTTAACAAGTTACCATTTTTATAATTTATACACTTATTCCACCTTTTACATATTTATATAAATAGAATCCATAAGTTAGTGGGTTTTAATTTATATTTTATACATTAAAATTTTGAGTGCTTATATAATAGTATTATTCTTTAATTTCTAAAAATCTGATTTTTATCTTCACTTTCACCAAAACTGCCATATCTTGAGTTCTATATGGAGATAGAAGCTCAAATTTTTATCACATAAACTAAATGATATGTGATACATTTAACTCTACTATATCTACTGTTGAATCATCTTCTAAATATTTTCTAAAAATCGTCCAAAACAGTGAACTCAGATTTATACCTTAAACTTGTTTTGATCATATCTCACTCATTACTTTGATTCCATTGCATGTCCAACTCTCACATGTGTACAAGACTCATAGCTTACTGTATATAAATTCTACTTCATCATTTTATCAGTTCATAACATGTTTCTTTACTGTTTTATACAGCCATGTAAATTAATCAAGATTTTAACCTTGTTTCTTATAGTTTTTCACCTTTTTAATCATATTTATCAACACCAAATCCCCACATAACATTTTTATCATCATATAATCATCATATACATATACAATAGAAAATAAAATACATGTTTACATAATCAAATTAACAAGAAGATGAGGAGGACAATCTTTATACCACCATGATGATGTAGGTTGATCAAAACATGGATTTTTGATGGAGAAACTTGTGCATAGCCAAGGCCATCTTCAAGACCACCAATCTTCATATACTCCTTATGGAAAATCAGCCTCAAGACACCATGAAAACTCTTCCATGTATGTTATAATCACCACCATTCAAGAGAGCTTTAAGAGGGCTTCAACATATGTAGAAATAACATAGGATTCCATGGTTAATTTTTGATCAAAATGGTGTTTGTGGTTGAGGATAGGACGGCACAATATGGAGAGTAGAGAGGATTTGTGTGGTATTGCATGTGAGAAATGGGAAGAGTGGTTTGAGGTTTGCTTGTTTTGATGAGTTAGTGGAATGTGTAGCTTAACATTGAAGCTAATATGAACATGTGTAAGGCTTGTTAGCTACACTTGACACATAAGTGTCTTGTGTAGCTAGTTAAGGCCGGTTTTGATGGGGGTGGGACAAGTGTCCCACTTGTCTCATCCCCATTTATTTACGGGTACTCCTCGATTCTAGATTCCTCGATTTGCGTGCCCTCGGGTCGTTTTACGAAAAACGTTTTTATAAATTATGAATCTACGTCACAAAACGAATCCAATAAAAATTGTCTCATCAAAAACGGAGTTCGAAAACGTAAATACGTAATCCTAGGGTTTCCGGTTTAGTCGTAAAGGACGTTAAAATAAAATCGTAAGTCCTAATCTCTTCTCGTAAATTTGTGAGTTTATGAACCAACACAAATTTAAAACTCCAAAATAATATTTACGGATAAATTTATTTTCTGAAATGTCGGACTGTCACCAAAGACGGTGTATGTAAACGTAAGCACGTAACGTTGAATCCTCCGGTTTAGACGTAGTCGATGCTACTTCAAGACGTAAATCCAAATTTCTTCCCAAAAATATGTGAGTTCATATTGTAACATTAAAATAATGTTTTTAAATAATATTCAAGAATAAAATATCAACCATAAATTGACGGATTGTCACAGCATTTACCCCTAAACAGGATCTTTGTCCTCAAAGATCATCTTACCTTACTACTTGCTTCTTATAGAGTTAAAGCCATGTGGGTATTTCCTCCACATTCGGTCTTTTCTCACAAGTGTAATTCATTAAAATACGCGAGTTTCATCAAACATAACTACGGGAATAAGATCAGGCTAAATGTTGACTTACTTTCTCTATCCATGATGTTCACGGGTTTTTGATGAATGCAACTTTTCGCCGATCTAAGCTTTACTAAGAAGAATTCAGATTTTCACTTGATAGATATTTTATCAAGTTTTATTTACGAAACATAATTCACGCAGTTCTTGAAGTCCTAGGGTAGATCCAGCTTATATGCCTTTCAATCCCAACTTTTACGTCATCTCAATGGTCCCATACAACGGGGACTTATATCCCATGATTTGTCAGATCATGAATTCATTTTTCCAAGGTTAAAAATTGTGGCATAACTTCGCTACCCATTTGGCACTTCCGGATCTACATTTCACATTCACATAACCTCTTGCCCACTACCGGCTGTCAATAATCAGATCCTAATTTCAACAATCATTTCAGATCTCGCGGGTCGGGTATCTTGAAAGGTTAGGTTCGCCATCATAGGAAACCTTAAACCTAAAAGATATGTCCAACTCACAATGGGTGTATGTCGGATGTCTTCATTTCAACTCTTGCTTACAGATGCTCTAATATTTAGATCCTAATAAGATTCGATCTCAATCCTAATACGATAATTATTAATGATAATCTTTCCAATGGAAAACGATTATACGGTCTATTACCAAAGGTCATTCATTCAAACATAAAATAGCACTTATATTACTTTGTATCGTTACTTTACCTCGTCCCTTCGGTTGGGGTGGTACATAGTACTCTCATCAAGGTTCATTCTCAATGATTTCTGAGCAAATCTCTAGAAATTCGATGCGAAGCGAGGATCTTGATATAGATGTTCGATACAGGCACACTATGTTTACATAACTCTTTTGCATTTATAATTGACGGGAATGATATTAGCAGATTTGGTCAGTCTGTCGACGATGACCCAAATCGAATCAAATTCAGATGATGACCTTTGCAATAGCTAGACGTTTATTAAAGTATGAGGCGATGTATGCCTTCATAATTTGCCATCAGTACAACTTCTTCAGACAAAGTTACTTTTAGTCAAAAATGACATACATAGAATACTTATACTTACAAATTCCAAAATAACTATATCTCACAATCTCCATATTTAGACAATCACAAATGTACTTTTAATCTTTTAGCGCTATCGGCTTCTCAATCTTAATGATTCATATTAGTCGCGAATCCCTTTTTATTATCTATATTATCCTTTTTACAATCATCGGCTATATTATAAATTGTTTGGCAATTTATTTTGCACGTTCATTATTAAGGATCATGTCCTAACTGGTTCTTTATCTTTTCTTCATAATGCATCGGTATCTATATTCACTTCTCATGATGATATAATTATCATGTCCACAATTCACTCAGATATTCTTTCTATATTATGTGTCAGTAATTACGTTCACTTTCCTGATGAAATAAATATCATAACCGTATTTATCCAAAATTTCTTTCTTCATATCTTCTATGTTTTAGTTTCGTCTCAACTACTATTTTTATCAGTTTTTTCTCAATCCGGCGTTTAAAGTGTCGATAATCATTACAACTAATTAAATATTAAATATTCAATTTTTATGAAAGGTAAACATAAAGATTTTTAAATTTTCTCAGTTTGTCCAATTATATTAAAATGTTCAAAATAAATTTGAATTTAATTAACAAAATTTTTGCTGATTTATCAAAAATATTTAATAAGATTCGTAAATGTTCGAAAAACCTTTGTTTATACTTTGGCCAAAAGTTTTCTTAGTTGAAAAGCAAAAAGTGTCGTTTCAAATTTTTAAGTCATAGTTTAAATGGTTTCCTCAATCCCTCTTAGGTTATCTTGAGGTATACACAAACATTTACCCCTAAACAGAGGTTTAGTTAAATGGTTTGTGTATAAGGGAATAATCCCTTAAAATCCTTTGTTTAAAACATTTGTCAAAACATACTTGCACTTTCTTTTTAGTATAACTCAAAGTTCTAAATGACTTCTAAATTTTGGAGAGTCAATTTATATTCCACTATCTATTACTCACGTGGTCAATTAGTATAAAGGATTTAGTCTTTAATCACATGTTAAATATTTAAGATACAGGTTTTTATCGTTCGGCCAATTCAGGGCAATCTATAAATAATTATTAACTCATTCTTATTCTTATAAACAAATAAATAGTCCTTAGTGATCACGAGCATGAATTTATCAAATTACAGCCTACACACGCGATTCATCATATTTATGAATGCTACATGTGTATTAGTCAATCCAAACGTCACCACGTGAAACTCATAATGTTCATTACAAGTACCGGATGTAGTGATTTGAATACATAATCTTCTTCGCGGACGCGAAGTTGATGATAACCATGCCGTGAATCAAATCTTTAAAACATACGCTAGAACCTTGTAAATGATCGAACAAATCTTCCATTTCGAGTTATGGATATCGTTTTCGATTGTCAATTTACTCAGTTCACAGTAATTTATAAATATAAGGAATGATAACACCATAGCTCTTCATGATGACAGGCTTGGTATAATAAAATCTTTCTCCGACAACTCTCTCAGTCGTACGGTAATTCCTTTAATTTAGATGGTGCTGACGTAAAGTGCACATGCCATATGTGCAGCACCGGAAATATAATCAATACCAATTTCAACTTGACTTAATGGCGAAAGTCTAGGTAATTCATCAACAAATACCTCCTAAAGTGTCAGATAACAGAATTATCTTTTTAATAAATTCGTATTAACTTCTTCTAGATTACAATATCTATGACTAGTTCACAACCATTCACGGTAATATTTCAAGTTTTTATACAGGATATAGTCATCCATCAAGAATTATTTAGATCACTTTTGATAATCAACATCTTATCATTTAGGGGAATTCAATTCGAGTTCCCATCAATTAAGACAATGTCGTCATGTCATAATCAATCAATCCATTCTACTGACATTATCAACTTTCCAGCTTCATTGCCGTCGATAAGATGTGAACTTCTCAAAAGACTAATAATAATTCATAATCCTTCACAAGTTCAGGGATATCAGGAGACACAACTACTATTAAAAGAGTAAGGTCAGCGCATAATCTATGCCATAGAATTTCAAATCAGATACAGATGAAAACATTTAACGAATATGAATATATCCCATGTTTTCATAATTTGAGTACGCATTCGAAAGCTCCTTGGATCGTTACCCAGGTCATTCAAATGAAATCAAATCATAATAAATGATAGGAACGTCGATACATCCAGTCGGGTATCAACACTCGGTAATCAGATACTTTTCCTAAGAATCTCACTACGGGAGAATTGGACAAGAAAGGATTGTCAATTGTCAAATAAGACAATTTCCACAGATGAGTAAATTCGACTCAGAAGAATAGATGCTATAGGCACATATGTAGGTGTCCCTAACACTATGTCCTTATTTTTCAATTCTTGCAGATCTCATAAATTTTAATCTTTCACAATCTTCAAAGAAAATTTAGTGCTTATTCATTAGTTTTACGGTGACTACTAATCAGTCTTGCATGGTCCATTCCAAATTGTATGTAGGCGCGCAACTATATACAATTTCAAGAGTAACGATGCAATACTCAGTTCGTCAAAATTTTATCATCATGTTTATAATAAAAACATTTTCATGCTTAATTCTTAAATAAGAATCAAAATTTACAAAGATTTTCCTTGTTATGAAAACAATCAAAATTTCCAAGGTGTTTTATAAACAACTTCATTTTGATAACAATCACTTATAAATCTTACTTTGAATAATCCTTATAGTGATGAAAATTCAATTTCCTCAAATGATACTGTTTTATCTTATAAAAACAATGAGTGATCTGCAAAAGAGTGATGAAAGCTTGTTCACCAAGAATTAACTACGATATGATAGGAAATGAGCTTAGCCAAATAATCATGAGGTTCATGACTTCGATGGCACTCAGGAATACAAAGAGAATAATCCACAACGTAACTCAATTCGAGTTGAGTACTTGTTCAATGGTTGTATCACTAATGCGAACATTAGAATGAAGCAATAAAAGATAGATAACATCGATACATGTAGGATTTAGCAATCAAAGGTAGTCTTTCTCATTAATCACAAACAAGTCAAAATCGTACCGTAACACATTACGTGTCACTATGTCATACAATTCTCAGAACTCATCCTACCAACTGATGTCACAGTTAAGTTAGGGATTATTTTTAAAAGATACCACAATGAATACTAATCTACAAGAGTCATTAGGTGTTCCACATGTCCCGAAAGATCCACCGGTCTCAATTCAGAAGAAGATTTCTTCAATTTATTTCTTGGACACTGGGCATCCTCGTCAGTGGACAATGGCCTAGGAACAACCCTTAACATGAATCAACAATCAATTAAAACCTTATAATTCAATCACAGAACTTAATGACTTATATTAACAATCTCATATTCCATACAGGTTAAGTTTTACTTTATTCAAGTTTCAACCAATTTTATACTCAATGCGATAATCTACCTCATTTTCCAATAGTTTCAGTCTTATTCTTACACCTTTAAAGGGCAACATAAGTTCGATATTATCAACACTTAATTTCCAATCCTATAGCTCTTACAACAACAATTATCAAATGAGTCATTAATATGAAATGACTTGATCATTCAACTAGACTTCTCGGAAAGGTATTAGTGGCATGAGGCTTTTGGGTAATGGTTCCAATGACAGCCTCAAGTGCAACATTCACCCTTTCGATTTCAATTTAAGAATTGGATGACAACGAATCAGATGACATCTTTCTAGGTGGTAACTTTTTTGTCAAACTTCACTCTATAAGAAAAGATCGTCATGACATCGATATCAGTTTTAATCTCGCCAATTCTTTTTCAATATCACATTCAACTAATATCTACATTTCTACGAATATCAACCATTTGTTGAGATCATAAAGATCCACAACTTGGTTTAGATCTAGGATAGCTAGAATTCCTACGAGAATAGCTTTGATTAATTTACTAGGGGATTTAGGGTTACTTGTGACAATCTACGTCGTATAAATACCTCGTATAAATATCAAAATAATCATCAAACAATCATGTAATAAAATTACATCATATATATATATATATATAATCCAAGTTATATATATATATATATATTAAAATAACACTTCTCAGTCTTGGCCTTGTCGGTAACTCGGGAATTCTTCGGCACCGTTATAGTCAAAAGATTTTTAGACATTTTTAGAAAAATGTTTATAGTTAAAAGATTTTGAAAAGTTTTATTCAAAACATTAGTTTTAAAAATCTTTCGTTCTCTATAACGAGAGCTCTGGTACCAAACTGTAACACCCCCAAATTTATACAACTCAATACAGCGGAAGACTAGTTGGTGTTACGGGATAGCACATTACTCACATCATAGACAACGCATAAAAATCGCGACGTTTATTAATAAAGCATTTCCATTCATAAATATCAAAGTTACATAGGTCCCAAGTCATATTATTTCATACAAAGTTTTACAAAGTATTTGAATGGAAAATATTGTTTGGCCATGAATTCTTGTTGTCTTCCCGAGAATTACCTTCAAGTACCTGAGACAAAACATGTTAAAGAAAAGGGTCAGCGATAACGCCGAGTGAATTCATAGAGTTTAATAAAATCCATCAATATACTATCAATATAAAATTATTACTGAAAATCATCTTGTACAAATCATTTTAATAGGCCATAAAATAGCCAAGGTCATTTTATACAAATCTTTATCGAAAATCGTAATATAGGCATTTGCCTTAAAAATCATTATACGAATCATTGTCGTTAAAAACACCATACAATACGTCTTGCAACGTTGTATAGATTAAATAAAACCATTATATGAATATGGTTATAAAAAGCCTTAAAAATCATTATACGAGCCAATGTCGTAAAAACGTCATACAATACGTCTTACGACGTTGTATGAAAATAAAAACCGTTATATGAGTATGGTTATGAAAACCAAAACACAAACATAATATCAATAGTATGACCCTGTATTGCTAGTCAGGCAATACATCGTAATTCGGAGCGTCTAGTAGTATTTTGTTAATTTTGGATTATTATAAGCCGCATGACATTGTTACCTTACTAAACCAACAACGGGTAGCTAACCCGATACTCAATTTGCCTATCTAAAGTAGCGTGTCGTCACAAAGGTCACGCTATGGAAATCTTCTCATACATAAATTCGCTTACCAATCAATGTGGCACGACGGGGATCAACCGTCAAGGCGCGAACTGGGGTGATCGTCCCCAAATAGTACTATTAAATGCATAAGCGTCTACCAACTCCCGGTAGTTCACAATTCATGCAAATGGGACTTTTAGTGACATATCCTAACTTTAATAATCCATTTTATTTCATCTATCGGGTCCATTAATCATTTATCGGGTCATACAATCGGGTCATTCAATCATTCGGGTCCAAAATCAATAAACAAACAATCGGGACAAATGGTGTCCTATTTTATAAAAACTAACATGTTATCTCCCTCGCGGGTTTATAAAACATTTATAAAAACATTTAAAAGAGTGCGAGGCTATGAACTCACGTTGATGTGGGAAGGCGGGTTATCGGTAATTCGGACGTACGGTACGTGCTTCAATCACGGAAACCTAGACAAATAATACTTGTCTTAGACTCATGTCCAATGACTTTATAAAAATAACAATTATGTATACATATGATGATTATATATATATATATATGATGATCAAGTGGGTTTACATATTCTCGTTTACTCATTTTTAGTGTTATATGTCGATAATTTTTATACTAGCCTACTAGTTTTACCCATTTACGTGTTTTAAGTCCAATAAACTTATTATAGGTTCTTTAACTTGTTTTAATCCATTTTATACCTATATTATTAGTATGTATACTTTCCAAGTTGGGCCTAAATGGGTTAAGCCCAATAATAAGTTTATAAGTGTTTTAGTCCATTTTTGTTGTATTATTAGTCCAATAACGTTAATTTAGTCCGTTAACGTCCGTATGTTATTAGTTCGGGTTTTATCGGTTTTTACTTGTTATACATGTCTATATATCAGTATATAAGTTTTATAAAGTTTTCATTAGACGGGTCCAACCATCTAAGTTTTATTTAACAAAAACGTTAATTTTACGGCAATAGCCGAAAAAGTCGTAAAAATCATGTTTATAGTTTTATAACTTATAAAACTTAACAACTTACCATTTTTATAATTTATACACTTATTCCACCTTTTACATATTTATATAAATAGAATCCATAAGTTAGTGGGTTTTAATTTATATTTTATACATTAAAATTTTGAGTGCTTATATAATAGTATTATTCTTTAATTTCCAAAAATCTGATTTTTATCTTCACTTTCACCAAAACTGCCATATCTTGAGTTCTATATGGAGATAGAAGCTCAAATTGTTATCACATAAACTACATGATATGTGGTACATTTAACTCTTCTATAGCTACTGTTGAATCATCTTCTAAATATTTTCTAAAAATCGTCCAAAACAGTGAACTCAGATTTATACCTTAAACTTGTTTTGATCATATCTCACTCATTACTTTGATTCCATTGCATGGCCAACTCTCACATGTGTACAAGACTTATAGCTTACTGTATATCAATTCTACTTCAGCATTTTATCAGTTCATAACATGTTTCTTTACTGTTTTATACAGCCATGTAAATTAATCAAGATTTTAACCTTGTTTCTTATAGTTTTTCACCTTTTTAATCATATTTATCAACACCAAATCCCCACATAACATTTTTATCATCATATAATCATCATATACATATAAAATAGGAAATAAAATACATGTTTACATAATCAAATTAACAAGAAGATGAGGAGGACAATCTTTATACCACCATGATGATGTAGGTTGATCAAAACATGGATTTTTGATGGAGAAACTTGTGCATAGCCAAGGCCATCTTCAAGACCACCAATCTTCATATACTCCTTATGGAAAATCAGCCTCAAGACACCATGAAAACTCCTCCATGGATGTTATAATCACCACCATTCAAGAGAGCTTTAAGAGGGCTTCAACATATGTAGAAATAACATAGTATTCCATGGTTAATTTTTGATCAAAATGGTGTTTGTGGTTGAGGATGGGACGGCACAAAATGGAGAGTAGAGAGGATTTTTGTGGTATTGCATGTGAGAAATGGGAAGAGTGGTTTGAGGTTTGCTTGTTTTGATGAGTTAGTGGAATGTGTAGCTTAACATTGAAGCTAATATGGACATGTGTAAGGCTTGTTAGCTACACTTGACACATAAGTGTCTTGTGTAGCTAGTTAAGGCCGGTTTTGATGGGGGTGGGACAAGTGTCCCACTTGTCTCATCCCCATTTATTTACGGGTACTCCTCGATTCTAGATTCCTCGATTTGCGTGTCCTCGGGTCGTTTTACGAAAAACGTTTTTATAAATTATGAATCTACGTCACAAAACGAATCCAATAAAAATTGTCTCATCAAAAACGGAGTTCGAAAACGTAAATACGTAATCCTAGGGTTCCGGTTTAGTCGTAAAGGACGTTAAAATAAAATCGTAAGTCCTAATCTCTTCTCGTAAATTTGTGAGTTTATGAACCAACACAAATTTAAAACTCCAAAATAATATTTACGGATAAATTTATTTTCTGAAATGTCGGACTGTCACCAAAGACGGTGTATGTAAACGTAAGCACGTAACGTTGAATCCTCCGGTTTAGACGTAGTCGATGCTACTTCAAGACGTAAATCCAAATTTCTTTCCAAAAATATGTGAGTTCATATTGTAACATTAAAATAATGTTTTTAAATAATATTCAAGAATAAAATATCAACCATAAATTGACGGATTGTCACACTTGATCTCATGAGCCATCACGAGGACCAAGAAGTCAAATAAGAGTAAGTCAACACAACCATAAAGTAGGCTCCCACTTGCTCCAAGACCATCAAGAGCAAGTAGAACCCAAAATGAACATGAGGCCTAAATCTGCCAAAATATTTCAGTCAACTTCTAGGGCCCAAAACCCATAGAAGGAATCTTCCCTAGCCTGAGGTCCAGTTGAGACTTTTTAAGGCCCATGAGTTGTGAATCAGCACACCAAAATTGGGCTTCTATCTTCTTATAGAACTCCGGGAAATCACGTTTTAGTGCAGGTCACTCAGCAGCTCTGAATTTCACAATATGTCTTTAATTCTTTAGCCATTCCCATCCAAGAATCGGTTACAAATGATTTATGACTAAAAACATTTAACCTATCATTAACCTACTGTAAAATGCCCAAACAATGGCTATAACCAACACCAAAAACATATTAATGAATCCGAAACAATGGCAAATCCCCAAAACTGAAATTAAATGCAAATCAACACACAACATGTCACAATTGGTCTAGGTTTTCATCGGCTTTGCATATGAAATATAATAATACCATAAGATTATAAATATAGCAAGGTGTTGGCTAAGTCCATGGCCAAACATGCATGCTTTTTCCATGGATATAAAATAAACAACGAGATACACTTGTTAGCCAACGAAATCGAAGCAATAATCAACAATTAATTGAACCCCCGATTGGTACGTGTAACCAATGACCTTAGGATATTAAAACCACATTTTAAACACCTTATAATTATCATATAATTACAGAAATCTTGTGCATATGGCTGTTCTAAAACCGATTCACAAATCGTGCCAAAACACGCGTTTTTAGGTCATTTTACACGTACCGATAACAATACCAATTAAGATATGCGTAACCCGTGGCCATGGAATAAAAAATCACAGATCATAAGACCATCTAAGGGTCGGTTTAATCACGAAAATAAAGCCCTAGGGGCTGTTTTAATATTATCTTCATTAATCCATTAAAAACACGCGTTTTAGCCACTTTTACGCATACCCGATAATCATATGACATCATATGATGGCTCTCTGATACCACTATAGGTGATTATCAGTATAAACATGATATGAATAAATAATAAACGCAACGGAAAGATCACCTATGAACGGATCCATAGAGTCATATGATTAATCAATAAAAAGGGAGATAAAAGTATACCTTTGTAGTGATTCGGTGTGATCGAACTTAGACAATCACCAACACATGATTTAACCAAGAAACCGAATGATAAAAATAGATCATCTCTATGAATATGATCCACGCTACACGTCACCGTATACCAAATGATGCTAGTCATACAACCAGTAACTCGTCAACAAATCTTGAATAATCTTGATTCAACATTGTTTCTCAATGAATAAAAAACACATTTTTTATCTTAATATTGCCGTAACCCATTTGGAGGAAAAATGAACCACACCTTTTAATTATGGTTTTGCTTTTCTATATATGGTCAATGATAAAAATGAGAATCAATTTTATCAATTTCAAAACCAAAACGTATCACATGAAATGTCCTACATTAATTCGGATACAAAGGCTTTAAATGAGCTTTATGATAATTTGTTGAATTTCATACTATTACTAAGTCTATACATAGTAATAAAAGCCCAATGGTTATCTCGAGTTGTGAAGGTTATAAATATATCGTAAATACGATAGACACGATATATTAAAATGGTACCTCAGTGTATGTGTGTGACCCCATAGGCCCATATATGTCTGGCCATATAATTAGTTGTTATGACACGGACATACTCCAACAAATTTCACCTCATTGATATCCTTAGGTTGGAGATGATTGGGGCTTACATCAAGTTGCAAAGCTTCTTGTTGAACCTATTTGCTAATCCTCCACCTCCTAGGACATAAATGATGGACTTTAAAATTAACATGCTTTTCAAAAGAAGATCAAGCTAAAAGAGAACTATGAATTCAATACCAAGTTGTTAGCTATCTTTGTAGTAGTTAATTGTCTTTTTAATTCTTATATTTCCTTTCCTTTCCCTCATGATTCATGTGGATGAGTTATGGATTTAGTTTTTATGTGCTTTAATCTATATGATCACATTAAACAACTTTAATTTATTTAAAATTGAACCAAAATCTATTACAACCTCTAAAAACTTGACTTAAAATTAAACCAAAATGTTATTTAAATATTTTGTCACCCTTTGTCAAGACATTCTTTGTAGATGTGTTGCTTTTATACAACCCTAGCATACTCTAGTGCTAAAAGAGGTAAAAATCCAAGATTTGCAAAATTTTGAAAAAGTCTTATCTTTCTCCAAAACTTTTGAAAATCAAGTTTTGCAGTCCACTGGACGCGGTTCCTTAGCCTTCAGGCGGATCCATACCGATATGGAACCGCGGGCTACTTTAAAGAACCGCGCCCATAAAGCTGTTATTGGCTTATTTTTGGTCTTTCTTCTTTGACCACTGTTTTGGTTAAGATTCTTTGTTTACCCAATTTGGCTAAACATTCCCTAAAACCTTTCTTTTTCATTTCAAATCTTTGTCTTGTCTATTTTCTTTAAATTCTTCTCTTTTGGGAGTTCTTTTCTTCATCCCTCATAATGCCTAATTCTTCCTTTCCTAACCTTGACATTTTTTGGTCACAAACTTCTCAACCTAAAGCTTCTTCTTCTAAGCTTTCAAAGAAACCGAAAATCTCGGTTAAACCCATTCGGATCAAAAAGAACAACAATCCTCATGATTCTTCTTCTCCAAAATCCTCCAAGAATTCCTCTTTCTCTCTGATTCAATATTGGAATGAGACTTACTCTATAAATCTAATTATCGGAGAAAAAGAAATTCTTCCACCACCACCAAAACCTTTCAACTCTCCTCAACTCAATGACCTATCTTCTTTCCCTAACCTCACTAGGCATTGTGAAAACATCTCTTATCCATTATCTCCCTCTCCACCAACCTCTAATCTTGATGGACCTCCCCCATCTAACGACTTTGTTTTGCATCATGGTTCCTCGTGTGCTTGTTGTCGTTTTCAATAAATTGAACTTGCTCATATCTATGACAAGCTAAATTTTCATGAATTCCTCCTCTCAAAGTTTTCGTTCCCGTGAACAAAACTTCGAATGATGCTTCGTCGTCTTTCTTTTCCAACTAAGGCACATTTTGTACTTTAGTTGTTTGAGTCAATAAAATTTAAGCAATCTTGGAAGATTATCACTATTAGAGTAATTTATGCTTTATGGTCTATTTTCCATATTTTTTGCTTTAAATATTCATATTGTGTGTATGAATATTTATCTTGTATATTATTTCATATTTATGTAATATGAATATTATGTGTGTTATCTTTTCCTCTTATTTTATTTCACACATTTGTTAAAGAGTTGGTCATGGTTAAAACTTAAAATTAATTATGGTTGATTCTATATATTCTAAATTTTAACCCATTGACATTTTAAATCATCTTTGATTGGTTTGGATGTTTCATTTCTTCCTTTATTCCACCAATTGAACTATGATGTTGTCAATACACACCCTTTGGACATACTTAACAAATGCTTGCTTCTAATTTGAAATTTCTTTTCCTTCTTCTCCCTCTCAAGTTAGTTAGTAAGTAGTGCACATATATACATTGGTGTTTCTTTTCTTTCTTCTAACCTTTGTGTAGCATGTCACCTTAGCTAATTGACTTGGTGCCCCAAGCAAGGGGGAGTAAGCACCAAGGGGGAGCTACTAGCAAAAGTCCGGTTCTTTTCTTCTTCAAAGACTTGTGCTAACCTTTTTGCTTCGACAAAGGGGGAGAAATGATAGTGATAAACTCGTTAATAATTCGAATAAACTTGTATTTTACGTAAATGAGTTTATAGTTTATCGTAATAAAAAAGGGGAGATTGTTAATGCAAAGCAATGCCTAAAAACATTGTTAGTATTAATTAATTTTTCTTAGTTTTGATCACGACAAATTACAAAGACATTTATTGTCAAACACGATCATAAAACGATTATCTAACAAACACTATCATCAAGGTAATAATCATTACACTAACATATCTTAATCATGCTTAGTGATCATAAAAGTGATTAGCCTTAACACTCACTTTTGTCAAACATAATAAAATATTTTTAATAAACTTTATTTTTAAGAAAATGTTTCATTAAAAATAAAATGTAAATTTGAATATGGCATATTCCAAATGCCATAAGAATATCCTTTGAAGGTTTAAACAACATCAGATATTTCAAATTCACTAAAAGACAAAAAGGAGCAGACTCTACACCGGCGGTACCTTAGCACCTACGGCGGTTCCTTATCGATAAGGAACCGTGGGCTCCAATAAGGAACCGCGGGCAGATATAGCCGTTGGATATTTTGTCCTATAAATAGTAGATCAAATCTGCATTCTCATCAACCCTTTTTGGACATCTTCTTCACCCTTTTTTCTCCTATCTAATCCTAGTCATTTGTAAATGATCACTTAATGTGTTAAGTATGTTTACTCATGATTATCCTCTTGATCTCCTTCTTTGCCTTGTCTAAAGAGAAGATCACTCACACACTTGTGATGTGATTAAATATGTTGCATTGATGAAGATCACCTTCTCCTAAAGATCTAGTCATGTTCATCATTTGTTTATTTGGGTCTTGTATCCAATGTATTTGTGAATACTTGGACTAGTTGTGTTCATCCAAGCTATTTATGAATACTTGGATTAGAGTTTTGTACATCTATTGCACATGTGTGTGCTTGGATTTATGTTGTGTAGATCCAAGCTACATGTGTGTACTTGGATATGATTAGTTGAGTTGTAATTAGTTGTGTTAGTTCTCACTAAACTATAAAGTGATGTGGTTGTGTCTTGTGAGTACTCACTAAACTTTAAAGTGATGTGGTTGTGTCTTGTGAGTTCTTACTAAACTATAAAGTGATATGTAGTTATGTTGTGTGAAGTTCTCACTTAGCTTCAAAGTGAAGAGTCGTGAAGATTGGTTCTAGCTTTGGATTAGAACTCGACATCTAGCCTTGTGTTGTAAAATGGTGAAGTAGGAAACGTTGTGAAGATTGGTTCTACCTTTGGATTAGAACTCGACATCTAGCCTTGTGCCGTAAAAGAGTGAAGTGGGCGACGTTGTGTAGATTGGTCCTAACTAAGATTAGGTCTCGAAATTTAGCTTAGTGTCGGAAAATAATGTAAGCGACGTAAGGTTTTCTCCGCCAAGAAGGGAGCTTGTGGATATAGTGAAAATCTCGAGTAAGGTGTACTCGAGGAATGGAGTAGGAAAGAGGATAGAGCCTCGTTGCCGAACCACTATAAATCTTGGTGTCTTCCTACTAGGTTGTTTCTTTCCTTACTCTTTACTTACATTCCTTATCACTACACTTACTATACATTGTTAATGCATTAGAATTGAACCTAATCATTATGCAACTAGCTTCAAGTAAAAGATAGTTTTGTGCACTCACCTAATTGAAAGGAATTTTAATTAGGAGATAAACGGATGGGAAACTATTCAACCCCCATTCTAGTTTCTACAAAGGATAAGTACCATAATTAGCTTGATTGTTATCTTCTAATTATGGTTAGTGTATATCCTCTACTTTAGGGAAAATCCCAATCCTAATTATATTGCGATTATGTCTAACCATGTACCGGCTGTGTCGGGCCGTGGGCCGCACACATCTATGTGGCCACTGTTCATTCGAGGCCCATAAGCTCAAATAACATTAATCCAACCCATTCGTGATAGGCCGGATGCAGGTAGTACCCGTAGGCCGGGTTCATGGCCCGGTTGTGGACTATACGTCATCATGTCCCCCTAGTCTAGTTGTTACAGCCATAGGCGTAACCTCTAGACTAACCAATGTCCCTTATACTGTCTTTGCGAAAATAGCCGCACCACAAAAACGGTCGACCGGGACAACATTAATGAGTGCATTAATGGTAGTCATGGTTCATATGTTTCTCTACAAAAGTACACCTAGGCGGGCCCACTCTCGAGCCACGTAAAAACTGTTATAAGGTGACACGTGGGTCCCTTTGACGTTTCAACTGTGCCATGAATCCCATCCGTTGGATGGGCGTAGTGGATTACAGGTGGCAATCATCTGGCCAGCCTCGTAAACTGACGCAACCCTATAAATATCAGTGAGTGTGACTGTGCACACACACAGTTCATATTCTATCCGCCATTGTTGCAAATTCCTTTCTCTCCTTCTACCTTCATTCCACAGATATCCGTAATGCTAGGTTAGATCATCAGGCCCTTCTCCATATATTTATAAATCATGGTGAAAGACAACCCAACCATCACGTCCATGCTCAATGTCATGTCTCCGGAGAAATTCATTGAGTTTTGTTCGGATTATTATATCCCTGAAAGCGTACATCCCACCTACCCAGGTGATGGTGAAGCGATCACGGATGCTCCGGGTGGAAAAATAGGTGTATACACGCGCCTGTTTGACTCGGCCAACTACCGTATCCCCTTGTCTAGGTTTCTTGTAGAGATCCTAACATATTACGACTTCCATATAACCCAACTTCCTTGTATAGGGGCGTGTAAGATCAACGAATTCGAGATCACATGCCATACATGTAATGTAGCTCCCACCATAAGTCTCTTTAGGGTTTTCTATATACCAAAAATGGTCAATGGCTGGTTATCGTTTAAAAAACGCCCGGGCAATACGCCCATGTGTTATAACAAGGCCTTAGACTCGTTAAAATACTGGTACGACCATTAATATTTTGTAGATGCTAAGGTATTCCCCACCCAGTTTGTACTAAAACCGCAGTCGGGGTAGATTATCCACCCCTCAAAAACACATACAGCAGTAGGGATGTTATGATATTAGATACCAACCGCACACAATTCCACAGAGGTCTGCCAGAGAATTTTTTGTGCCTGGTAGGCATCAGCCGAAACTACTACGGCAGGGGGGACAGATATCCCATCTTCCTGAACGACCGTAGACAGGGTGGGAGTTTTTTATTTTCAATACACATGTGTAACATGATTTCGATCATACTAAAACATTTGTATGTATTTGTCCACAGAGATGAGGCTATTCGGATTGTTACGCCAAGGAGACACTAAACAGGTTCCTGAAGGGTCCTGATTATTACGCCAGGACGAGTCCCCTCTACTGGTTACTACCCAAGACTTGACCGTCCCACCTGAAGAAGTGCCAGAACCGCACTCCGACGTGGGGAACGTAGAGCTTGAGAAGTCATCACTTGACTTTTCTAATGAAGATGGTGGTGAGCTACTACTAGAGGATGCTACAGGCACGACCCACAACACCACTACCTGTCAACAAGAAATCCAAGATGACAATATCGAAAACTTGTCCGAGGATGTCAACCGGATGTTTGAAGACGATGAGGAGGAGGTGTCCAATGAGACAGGTACCTCGGTGCAGCCGAAGCCCGCCCCAAAGAAACAAAAATCGAGAAGGAAGCTTGTGAAAGAGGTGGAAGTGGAGGCGGGGTCCTTCAATGCGCCTGCCAAGAGGCTGCGCAAAGACTACCCCTTATAAAAAGAAGGCAACAGCACCATCGCGCCCCAAAACAACCCTCTGCCCTTCTGCCGTAACAGAGGAGCAGGTTTCCACGATGGTATGGAATGCTACGCCAGTGAGCGCCGTAGCCCCTATCAACACTACGCCCTTAATAACACCAACATAAGTGTTTTTTTATATATTTCCTTAGTAAAAACCTGGAAAACTTATGAGTTCATTAAATAGCAGGGTGGAACCCACGGCCGTGCCGCATGAGGAGGATGCTGTCACGCAACCATCGCCCGTGACACAAGACACTCCACCAACTCCTCCTCCCACCCATGTGGAAGAGCCACAATCTGAGGGACCAGCCCCTCGCCTATGCCCGTCGTGGAACCTTTTCGAGCTGACAAAGCTAGAGACAGAGGAGGAGTGTAAGGAGTTTGTTGACCACTTGACTCCGCCCAGCCTGATCCAGGACTTGAACAAGCTCACACATGGAACTCTTCTTAAGCAGTTTAATGTAGCCACCGCGCACCAAATGACAATCAGCGCGACCCTGTGACATCGATTTGAATGCGCCTTGAACCATGTACGGATTTCAGATAGGAAAATTGCTCGCAGGTAAAAGCTGATAGAAGAACATGAGCAAACCATATCTACCCTGCTGGCGGATTTGTCCATGGCCGAGGCGACCATAAAGGAGCAGGCGAGCCATGCCGCCGTCCACGAAAGTCGTATTGCGGAGCTAGAAGCCGAGGCCCAAGCTCTACATGACAATGTATGTCTCCCATCTTGCTTATTTCCTCTTAGGAAAGTTTTAGAAACTTGCAAAATAACACTCTATTATTATACCAATAGGTAGCACCCGCAGAGGCAACTGCCCAATCGGTGACAAAGGACGTGGCCTCCCTCACCAAGGTGCACGATGATCTACACCTAATGGTGAAGAGTGAGGAACATCTGGCCTCGGCCTTTGTGGATTACAGGGTTGAGTACGAGAAGGTCGTGGATGAGCGATTAGGGGAGATGGACACGCGGCTAGATGCCATGGCAGTGGACTTTGATGAGGAGTTATACCCTCACCTGCTCACAGTTATTTCCGGTCGCATGTGGATGATAGGATCCGGGATGAGATTGGCCGTGAACAACATTGCAAAGTCTCATGAACTGGCCAAGCCTTTTGCTGATGTTGTTTCTAACGGTATAGACCGCGGCAGGCACGAAGGGCTTTTAGCTGGGGCGGAGTGAATAGGCCAGGGCAAGGATATCAAGGATCACGCCTACCACAAGCCAGATGCTGAGAATAAGATGACTGCGTACATGACAGCCTTGGACCAAATCGAGTACCCCTTGCTAGACAAGATCGAGGCGCTAAAGGACACACCCATCAATATGGTCATGGAGCACTTATGTGTAGAAGCGGACTTCAACTCACAGCTTACTGTCCCCCTCTATGCAGACAATCCTCCCTCCGAGAACCCATGGGCCCTCAAGGGAGAAGGAGATTGGGAGAAGCTATTAAGGCTAACGTGGATCGGGCCTTATAGAAGAAAGGGTGTCGCATTACATGCCGCACCCCCACTACAGGATCCGCCCATCTCCCAAGATCTAATGGAGTGCCCATGACAGCCTCGACCATGCATGGTGCGACATTACTATCAGAGAGCCACGCTACGCCAGCAGGATCCTCCCTTGAGTCCCTAGCGCAGTGTAGGAAAGAGCTTGGGGAATCTATGGTACCCCATTTAACTGTCCTTGTTTGTAATAGACAATAACTTATGTAATTTAATATTCGTCCGTGGGTGTCCATGACATTTAAACACTTAATTATGTTTTGTACAACAGTTTATAATGTAACTACTTTGGCCATGAATGTTTATGGTATTTTGATGTATTTATTTGAAACTTGTCTTTTTTATCTAGATAATTGTATATTCATTGGATTAAATATACGTGCGTGATTTATTACGGCTAACAAAAAAACCAAGTCCATAATTTACTAGACGTGCACTTTGTGAATTTATCATGTCTGACCTTAGATAAGGACAGTATGTGGAAACTTATTACAATGTCTTGTGAATAAGGTATCTAGTAAGGACTCATGGTCTGCGTCGCAGGGGCTGCATCCCTCTTATGCGACAAGTTAAATTATTAGGTTCACTTAATCCTCTTGCTCCACATGGAAACGAATAGTACATGTACGGCTGAATGAATGCATATGAATAAGAAATAATACTTAAAAATGTAAACAAAAAATAATCCTAAGTACATACAAAAGACGCAATATGCACAAGAACAAGTCGTGGAGCTAGCTAGGCACCCGACGTTTTATTATCACGGTTACGATTTTTTGACAGAATGATAAAATCCTAAGACAAATAGGACCTTGAAAACATAAAAGCAAAAATACATGGATCTTTATTGAAGCTGTCTACAGTGAAATGTCCATGTAGAGGTCGTAGCCTTTTAGAGATAGCATGTTTTGAGGTTGCAAATGTTCCATGTACGATCCAAGTCACGGCCCTTCGTGTCACGTAACTTGTACGCGCCTAGCCCCAAAGCTTCCGTGACTTCATACGGTCCTTCCCACTTTGGTCCTAGTTTTCTCGTGTTCTCCGCGCGACTTGCCTAGTTAGCATGATAGACAAAATCCCCCGGTCGGAAGGAAACACCCTTGACTTTGGAGTCGTAATAAGCTTTCATCTGTGCTTTAGATTTAGCTTCATTGATGGTTGTTATATCCCTTTTCTCCTCTAACAAGTCTAAATTGACCCGGAGTTCCTCATCGTTCGTGACGACGTTAAGTCGTTAACCTCCGCCATGCGGATTGTTAGCATTCCAATCTCTGCTGGAATGACTGCCTCGGTTCCACAGGCTAATGCAAATTAAGTGTCCCCATTAGCCGTTTTGATCATTGTTATGTTCGCCCATAGGACATGTGGTAGTTCGTCCACCCATTTGGCGCTTCTCTCATCTAAGCGCGCTTTTATTCCTTCACCTAGGCTTCTATTTGCCCTTTCAACTAAACCATTGGTCTATGGGTGCTTAACTGATGCGAAACGCCGTTTGATGTTAAGCGTCGTGCACCATTCCTTGAACGGATTGTCCGCAAACTGTTTTTTGTTATCTGAGATAATCTCACCTGGTAAACCAAAACGGCATACAATGTTTTTCCAAACAAACTTTTTTACCTGTTTGCCCGTAATTGTCGCGACCGCCTTAGCCTCTATCCAGCGAGTGAAGTAGTCTATAGCCACGATCAAGAACTTAACGCCTCTGGCTGCAACAGGAAAAGGACCCGCTATGTCGATTCCCCACTTGTAGAATGACCATGGGGATGTGATGGGTGTCAGTTCCTGTTGTGGATGACACGGCACTGGCCTATGCACCTAGCAATCATTACATTTGAAAATTATTTCTCGTGCGTCTCGATGCATAGTCGGCCAATAGTATCCTGTGCGTAAAGCCTGTGTTACTACTGATCTAAAGCCGGCGTGCATGCCATACGAAACTTCATGAATTTCACTAATCACATAACTAGCTTGGCATCGACTAACACACCGTAACCACGGCTGTAAGAATGAGTGCTTGTACAAGACACCATCGCGGAGTTCAAACTGTTGCGACTTCCTTTTAATGCGACACGCCTATGTTTCATCATCTGGAAGGGTTTCGTTTTCTAAATAGTTTATGATCGGGGCCATCCACTTAGGTTCTTCCTCGTCAACTACTGTTGCAACCTCCTCTCCTGCAATGGATTTATCCTTGAGTATTTCCACCAACACTTGTTTGGATAGATGAGCGAAGCTCGTGAATGTGATTTTGCTAAGGGCATCGGTGTAACACCCCATTTTGGTAAATGGAATGTCACGCGTGATTATGGCGTGTCATCAAAGCATACAAGGATAAATGTCTTAAACATTACATGACCATAAAGGAAATACTGGAAAAAAACATCAGTACCCCAAAGTATAAGCTCATCACACACAAACATAAGTACTGTAAAGGAAAAGGACTAAACAATGTCCATGGAAATAAGTAGCAAAATGTATGATGATAAGCATAAAGTAATGAAGGCTAGTAAGCTTCCAGTCCATATGCACCTACGCTTAGAGTCTACGAGCGCCCTTGAGTACCTGCCGTTTTGGGAAACATGAAAGGAAAACGGCTGAGCATAACGCTCAGTGCACGGAAATACAAGCATAGAATGAATAACATAAGCATATACAATATATAGCAGCGGAACTGATTAAGTCCTGGAAAACCTTGTATAACTTAGTAAAACTGGTTTTATAGTTTGAAAATCCTTATGTTTATCTTATGAAAACTGTTTAACATGTTAACCATTAAGCCAATATAGGTCATGAAATATCAACGTGCATAAATACTTGGAGGGGTGACCTCATCATGCAATTAGAGGGGTTGCCTCTAATTAATATAAGTTGGGTAGGAGGGATCAGCTCCTTGTGAAGGATGCAAGGCACACACCACATTCACCTGAATAATCTGTTAAAAACATGTAACCTATGATGCACCCATACGCCCCACATGATAACATAATAATATGGCCAAAAGCTGAAAGGGACGCCACGAGCTATCACTCCGCCGTGGTGAAGTCATAACACTGGTGCCTCTAGTGTTATGGTTATGGTACCTCCATAACTAGGTGGAAGTGGTTATGCATGTATATGGCTTAGGCATTTAAACTAAACATAAGCAAATCAAAACATATGAAACATATACTGGGAAAACATTTGGCAGCACTCCTAATAAGGAAAGAATGTCCATACTGAAAGGATGGAGAATCCGTACCTTATGTCCAGTGAACGAAGAAGCAGAAAGGAAGATAGTCCTACTTCGATCTCACATAAATAGTATACGTGTATAAGTATTCTGATTACTGAGTACGTAACTGGTTTTATATCATGTCTTAGCTTGTTTTATATGTTCATGTTTTGTTTTACTGATTTTAACGTTATGTTGTGTTTATCATATATTTTGGATATTCTGATTAAGTATTACTTGTATTTCTTGTATTATTATACTTGTTGTGTAATAATAAGTAACTTTCTAAAAATAGCAGGTTTCCCAAAATAGAAAGTTTCCATAAATAGAAAGTTTCCAAAAATAGGAAGTTTCTAAAAATAGATTAACTGCTTAAAAAATAGATAAGTTTGTAAAAATAGAAAGTTTCCAAAAATAGTAAGTTTCCTGAAATAGAAAGTTTCCATAATTAGAAATAAGCTGGATTAATAAGCTAAATAAGATAATCTTAATTTTACTGATTAAATATACTAAGTCATGTGATTAATAGTATAGTTTATTAATTATAACATGTTAATTAAATAAATTATATGTTATATGATTTAATTAAATATAATCATGATTTAATTAGATTAAAGTGTATATAATACTTAGGATATTAATATAACCTAAGTCATGGAAATTAATTAATTATATGTCATGTTTTAATAATTAGTTAATCACTATAGTCTAAATTACATAATTAAATACTTAGGTTAAAATCATGTATTATTAATTGTTAATAATAAACCTAAGTCCATGTTTTAATTAAATTAATTATATGACATGTTCAGTTAATTTAATTAACTTGTAAATAAATATATTTGTAAAAATAATAAACCGAATCCATGTATTATTTTATTAAAACATGTCGTGAACCGGACCCGTGAACCCATGAACCGGCCCGAACCAAAATCCCAACACCAACCACCACCCACAGTCGCGGCTGCGGTGGCGGCTGGTGGCTGCGCTGCCAACAACGACGGCTGCTGCGCCGTAGCTAGTCGCTGCCAGCATCAAAGATCCCACCAGCACAGGCCGGTGGTCTCCCCCTGCTGCCTTCGCTGTTCCCATTGTCCGACCCAAGCAGCCACCGGCTTAAGCCGGTGGTGCCTGCTGTTGCGCCGAGACCCACACTGAGCCCCTTAGGGGGTCTCGGTTGTGGCTAAAAAGGGACACCGAGAGTCATTCGACTCTCGGTTGGCTGCCGAACCACAAAACCAAGCCAAACGAACCCTTTCCCATGTTTATTTAATTTCATAACATGTTTTATTTAATTGTTTTTAAAGATCTAACACAAAACATAATTAAATAAAAGGATTAAAGATCAAGGTTTAATGTTTTACCTCAACGTGTGATTGAAAATAACACGAACACGAACCAAATACCAAAGATCAAAAATCAAAAACGAAATCCTCCTTGCTCTTGTGTTGATGTCGCGGCTATGGAGTCACCAAGAGCTACGGTTTTCAACTTTTCTGTAAAAATATGTTTATGAAAACTCTGTGGTTTTAGTTTCCTTTAATTAAACCAAAAGTGGGCTTTTGGGCCCCTCCTTTCTCTTGTGTGCCGTGGCTAGTAGGGCACACCAAGGGAAACCCGTAGTTTTTCGTGTTTTAAATTATTACGTGTTCTTGTGCTCGTATTTACGTGACGTTATTATTAAATGTTCGTGTTATTTTATATACTTGTACGTAGTCGTAATAATAATTACGTAATTACATAATTATATGTTCGTGATTCTTACGTTCATGATTTCATGTTCGTGATTTAATTATTATCTATAATAATTATCGTGAACTACCACGTACTTAATACTTGTCGTGCAATAACACGTACGTAATTCTTGTAATTTATGTTCGTGAAACGTACTCATGTTACAAAAGGAAAGTTTTAATCATGTACGTACGATTATAAGGGTACTATTCATGGTAAAAACATGCGGGTTTTACAACTCTTCCCCCCTAAAAAGAATAATTCGTCCCCGAATTATACATAACGTAAACTGGAAAAAGAGGAACATACCCGAATTCAAAACTTGAAATGAGGGTAAGAAGTCCGGATAGACCCCTCGGTCCCCCAAGTGGCTTCCCGCTCGGTATGATCCCTCCAAAGGATTTTGACGAATGGAATCGTCTTTTTCCACATGACTCGTTCTTGCCTGTCAAGAACTCGTTTGGGTTCCTCTATGAAGGTAAGATCTTCACGAATCTGTTCCAGTGGATACTGAACCATGTGAAGGGGATGATACTTGTACCCTCTGAGTAAGGACACATGGGAAACGTCGTGTACGTGAGAAAGCTGCGGAGCTAACGCTAAACGATAAGATACTTCACCGACTCGCTCAATAACATCAAACAGTCCGATGAATCAAGAACTGAGCTTCCTTTTGATTCCAAAACGCTTAACACCACGTGCCGATGATACCTTAATAAAGACGTGATCTACTACATTAAAATGTAAGTCCCTACGATGCTTGTCGGCATAACTCTTCTTACGTGATCGTGCTTCTTGCAATTTCTGCTTAGCTACAGCGACCTTCTCGTTGGTCAACTCTATCATTTCTGGTCCTTCAAGTGTTCGCTCACCAACCTGATCCCAGCAGATTGGGGCGTGACACTTTCTACCATACAACATCTCGAATGGAGAACACTTAATACTTGCGTGCCAACTGTTGTTGTATGTTTCTAGAGAGAAAAAGTTAGTGAGAGAAAGTGAGAGAGAATGTGTGTTTTTATTAATATGAAAGTGAAAAACAACCAACCAACCCCCTTTCCATGGTGGAAAGGGGTATTTATATCCAAGCCACTAATGGACTTGGGCCGACCCATGACAAGACCATGGGCCGGTTTTACTTAACAAAGTAAACAAACATTAACTACGAGTTATACAACATTCAATAATAAGGTGGAGTGACCGATACTTCTAATATACGTTAAAAACGTATTTCTAACAATCTCCCCCTAAGGGAGGTCACTCCACGTTACACAGTTCTAAACCTAGCATACTATACTAAGTCTTCGTTCTTCAGCTCGTAGTCTTTTCTTCTTTTCTTCTTTTCTTTTTGTTGTGAATATGTTGATTTGATCTTTTAGGCTTTGGCTTGAGAGCATTGTTCTTTTGACCAATAACGTGCGATCTTTGCCTTCTTGTGAATCTTTCCTCCTCGTGACTCCATGTTCCACACACTTATGTTTTTTGTTGAATTCTTGAAAGCTTCAGAGTTTGGTACAACGGAAGACTTCATTTTGTACTTTCTTGAATTTTGCTGAACCTTGATGCAGAAAAACATAAGCATGTGGGAACGACTATAGCTGGTACACCGCAACGCCATCGTCTTCGCAGCAACATAATAAGACACGAATGAAATGGCTTAGAACATTTCATTCTAAATCGGTAGCGTTTTACCTCCGGTCGGTGAAGACCGTTAGACGATATTAGATATCATACATGTGACGGATAGTTTCAATTAAGTAACTTCCTGACAGGATTTCGCCGGTAAACCCGTTCTCTTTATTCGACAATCACTAAGCTTGACTGCGAACATAAAGAGTGAATCACTTGGATAAATTATCCTTGTGATTGAAGCCGTCAATTCATGAAACCTGGAACAAGTGAATTTCAATTAAGATTTTCACCATCGTTGCTTTCCAGTTATCACGAGCTTGATTCATAAAGAATCTTACACGTCACCTACCAAGTGCTGTTTGATGTTAACACTAGAAGGATTTCCACTCGTCACTGTGAACACTAAAGAGTGTCACTCTGAGTGTTCTGGCAAGATCATACGATAATGCGTAGAGGCCTGGAATGAGTTTAATTTCAATTAAGAATTAAACTACTGTTTCTTTCTAGTTTTCACAAGATTGGTTCTTAAAGAACCGCACGTGTCACCTACCATGAGCTTGTTTGATGTTGGCTCAAGCAGGATTTCCATCTTCATTTTAATACTTGTGTATCACTCGGATGTTCTGGCAATATTAGAAGAATACTGCGTAGGACTCATAAAGATCTCTTACTTTTCACAGTGTGTGAGAAAGCAAGGAATAAATGGAAAGTGTCCTAATGAGACTTTTGATGATCTCGTGGCTCTAGACTCGATAGTGCGTTTTGATTTAGTGAGCAATGGCAGGAGAGGAGTGCCACCTATTCAATATTAGTCTATTCGGAGTGAATAAACCAATAGATAACGTGTTGATCTCCGTGTGATTAAAACAAATACCTTTTGAGAGATATTTGAGTTAGCTAGGAAGGGTTGTGCATTGCATCACTGGGTCCATGATGTCTTTCTTCAATATCGAGAATCATTAACAAATGATCTCAATAGCATATGTATTGACCCGGTTTCTGCCTAAAGTTATAAGGAGGGCTTCTTTCTTTACACCCTTTATCTTTACAATTCTTTTTCATTCTTCAACCCCTTCAATGCTTACCAATACGTCATCACTAGCACCTTGTTGTGATTGTTCCAGTGCTAGCTTAAGTACTTGGTCGGCATTCAGCTACGTTCACAATCTTTCTCCATCTTTCCTAGGACTTCTAATTCTATCTAGGGAATTGTCCTTGGGAAGATTCCATCGGCTCTGATGAATCATTGGACTAATACCTATTCCTACCACCCTTTTGTCACCACATCCGTCGTGAATTAAGCGTGTTTTGGGAAAGTATAGTCACCATGAAAAATCCTTGAAAATCACTTAAGGTACTTGTGATATTGAAATCAAAAGTTTTGTACCTTAAGTGTTTTGTTCATCAAAAAACGCTCCCCCTTAACACGTGCTTTACACATATTAAGTTGGATTATCGTTAAGTCTTTTTCATCTTTTAGCCAAGTATCGTTTAAGTCTCCTTAATCCCATTTTCTCCCCTTATCCAAAATGTTAACCATTAATATTTGGGATATTGAATGGATTAGCCGGTCTTTGGGTAAAAATGAGATCAATGTTTGGCCATAGAACATATTAATGCTCCCCCTTAAATTAATAAGGGTGAATTGTAGTGCTTTAGTATGACATATTTTGAAAGATTTAGAATCTCGTGAGAAATTCTTGAAAACTTATCATACCTTAACACTACATCAAGCCGTAAAAGTACAATATTCACAAAATTTACATATTCATAAATAAAACCAATATAGAGTGGACCTGAGATGTACGACCCATTAGATGGATCGTTGCAGTAACTTGTAGTGCACTCCATATGGTCTACCAACAACGAATCTTTCTAAGCTCCTCATCAATCTACGTTCCCGGAGCTTTTCATCAATCTTCTTTATCACATATGTCGCCATCTTCTGATAACCCGCATGCCAATCCTCAATCACCTCGGGTAATGTTCTGCCAGAGTTGAGATGCTCCAATTTTCCTCTGACGTATATGAGAGTCCCATCACTGTATTTATGAAGCTCAACTACCCTCATAAACTTCATGATCCCACGATTGTTCATGTAGAAAATCCCGCACATCGGAACTGTCGTGCCGGTATAGGGACATCTTTCGACATGTTGAGGTAGAACTTGATTCATTGGACGGGTCATGTTAAGCTTCCTTTGGTAGCTTTCAACTCCCAATTGAAGATCTTCAACTCGTTTCTTGATAAAAACGCTTCGTGTGAACATACGAAGTGTTGTATTCAAGGCAATGATTTCTTCAACGGTAAGATGGGTAACTTGATCACGGGTCATTATAAGAAACATGTCTTCGATATCTTCAAGGCGAATGATAGAAAAATCTCCTTGTTGTATCTTGTATTCTTTGTCATCCTCCCTTTTAGACGAATCTCCGTCACATGATGATAGCCATTCTTGGGTTCAATCTTCAGTCCCAAAATACTTGTGATGCGAAGATTGGATTTGACAATGCTTCCTGATTTGAATAGGCAACAACCTCTGTACGCCCTTCGCAAGCACTCGTCCCAATGTGATGCGCCTACAACAGCATACATATCATACTTTCGGGTTACATGTGGAACCCAGAGGCGGTTTACCTTTTTCTCGATCCAGGGTATTGTCCCCCAATTAGCAGCTTTCAACAAAGTCAGGGAGGTCGCGTACTTGGATGATCCCTTGAGGAGATACTCAAGATCATAGGTGACAAAGAAGTCAAGAGCAATTTGATTATCTTGAGAGGGATCAAGTGGAGGTGGAGCTCTTTCTGACTCATGAAGACCTGGCCTTTGAACGGTATTGAGAGCTTTCAGGACCTCGTCATCATAATACTCGTACTCCATGCGGCTTAACCTGTTTTTGGCGTTAAGACTCTTGTCCTGTAGCGCTCTCTTCACCAAAGACGAAGTGACCGAAGATTTGAGCTCATGAGCCCAAAATGCACACAAGTCTATCGCACTACGGATACGGAGATATACAACATCTCTATCAGCGTCTGTGATTGGATCATATTCAGCAGCTGCCATGATCCAAGCTTGTGGCGGTGCAGTTTCATCAATCTCCAATGTATCTGCCCAGTCCCGTGTGCTTGACTCAGGAACAGTAGATTTTGGTTCTTTTTGTAGAGGAGTAGAAACATGAACACTTGCTGGTTCTGACACAGGTATTTCATCGGTGTCATGAATAGTAGAGTGTTGTGCAGATTCAGGTTCAATTACTGGTTCTGTAATCACAGGAGCAACCAAAGAACTAACAGGATTAGTGGTAACAGGTATAGAAACAGAAACAGATGTACCGGGAATCGATGATGCAGTAGCAGCATTCACATCATGGCGCCACTTGGTTCGTCCTGACTCTGTAGATGTGGACTTTTCCTTTTGGGCAGCATCTTTCTGAGACTTGGTACTAGACTTGGATGGTTTCTTTTTGCTGGCAACCTTGTCCCCCGTTTCATCGTCATCAAACTGATCAGGCTGGTCATTTTTACCGCTATCCCTGTTTTTGTTGTCACTATCATCCTCATCATCATCCCCGTTGCTACCCTTATCACTCTCCTCATTTTGATCACCACCATCACCATCATCATCATCATCACCATCACTACCTTTGTCTTCATCTTCTTCACCATCATCCTCTTCTTCACCATCACTCTCCTCTTGCTCACTATCTTCCTTTTACTCCTCATCCAAGATGAGGTAAGGTACCACACTTCCAAATGTCTTAAACAACCGATCATCCTCCAAGATAGCTTCATTGAGTGCTTTGTAGAGTGTCCGCTGAATTTTAGACTTGTCAAAAGATCCAACTTCCTTCATGCGAGCTTTGAGGATCTTCTTTAGTTCAAAATCTGTTAAGTCATATGCTATTTTGTTGGCTGACTTGGAAGGGTTGGACGACTTAATCATCAACTTATTAGCCGCAAGTTTCCTCATCTCTTCACGTAGCTTTGGCATAAGAGACTCAACAGATTCATTCACTCTCTCTAAAATGGAAGCTTCAAGTGTTTCTTTCTGCTCCTTATATTTATCCTTTAAGGCTCGAAGTCTTGCAAATCGTGCTTCACTCCTATCAGCTTCAGCCTGTTTGACCTGAGCAAGTTGTTCTGTATGAGATTTACGTGTCAACTCCATCTCTGCAGTAAACTTAGCTAGCATCTCTTCTTGGGCTTTCTTGGATGCCTCTTCACTTTGCACTCGTCGAAATAGCTCTTCTCGAAGTTGAGCCATCTCTTTTCTTTGAATGTCCATGTGTTTATCCATCATTTCTGCCATTACGAATGCAGTCACTGAAGATGGTACAGGGCTACTCTGGGATGGTTGAAAAGGCACGGTTGTGATTACAGTACTCATGACGGAAGTAGGTGGAGGTGGAGGTAATGGTAGTGGTGTTGGCACCGGTCGTGTTGGTAAAGGTTGGATTGGTGGAGGTTGAGTTACAAGAGGCTGTGTAGTCACAATGATTGTTGTAGCACCGGACTCCTTCTCAACACTTGCTGTATCAGCAATGGATGTCTCCTTCGATGCTGAGTAATGTTCGGGTGATCCAAACTCTCTAATGTCATGTGGCTCCTCGTATTCTTCTTCAACATCTATCTGTGCACCCGAACCACTACCGCCTGTATCTCTCCTACTCTTTTCAATAGCCTTCTTCATTAACTTTTTCTCAGTCTTGCGAGTTAGCTCGAGAGTAGGATCGTCATCAACATCTTCTTCATCGTGAAGAACAAGCTTGTCAGCCGTGCTCTTACCCTTCTTAGCCTCAGTCTTTGTCTTCTTGGTTTTGGGTTCAGATAAAGCAACTGTTTGCTTGCGTTTAACTTTACTCTTGACCGTAGTAGACGAGTCTTCTCCTGTCTGAATGCTTGCTTGTTGGTTCTTGATTTCTATTAGCAGTCGCTTGTAATCAGCAGAAGCTATAATCTTATCTGTCAGGAGATGACCGGGAATAGGACCTGGGATAACAACATTGGAGTGACTTTCTTGCCTTAGGTCCACCAGATCAGCATCCTTTTTGTGGTGACGGCTACCTGCACGCTTATCAATAGACGCATCGTTTTCCATAAAATAATGTATGATTAGCTTTATGAACCTAGGGTACTGGTAACCTTTAGCCTTAGTCTTCGTGTTTGTGAAGAGTTGATAACTAAACTCATCTCACAACAATGATGCATAATCAATATTAATACCTTTGAACATACCATAGAACATATTGATGATTGGCGGACGCACATCATCATACCCAGTCGTTTTGGGTGTGAGACATCGGCTGAGAATACCAAAAATCGCTCTCCAAGGTTGACCCACTTTGGCTGTGGTAAAATCGGACACTATTCGTAAGTCCACACATCCAATATCAGAGAACATCGCCATGAGCTCGTTCTTGGCCGGGTTCGCTGAGAATGTTGTACCTTTGGGTGACTCCCGAAAACCAAAGATCTTGCGGAAGTCTGACACGGTGAGAGTCTGTTGCTTGTTGTCCAGGAAGAATGTGATCTTGTTTGACGTCTTCTCTTTGGTTGCCCAGAATTCGTACATGTAGTCGAAGGGTACCGAAGCACTACCCCTTAGCGCATTCTTGAAGTGAGAATTGTCAAGAATGGCTGAACCTACCTTGAATCCAGTGTGAGTGGAGTTAGAGACCTCCTTCAACCGGTAGTTGTTTGGAATGAACTTGAGGGTTTTTGCTTCTTCAATGGCTGCTGCTTAAGTGTCTTGTATTTGTTGCACGGTTGGGTTAGTCATTGTTTCTGCTTAAGATAAAACATAAAGGTTGATACACAAAGATATAAATACCATTATGAATTTATACCTAAGCATTAAACATATGACATAAAACCTTAAGCATTTACAACACTTAAACATTTAACAAGTTATTAAGCAAAAACACCTTCATCCGGAATAAACATCTCATCCGGAATAAACACTTCATCCGGAATAAACACTTCATCTGGAATAAACACTTCATCCGGAATAAACACTTCATCCGGAATAAACACTTTATCCGGAATAAACACTTCATCCGGAATAAACACTTCATCCGGAATAAACACTTCATCCGGAATAATTGTTTCATCCGGAATAATTGTTTCATCCGGAATAATTGTTTCATCCGGAATAATTGTTTCATCCGAAATAATTGTTTCATCCGGAATAATTGTTTCATCCGGAATAAATGTTTCATCCGGAATAAATTGTCTATCCGGAATAAATTGTCTATCAAGAATAAAATGGGCTATCCGGAATAAAATGGTCTATCCGGAATAAACAGTCTATCCGGAATAAACAGTTTATCCGGAATAAACAGTCTATCCGGAATAAACAATCTATCCGGAATAAACAGTCTATCCGGAATAAACAGTCTATCCGGAATAAGTGGTTTATCCGGAATAAAGGGTTTATCCGAAATAACATGATTCATCCGGAATAATCTTAAACTTTGGTTCATCCGGAATGTTTTTGCAAAACGGTTCATCCGGAATAACTTATCACCTTGCTCATTCGGAATAGTCTTAGAAAAATGTTTCTATCCGGGATATCCTAAACATGTTCTTGAATGATTTAATCTAAGTGCATGTGAGTGTTTTAAAGCATTCTAAGGCTACACAATTCGTTCTAATCTCATTCCGAGTGAAACCCACTTAAAACCCTAATCAATTAAAGCCTAATTAGCTATAAACCCTAATTAGAGCACTTTAATTAAATCGAATTAATTAAGGGATTAACAATGAATTAGATGTTACGATTAATGATGTATGTACCTTGTAAACTGAATGAGACGGATATATAGCAAGAACTACGATTAAGAGAGCTTGTGTGTGTGTTTTTAGGTGTGTTAATGGCGGAAAGGAGAAAAGAGAAAGAACAAAAGAGAAAGAAGGAAAGATAAGACGGGGGGGGGGGGGGGGGGGGGGGGGGTTGACTTGGGCAAAACTATTCACAAGTTCCAAAGTTGCCACTTTTAACCCTTTCATTTTAAAGTCTTTGTCACTTAATGTCCCCTATCTTTTTGTTTTTCTTTTCTTTTCCTTTTCTTTTCGTTTCTAGTAACTAACCATCGTTAAACTTCCTAATCATCGTTAGACTTGACCACCTTAAGCTATCTTAGCGATCACACAACTTAACTATTCACGACAAGTCACGAACGAATACAAGACGAATACCAAAGCAATTCCAGTCATTAACCATTTAGCCAATTAATTTTCCTCAACAACTTTTGAAGACAGTTTTGATGACGAAGATGATTTAACATTTTCTCCTCCTTAAACGATGACCCGTTTTCTATTTAAAGAGATGTAGTCATTGTTTAACGAGGAACACGTTGATGAAAAACATTTTCCAATTAATGTTTTGAAAAGATTGATTCGTGGTGGCAATAAGATTTCTCTTATTTTGACAAGTTAATGCACTGAGACGTACACTAACTCGTGTTAGACCAAGTTATAAACTAAACTTGATCCCTTTGTATGATTTGGCTTGTAAATCATACCCGGGAAAATTAATTCCCGTTGTGAGCCAACGTTTTCCAAGGAAATACGTGACTTTAATGCGAAAAGCGGGTTGCAGTCTGAAATAACTACAAGCCATAATGGGCATGTTTTAAAAATGTACAACTTTTATACGGACTCTATTTATGGCGCCGTGTCAATATTGATCGACATTTCTAAGGCCGTAAATATTACCATACTAAAAGACATGCCCAATTTAAAAAGACGAAAATATTTTTGGGTTTTCTTGGTTTTATATTTTTTATGGTTTTTGTAGGTTTTATATTTTTTATGGTTTTTGTAGGTTTTATATTTTTTATGGTTTTTGTAGGTTTTATATTTTGTATTTTTCTTTTTGTGGTTTATATATACGATAATATACATGATCACGATCAAAGGATACGCAGGAATAGTTTACCACCACTATTCTGCTGATTCTTCTGCCAACTCTTTGAGAGTCGCTGGAGAGAAGGATTTCATGCCAAGCTTGTCGATCAAAAACTCGATTCGTCCTCGATCTAAGGCTTTTGTGAACATATCTGCCAGCTGATACTCAGTGGTGACAAAATACAGCTCGATCACTCCATTTTCCACTTGCTCTTTAATGAAATGGTAGCGAATGTCAATGTGCTTAGCTCGGGAGTGTTGAACGTAGTTGCAGCAAAGGGCAATGGCGCTCTTGTTGTCACAATACATCGGGATTTTGTTGAATCCAAGACCGTAGTCAGTTAGTTGTGATCTCATCCAAAGGACTTGAGCACAACAACCGGACATGGCAATGTATTCAGCCTCCGTGCTTAAAATTGCAGCGCTTTTCTGCCTTTTTGAAGACCAACTAATCAATCTGTCTCCAAGGAGTTGCACAGAACCAGAAGTGCTACGCCTAGTGTCTTGACACCCAGCATGATCGGCATCTGCATATGATATTAAAGCAATATAGGAATCTTTCGGATACCATAGACCACGATGAAGTGTTCCTTTGAGATACCGAAGGATCCTTTTAACAGCATGTAGGTGCTTTTCGGTAGGCCGAGCCTGATACCGGGCACACATGCATACGGAAAATTGCAAATCAGGCATGCTAGCAGTCAGATAGAGAAGGGTGTCGATCATCCCACGGTAGAGTTTCGGATCGACATCAATCCCATTCCTATCTTCATCTAACTTGGATTTCTCCACCATTGGAGTATCCACGGGGTCACAATTTTCAAAGTTATATTTCTTTAATGATTCTAGAGCATATTTAGATTGATTAATAAAGATGCCTCTGGGATTCTGAGAAATTGGTAATCCTAAGAAAAATGAAAATTTTCCCATCATTGACATCTAAAAGCGTGTGGACATTATTTTCTCAAAGCGGTTTGACAATTCTATGTTAGAGGCAGCAAATATTATATCATCAACATAAATTTGTACCAGTATCATGTCGTTGTCTTCCTTGAGAGTGAATAGAGTGGGGTCCACCTTGCCTTTGGAGAAGCCTTCTAACATGAGATATGTTGAAAGGAGATCATACCATGCGTGTGGAGCTTGTTTCAACCCATGGAAAACCTTCTTAAGCTTGTACACGTGATTAGGAAACTCCGTGCTAACGAACCCATTCGGCTGACTAACATAGACTTCTTCCCTTAGTTCACCATTCAAAAATTCTGTCTTCACATCCATTTGATAGACGATCATGTTCATATGAGCAGCATACGCAAGGAATAGTCTAATAGCCTCCAATCTTGCAACAGGAGCAAAAGATTCTTCAAAGTCGATACCCAAGGCTTGTTTGTATCCTCTAGCAACCAATCTAGCCTTATTCTTTAGAACTCCACCCATCTCATCGAGTTTAACCTTATAAACCCACTATAAAGTAAGGATGTTAACCTTGTCAAGGAGAGGAACTAATTCCCATACTTCAAGTCTTTGGAATTCATTTAGTTCCTCTTGCATGACTTCAATCCAAGATGATTGAGTCATAGCATGTTGCCAGTTTTTAGGTTCAACTCGGAGAGAAATGCATCAAAATAGCAATAGAGTGCACTCTCTTGTAATTTATGGCGTATCGAGACTAGTCGATCGAGACCTCCAATAATATTCCTAATTGGGTGATCTTTTGTCCATTTGGTGCTGTGATTTTCAATCCGTGGTGGTCTTGAGTGAAAGATTGTACGAGCTTCTTTTGAGGTAGACGCGGCTGAAGGATTTTCAGGTATCGGTATACCAAAGAATGGAAGCTCTTGTTGGTGAGCATATTCCAAATCGTGATCAACAGAATCCTCTTCATCATCATTAGGCACAAGTAAGGGTGAAGATTCAGGTGTAGTTTGAGAATTACTTGGTAGAGGTGCATCCGGTTCAATGTTAATTGAAGATGCATTTGATGAAGCTTCATTAGCTTGAGCAACAACTTCAGGGATTGGAGCTATCACTACAGGTGCTGGAACTTCATCACTTGGGGGATCAAAGAATTCATCAAACAACGGTTGAAATAGTTTATCCCACTCGGTCCTTGTAGGTGGTATAAATGATGTAGAAGTAGGATTATTGGGAACTAATCCAGAACTAATAGCACCGGTTCCCATCTCGTGAAGCGCGAGTTCAGAGCTGCGTTGCTCAGAAGCCATTGTTGTCAGCTCATCAAAATCTGCGTCCATAGTTTCTACTATCTTACCAAGACGACGGTTGTAAATTTAGTATGCTTTCTTTGAGGGTGAGTAACCAATGAAAATACCTATATCGGCTTTCGGTTGAAGTTTGCCCAAATTCTCACTATTAATGTTTGGATAACAAAGAGCACGAAACACATGAAAGAATGAAACATCGGGTTTACGATCATGTAAAAGCTAGTAAGGTGTTTTTCCATGGCGTTTCCGAATGATAGAGCGGTTTTGGGTGTAACATGCAGTAGATACAGCTTCTACCCATAAGAATAATGGAGCGTTCGCATAAATCAGCATAGTCCTAGCAGCTTCCATAAGCGTACGATTCCGTCTTTCAACGACATAGTTTTGTTGTGGAGTACGTGCAGTGGATGTTTCATGTGATATACCAACTTCTTCATAGTAATCACGAAGAGTCTGGTTGACGAACTCTGTTCCATTATCAGTACGAGTACGGCGGACAGTAGTATTTAAACGTACCTGAATGAATTTCAGGAAAGTGATGATAGCCTTCGGTGCTTCATCCTTTGTACGTAGAAATCTAACCCATGTAAACCTGGAGAAATCATCCATAATAACAAGGATGAATTTCTTACCACTCACACTTTCGGTTCGCATTGGCCCACAAAGAGCCATATGCAAAAGATGAAGTTTTTCTTGATTGGTGTCTTCAGCTTTGGGCATGTATGATTTCTTGGTGCTTTTCCCCCTTGAACACGCGGAACATAAATGGTCCTTGTGAAATTTGAGCTTTGGAAGACCATGAACTAATTCGTTTTTAGCCAAATGATTAATACCATCAAAGTTGAGATGAGATAATCTACGATGCCATAACCATGACTTGGTCTTAGATGCTTTGGAGAGAAGACATACTGGAGAGGCGGCCATCATGTCTTGTAGGGACAAAGTATAAAGATTTGCACCACGAGACCCCTTCAACAAGTCTTTTCCTTCCAAGTTGCGGATGAAACAAGTGTGTTGTCGAAAAGAAACCTCTAGGTTGGAATCACAGAACTGTCCTACTGTAAATAAATTATGACCAAGACCTTCTACATAGTATACCCTTGAAATCGTAACATTTCCAATCTGATATTCACCATACCCCATTATCTTTGCAATATGATCATTACCGAATTTAACAGTTCCAAGAAACTTGCTGGCGAAATTTCTAAGCATCGAGCGATTTCCGGTCATATGCTTTGAGCAACCGGAGTCCAAATACCAGAGGATGATTTGAACCACCTAAAAATATCACCAGATGAGGACAATGTATAGGTTTCGGAATCTGAATGTTCCTTGTTATTAGCAGGTACAGATTTAATGATCTTAGATTTGCTAACATTAGGTTTCTTAGATTTCCTAGCCTTCTTCCTAGTTGGTGGTGTAGATTCAGATTGGCTTAAATCCTGAGGTATTTCTTCACTGATCGGCACTATAGTAGGGGCTGACCTAATTAAAGGACGCGGTTTCCATACTTTAGTGCTAGTGTGCCTAATTAAAGGACGCTGAGACCTAACCTCAATGGATGCATTCCTAGTTAAAGGGCACATTTTTCCATCTAATGTAAAGGTCCTACCAGTGGGACGTCATTGCCATCCAACTTGGGTACGAGTTCTCCCAGTTGGCTTCCATTCAAGATCATTCCTAATGGCATTCATTTCATTCACATGATCATTAAGACACAAATCATGACGTTGAGAAAACATGCATTCATTACAATTCCAACATTTCAAATTATAATTCACAAATGGTTTAGGCTTCTACACAGGCGCAGAGCTTTTAGTCTTAGCAACATGATTCTTTTTATTTAAATCTGAAATAACATTCCTACGGTGAGCTTCTACTTTCTTCTTGATGGTACTACTAGTGGAGGGCTTGATCCTATCTTTCTTGACTTGTGATCCTTTAGCCTTAGTAGACTCTTTTACTCCTGTAGAAGGCAAAGTGGGAACATTAGCAACAGATTTTAAAGGTGCCTTAGTTGATGGTGTTAATGACGGTTTTGCTCCTGGGGTCTTACTGAATGGAGTTACAGCAATGGGTCGATTAGTGAGTAGTGCAGAACCCGGTTTTCCTATGTATTGCAAATATGCTAAGCAATATTGAACTCGCTGAATATATGCATGAGCTGAATAATAGTAACTGCTTGAGGGATCTAACGCATACAAATCATCTAAAATATCCCTAACAAGGTCCACGTGCTTAATTGCATTCATCATATAAACATCGTAAGTATCCGGATTTTGCTTATGGAGCCGGTTCTTATAGATCACCACTGAATTGGTTGATGGAGCACTAGAGGACGGTGCAGAGTTTTTGTAGCTAAGTTGTTGACAACTTCTTGTCGGGTGAAAAGAGGTGTCTCCTTTAACTCGGCCAAGACCATGTTTTTGTCAATGAGCTGGATATTTAAGTCAGAGATTTCCTCACACTTTTGGTTCAATTGTTCAACATAAGATTGTTGCTGTGCTGCATTAAAAGCTAAGCGGTCTTCTATTGAACCATAAAGAGTAGATAGTCCCTGGCTTGCACGATCCATCTCCCCTAGAATAGACGAAAGTATAGTTTCTAAGCACTGGTTTTTAGACTTTGCAGCCTCTAGTTCCAATTTTAGTGTTTCGTTCGATGACACATCTCTCTTTAATCTCATAATCTCTTCCTCTAATGCCTTAACTATCTCAATCATCTTGTCACTCGTCTCAACACTGTTTTCACAACCATTTGATACCAAAAGATCCTCATTTTGAGTTTGTTGTTTTAATTCTAAAGATATACAATGTTGTTCAAGTTGATTAAAACATTTTGCAAGTAAATTCTAAGAATCTTGAAGCTTTAAAAATTCAGCGTTAGACTCGTGACAAGAGTGATTATCTACGTCATTTACAGTATCAACAACATTTACAAAGAGATCATGCACATCATCACATATATTCACAACATCACATTTATTCATAGCGGATGTAAGCTCATTCGAATAATTAACATTTACAGTAGTAAGCACATAAAACGAAATTACTTGGGACAAGAATCAGTCATATTCAGATAAAATCTTTTCCTTTTCAATTAATTGTAGTTCGTAAGCGGTGTCAATTTCATAAAACACTTTTTGAACTTCTTTAATTTCAAAATCGAGATTTTCCGAAAGAGATGCAAAACTTCCTTTTAGATTTTCGAAAAAAAGGGTTGATCTCATTCTTAAACACCTCGTTCATGTGTTCGAAAGCCCATTCTCCGGCGTTTAGACCATTTGAAGTCGTACATTCCCGGATGACCTTGTCAAAACTGGCAAAGTATTGATTAATCTCTTGCAAGTTTATCCATACAGTGCTAATAGGTGGACGATCCTTTGGAATTTCCTTAGGTCCTTCCATTTTGACAAATGTAGGAAGTGTACTAGGGTTTTCTTCATTTAACATGTAGGTTGGTGTTGTGATGAGATCTTTATCAATATGGAAGCGAATTCTAAAGTCCGTTTTTGTAAACTCTTGATTCATTTTAAAATAATCACACTGAGGATATTTTGCAAAGTTGTATGACCGACTCTCATTGTAACACCCCCAAATTTATACAACTCAGTACAGCGGAAGACTAGTTGGTGTTACAGGATAACACATTACTCACATCATTGACAACGCTTAAAAGTCGCGTCGTTTTAATAATAAAGCATTTCCATTCATAAATATCAAAGTTACATAGGTCCCAAGTCATATTATTTCATACAAGTTTTACAAAGAATTTGAATGGAAATTATTGTTTAAGTGCGGGCCATGAATTCTTGTCGTCTTCCCGAGAATTACCTTCAAGTACCTGAGATAAACATGTTAAAAGAAAAGGTCAGCGATAACGCCGAGTGAATTCATAGAGATTAATAAAGTCCATCAATATAATATCAGTATAAAATTTTACTGAAAATCATTTTGTACAAATCTTTGTAATAGGCCATAAAATAGCCAAAGTCATTTTTATACAAATCCTTGTCGAAAATCATAATATAGGCATTTGCCTTAAAAATCATTATACGAACCAATGTCGTAAAAACATCATACAATACGTCTTATGACGTTGTATAAAGTTAAATAAAAACCGTTATATGAACATGGTTATATAAAACCAAAACACGAACATAATATCAATAGTATGACCCAGTATTGCTAGTCAGGCAATACATCGTAATTCGGTGCGTATAGTAGTATTTCGTTAACTGGATTATTATAAGCCGCATGACATTGTTACCTTACTAAACCAAACAACGGGTAGCTAACCCGATACTCAATTTGCCCATCTAAATTAGCGTGTCGTCACAAAGGTCACGCTATGGAAATCTTCTCATACATAAATTCGCTTACCAATCAATGTGGCACGACGGGGATCAACCGTCAAGGCGCGAACTGGGGTGATCGTCCCCAAATAGTACTATTATATGCATAAGCGTTTACCAATCCTGGTAGTTCACAATTCATGCTAATGGGACTTTTAGTGACATAACCTAACTTTAATAATCCATTTAATTTCATCTATCGGGTCATTTAATCATTTATCGGGTCATACAGTCGGGTCATACAATCATTTCGGGTCCAAATCAATAAACAAACAATCGGGACAAATGGTGTCCTATTTTATAAAAACTAACATGTTATCTCCCTCGCGGGTTTATAAAACATTTCATAAAAACATTTAAAAGAGTGCGAGGCTATGAACTCACGTTGATGTGGGAAGGCGGGTTATCGGCAATTCGGACGTACGGTACGTGCTTCAATCACGGAAACCTAGACAAATAATACTCGTCTTAGACTCATGTCCAATGACTTTATAAAAATAACAATTATGTATACATATGATGATTTTATATATATGATGATCAAGTGGGTTTACATATTCTCGTTTACTCATTTTAGTGTTATGTGTCGATAACTTTTATACTAGTTTACTAGTTTTATCTATTTACATATTTTAAGTCTAATAAACTTATTATAAGTTCTTTAACTTGTATTGATCTATTTTATACTTGTATTATCGGTATTTACACTTTACATGTTGGGCCCAAATGGGTTAAGCCCAATAAATAAGTTTATAAGTGTTTTAGCCCATTTTGTTGTATTATTAGTCCAATAACGTTAACTTAGTCCGTATGTTATATAGTTCGGGTTTTATCGGTTTTTACTTGTTATATATGTTTATATATCAGTATATGAGTTTATAAAATTTTACATTAGACGGGTCCAACAGTCTAAGTTTTATTTAACAAAAACGTTAATTTTACGGTAATAGCCGAAAAAGTCGTAAAAATCATGTTTATAGTTTTATAACTTATAAAACTTATCAAACTACCATTTTTATAAAATGTCCATTTATTTATTCTTATACATATTTATATAAATGTATTATATAAGTTAGTGGGTTTTAATTCACATTTTATACTATGTGCTTATATAATACTATTATACTTTAATTTCCAAAATCTGATTTTTATTTTCATGTTCACCAAAACTGCCATATCTAGAGTTCTATATGGAGATAGAAGCTCAAATATTTATGAAATAAACTACATGATATGTGCTCCATTTAACTCTTCTATAGCTACTGTTGAATCAGCCTCTAAGTATTTTCTAAAAATCGTCCAAAAAAGTGAACTCAGATTTGTACTCTAAACTTGTTTTGATCATATCTCACTCATCCTAATGATTCCATTGCATGTCCAACTCTCACATGTGTACAAGACATATTACTTACTGTATATACACTAATCTATGTCATTTTATCAGTTCATGACATGTTTCTTTACTGTTTTATACAGCCATCATTTTTAAGCAAGATTTTAGCCTTGTTTCTTATAGTTTTTCACCTTTTTAATCATATTTATCAACACCAAATCCCCACACAATACTTTTATCATCATATAATCATCATATACATATACAATAGGAAATAAATACATGATTACATAATCAAAATAACAAGAAGATTGGTAGAACAATCTTTATACCACCATGATGATGTAGGTTGTGATCAAAACATGGATTTTGATGGAGAAACTTGTGAATAACCAAGACCATCTTCAAGACCACCATTCTTCATGAACATCTTGTGGAAAATAAGCCCCAAGACTCCATGGAAACTCCTCCTTGGATGTTAAAACTTGCACCAATCTTCATCTCTTGGAAGGGAGATTAACATATGTTAATTATAACAAATGTTTGTGGTTAATATTTGATCAAAGGGAGGTGTTTATGGTGAGGATGGGACGGCACATTTGAGAGAGAGTGGGAGAGTTTAGTTGTTTTTGCATGGAGGAAATGAGAGGAAATGGTAAAGGTTGATGGTTTTGTTATTGAAGTAGCTTAATTTGTAAGCTTGATGGACAAGTGTCCATATGGAGTGTGAAATTTTGCCACCAAGGGAGTTGGGTGGCTTACTTTGGCCGTCCCTTTTGAGTGGGGTGGGGCAAGATTTATCTTGTCTCATCCCACTAATTTACGGGTACTTCTCGATTCTAGTTTCCTCGATTTGCGTGCCCTCGGGTCATTTTACGAAAAACGTTTTTATAAATTATGAATCAACGACACAAAACGAATCTAATAAAAATTGTCTCATCAAAAATGGAGTTCGAAAACGTAAATACGTAATCCTAAGGTTTCCGGTTTAGTCATAAAGGACGTTAAATTAAAATCGTAAGTCCTAATCTCTTCTCGTAAATTTGTGAGTTTATGAACCAACACAAATTTAAACTTCCAAAATAATATTCACGGATAAATTTATTTTCTGAAATGTCGGACTGTCACCAAAGACGGTGTATGTAAACGTAAGCACGTAACGTAGAATCCTCCGGTTTAGACGTAGTCGATGCTACTTCGAGACGTAAATCCAAATTACTTCCCAAAATAAGTGAGTTCATATAATATAACATTAAAATAATGTTCTTAAATAATATTTGAGAATAAAATACGAACCATAAATTGACGGATTGTCACAGCATTTACCCCTAAACAGGATCTTTGTCCTCAAAGATCATCTTACTACTCGCTTCTTATAGAGTTAAAGCCATGTGAGTATTTCCTCCACATTCGGTCTTTTCTCACAAGTGTAATTCATTACAATACGCGAGTTTCATCAAACATAACTATGGGAATAAGACCAGGCTAAATGTTGACTTACTTTCTCTATCCATGATGTTCACGGGTTTTTGATGAATGCAACTTTTCGCCGATCTAAACTTCATTAAGGAATAGTCAGATTTTCACTTGATATGCATTTTATCAAGTTCGATATACGAAACCTAATTCACGCAGTCCTTGAAGTCCTAGGGTAGATCCAGCTTATATGCCTTTCAAACCAATCTTTTACATCTTCTCAATGGTCCCATACAACGGGGACTTATATCTCATGATCTTCCAGATCATCAATTCATTTTTTTTCCATGGTTAAAATTTTTGGCATAACTTCGCTACCCATCTGGCACTTCAAGATCTACATTTCATATTCACATAACCTCTTGCCCACTACCGGCAGTCAATAATCAGATCCTAATTTTAACAATCATCTCAGGTCTCGCGGGTCGAGTATTTTTGGAAGGTTAGGTTCGCCATCATAGGAAACCTTAAACCTAAAAGACATGTCCAACTCACAATGGGTGTATGTCGGGTGTCTTCGTCTCAACTCTTGCTTACAGATGCTCTATTATTTAGATCCTAACAAGATTGGATCTCAATCCTAATACGATGATTATCAATGATAATCCTTCTAAAGGAAAACGATTATACGGTTTATTACCAAAGGTCAATCGTTCAAACATAAAACAACACTTATAGTATTTTGTATCGTTACTTTACCTCATCCCTTCGATTGGGGTGGTACATAGTACTCTCATCAAGATTCGTTCTCAACGACTTCTGAGCAAATCTCTAGAAATTTGATGCAAAGCGAGGATCTTGATAGAGATGATTGATACGGCACACTATGTTTACATAACTCCTTTAAATACAAAAGAGTCAATTTCTTCATCAAGAATTTATCATTAACGAGAATGATATTAGTAGAATTGGTCAGTCTGTCGACGATGACCCAAATCGAATCAAATTCAGATGATGACCTTTGCAATAGCTAGACGTTTACTAATGTATGAGGCAATGTCTGCCTTCCTAATTTTTCATTAGTACAACTTCTTCAGATAAAAATACATTAAATCATAAATGTCATGAATAAAATACTTATACTTACAAGATTTTAATATGACTACATTTCTAAATCTCCATATTTAGGCAACCACAAGTGGCCTTTTATACATTTAAGGCCATCGGCTTCTCAATTCTAATGGTTCACATTAGCCGCGAACCCCCTTTTATTATCTATATTATCCTTTTTACAAACATCGTTCATATTTCAATTGTTTGGCAATTTTATTTTGTACCATCATTACTAAGGAACACATCCCAATTGGTTCTTTATCCTTTCTATATTATGTGTCAGTAATTACGTTCACCGTCCTTCATATTTTCTAAGTTTCAGTTTCGTTTCAGCTATCATTTTTATCAGTTTTGATCAATCCGACGTTTAAAGCGTCGATAATTATTATAACTAATTAAATATTAAATATTCAATTTTTATGAAACGTAAACGTAAAGAATTTTTAAATTTCTTAGTCCATCCAATTATATGAAAATGTTAAAAAATAATTTTAAATTTAATTAACACGATTTTTGCTGATTTATCGAAAATAATTAATAAGATTCGTAAATGTTTGAAAAATCTTTGGTTATACTTTGGTCAAAATTTTCTTAGTTGGAAAGCAAAAATTGTTGTTTAAAATTCAAGTTATGGTTTAAATGGTTTCCTCAATCCCTCTTAGGTTGTCTTGAGGTATACACGAACATTTACCCCTAAACAGGAGTTTAGTTAAATGTTCTGGGTATAAGGGAAGAATCTTCTTAAAAATCCTTTGTTAAAACATTTGTCAAAACATATTTCCATTTTCTATTAATCACACGGTCAATTAATATAAAGGATTAAGTCTTAAATCACATGCTAAACACTCAAGGTACAGGTTTTCATTGTTCGGCCAATTTAGGGCAGTCTATAAATAATTATTAACTCCTTTCTATTCTTATAGACAAACAAATAGTTCTTAATGATCACACGCATGAATTTATCAAATTACAGCCTACACACGTGATTTACCAAATTTATGAATGCTACATGTGTATTAGTCAATCCAAACGACATCACGTGAAACTCATAATGTTCATTACAATTTCTGGATGTAGTGATTGGAATAGATAATCTTTTTCGCGGACGCGAAGTTGATGATAACCATGCCATGGATCAAATCTTTAAAACATACGCTAGAACCTTGTAAATGATCGAACAATTCTTCCATTTCGAGTCATGGATATCGTTTTCGATTGTCAATTTACTCAGTTCACAGTAATCTATAAATATAAGGAATGATAACACCATAGCTCTTCATGATGACGAGCTCGGTAGAATGAAATCTTTCTCCGACAACTCTCTCAGTTGTACGGTAATTCCTTTTAATTCAGATGGTGCTGACGTACAATGCACACGCCACAGGTGCATCATCGGGAATATAATCAATACCAATTTCGGCTTGCCTTAATGGGGAAAGTCTAGGTAATTCATCAAAAAATACCTCCTAAAGTTTCAAATAACAGAAACATCTTCTAATAAATTAATATTAGGTTATTTTCAATATCTATGACTAATTCACAACTATTCATGGTATAATTTCAAGTCATCCATCAAGAATTATTTGGATCACTTTTGATAATCAACATCTCATCATTTAGGGGAATTCTACTCGAGTTCCCATTAATTAAGACAATGTCGTCATGTCATAATCAATCAATCCATTCTACTGGCACTATCAACTTTCCAGTTTCATTGCCGTCGATAAGATGTGAACTTCTCAAAGGACTAATAATAACTCATAATCCTTCACAGGTTCAAGGATATATGGAGTCACAACTACAATTAAAGAGTAAGGTTAACGCATAATCTATGCGAGAGAATTTCAAATCAGATACAGACGAAAACATTTAACGAATATGAATATATCCCATGTTTTCATGATTCGAGTACGCATTCGAAAGCTCCTCGGATCGTTACCCAGGTCACTCAAATGAAATCAAATCAAAAGAACTGATAGGAACGTCGATACATCCAGTCGGGTATCAACACTCGGTAATCGGATACTTTTCCTAAGAATCTCACTACGGGAGAATTGGATAAGAAAGAATTGACAATTGTCAAATAAGACAATTTCCACAGATGAGTAAATTCGACTCAGAAGAATAGATGCTATAGGCACATATGTAGGTGTCCCTAACACTATGTCCCTATTTTTTTTTTCACTTCTTGCAGATCTCATAAAATTTAATCTTTCACAATTTTCAAAGAAAATGTAGTGTTTATTAATCAGTTTTATGGTGACTACTAATCAGCCTTGCATGGTCCATTCCAAATTGTATGTAGGCGCGCAACTATATACAATTTCAAGATTAACAATGCAATACTCAGTTCGTCAAAATTTTATCATCATGTTTATAATAAAAACATTTTCATGCTTAATTCTTAAATAAGAATCAAAATAAATTTACAAAGATTTTCTTTGTTATGAAAACAATTAAGTTTTCCAAGATGTTTTATAAACAACTTCATTTCGATAACAGTCACTTATAAATCTCACTTTGAATAATCCTTATTGTGATGAAAATTCAATTTTTCTCAAGGGACACTGTTTTATCTTATAAAAACAATGAGTGATCTGCAGAAAAGTGATGAAAGCTTTTTCACCAAGAATTAACTACGATATGATAGGAAATGAGCTTAGCCAATTAATCATGAGGTTCATGACTTTGATGGCACTCAGGAATACAAAGAGAATAATCCACAACGTAACTCAATTCGAGATGAGTATTTGTTCAATGGTTGCATCACTAATGCGAGCATTAGGATGAAGCAATAAAAGATAGATAACATCGATACATGTAGGATTTAGTAATCAAAGGTAGTCTTTTCATTAATCACAAACAAGTCAAATTGTACCGTAACACATTATGTGTCACTATGTCATACAATTCCAAGATCTCATCTTACCAACTGATGTCTCAGTTAAGTTAGGGATTATTTTTAAAAGATAACAATGAATACTAATCTACAAGAGTCATTAGGTGTTCCACATGTCCCGAAAGATCCATCGGTCCCAATTCAGAAGAAGATTTCTTCAATTTATTTATTGGACACTGGGCATCCTCATTAGTGGACAATGGTCTAGGAACAACACTTAACACGAATCAACAATCAATTAAAACCTTATAATTCAATCACATGACTTAACGACTTCCTCTTAACAATTTCTTATTCCATACAAGTCAAATTTTACTTTATTCAAGTTTCAATCAATCATATACTCAATTCGATATCCTACCTCATTCTCCAATACTTTCAATCTTATTCTTAGATCTTAAAAGGGCAATAAAAGCTCGATATGATCAACACTTAATTCCAATCATATAGCTCTTATAACAACAATTATCAAATGAGTCACTAGCATGAGATGACTCACACATTCGATCAGATTTCTCGGAAAGGTACTAGTGGCATGAGGCTTTTGGGTAATGGTTCCAATGACAGCCTCAGGTGCAACATTCACCCTTTCGATTTCAAATTTAAGAATTGGGTGACAACGAATCAGATGACATCTTTCTAGGTGGTATCGTTTTGTAAAACTCCACTCTATATGGAAAGATCGTCATGACATCGATATCAGATTTAATCTCGCCAATTCTTCTTCAATATCGCAATCAACTAATATCTACATTTCTACGAATATCAACCATTTGTTGGGATCATTAATATCCACAACTTGGTTTAGATCTAGGATAGCTAGAATTCCTACGAGAATAGCTTCGATTAATTTACTAGGGGATTTAGGGTTCCTTGTGACAATCTACGTCGTATAAATATCAAAAAAGTCATCAAACAATCATATAATCAAATTACATCATATATATATATATATATATATATATATATATATATATATATATATATATATATATATATATATATATATATATATATATATATATATATATATATATATATATATATAATCCAAGTTATATATATATATTAAAATAACACTTCTCAGTCTGGCCTTGTCGGTAACTCGGGAATTCTTCGGCACCGTTATAGTCAAACGATTTTTAGACATTTTTTTGAAAAATGTTCATAGTTATAAGATTTTGAAATGTTTTATTCAAAACCTTGGTTTTAAAAATCTTTCGTTCTCTATAACGAGAGCTCTGATACCAAACTGTAACACCCCCAAATTTATACAACTCAGTACAGTGGAAGACTAGTTGGTGTTACGGGATAGCACATTACTCACATCATAGACAACGCTTAAAAGTCGCGTCGACTTAATAATAAAGCATTTCCATTCATAAATATCAAAGTTACATAGGTCACAAGTCATATTATTTCATACAAGTTTTACAAAGAATTTGAATGGAAATTATTGTTTAAGTGCGGGCCATGAATTCTTGTCGTCTTCCCGAGAATTACCTTCAAGTACCTGAGATAAACATGTTAAAAGAAGAGGTCAGCGATAACGCCGAGTGAATTCATATAGTTTAATAAAATCCATCAATATAATATCAGTATAAAATTTTACTGAAAATCATTTTGTACAAATCTTTGTAATAGGCCATAAAATAGCCAAAGTCATTTTTATACAAATCCTTGTCGAACATCATAATATAGGCATTTGCCTTAAAAATCATTATACGAACCAATGTCGTAAAAACATCATACAATACGTCTTATGACGTTGTATAAAGTTAAATAAAAACCGTTATATGAACATGGTTATATAAAACCAAAACACGAACATAATATCAATAGTATGACCCAGTATTGCTAGTCAGGCAATACATCGTAATTCGGTGCGTATAGTAGTATTTCGTTAACTGGATTATTATAAGCCGCATGACATTGTTACCTTACTAAACCAAACAATGGGTAGCTAACCCGATACTCAATTTGCCCATCTAAATTAGCATGTCGTCACAAAGGTCACGCTATGGAAATCTTCTCATACATAAATTCGCTTACCAATCAATGTGGCACGACGGGGATCAACCGTCAAGGCGCGAACTGAGGTGATCGTCCCCAAATAGTACTATTATATGCATAAGCGTCTACCAATCCCGGTAGTTCACAATTCATGCTAATGGGACTTTTAGTGACATAACCTAACTTTAATAATCCATTTAATTTCATCTATCGGGTCATTTAATCATTTATCGGGTCATACAGTCGGGTCATACATTCATTTCGGGTCCAAATCAATAAACAAACAATCAGGACAAATGGTGTCCTATTTTATAAAAACTAACATGTTATCTCCCTCGCGGGTTTATAAAACATTTCATAAAAATATTTAAAAGAGTGCGAGGCTATGAACTCACGTTGATGTGGGAAGGCGGGTTATCGGCAATTCGGACGTACGGTACGTGCTTCAATCACGGAAACCTAGACAAATAATACTCGTCTTAGACTCATGTCCAATGACTTTATAAAAATAACACTTATGTATACATATGATGATTTTATATATATGATGATCAAGTGGGTTTACAAATTCTCGTTTACTCATTTTACTGTTATGTGTCGATAACTTTTATACTAGTTTACTAGTTTTATCTATTTACATATTTTAAGTCCAATAAACATATTATAAGTTCTTTAACTTGTATTAATCCATTTTATACTTGTATTATCAGTATTTACACTTTACATGTTGGGCCCAAATGGGTTAAGCCCAATAAATAAGTTTATAAGTGTTTTAGCCCATTTTGTTGTATTATTAGTCCAATAACGTTAACTTAGTCCGTATGTTATATAGTTCGGGTTTTATCGGTTTTTACTTGTTATATATGTTTATATATCAGTATATGAGTTTATAAAATTTTAAATTAGACGGGTCCAACCGTCTAAGTTTTATTTAACAAAAACGTTAATTTTACGGTAATAGCCGAAAAAGTCGTAAAAATCATGTTTATAGTTTTATAACTTATAAAACTTATCAAACTACCATTTTTATAAAATTTCCATTTATTTATTCTTATACATATTTATATAAATGTATTATATAAGTTAGTGGGTTTTAATTCACATTTTATACTATTTTTATTTGAGTGCGTATATAATACTATTATACTTTAATTTCCAAAATCTGATTTTTATTTTCATGTTCACCAAAACTGCCATATCTAGCGTTCTATATTGAGATAGAAGCTCAAATTTTTATGACATAAACTACATGATATGTGCTCCATTTAACTCTTCTATAGCTACTGTTAAATCAGCTTCTAAGTATTTTCTAAAAATCGTCCAAAACAGTGAACTCAGATTTGTACTCTAAACTTGTTTTGATCATATCTCACTCATCCTAATGATTCCATTGCATGGCCAACTCTCACACGTGTACAAGACATATTACTTACTGTATATCCATTAATCTATGCCATTTTATCAGTTCATGACATGTTCATTTACTGTTTTATACAGCCATCATTTTTAAGCAAGATTTTAGCCTTGTTTCTTATAGTTTTTCACCTTTTTAATCATATTTATCAACACCAAATCCCCACACAATACTTTTATCATCATATAATCATCATATACATATACAATAGGAAATAAAATACATGATTACATAATCAAAATAACAAGAAGATGGGGAGAACAATCTTTATACCACCATGATGATGTAGGTTGTGATCAAAACATGGATTTTGATGGAGAAACTTGTGAATAACCAAGACCATCTTCAAGACCACCATTCTTCATGAACACCTTGTGGAAAATCAGCCCCAAGACTCCATGGAAACTCCTCCTTGGATGTTAAAACTTGCACCAATCTTCATCTCTTGGAAGGGAGATTAACATATGTTAATTATAACAAATGTTTGTGGTTAATATTTGATCAAAGGGAGGTGTTTATGGTGAGGATGGGACGGCACATTTGAGAGAGAGTGGGAGAGTTTAGTTGTTTTTTCATGGAGGAAATGAGAGGAAATGGTAAAGGTTGATGGTTTTGTTATTGAAGTAGCTTAATTTGTAAGCTTGATGGACAAGTGTCCATATGGAGTGTGAAATTTTTCCACCAAGGGAGTTGGGTGGCTTACTTTGGCCGTCCCTTTTGAGTGGGTGGGGCAAGATTTATCTTGTCTCATCCCACTAATTTACGGGTACTCCTCGATTCTAGTTTCCTCGATTTGTATGCCCTCGGGTCGTTTTACGAAAAACGTTTTTATAAATTATGAATCAACGACACAAAACGAATCTAATAAAAATTGTCTCATCAAAAACGGAGTTCGAAAACGTAAATACGTAATCCTAAGGTTTCCGGTTTAGTCGTAAAGGACGTTAAATTAAAATCGTAAGTCCTAATCTCTTCTCGTAAATTTGTGAGTTTATGAACCAACACAAATTTAAACTTCCAAAATAATATTCACGGATAAATTTATTTTCTGAAATGTCGGACTGTCACCAAAGACGGTGTATGTAAATGTAAGCACGTAACGTAGAATCCTCCGGTTTAGACTTAGTCGATGCTACTTCGAGACGTAAATCCAAATTACTTCCCAAAAATAAGTGAGTTCATAATATAACATTAAAATAATGTTCTTAAATAATATTTGAGAATAAAATACGAACCATAAATTGACGGATTGTCACACTTATCAACTAAAGCCTTATTCTCGTGATCCTCGAAAATAACAATCGGATCTAAGACCAATCCTAATTTGGTTGCATCATAAAGTCTTGGATTATGGATAAAAGCTTGTCTTGCATACCGTGGGTTAGGGGGAAGGTCTTTTTGACGCGATAAGTTAAACTCTCTAAACGATGAGTCAAATAAGTGCACTAGTTGAGAGGCAGCGTATTGTCTTAAAAGCAAATAAACTAAACTTCTAATCCTATTAGCCGCATTAATTTCCATTTCATTCTTTTTAGACTCGAGTAATTCAAAATCCGTTTGAAGTTTGTGAAAATTAGTGACCACTAACTCTTTTTCTTTAAGTTCGTTGGAAAGATTTGCTCTTAAGGTTTCAATTTCTTGCAAATGACCCATTTGTTTGTTTCAAAAATGATAATATTCGGGATTTGTTAGAACATTGGACGAAGGAACTAATTCCAAAGTTTGAACTTTTTCGTTACACAAGGCAAGCTCAGCAGACAGATTCTTATTCGTAGCTAGGGTTTCTAAGAGTGCAGTATTCATTTGGCTAAGTAACTTTGCAGGAACCATGACCAAATCTTGTTGAGCAAGAATATGCGTATGCGAAATGACTCCCGGTTGTGATTCACTCAAAGTCTGGGGACTTGCATTGATATTGCTATCATTGATTGTCTCCTCATTTGAAAGACTCACCACCGAAGACTCATTCGGATCAGCACCCTCTTGCCTAACTTGATGTGGTTGAATACTGATATCAGTGGTATTAGTAAGTACCTCAGATATTTGATCTGACCCAAAGCTAGAGATAGTTGCCATAAGAGCTGCCTGAGCAGATTGAAGATCATCACAGTCTGAATCGTAAGCGTCCTGATCATCTGCTTGGTATGCTGCATTCTGTGTAGTGAGAACTTCTTGTTCTGCAATCCCTGGATCAGCAAGAAATGCTAGCTCCTCTTCATCAAGTTCCTGTCCTTGTGCCTGAGCGTTCACCAAATAAATCTTCTCTGCAAACCATTGACCATCCCTTCTCCTCTTGGGTTTTGTGAAATCCCTATACATGTGACCTTCTTCCTTACAGTTGTAGCATGTTATCATTCTCAACTTACCTGTGGAATTAGCCCGTGGAGCAGTAACCATTGGAGCAGTGTTGACCATTGGAGCAGGATTGACTATGCGTGCATTGGTGGTTGATGTAGTAGGTCTCCCTGATAAGGTTGAATAGGTTGAACCATTACCCTGCCATTCTCAATGGTAGCTTGTTTTCGAGAATTGGATGAATTCCTCAGCTGATTGTTAGTAGGAGCTGGTCCTCTAAATCCTCGTTTGCTCAATGTCCTTGTGAGATAAGCAGACATAGTGGCTAACACTTCAGCTGGGTCAGTTTCTTGTTTGAATACAGGAATGGTAACCTCATCATTATCACAATACATTGCTTGGTCTTGTTGAGCGGCATAAGCACTAGAAGGAGTACTTGTATGGTCAGAATAGCTTGGTGGATATGCTGCATTTTCCTGATATGGTGAGTATGATGACTGAGCATATGGTACAATGCTTGCTGGTGAATATGGGTGAGGTTGTGGAGCATATTGTGATGCTTGTGGTTCTCTCTGAGACAAAGGTGCATTAAACCGATATTGTTGCTGATGTGAGGTGGGTGGTTGAGGTAGAATCGAATATTGGGGAAAGCTTGGAGTCATGTACGGAGATAGATGACAAGCTTGGTGTCCCATGATATAAGGAGTGTTGTTATATGACAATCTTGGTTGATTTGCCATCAAAGCTAAAGATTCAGGGTACATACCTTGAGGCAAACAGTGCATGATCACGTGTTTCTCATGCTGCTGGAGAAAAGCATAGAGTTGATCCAAATTGCACTTATGCATATCCCTAGTTAACTTAACATCAGTAATATACTCACCCCATTCAGCTTGAGGTAAAGTATTCAAAAACTTGGTGTTAACCTGGAATGGAGCAATCACGAGATTGTATATATTCAAATCATTCATGAGAGTAGTGAATCTGAAGTAGTAGTCGTGAAGTGTTTCCCCTGGACTGTACGTGAACCTATCAAACAGATCATACAACTGACATTCGCGTTCCTGTTTAGTAAGAGACGTACCTTGTAGCAAAACCTGTAGACGTTCCCATAACTCCTTTGCAACCGTATATTGACTTACCATTCGATAGATGTCATGTGGAAGAGCTTGTAGAATGGTTTGAAGAGCCTTTTCGTCTGCATCGACAATAAGTTGTTGAGCTGGCGTAAGTTCTTCAAACTCCCGTGGTCGAGTCACATTGTTAACAACGATGGTACCATAATCAAGTGGACTATTTAGAATTGACTTGACCATAAGCCTCCCATATGTCGGTTTTCCCTTAATGTATGACATCATACGGCCTTGCCATGCTTCAAAGACTTCTTTAATGAGCATTGTAGGGCGATTATCCGTTCCCATAATGACGGAAATATCCGTAAGTGATGTCATTTGAGGCATTAATGAACTCGGATTCATTTTGATCACTTTAAAGAATCAAAGATTATCGGTTGATCGAGCAGTGAAGTAAGGTTGTGAGTTGTGTTGTGTTGTTGTGTAAGAAACCAAGATTAAATCCTCTAAAAAACGTCGAAAAAACTCGTAAAATATCCCTTGGTTCGGAATAATATCCCTTGACTCGGAATATTTAAGTCGATTCGGAATAAAACTACTTTTATGTGGAAAAAGACCTTGGTTCAGAAAAAATACCTTGATTCGGAATAGTTGTTGGTTCGGAATGTTGGTTTAGAATAACTTGGTTGATCCGGAATAACTTGGTTGATCCGGAATAACTTGGTTGATCCGGAATTACTTGGTTGATCCGGAATAACTTGGTTGATCCGGAATAACTTGGTTGATCAGGAATAACTTGGTTGATCCGGAATAACTTGGTTGATCCGGAATAACTTGGTTGATCCGGAATAACTTGGTTGATCCGGAATGTTTTTCTTGATTCGGAATAACTTGTTGATCCGGAATCTTTTGCTTCGTTCGGAATACTCTGTTGATTCGGAATAAACTGGCAAAAAGACTTCGAGACCGACTTTTGATGTTTTTTCTTAGAACAAACGAATCTAAACCCGATTTTTGACCAAAAACCACGAAAAGTTTTGTGATTCTACCAAAATAAGCTAAACCCAACACTTATCTACTAATCCCAACAACAAAAACACCAAAAATTACAAGATTCAAGGTAGATTTTCCTAAAAATCACTAATACTATCAAAAACTAAAAAAACAACACTAATCCTTACCTTAAATCACCCCATGGCTCTTGATACCAATTGAATAATTGTGATAATCTTATGAATCAATAAGGTGGGTTGATGTTTCTAGAGAGAGAAAGTGAGATAGAATGTGTGTTTTTATTAATATGAAAGTGAAAAACAACCAACCAACCCCCTTTCCATGGTGGAAAGGGGTATTTATATCCAAGCCACTAATGGACTTGGGCCGACCCATGACAAGCCCATGGGCCGGTTTTACTTAACAAAGTAAACAAACATTAACTATATACAACATTCAATAATATCGTGGAGTGACCGATACTTCTAATATACGTTAAAAACGTATTTCTAACACAAATTATACCAAACAGATATAATCGTCCCAATCTCCTGTCCATTCCAACACACATGACCTCAACATGTCTTCTAATGTCTGAATCGTTTTCTCCGATTGTCTGTCTGTTTGAGGATGAAAAGCCGTGCTAAGCTTAAGTTTTGTACCCCCAAGCTTTCTGTAGACTCCTCCAAAATCGCAAAGTGAAGCGAGGATCTCTATCCGATGATGCTGGATGGAGCACCATGAAGTCTCATGGTCTCCTTCTTATAAGTATCGGCGAGTTTACTGACCGGATCATCCTTGCGGATTGGTAAGAAATGAGCTGGCTTAGTAAGTTGATCAACGATAACCCAAATCGCATCGTGCCTCCTCTTTGTCTGTGGAAGATCGGTAACAAAATCCATAGTGATCTTGTCCCACTTCCACTCTGGAATATCTAACGGTTGTAGAAAACCGCTAGATCGCTGATGCTCAATCTTAACCTGCTGGCAGTTAAGACATTTGGAGACGTAAGTCGCAACATCCTGTTTCATACCACTCCACCAAAAGTATTGCTTGATTTCGTGGTACATCTTGGTCGAACCAGGATGAATAGAGAACGGGGAGCTATGAGCCTCATCTAACAATGCTTCCCGGAGTTCTTGATCATCAGGAACACAAAGTCTCGTGCCCTGCCATAAGATACCGTCTTCGTCTACACGAAATTCTGTCTGCTTCTCCAAGTTCTGAATTATCGCCCAGATTTCACCATCATCCTGCTGAGCTTCCTTGATCCTAGAGAGTAACTCAGGTTCCACTCTAAGATTAGCTTAGTAACCGTGTTGTCCACGTACCATGATCTTAATGTCTAGTCGCTCTAAGTCTCTTATAATTTCCTCCTCAATTTTAATGTCGTTTATCATTCCGGACTTTCTACTAAGTGCATCTGCCACTACATTCGCCATGCCGGGATGATACTGCAGATTAATGTCATAATCCTTCAATATCTCTAACCATCTCCTCTGTCTCATGTTCAGTTCACGTTGAGTGAAGATGTACTTCAAGCTCTTGTGGTCCGTGAAGATGTCACATGATTCTCCATACAAGTAGTGCCTCCATATCTTCAATGCAAACACGACTGCTCCAAGTTCCAAGTCATGCGTAGGGTAATTTTCCTCATAAGGCTTAAGCTGCCGTGAAGCGTACACGATCACTTTCCCATGTTTCATGAGAACACAGCCAAGTCCCTTCCCTGAAGCATCACTGTAGATTTGAAATCCACCTGTACCAGATGGGAGAGTAAGAATCGGTGCAGATACTAACTTCTTCTTTAAGTCTTCAAAGCTTTTCTCTCTTTCTTCAGTCTAGACGAATTTATCCCCTTTCTGCATCAGTTTGGTCAATGGTAGTGCTAAGCGGGAAAAGTTCTCTACGAACCTACGGTAGTAACCAACTAAGCCTAAAAACTGCGAACCTCAGTTGCTGATGTCGGTCTTGTCCACTTGGTAATAGCCTCGACCTTTGCTGGATCCATGGTGATTCCTTCTGCTGATATAATGTGACCTAAGAACGCCACCTTGTCTAACCAGAACTCACACTTGGAGAATTTAGCATACAGCTGCTTCTGGCAAAGAATCTGTAACAATGTACGAAGATGGTCTTCGTGTTCCTCCTTGGACTTAGAGAATATTAGAATGTCTTCAATGAAGACAATGACGAAATTTTCCAGAAATTCATGGAAGATTCTGTTCATCAAATCCATGAAAACAGCTGGAGCATTGGTAAGGCCAAATGGCATGACTACAAATGCGTAGTGCCCATAATGTGTACGGAAAGCAGTCTTGGCGATGTCCTGCTCTTTAACCCATAGCTGATGATAGCCCGACCTCAGATCAATTTTGGAGAAATGTTTGGCCCCTTGGAGTTGGTCAAATAGATCGTCAATGCGTGGTAAAGGATACCTATTCCTTATGGTGATCTTGTTGAGCTCGCGATAATCTATGCAAAGACGCATACTGCCGTCCTTCTTCTTTACGAATAAGACCGGTGCGCCCCATGGAGATACGCTCGGTCGAATGAAGCCTCGTTCCAAAAGTTCTTGCAATTGGTCCTTCAGCTCCTTCAACTCTATGGGATTCATGCGATAAGGAGCCTTGGAAATCGGCTCAGCTCCTGGGATGAGCTCGATATTAAACTCTACTTCACGTGCAGGTGGTATGCCTGGAAGTTCTTCTGGAAATTTTGACACTATTGGTTGATTCTGAATTGATGGAGATTTAGCATCCATGTCATGAATAGTAGCTAGATAGCCCTCGCAACCATGTGAAAGTAGAGCACGTGCTTGAAGGGTTGATATGATTTGTATAGACCTTCCGGGTACGAACCCATTGTGGATGTACTCGGGTGCATTTACATCACCGAAGATGACCCAATATGTATGGCAGTCTATGGTGGCATGATGTTTGGATAGTCAGTCAATGCCCAATATCATGTCAAAATCACTCATGTCTAGCGGAAGTGCGTCAACAGGACGAATCTTGTCGTCAAACTCTAGGGGAAGGCTCTTGTACACATGGGTTAGGCGTACAGAGTCTCTTAAAGGCGTGGAAATGTTTAGTACATTCTCTAATGGCATAGGGAATATCCTAACATTCTTAGCATAAGCAGTAGAAATGACCGAATGAGTAGCACCCATGTCAAATAAAACACATGCACCTTGACCATACATATACAAGATTCCAGTGATGGTACTTGTAGACTTGTTGGCCTGATCGCGAGAAGTCGTGTAAACGCTTCCACTAGTAGGAGGCGGCTTGGAATCAGCATGTCCAGATGTGCCTTCCATCTCCCCCTTGCGGCAGTCCTTCGTGCGATGACTAGTAAGGCCACACTTGTAGCATACGTCGCTGTCGTGGCGACATGGCCCTGGGTGCCTACAGTTGCAGGTAGTGCAAAGAGGATGAGTATACCCTCCAGCAGGTGCCCTTGTTGGCTGGGAGCCTGTTAAGAACAGTATACATGAGACATGGTTTATAGGTACAAAAGGAAAAAGCAGAAAATCGTAAGATGTAATACTAGTGATAGCTGGACGGTTAGGCTGTGAACCTCTTGGGTTCTGGTCCCTCCCGTTACCATGATTCCTGGTAGCAGATTGCTAATGTGTCATAATTATGAAATATTGCATGTATCATAAGGAAATGAGTAAGTGTTAGGACCTGCTGTTGTTGGAGTTTCCATCATTGTTACGGTAATTATCATTACCGCCACACCTATCCGTAGCAGAACGGTCGTGAGTCTGACCGTTTCCCTTGGGCTGAGTAGGCTGTTGCTGAGTAGCCGGCTGAGACCGGTCCCCAGTCTTCTGCCTGAAAGATGCAGTTTAAAGAGAGATATAAATATTGGATAATACTGAAAGAATTCGGAATGGTCACCGCTGAATAAAAAATGTTTACCTCTTCTCGGGTCTCTCTGCTTCCCCGAACTCTTCTCTTTCTTGCAGCATCTCCAGCTTACGTACTGCATCGGCAACTTGTGCCACCGTGTTGAAAGTAGCACACACCAAGTTGTTGGTGATTGATGTACGAAGAGCCCACCGGAAGTGGTATGCCTGCTCTTCGGCAGTACCTGCTGATGCGCCAAGAAAACCAGCCAAACGAAGAAAGCGCTGCATGAACTCGTTGCTGTTCTCCCCAGCTCTCTGCCTGATTCCTTGGTACTCCCTCTTCAGCTTGTCTTGCTCAGCCTTGGGGAAGAACTGCCCCATCACTAACTCCTTGAACTAAGCCCAAGTCAAACTAGCCACCCAATCATCACCTCCCTCAGACTGCTTGAGTACCTTCCACCATCCTAGCACATCATCTTCGAACTTGTAACAGGCCAACCTCGACTTGAAGACGGGGTCACAGCCCATTGCATCGAATGTCTTCTCAATATGAGCCAACCAGCTTTCAGCTTCACTAGGGCTATCAGTTTTCTCGAAGGATCGAGGGTGTTGCTTGTTGAATCTCTCCAGCCATGTGACCAATGTTGCTGGAGGAGGATGAGGTACTGGGTGTTGTTGCTGATTGTTGGCAGCCTGCACCTCAGCCCTGATTTCGCTCCTCAGTTGAGGAAGCAAAGCTTGCATCGCAGCTTGGACTGCTGCATTGAGTTGTTATAGCTCGCGTGTGAGAACTATCTGACAATATAACATAAAAATTTCATGATTAAACTGATCAAAACATAAAATATATACATGAAAAAAAATATATACCAATAAATCTTGAAAAAAAAATTATGCAGGAAAACTAGTACATGAATGCATGATGCAGTTTATAAAAACTTTTATATGCGCGAGAGTGAACGCCTATGGTCAGTTAACTCAAAACAAAAGACATGGCGAGGGGACGCCAATGGGTCAGTCCCAAAGTTAAAAGTTTCGATAAAAGCACATGCGACTAAATAGGGTCAGTCATGTACCAACCATTACTTAGTCATAAATCTGCGACAATGACATATATATATGAATGCATGAAAACCGACTGTCAGTTCTAGGAAGACCATAGTGACTATCCACTAATCACATGTCGTGTTTTGAGAGTCTACAGGTCGAAGCCTTGGCTCTTATACAATAATTGTAACACCCCATTTTGGTAAATGGAATGTCACGCATGATTATGGCGTGTCATCAAAGCATACAAGGATAAATGTCTTAAACATTACATGACCATAAAGGAAATACCGGAAACAGACAACGGTACCCCAAAGTATAAGCTCATCACACACAAACATAAGTACTATAAAGGAAAAGGACTAAACAATGTCCATGGAAATAAGTAGCAAAATGTATGATTATAAGCATAAAGTAATGAAGGCTAGTAACCTTCCAATCCATATGCACCTACGCTTAGAGTCTACGAGCGCCCTTGAGTACCTGCCGTTTTGGGAAACATGAAAGGAAAACGGCTGAGCATAACGCTCAGTGCACAGATATACAAGCATAGAATGAATAACATAAGCATATACAACATATAGCAGCGGAATTGATTAAGTCCTGGAAAACCTGGTATAACTTAGTAAAACTGGTTTTATAGTTTGAAAAGCCTTATGTTTATCTTATGAAAACTGTTTAACATGTTAACCATTAAGCCAATATAAGTCATGAAATATCAACGTGCATGAATACTTGGAGGGGTGACCTCATCATGCAATTAGAGGGGTTGCCTCTAATTAATATAAGTTGGGTAGGAGGGATCAGCTCTTTGTGAAGGATGCAAGGCACACACCACATTCACCTGAATAATCTGTTAAAAACATGTAACCTAGGATGCACCCATACCCCCCTTATGATAACATAATAATATGGCCAAAAGCTGAAAGGGACGCCATGAGCTATCACTCCACCGTGATGAAGTCATAACAATGGTGCCTCAAGTGTTATGGTTATGGTACCTCCATAACTAGGTGGAACTGGTCATGCATGTATATGGCTTAGGCGTTTAAACTAAACATAAGCAAATCAAAACATATAAAACATATATTGGGAAAACAGTTGGCTGCATACAGGGAATCCTAATAAGGAAAGAATGTCCATACTGAAAGGACGGAGAATCCGTACCTTATGTCTAGTGAACGAAGAAGACGAACGGAAGAGAGTCCTACTTCGATCTCACTAATGCTACATAAATAGTATACGTGTATAAGTATTCTGATTACTGAGTACGTAACTGGATTTATATCATGTCTTAGCTTGTTTTATATGCTCATGTCTTAAATTACTGATTTTAACGTTATGTTGTGTTTATCATGTATTCTGGATATTCTGATTAATTATTACTTGTATTTCTTGTATTATTATACTTTTTGTGTAATAATAAGTAACTTTCTAAAAATAGCAGGTTTCCAAAAATAGAAAGCTTCCAAAAATAGAAAGTTTCCATAAATAGATTAACTGTTTAAAAATAGATAAGTTTCTAAAAATAGAAAGTTTCCAAAAATAGTAAGTTACCTGAAATAGAAAGTTTCCATAATTAGAAATAAGTTGGATTAATAAGCTAAATAAGATAATCTTAAGTTTTACTGATTAAATATACTAAGTCATGTGATTAATAGTATAGTTTATTAATTATAACGTGTTAATTAAATAAAATATATGTTATACGATTTAATTAAATATAATCATGATTTAATTAAATTAAAGTGTATATAATACTTAGGTTAAAACATGTATTAATATTTATATTAATATAAGCTAAGTCATGAAAATTAATTAATTATATGTCATGTTTTAATAATTAATTAATCACTATAGTCTAAATTACATAATTAAATACTCAGGTTAAAATCATGCATTATTAATTATTAATAATAAACCTAAGTCCATGTTTTAATTAAATTAATTATATGACATGTTCAATTAATTTAATAAACTTGTAAATAAACCGGACCCGTGAACCCATGAACCGACCCTAACCAAAATCCCAACACCAACCACCACCCAAGCCGCGGCTGGTGGCTGCGCTGCCAAGAGCGGCGGCTACTGTCGCTACTGCGCCGTGGCTAGCCGCTGCCAACATCAAAGATCCCACTGGCACAGGCCGGTGGTCTCCCGTTACTGCCTTCGCTGTTCCCACTGTCCGATCCAAGCAGCCACCGGCTTAAGCCGGTGGTGCCTGCTGCTGCGCCGAGCCCCTTAGGGGGTCTCGGTTGTGGCTAAAAAGGGACACCGAGAGTCATTCGACTCTCGGTTGGCTGCCGAACCAAAACCAAGCCAAACGAACCCTTCCCATGTTTATTTAATTTCATTACATGTTTTATTTAATTGTTTTTAAAGATCTAACACAAAACATAATTAAATAAAAGGATTAAAGATCAAGGTTTATTGATTTACCTCAACGTGTGATTGAAAATAACACGAACACGAACCAAATACCAAAGATCAAAAATCAAAAACGAAATCCTCCTTGTTCTTGTGTTGATGTCGCGGCTATGGAGTCACCAAGAGCTAGAGTTTTCAACTTTTCTATAAAAATATGTTTATGAAAACTCTGTGGTTTTAGTTTCCTTTAATTAAACCAAAAGTGGGCTTTTGGGCCCCTCCTTTCTCTTGTATGCCGCGGCTAGTAGGGCCCACCAAGGGAAACCCGTAGTTTTTCGTGTTCTAAATTATTACGTGTTCTTGTGCTCGTATTTACGTGACGTTATTATTAAATGTTCGTGTTATTTTATATACTTGTACGTAGTCGTAATAATAATTACGTAATTACATAATTATAGGTTCGTGATTCTTACGTTCATGATTTTATGTTCGTGATTTAATTATTATCTATAATAATTATCGTGAACTATCACGTACGTAATACTTGTCGTGTAATAACACGTACGTAATTCTTGTAATTTATGTTCGTGAAACGTACTCATGTTATAAAAGGAAAGTTTTAATCATGTACGTACGATTATAAGGGTACTATTCATGGTAAAAGCATGCGGGTTTTACAGTCCGCCTTCTTATTCTCGACTCTTGGTACCTGTTTGATAGAGAACATGCCAAAACCAGCGATAAGTAATTTGACTTTCTCGAGGTATTGAATCATGTTCTCCTCCTTAGATTCATACCATTCTAGGATGTGATTTGCGACAAGCCGTGAGTCCACGTAGGCTTCAAGGTTGCGCACCCCCATCCTAGCCGTGATTTTTAACCTACAATCAATGCTTCGTATTCTGCCTCATTATTCGTAGCTGTGAATTCAAAACGCAAGGTATAGGTGAACTCCATGCCTTCCGGATTTGTGAGTATGAGGCCTGCTCATGATCCCTCTGTGCAAGAAGATCCATCAGTAAACAAGACCCATGGTTCCGTTGGAATCTCTTCCTTTGGTACCATTGGCTCGTCCTCCTCGGGCTTCTCATTTATGAAATCTACCAAGATTTGGCCTTTGACGGCTGTCCTTGGTCTATAAGAGATGTTGTGTTCCCCGAGCAGGACGCTCCACTTCTGTAGTCTCCCTGCCACGTCCGGTCTAGAGATAGTTTGCTTTATTGGCTGATCCGTTACAACCACGATTGGGTGCGCCTGAAAGTACTAGCGTAACCTTTTCGCGGCATAGACCAACGATAGGACCAACTTATTCATTGGTGAATAATTCAGCTTTGGTCCCTGCAATGCTCTGCTTATGAAGTAGACTGGAGTTTCGACTGAATCCCTGTCAGTCAAGAGGACGACGCTTATGGCTCCGTATGTAGCGGATAAGTACATGATTTGCTACTGCTTTGGTCGTGGGGCGACTAACATAGGAAGAGCCGCTAAATGTTGCTTGATCTGCCTAAACGCCTCTTCTGCTTCTTTCGTCTAACAAAAGTCCCCTTTCTTCATGCACTTCTTGAGTGTTTTGAATAGAGGGAGTGACTTCTCTGCGGACTTTGATAAGAACCTGTTAAGCGCGGCCAACTTTCCATTAAGCGACTGTACCTCCTTCAATGTCCGAGGGGATGGTAGCTGTATCACAATGTCAGTTTTCTCCGGGCAAGGTTTGATGCCATTCGTGTTTATCATGTATCCTCGGAAAATTCCCTCGGTTGCCCCAAATGTGCACTTTTTGGGATTCAACTTCATGTTGATTTTCCTCAAGGTATCAAACGTCTCCAGGACGTCGCAGAGGAGTTCATCTTCTGTATGGCTCTTAATAACCAAGTCGTCGACGTAGACTTCAAGGTTGTGGCCGATCTGTGAGTCGAAGTCTATATCAACGAGTCGTTGGTATGTCGCGCCTGCGTTTTAGAGTCCGAACGGCATTTTTGTGTAACAATACACACCTTGACTGGTATGGAATGCCGTCTTCTCCTCGTCTTCCTCCGCCATATGGATCTGATGGTATCCTTTATATGCGTCCAAAAAAACATTTAAAAGAATACCCACAAAAGGATTCGACCTTCCAATCAATTTCTGGTAATGGATAGCAATCTTGTGTACAAGCTTTGTTCAAGTCTGTGAAGTCCACACACATGCGCCAGCTTCCATCGTGCTTCTTGACCATGACCGGATTGGAGAGACACTCGTGGTAATAGACCTCTCGCATGATTCCTACGTCTACTAGTTTCTTTACCTCGTCCAGTATCACCTGGTTGCGTTCTGGTGCTTGACCGCGCTTCTTTTGCTTAACATGGGGATATCCTGGACAGATTTGAAGCTTGTATTCTGCGACCGAGCGTGGCACGCCCGTCATATGATTTGGTTCCCATGAGAATACATCAAGGTTTGCTTTAAGGAGGGAGCACATGGCCTTCCTTCCTTTCTCGGAGAGGGTTCCTCTGATAGCAACCTCTTGTTCAGGATATTTGGGATGGATAACCACTTTCCAATTAGATGGTGGTGATCCTTTGATAGGTGTGTAAACACCCATCCTTTTTACCACTTAATTACAATAATAACCGGGCCAAAACGTGTATTTTATGTCTTTTACGTCGGAATTATGCGTGGTTTGTGTTTTTGTTGTGATTTAGGACGAAAAGGTGAAAAATGGAGAAAACACGGGCATTCACGGGCTTTTATTGAAGAAAAAGATTAAAGACGAAGTCAATAAGTCAAGAGTGCAAAAAGAACGGAAGTCCAAGACCAATTCTGAAGATTTATCGAAGAAAAAGTCAAAAGACGAAAGTTTACTAAAGCCGAAGAACTCGAATCTTATTTATGAAGAAAATTAAAGACGAGTTTAAAGAAATCCCGAGCCAAAATTCATTAAAGTCCAAGATTAACAAAAGATTAAGAAGAGAAGGACTTAAGTGTGCAATTAAGGAAAAGAGGAAAGAGGAAGGAAGCTTCCTAAGCACTCCTTAATCTCCCCTATATATAGTTTAAGATCATTTCATTTTACTCTTGTTGGCTAGAGTGACACTAGTTCTTCCATCTTTAATTTTTGCACATTTACTTTTCATGTAAATTTAAATACATTGTCTTGCACTTTTAATACCTTTTAATTCCAAGTAAGTGTTCTTTAATTTTCTTGTTTTAATCTCTCATCTACCTTTCTTTCCATGCTTTAATCTTATTGTTTACATGCTTTTTGTGTTGCTTATTTGATTAAAGGTTATGTTTTTATGCTTTTGATTATTTTGGATTATTGATTCTTATAGCTTATTTGTTTTTATCTTTAAGTTGCTAAAGTTTTTATAAGTTATTTTTATATAAAGTTTGTTTTCGCATACCTTTTTCATTTTATGTTTTCAAAAGTCTTTAAATTGTAGCTTATTAGCTTTTTCTTACACGTATTTGCTTAGGATTTTAGTCTAGTGCTTATTTGATTAATAGCTTATTAGTTGTGCTTATTTTGCCTTCTTTTTACCATATTCCGATCTAACCAATCGGAAAAGGGTTTGATATTCCGACCAGCACTCTTGTTGCTTGGTCGGAAAAGGGTTTAGGATTCCTACTAGGATTCCGATTGAGTATTCCGATCAAGGGTGAGTTTGGTATTCCGATCAGGTCTAGGTGACAGCATTCCGATTGGGAGTCCACTCCTTATTCCGATCAGGGTGATTATTGGGTTATTCCGATCAGGGTTTGGGCTTTGACATTCCGATTTGGGGTATTGTTTGGTTATTCCGATTAGGCAATTGGTGACATCATTCCGATTGGCAATTCCGGTCAACATTCCGATCAGAGAGGTAAGAGTATTCCGATCATCATTCCGATTGGAGGAATTTTGGATTATTCCGATCGGGTTTTCCGATCAGCATTCCGACGAGGAGGTAAGTAGGAATTTCGATAAGGGATTCCGACTGTAGGTTTGTTTTATATTTCGTCTTGTTTAATTTTTTAGGATTACATTTTAATACTTTGTCAAATGTTAATTCTCGTCACGCTTTAGTTTCAAGTTATTTAATTTCTCGTTATTTACTTTTCAAAGTTTTAATTTCTCGCCATTTATTTTAAAATAGTTTTAGATTTATTTTACACGTCATTTAGTTTTAAGTCTTGCACATTTATTTTAATACAACCAAAAATATTTGTTTCACCAAAAACAATAGAGTCGTACTTTGAACCGGAAATCAATTCGTTAAGATAACGAGAACACGAACTTTAATTTTTATACGGGGTGTCAAAAGCCTTGTATTAAATGGCGCCGATGCCGGCTCTTTTCGTAAAGATTAACGGTTTTCTGTGAGAGACGCGTTGCTTTTTGGGATCCGTTCATTCGTGAGCGTTATTTTTCTTGCATAAAAATTTCAAAAAACCATAAAAATAAAAAATTGATAAACATCCATAATAATTAAAAATTTCAAAAATCCAAAAAGATTTTATTTTTATTGTGTATATATATTGTCTTTGTGTTTGGTATTGTTTTCTTTTGCCTTTGTAGGTGTATGCGTACTAGATCTTCTAATTATCAAGAGCCCGAGACTCGAGAAGATTTAAGTATGGCAGGTGTTAACAACAACAATAATCCACCGCACCTCAACAATAACAACAATGTTCTTCCACAACCCGATCTTCGGACAATGGAGGAGCTTTGTCAACCTACCATGTTTGGACGAGGAGGATCGATTGCGCCGATGCAAATCACGGCTCCGGAGTTTTCGTTGAAGCACCACATGATTCAGCAAGTGCAAACTAACCCATTCCGTAGATTGCCTGATGATGATGCCAACAAACACCTAGACAAGTTCATTCAATCACCCAAAGCATGAAGTTGCCCGGTGCCACAATGGATGTTCTACGCCTACAACTCTTTCCACATACTTTATCACACCACGCCGAGAAATGGTTTGATCGTCTCCTGAAGAATTCAATTCATACTTGGGATGACATGACTCAACGCTTTTTGTCGCGCTACTTTCCACCATCCATGGTCACGAGCCTTCGCAATCAAATCAGCGGTTTCATGCAAGATCTCGATGAATCTCTCTTTGATGCTTGGGAAAGATATAATGTCTTGATTGATCGTTGTCCAAACCACAACATGCTTCCAGTCACATTGATTGATACTTTCTACAACGGTTTAACTTTTCGTGATCGTGATACGATTAATGCAGCCGTCGGTGGCACATTTATGAAAAGGAGACCCGAGGAGTGTAGAGAGCTTATTGAGAACATGACTACTCACCACAAAAATTGGGATTCCTCCGCTTCTTCATGGAACAACCCGAGAGTCAATGTTTCTTCCACCTCAGCAAACCCCGACATGATCGAATTCACCCGCATGATGACCGAAATGAACAAAAATATCTTGCTTCTCGCTACAAACCAACAACAACAAGTTAAAGCGGTTGCACCTTCTTGTGAAACATGTGGCGGTCCTCACTCATACACCGATTGTCCTTCTACACAAGGAAATCCAGAAAATGTGTATGCAGCTTATGGTAATTATTCACCGGAAAATTACCAAGCTCGACCTCAAGGGGATAGAAATTTGCTGAGTTACCGGTCCAACAACTACCTTTCACCCGGTTTTTCTCCTCAAAACCAAAACCCCGCCAACAACTACAATAGAAGCAACCAAATCCCACCAAGAGCTTCTAATCCTTACCACCCACCCGCCCAACAAACCCCACCCATTAACCCCGATGTTGAAGTCATCATGAGAACCCAAGGTGAGCAAATCAAGAATCTGCAGAGCCAAATTATCAATCTTAAAGGAGATATCACCAAGCAAGGGAATGAGATAAGATCCGAGCTTCGAGATAATATTCAATCCTCCTTCAGCAATCAAATGAATGATTTGAAGAATATGCTTGCTAGTTTCTTGCCCGCCACTCAACCTTCTACTGCAAGTTCTCTACCTTCAAACACCGTCACCAATCCGCGAGCGAATGTAAGTGCTATTACTACCCGTAGTGGAGTCACCATCGTAGGACCACCTATCCCACCCTCAACATCTACACCTCCTCCACCACCATTTATCCCTACTCCTCCTACACCTAGTATTAGTACACCATTATCGTCTCCGCCTCGTCATGACGATGTTTCCAAGAAGAACCCTTCAACATCTCAACCTTTACCTACACCTACACCTTCACCACCCAAACCTAATATCCCTTATCCTTCTCGCTTAGGCAAGACCACCGAGCTAACCAAGAAATGACTATCAAGTGTCGAGCTATGTGAAGATGCTCTCTCAAATGAACATCAACATTAGCCTTGTTGAAGCACTTGTCCACATGCCGAAATTCGTCAAAGCATTCAAGGAATTGCTTAGCAAGAAAGAGAAGTTGATTGAGCTCGCCAACACACGCTTAAATGAAAAATGCTCTACAGTTATTCTTAAAGAACTTCCAAAAAAGCTTGGAGATCCCGGTCGTTTTGTGTTGCCTTGCATCTTTAACAAAACCGAAGAATTTACTGCCCTAGCTGACCTCGGGGCCAGTATTAATTTGATGCCTTTGAGTGTTTGGAAAACACTATCATTACCCGACCTTACTCCAACAAAGATGACTCTTGAACTTGCAAATCGCACTCTCGCTTACCCCTTTGGTATTGCCGAAGACGTGTTCATTAAAGTTGGCACATTTACTTTCCCGGTCGACTTTGTCGTTGTTGATTATGAAATGGACCCTCGTATTCCTTTAATACTTGGTCGGCCATTCTTGAGAACCGGACGAGCTCTAGTTGATGTTGCCGAAGGGGAGTTAATCTTACGAGTCGGGAATGATTCACAAGTTTTTAAAATGGGAAAGCTTACAAGTAAATCCTTTGGAGGCCGAGAATCAGTGAATATGATTAATGTGCTTGATGATTTTGTCGTCTACAACAATCCTCTATTCGATTCTTCCATTGATAATCCACTTTTTCAAGATAATGTGGATGATTCTTTCTCCAATTTGGAACCTTCTCCCATTTATGATTCTCCACCGGTCTTTGATGCTTATGATGATGATTCTAGCTCAGATTCGGATGATTTTGATGATTGTACTTCCGAGTATCTCGACCTGCCTACATATGATGATTTTGATGAGGCCGATACTCTTTCGAGTGATTCTTCACATGATGAAGATCCTCCACCATCACTTGATCCTACTTTGGATGATTACTCATTTGAGGAAGATTTCTCTACCTTTCTCAATACTTACTTCCCTCATGAGAGTGATGCTCCTCCTTTAGATTTTGAAGATTATCATCTTGATCCTACTTTGTATTTGAAGAACATTCTTTCAAAGGAGAAGAAACCGGTCGACACCAATATCCGCAGCACATATGATTTAACACCTCTTTGTCCCCCTTCTGAGGACGAGGTTGTGCATTTTCATCGCGGATCATCTTCACACTCTGTTGAGCCTGAGTGCTATTTTCCCCTAAAGGAAAAGGTGTTCGACCCCGGTATCGATATTCTGTAGCCATCTCAGTATCCACCTGATGAAATAAAAGGAAATATTTTTGGAACTTATGGAAATCTGCTTGCACCACTTCACCCTTGCTTCCACCGTGCTCCATCGCTGCTTAAGGGAACCTTGCCTACTCTTCTTTGGCTTGCCTTGTTCGCCTTAAGCTTGTGGTATTTGATGGACGAAAACTATATCTTTGATCCTGGTGGATATGTTTCATGCTTCTTCCTATGATGATCAAGGTCGAGTCAGGCTCACGACTCGGTAATCAAAAATCAAGCGCTTCTTGGGAGGCAACCCATGCATCTATCTTTTAGCTTTCTTTATCCTAAGTGTAGGGGAGACCCGTTGGTGTTTGCTATTTCCTCTCTTCTTCTATTCAGGGATTCGACCACTCAATGATCCACTCTTGATGATTCTTGACGACCCGTGATTCCGTGTTCCCATTTTCCCGGTTTTATCCTAAACTCTTTTAGATTCACTATTTTATATTTCTCAATATTAAAATAGGAATCTCTTTAGTTGTCTTTTCCTTAGCGAGATTTAAACAAAGTGCACAATGTCCTAAGTGTAGGGGAGTTTACTCCCACATGCTTAAACATTGAGGACAATGTTTATATTAAGTGTAGGGGGGACTTCTATCGAAGTTAAGTGGTCTTTTCCTTGTATTTGTCCTCATTTTAATCGGAAAATCAATTTTTCGACATTTTTCAAAATTTTTGATCTATTTTGGCCTATTAGTTTTTCCCTTTGTATAGTTATTTTATTTCCTTATTAGAATAAATTTTTAATAAAGTGGTTTTAATTTTCAAACGTTGTGAATCTTTTGACTCAACCCGAGTTTACTTATCTAAGTTACTCTAGCTAGTATCCTTAACGTGTTTAAATCAAGTTTTGCTAGGTTTTTATATATGGAGCTATAAAACGCGAAAGTCTTAACTCTCACGGTTTAAGAACAAGAACTTTTCGCAAGTTCCTATAATTGATCCTAGAGAGTCGTTTATCAAGGGAACTTTAAAACCCGATTTCTAAACTTGAAAAAGTCTAAGAATTTACAAGATCCTATAGGCGACTCGAAAACCCAAAACTTTGATTTAATAGGCTAAGCATCCACGAGTCTCATTCCTTGAGATTTTAAACTGTGGAGAACGAGAGATGATAGAGTCAATTATAAGTTTGGTATTCTTTCGGGAATTTATGTGAGTTAATTATGAGCCTATTCTCCCATCGCTTGCTAATAAATTTATCTGCAATAAATAAGGTTGTACGATTTGAAAAGTTACTTAGCTTCTAGCCCAAGATCGTTTAAAAGTTGCTCGGTATGGATTAGAGTTCATAGCCAAGGCATAACTTATTGAAGCGGGATAAGAAGATTGGCGAGTCCAAAAAGGCCCTAACAAGGCATGAGGGCTATATTTTGTTGCTAAAGATCCCAAGTGATGTGAAGAATCATTTATCGAAAATCAATATGAAGGATCGAGACACACGACGAAAAGCAAAAATTCCCCAAAATTCATGGAGAAGTCTATCCGAAAAGGCCCTAACAAAGTATGAGGATGAATAGATCCAAGTCCAAAAAGGAGGCGGATCGTTGTATATCAAAGTCCAAAATAAAGATTGGAGAAAAATAAAGAAGTCGTGGTCCATATATGAAGAATCTCTCAAAATTTCAAGTGAAGAAATTCCTATTATGAAGAGAAGACCATTATTTCATGAACGTCTCTCAAGGTTTGAAGTATGAAGTCGCTGCCAAATATCGGTCCGAGAAAGGTCTCAAATCGCGAAGCGAGTTATGCCAAGATATGAACTTTATGAGGTCCCGAGAAGCAGTTTTAAAAGATTTTGTCCTTTAGCCAACTATTGATTAAATCGTTTACTTTATTTTCGGCCTAAATAACTATCAAAATAAGTCAACAATGCATCCTCGTGATCATTCTAGACAACAATAAAATATAAGAGATACACCTAGGAATAAGGGAGTCTAAGTGAATAATTGGCCCACATGAGTTCGTGTTAGTTTGCTAACTTATAATAACAATGATCTCGTTTTTAAGCTTGGTTTGGAAAAAGTGAAAACTTGAGGATGATGATTATTCATGACATTTCCAAAACCCAAGGTATGTTTTTGATGTCTTTGATGAGATGGCATTTATACATGATCTCATCGTTCTTTTCGGGCTTTAAATGCATAAAAATGTCATAAAAATACCATATATATGCTTGTGTTTGTATACTTGTGTATTTTAGGTATGGATATCGTGAGAAAGACAAAAGATCACAAGTTACAAGGAAAAACGGACACGAGAAACGAAGCCGTACAAAGAACCGGGCCCTAATCATGGAATTCTCAACAAATACCCTTGAAGACTTGAAGACAAACAAGATTGGTCCTCATTTATTGAAGAAATGACACTTAAAACCCTTGTATATTCATAATTACAAGTTTGGTCCCTTAAGTTTGCCAAAATTACACAAAAGGTCCTTCAACTTTGAAGAAATGGCAAGAATAGTCCCTCAACAAATCAAAATTGCCAATAATGGTCCCTCATGAAGTCAAAGATACAATGAAGACCTTTGAAGATCAAGAATGTCCAAGATCAGCCCTTGAAATATCTCAAAATGTCAAAAACAACCCTTGTTAACCTTTTGGAAAAGTATTGTGCCAAAACTGCCAAAGTGTGAAACTATTTAACAAAGGGAATACGTTTTATGGCCTGAAATACTTGTTTTAAACTTTTTTCCAAAACACAAGGGCTAAAGCTGTGCACTTGAAACATTTAAATCAAAAATGCGCCAAACACACAACTTTCCCCCAAAATCGGATCAAAAGAACTACTGTTTACCCTTCTTCACCCCCAGTTTTTACTCCACTTAAACTTAGGGTAAAAATCAATTCCCTTTGCACATGTGTGATTCACACATGCAGAAACCTATCCCACACCAAAAACCCTTAATCCCACTCACTATGGACCCCACCCCCAATTCCCTTTCCACCAATCAGAATACAACTTGGCCTCCAAGTTATGTGACGTGTCCAAATCAACAGCTATGATTCATTGCTTCATCACAAAGCTAAAATGAACATCCAGGATCACTTTGGACAGCTCACACCAAGGATTCGTCTAGAAGAACCAAGGGCATAATAGGGAATTCAGTTCTAGGGTTTGTGAATATTGTTTAGCCAGGCATTTGCCTATAAAAGGAGACCTCAACATGTGAGAGTCCCTTTGTTCCAGATTTTAACTTTTAATCTTTGTAATTCCTTTTTATGAAATAAAGTTTGAATTTCTTAAAATTTTGAGTTTTAATCTGTTATTTATAAAAGTTTGGTGTTTGAGAAGCTAAAATCTGAGTTCCATTATCTTGTTTAAAGGTTTTTTAGGCAAGGTTTTAAGTGATAAAGCTTGTGCATCAAAAATCTGAAGTTGGCATTATTTTTTATCTCACTTTGTGGTTTTTTCATCTTAGCAGCTTGGAAGCTGGTACTTGTTCTGCTAGTACCTAAGCTCAAACAATCCAGGGCCTGGATGTAGGTCTTGGAGGTTTGCATCTTCTTTCCTTATCATTTTCTCTTTAAGTTTCTGATTATTTGTGATTTTTGTGGATTTATGCTTGAATCTGTGTTATTGTGGTTGATTATTGTTGATTTGGCTTGGTTTGATGTTATTGAGGTGTTATTGATCTGATTTGTGGGTTGAATCTTCATTAGCCTTTGAAAATTTGTGAAATCAAGTTTTAAAAGGGTGTTTGGGATTACTGCATAAGTTGGGATTATGGCTTGTTAAGTGCTTGTGTGTTGTTAGCAAGTGTTGGTATCTGTTGTTTGGGTGATATTGTTCATCTGTTTGCAGGTTTTGAGGTTTTAAACACATTGATTCTTGAATTGGCTATAAAATCTTCATAACTTGGTTAAATTGGCTAGGATTTTGAGGACACCTAGATCTAGGCTAGGGCTAGGGCTAACAAGTGCTAAATCATAGTTAATCACACCAGGGTAGAAGGATTTGAGGCTTGAAATTGGATCAAGTGTCAAGTATATCAGCAAAACTTGTCTACATATTGTTCTTTGTTCATCAGAAACATTTTGTGCTTTGATCTTGCTATTTACTTTGATTCAGTGTTTAATTCTTGTTGCTTTGTGTTTATTCTGAGTTTACATAGCTTGTGTATGCATCCTGTTAAGTTTGGTTGGCTTATTTTGCTTAAATCTGCTTATTAAGTGCTTAACTGCTTATTTGCATATCTGGTGCATATCTGGTAACTGTTTAGCTTATTGTGGCTTATTGTGTGGATCATTTTGTGATTTTATTGTTGCTATTGACTCCTTGTGATTCACTGATCACAAGGGTGCCTTTGTTTCCAATTGAATCAAACCAGAACTCTCAAATAAGCTTGGTCAACTAGTCAAAGCAGTGGGAACTCCTTTCCCCTGCTGGTTGCCACTGATAGTGTTAAATTGATGTCAGCTTATCAATAAGCTATAATAGCTTATTCCAACCTGCAACAACTTTGTTTTTGTAATAGGTGCTCATATTTTGACCCATTTGTTCACACTGGAGCATTTGGGTGGTTGACTTTTAGGTTTGACTAGAAAACCAACTCCTTTGACTTTTACATAAGTTCATTTGTGCTTATTCTGGCTTATTGGTTGTGCTTATTAGATTTTTGTTGATTGATATTGCTTATTGAGTCCATTTGAAAGCTTTTGCAAGTTGAATCAAGTCCTGAGGTGCATTATTTCTCAAAAACGACTATTTTGTTGTTTTGTGGATTTTTGCTTTTCTATTTTCTGGCTTATTGAGTGAGATTTTTGGAAATTTCTTTTGACAGATCTCTTAAGCATCCTAAAAGAGGGTTGTATGTCAAATTAGAGCTTATGGCATTAGCTTATGGCTTAATGGGCTGAAAAGCCCAATAAGAATAAGCTTGGTGTTTAATAAGCTGTGATAAGCTCATACTCAGCTTTTGGGCCTTTAGAGTTTTGTTCTTAGAATTGAATTTTAAGTCAGATAGGGCTTTTCCAAGTCAGTTGGGCCAAGTTTGACTTTTTGGGCCCAAAAGCCCATTTGTGTTGACTGAATTTGGATTTGGCCCATTTGAGGGCCCATTAGGGGTGTTTTGGTAATTTCACTTTGATTTTCTGATTATTTAGGTTAAAATAAACTAGTTTGCAAGTTTTTAGAATTTTTTATAATTTTTGGATTTTTAATATTATTTTATTATTATTTTATTATTATTTTTAAAATTTCACATTTTCCAACTTTTTACATTTTTCTTAGGTTTAATACATTAAAATAGGAATTTAGCAACTTTTAGAATAATTTTATCACTTATAGATTAATTTTTATAATTATTTTAAGTTTTAATAGTTTTTAAATCATTTTAAATAATTTTTTATTCTTTTTAAAATTTCTAAAAATAGTTTTTAATCTTTTTAGGTCATTTTAGAGGTTTATCAATTGAAAAATCTTTATTTGGGCTTTTTGATAATTTATTTGATTTTTAGGGCTTTAATTAGCATTTAAAAATTGAATATTTAATTATTTAAAAGGTTTAAAAAAGTTTTGATCATTGGTAAACTCTTAGTTCATTATTCTTGATTTTTGGTGAATTTTTGGTGAATTTTTGGTAATTTTTAGAATTTATTTTTATTTTTGTGGTTTTTAAGGTTCTACGTTTTAACTTTCTAGTAGTGATTTTTTGTTAATTTTTATTTTTACGTCTTCGTCATTTTCTTTTCTCATCCCTCTTCTAAACCAATCATTAATCACAAACTTTTACAAGTTTTTCACAACACATATACCTCCTTGGGAAACGAACTTGGAATCCATAAGGGTCATTAGTGTTGATTTTCCTAAATCATCACTCGATACTTACCACTCATATACGCTCTTTTGTTTTCCTAAACAAAAGGTGTATTTTACCACAATCAATTTTGGCGCCGCTGCCGGGGAGGTGTGTCGTGATTAATTTGCATTGTTGTTTTTAATATTAACCAAATAGTATTTGTATTAGTAGAACTCTACTAATACGTATTATCGGTTTTCTTGGTTTTTCTTGTACAAATATTATTACTATATTGTATTAAGTATCACAATAAATACACAATATCTCCAAAAGTGTGAAAACACAACCTTAATTGGGATTTCATCACTCAATTATTGTATTCGAATCTCAAACAAAAAGAAAAAGGCAAAAATAGATAAATACTTTCGTGAAGCTCGATTTTGAAAGATACAAACTATAAGGTGGGTATAAGGCGAGTATTATAAAATATACCCTAAGGAAAAAGGCTCTTAAGTGCTTCGCGCCGCCTCGTTTCCCCGCTTGCTTGTGAGTATTTTGAGATTGAAGGCTAATCGAGGGTTTTGCCGCCCAAAGTATTATTACGTATACTATATTTGCTTGGTTTTCTTTGTGATTAAAACCTCTTGAACAATTTGGTTTTCACCAAAGTTCTAAAGTCATTCGAAGGCGTTCACTCCACGTGATCGTTTTCATTCCTTTGAGGCTTCTTTAATCAAGAGTTTGATTCGAGGAGAGATTTTGTAGATTGTTGTCTACGAAGATACACCAAAATCCAAAAAAAAATTAAATATCATCAAAAACACAAAAAAAATTGAAAATTCACAAAACACCCAAAAAGAATCTTCTTTGCTCACCTCCCATTCTTCGTGAAGTTTATGATCACTCGTAATCAAGCAAAACGAGCTCGTAAACGACTTCAAAAGCAAGTCAATCAAGAGACGTTGATTGTTGAAGAACCTCCAATTGTTGAACCTATTGTAGAACAAGAAGTCGTCATGGCTAATCGTACTATGATGGAGTTGCTACAAGCACCCACCGAGGGTTTTGGAGAGGCTATTGTGATTCCCGCCATCCTTGCGGAGAATTTCGAGATTAAGACGGGTTTAATGTCGATGTTGCAAGCAAATAAGTTTAGAGGTCACGAGAAAGACAACCCGCATTACCATATTAGGAATTTTAACCGTCTCACCGCCACTAGCAAGTTTAAGGATGTTCCACATGACGCCATTAAGATGATGTTGTTTCCATACTCGTTGGATGGACCCGCAAAAATTTGGCTCGAGAAAGAACCACCAAATTCGATTTTGACATGGGCCGATCTCGTTTCTAAATTTGTGAACAAGTTTTTTCCACCATCTAAAACAACACACTTGAAAAATGAGATTTCACGATTTGTGCAAAGAAATAATGAAAGTTTTTCAATGGCATGGGAACGATTTAAAGAGATGTTACATGAATGTCCACACCATGATTTTACGGAATTACATCAAGTGGATACTTTTTATAATGGGCTTAATGATCATGAACGAGATTATTTGAATGCCGCCGCGGGTGGTAATTTTTTGTGCAAGACGACAAATGAGGCTTTACAATTCATTGAGAATCGATCTAAGGTTTATAACCCTCGTAACACACCGAGTGTTGCCAATATGGGTTCGTCATCTTCGTCACAATCGTCTCGTAGCATTAACGCCTTACATGATGAAGCTAATGAGGAAAATCGGTTTTTTGATAGATTTGCTAATCTAATGTCCCATTGGAAGGCTCAACAAGCTTCCAATTCCGCTTCGGTTAAAGCGGTTGCTAAGAGTTGTTTATCGTGTGGGGGAGCTCATGATCTTTCCGAGTGCATTACCGCGGATGGTAACACTTCGAGTGCTTATGTAGCAACGGGAACTTACAACCAAAACGGCCAAGGTTCCCGCCAAAATCAAGCTCCACCAAATCAAAATGTTAACAATTATCGAAACAACAACCAAGGTAATTACCAAGGCAACACACGCAATTACAACAAAGGGAATTATCAAAGTGGGAATGGACAAATTTCTAATCAAAACCAAAACCGTGATTTTCAAAACACTACACAAGGTTTTCAAAATGCTCACACTAAAAATTTGCAAGGAGAATTTTTGGATTATGCTAAAGCAAATGATGCTAAATTTGATAACATGCAACGTGAGATGATTAGCTTAAGGTCCGAGTTGAAAAACGAGCTAAAAAATGAACTTGCTAATGAACTTAAAACTCATGCAAACAAAATGGAAGGAAATGTCCAACGTCTTCAACAAAATCAACAAAAGATGGAATTAGGACAACATGAGATTAAGCAAGAGTTATTAAAAGCGGATGCTAGGCAATCAAAATTTGAGGACCGAATGGCTAAGATGTTTGAAGCAATCATGTGTAAACCCTCTTCCTCGGGTGGTCTTCCTAGTGATACCATTGCAAACCCGAAGGGAGAAATGAAGGTTATTACTACACGAAGTGGTAAAACTTTCAAGGAACCAATCTCTCGTCCAAGTACTTCTACGGAGAAGGAAATCGAGAAAGAGCCCGAGGTGATGGTCAAAAAGGAGCATATTACAATCCCACGAAGTACCGCTCATACCACACCTACGGTTGAACCAATACCAATTGTGGAACCCGAGTTTCCAAGGCCGTTGCCTAATGACCAACCCACACCACCTTTACCCTACCCTTCGAGACGAAACAAAGAGAAAATACAAGAACGTAACAAACAACAAATCGAGCTTTTTATAAAAATGTTTCAACAAGTGCATTTTGATGTGAGTTTAGCCGACGCGTTGTTATATATGCCTCGTTTCGCTTCCACTTTTAAAAGTATGATGAGCGATAAGGAAAAGCTTTCAAAGCTTGCTAATTGTTCTTCGGTTTATCTTAACCGCATACCGGAAAAAGTTGGTGATCCCGGAAAGTTTCTCATTCCTTGTGACATACAAGATATGAAAGAATGCCTCGCCTTGGCCGATCTTGGTGCGAGCATTAATTTGATGCCATTTTCCATTTGGAAATCGCTTTCGCTTCCGGCTCTCATTCCTTCGAACATGTCCATCGAGATGGCCGATCATTCTACGATTATGGCATGTGGAGTAGCCGAAGATGTTTTCGTAAAAGTGGGGAAGTTCTACTATCCCGTTGATTTTATAGTAGTTGACATCCCCGCGGATCCTCAAGTTCCTCTAATTTTAGGTCGTTCATTCTTAGATACTTCGAGATCACTTATCGATGTTCATGCGAGAACTATCACTTTGAGATTCAACGAAGAGGAACTTGTTATACACGCTACTCAAAACTCGAAACCTTCTCATGTTTATGCAATCGCTACCATCAATCACATTGACATCGTTGATGTGGTTTGCGATGAGTTTTCACAAGAAGTGTTAGGTTTTTCCGATAGCTCGTCAAGTGGCAATCCCACTATTTTGGATCCGATTCTTGCTAATTCCACACCAAATCTCACTCCATTCCAAGGAGGCGATTTCACTTCAAATGAAATCGACAATGAAGATGAGGTGTTGATTAGTGATGATACTTCTATTCCACCATTTCTTTTGCCGATGGAAGTTATGAGTGTTGAACCAAAATCTTCAATCGAGGAACCACCTATCCTTGAATTGAAAGATCTTCCTTCTCACCTTGAATACGCAGTCTTGGAAGGTGATGACAAGTTGCCGGTTATTAATTGCAAAAGGTCTTGCTAATGATGAAAAAACCGAGCTCTTGAAAGTTCTTAAGGCTCATAAAGGGGCAATTGCGTGGAAAATATCCGACATTAAGGGTATTGACCCAAAATTTTGTACTCACAAGATTTTAATGGAGGAGGACTACAAACCCGCAATTCAAAGTCAAAGAAGGGTGAATCCCAAAATTCACGATGTCATTAAAAAGGAGGTTCTTAAACTCCTTGACGCGGGAATGATTTATCCTATATCCGATAGCCCATGGGTGAGCCCAATCCATTGTGTCCCTAAAAAGGGAGGAATGACCGTTGTGCCTAATGAAAACAACGAGTTAATTCCCACTCGTGTTGTGACCGGTTGGAGGGTGTGTATTGACTACCGAAAGTTAAATGACGCCACTCGTAAAGACCACTTTCCTTTGCCCTTCATGGATCAAATCTTGGAGCGACTTGCGGGAAATGAATTCTATTGCTTTTTAGATGGTTTTTCCGGTTACTTTCAAATCCCTATCGACCCTCGTGATCAAGAGAAGACTACGTTTACGTGTCCTTATGGAACGTTCGCTTATCGTAGGATGCCTTTCGGACTTTGTAATGCACCCGGTATGTTTCAACGGTGTATGATGGCGATTTTTCACGATATGATCGAGAAGTCGATGGAAGTGTTTATGGATGACTTCTCGGTGTTTGCTAATTCGTTCACGTCATGTTTATCTAATCTCGAGCAAATGTTAAAACGTTGTGAAGAAACCAATCTTGTGCTTAATTGGGAGAAATGTCATTTTATGTGTAAACAAGGAATCGTCTTAGGACATAAGGTGTCGAAGGCGGGGATTGAGGTCGATAAAGCTAAGGTAGACGTCATCGCCAAGTTACCTCATCCCAAAACCGTTAAGGGAGTTAGGAGTTTCCTAGGCCACGCGGGCTTTTATCGTCGTTTCATCAAGGACTTTTCGAAGATTTCTCGTCCTATGACACACCTTCTCGAGAAGGATGCTCCTTTTAACTTCAATGAGGATTGTGTTAAGGCTTTCGAAACTCTCAAAAGGAAACTTACCGAAGCTCCCATTCTTGTTGCTCCTAATTGGGAATTACCCTTTGAAATCATGTGCGATGCAAGTGATTATGCTATAGGGGCCGTCTTAGGGCAACATTATGACAAGCATTTTCGTCCTATCCACTATGTTAGTAAGACGATGACCGAGGCTTAATTAAAGTACACCACAACGGAAAAGGAATTCCTTACCGTGGTCTATGCTTTTGAGAAATTCCGACCTTATCTCGTCTTAACTAAAAGCATTGTGTATACCGACCATTCGGCTATCAAGTATCTCTTAGCTAAGCAAGATGCTAAGCCAAGATTGCTTCGTTGGATGCTCCTTCTCTAAGAATTTGATGTCACCGTGCTTGACAAAAAAGGAGCCGAGAATCTAGCGGCCGATCATCTCTCTCGTCTAGAAGATCCTCACAAAGATGTTTTCTAGAACAAGGAAATCACCGAAACATTTCCTCTTGAGACTCTCGGTGTAGTGAATTCTAAAGACACAACCCCATGGTTTGCCGACATTGCAAATTATCATGCGGGCAATTTCATAATCAAGGGTATGACGACACAACAAAAACGAAAATTCTTTCGTGACGTCAAGTTCTATTTTTGGGACGACCCTTATCTCTTTCGGATTTGTGCGGATCAACTCATTCGACGTTGTGTGTTTGGTGCCGAAGCTTCTAGTATCCTTAGAGCTTGTCACGAGGGACCCACGGGTGGTCACCACTGTGCTAGTCTCACGGCTAAGAAAGTGTTCGATGCCGGTTTCTTTTGGCCTTCTATCTATCGTGATGCACACGCACTTGTAAAGTCGTGTGATTCGTGCCAACGTCAAGGAAAATCGTCTCAACGTGATGAAATGCCGCAAAACATAATTCAAGTGTGTGAGATTTTCGACATATGGGGAATAGACTTTATGGGGCTGTTCCCATCGTCTCATGGCAACAAATATATCCTCGTCGCGGTGGACTACCTTTCTAAGTGGGTGGAAGCTAAGGCTTTGCCTACTAATGATGCTCGTGTGGTAGTGAAGTTTTTGAAGAAACAATTCTCTCGGTTCGGAACCCCTCGTGCTATTATAAGCGATCGTGGAACCCATTTTTGTAATGACCAATTCGAAAAGGTTCTAAAGAAATATGGAGTTACTCATCGTCTTTCTACGGCTTATCACCCGCAAACGAGTGGGCAAGTCGAGGTTTCGAACCGAGCTTTGAAGAGGATTTTAGAGAGGTCAATTGGAGAAAACCGTGCTTCTTGGTCTGACAAACTTGATGATGCTTTATGGGCCTTTAGAACCGCTTATAAGACACCTATCGGTTGCACTCCTTATAAGTTAGTCTATGGGAAGAATTGTCATTTACCCATTGAGTTGGAGCATAAGGCATATTGGGCCCTTAAGCATGCTAATTTTGACTTGAAGACCGCGGGAGATCACCAGAAAATACAATTGAATGAATTGGATGAATTAAGGGATAATGCTTATGAAAATTCATTAATTTTTAAAGAAACGACTAAAAAGTTTCATGATTCAAAGATTAAAAACCGGGTTTTTAACGTTGGTGATCAAGTGTTGCTTTTTAACTCTCGTCTTAAGATATTTTCCGGGAAATTAAAATCTCGTTGGTCGGGTCCGTTCACCATTACACAAGTGTTTCCATATGGGACCATTGAGCTAGCTCAAGATGATGGTCCTAATTTCAAGGTGAATGGATGATAACTGGGTTTTACTCAGGTTAAAAAGATTCGTTAAAGTATGTCTCTTCGAATTGAAAAACTTATTGTTTAATGTGTGACTCAGTTGAACTTTGGTGGAATAAAGATGTGTCGTTGTAGTTTTGAAAATTAAAGGTGCAAAACAATTAAAGCAAAAGTGCAATTAAAGTAAATCTAAGTCTAATTAAAATAAAGTGCAAGTATTTAAAAGCAAGACTAAAATTAAAAGGCAATTAAGTAAATAACGCAAACTTAAATCTAACTAAGGCAAACTTAAAACGCAACTAAAACTAAATCTTAAACTAGGGCAAATAAACTTAAAGTGCGATTAAGGAAAAAGGCGGGGAAAAATAAAAAGGCAGAAAACTAAAAACTGAAATTCCCTATCCGGAATAAATCCCCTATTCGGAATATTAGGCCTATTCGGAATATGTCACCTATTCGGAATAATTACCCTATTCGGAAAGTTGGTCTATTCGGAATGTTGTTCTTATGCGGAAAGTCCTTGCTATTCGGAATAAAGTCCCTACTCGGAATAATAGGCCTATTCGGAATATTGTCACCTATTCGGAATATCCTCCTATGCGGAATATTAGCTCTATTCGGAATATCAAGTCTATTCGGAATAATACTCCCTATTCGGAATATTGTCACCTATTCGGAATGTGAGCCTTACTCGGAATAAATTGCTATTCGGAAGTCCTATTCGGAATATCCAGACCCTATGCGGAAAACCAAGGCTATTCGGAATATTCACCTTATGCGGAATATCAAATATTCCGCATGGACAAGCTTAGCAAAAACCTCTATACGGAATAAAGATTATTCTGCATAGAACACTCAGAGAACCCTTTACTCGGAATAAATGAAAATCAGTAACTGGACAGAAATAATAGCGAAGAACACGGACAAAGAATGAAGCACGAATTTAGATAAAACAAAGCTAAAATAAACGCAAGATCAAATCAAACATGTGAATGAACAACTAATAATCATAAACAATCAATCCAAACAACAAATCAAACAATAAAGATCAAGATAATCAAAACCCACTTTAATCAAATCAACAAAAATAAAGAACTTGAACATAAACAAATCAACACAAGGATTAAGAAAGGAAGAATGAGATTAACAAGATAAAGATAAAGCTTGACAAGAATTAAAAAGAAAAACTTACTTGAATTAAATGGTAATTAAGGTGCAAGACAAGGTAATTAAATGACAAGTATTTAAATGTGCATAAAATAAAGGTGGAAGAGCTAATTTGTCAAGTTAGCCAACAAAATGGAAAATTAACAATCCTAATCTATATATAGGGGAGGATTAGGAAGCTTCCTCCCCTCCTTCATTTCTTGTTAATTGCGGGATTAAGTCCCTCCTTCATTTAATCTTCATTAATTGCGTCATTAGTCCTTTTCTTCTAATCTTTCTTTTAAATTTGGATTTTAAGGACTTGTGGCTCGGGATATCTTTTGAACTCGTCTTTAATTTCTTCAATAAAATAGACTTGAGTTTCTCGGCTTTTGATAAACTTCCGTCTTTTAACTTTTTCTTCGATAAATCTTCAGAATTGGTCTTGGACTTCCGTTCTTTTTCCTCTCTTGACTTCTCGACTCCGTCTTTCATCTTTTTCTTCAATAAAAGTCGTGAATGCCCGTGAATTCCCGTGTTTTCTCCACTTTTCATAATTTCATCCTAAATTACAACAAAAACACAAACCACGCATAATTCCGACATAAAAGACATAAAATACACGTTTAGGTCCGGTTATTCTTGTAATTAAGTGGTAGAAAAGATGGGTGTTTACACACCTATCAAATCCCCTACACTTGACCATTGCAATGTCCTCATGCAATGCATTAGTTACAAAGCATGTTTACACTTTTCATCATAATCAATCCATATTGGCCTTTATTAAAGAGATAGAAAATTATAAAAATGCAAAGCAAAGAAATTAAAAGCATACCTTGGGTTTTGAAAATGTCATGAATAATCATCATCCTCAACTTTTCACTTTCTCCAAACTAAGCTTAAAAACGAGATCATTGTTATTATAAGTTAGTAAACTAACACGAACTCATGTGGGCCAATTATTCACTTAGACTCCCTTATTCCTATGGGTATCTCTTATATTTTATTATTTGTCTTGAATGATCACGAAGATACATTGTTTGACTTATTTCGATAATTATTTAGTCTGAAAATAAAGTGCACGATTTAATCAATAGTTAGCTAAAGGACCAAATCTTTTAAAACTACTTCTCGGGATATCAAAAAGTTCATATCTTGGCATAACTTGGTTCGAGATTTGAGACCTTTCTCGGGCCGATATTTGGCAGCGACTTCATACTTCAAATCTTGAGAGACGTTCATGAAATAATGGTCTTCTCTTCATAATTGGAATTTCTTCACTTGAAGTTTTGAGAGATTCATACTTGGACCACGACTTCTTCATTTTTCTCCAATCTTTATTTTGGACTTTGATATACAACGATCCGCCTCCTTTTATGACTTGGATCTATTTATCCTCATACCTTGTTAGGGTCTTTTCGGATACACTTCTCCATGACTTTTGGGGAGTTTTGCTTTACGTCGTGTGTCTCGATCCTTCATATTGATTTTCGATAAATGATTCTTCACATCACTTTTGGATCTTTAGCAACAAAACATAGCCCTCATGCCTTGTTAGGGCCTTTTCGGACTCGCCAATCTTCGCGCCCCGCTTCATAAGTTATGCCTTGGCTATGAACTCTCGTCATTACCGAGCAACTTTTAAACGATCTGGGGCTAGAAGCTAAGTAACTTTTCAAATCGTACAACCTTATTTATTAGCAAGCGATGGGAGAATAGGCTCATAATTAACTCACATAGATTCACGAAAGAATACCGACTTATAATTGGCTCTATCATCTCTCGTTCTCCACAGTTTAAAATCTCAAGTAATGAGACTCGTGGATACTTAGCCTATTAAATCAAAGTTTTGGGTTTTCGAGTCGCCTATAGGATCTTGCAACTTCTTAGACTCTTTCAAGTTTAGAAGTCGCATCTTAAAGGTCCCTTGATAAACGACTCTCTAGGATCAATTATAGGAACTTGCGAAAAGTTCTTGTTCTTAACCCGTGAGAGTTAAGACTTTCGCGTTTTATAGCTCCCTATATAAAAGCCTAGCAAAACTTGACTTAAACATGTTAAGGATACTAGCTAGAGTAAACTCGGATTGAGTCAAAAGATTCACAACGCTTTGAAAATTAAAACCACTTATTAAGCATTTATTCTAATAAGGAAAGAAAATAACTATACAAAGGGAAAAACTAATAGGCCAAAATAGATCAAAAATTTTGAAAAATGTCGAAAATTTGATTTTCCGGTTAAAATGAGGACAAATACAAGGAATAGACCACTTAACTTCGATAGAAGTCCCCCCTATACTTAAGATAAACATTGTCCTCAATGTTTAAGCATGTGGGAGTAAACTCCCCTACACTTAGGACATTGTGCACGTTGTTTAAATCTCGCTAAGGAAAGGACAACTAAAGAGATTCCTATTTTAATATTGAGAAAATATAAAATAGTGAATCGAAAAGAGTTTAGGATAGAACCGGGAAAAAGTAGAACACGGAATCACGGGTCGTCAAGAATCATCAAGAGTGGATCATTGAAGCTCGAATCCCTGATTAAGAAGTGAGGAGAGGAAATAGCAATCCAAAGGGGTCCCCCCTACACTTATGGTAAAGAAAGCGAAAAGATAGATGCATGGGTTGCCTCCCAAGAAGCGCTTGGTTTTTGTTAACCGAGTCGTGAGCCTGACTCGACCTTGATCATCAACGGAAGTAGCATGAAACAACTCCACCAGGATCAAAGACATAGTTTTCATCCATCAATAAGCAAGAGCTTAAGGCGAACAAGGCAAGCCAAAAGAGAAGTGGCAAGGTTCCCTTAAGCAGTGATGGAGCACGGTAGAAGCAAGTATGAAGCGGTGCAAGCATGTCTTCAATGGTTCCAAAGATTTTTCCTTTTATTTCATCAGGTGGATACTGAGATGGCTTAAAGACTTCAATACCGGGGTCGAACACCTTTTCCTTCAGGGGAAAATAGCACTCCGGCTCAGCCGAGTGTGAAGAAGATCCGCAAAGAAGCACAACCTCGTCCTCAGAAGTGGGACAAAGAGGTGTCAAATCATAAGTGCAACGGATTTCGGTGTCAACCGGTTTCTTCTCCTTGGACAAAATGCTCTTCAAATCCAAAGTAGGATCAAGGCGATAATCTTCAAAGTCCAAAGGAGGTGCATCACTCTCATGAGGGAAGTATGTGTTGAGAAATTCAGAAAAATCTTCCTCAAATGAATAATTGTCCAAAGTAGGATCGAGTGATGGCGGAGGATCTTCATCATGTGAAGAATCGCTCGAGAGAGTATCAGCCTCATCAAAATCATCAAAAGTGGGCAGCTCGGGATACTCAGAAGTACAATCAAAATCATCCGAATCTGAGCTAGAATCATCATCATAAGCATCGAAGACCGGTTGAGAATCATAAATGGGAGAAACGTCCAAAGTAGGGAGAGAATCATCCACATCATCTTCAAAGAGTGGATTATCAGTGGAAGACTCGAATAAAGGATTATCGTAGACGGTAAAGTCATCGAGCACATTTATCATATTCACTGATTCTCGGCCTCCAAAGGATTTGCCTGTAAGCTGCCCCATTGTAAAAACTTGTGAATCTTTCCCGACTCTTAAGATTAACTCACCTTCGGCTACATCCACTAAAGCACGTCCGGATCTCAAGAATGGTCGACCAAGTATTAAAGGAATACGAGGGTCCATTTCATAATCAACTACGACAAAATCGACCGGGAAAGTAAATGCGCCAACTTTAATAAACACGTCTTCGGCTATACCGACGGGGTAAGCGAGAGTGCGATTTGCAAGTTCAATAGTCATCTTTGTTGGAATGAGGTCGGGTAAAGATAGTGTTTTCCAAACACTCAGTGGCATAAGATTAATACTAGCCCCGAGATCGGCAAGGGCAGTAAATTCTTCAGTTTTGTTGAACACGCAAGGCAACACAAAACGACCGGGATCTCCAAGTTTTTCCGGAAGTTCTTTAAGAATAACTGCAGAGCAGTTTTCATTTAATCGTGTGTTGGCGAGTTCAAGCAGCTTCTCCTTCTTGTTAAGCAATTCCTTAAATGCTCTAACAAATTTGGGCATGTGGACAAGAGCTTCAAGGAAACTAATGTTGAATCCCATTTGAGAAATCATATTGATATATTTGGTTATTTGCGAGTCCTCCTTTGTTAGATCATTGGTCTTGCCTATACGAGAAGGGTATGGGATTCTAGGTTGATAAGGGTTAGGTGAAGGTGTAGGTGGTGACGGTTGTGATGTTGAAGGGTCCTTCCGAGATACATCGTCATGACGAGGCGGAGACGGTAATGGTGTACTACTACTAGGTGGAAGAGTAATAGGGATACATGGTGGTGGAGGAGTTGTAGATGATGATGGTGAGTCAGGTGGATTGACAATGGTAATTCCACTACGCGTAGTTATAGCACTCACATTAGCTCGCGGATTGGTGACGGTGTTTGAAGGTAGAGAACCCGAAGAAGAAGAAGGTTGAGCTTCAGGCAAGAAACTAGCCAACAGATTCTTCAATTCAGTTGTTTGAGTGATGAAAGAGGATTGAAGATTATCACGAACCTCGGTTCGGATGTCATTACCTTGCTTCAAGATCTCTCCTTTCAAATTGATTATTTGGCTCTGTAGATTCTTGATTTGCTCACCTTGAGTTCTCATAATGGTGTCAACATCGGGATTAAGGGGTGGGTGTTGTTGGGTGGGTGGTTGATAAGGGTTAGAAGCACGAGGTGGGATTTGGTGGCTTCTATTGTAGTTGTTGGCGGGATTTTGGTTTTGAGGAGAAAAACCGGGTGAAAGGTAGTTGTTGGAACGGTAGCTCAGCAGATTTCTATCCCCTTGTTGTCTAGCTTGGTAATTTTCCGGTGAATAATTACCGTAAGCTGCATACACATTTTCCGGATTTCCTTGTGTCGAAGGACAATCGGTGTATGAGTGAGGACCGCCACATGTTTCACAAGGATTAGCAACCGCTTTAACTTGTTGTTGTTGTTGGTTTGAAGCGAGAAGCGTAATACTTTTGCTCATTTCGGCCATCATGCGGGTGAGTTCGGTCATCTCAGGGTTTGCTGAGGTAGAAGAAACATTGACTCTCGTGTTGTTTCTAGAAGAAGCAGAGGAATCCCAGTTCTTATGATGAGTAGTCATGTTTTCAATTAACTCTCTACACTCCTCGGGTCTCCTTTTCATGAATGTGTCACCGGCGGCTGCATTGATCGTATCACGATCTCGAAAAGTCAATCCGTTGTAGAAAGTATCGATCAAGGTGACCGGAAGCATGTTGTGGTTTGGACAACGGTCGATCAAGACATTATATCTCTCCCATGCATCAAAAAGAGATTCATCGGGATCTTGCATGAAACCGCTGATCTGATTGCGAAGGCTTGTGACCATGGATGGTGGAAAGTAGCGCGAAAGAAAGCGTTGAGTCATGTCATCCCAAGTGTGAATAGAATTCTTCGGGAGACGATCAAACCATTTCTCGGCATGATGCGATAAAGTATGTGGGAAGAGTTGTAGGCGAAGAACATCCATTGTGGCCCCAGGCAACTTCATACTTTGGGTGATTGTAATGAACTTGTCGAGGTGTTTGTTGGCATCATCATCAGGCACTCCTCTAAATGGGTTTGTTTGTACTTGCTGAATCATGTGGTGCTTCAACGAAAACTCAGGAGCGTTGATTTGCATCGGCGCAATCGGTCCTCCTCGTCCAAACATTGTTGGTTGACAAAGTTCCTCCATGGTCCGAAGATCGGGCTGTGGAAGAGCATTGTTGTTATTGTTGAGGTGCGGTAGTTGATTATTGTTGTTAACACCTGCCATATCTAAATCTTCTTGAGGCTCGGGCTCTTGATAATTAGAAGATCTAGTACGCATACACCTGAAAATGCAAAAGAAAACAAAACCAAACACAAAAACAATATATATACACAATAAAGATAAAATCTTTTGGATTTTTGAAATTTTTAATTTTTATGATTTTTATGAATTTTTTAATTTTTATGATTTTTTTGAAATTTTATGCAAGAAAAATAATGTTCACAAGTGAACGGATCCCAAAAAGCAACGTGTCTCTCACAAAAAACTGTTGATCTTTACGAAAAGAGCCGGCAGCGGCGCCATTTGATAACTGGGTTTTACTCAGGTTAAAAAGATTCGTTAAAGTATGTCTCTTCGAATTGAAAAACTTATTGTTTAATGTGTGACTCAGTTGAACTTTGGTGGAATAAAGATGTGTCGTTGTAGTTTTGAAAATTAAAGGTGCAAAACAATTAAAGCAAAAGTGCAATTAAAGTAAATCTAAGTCTAATTAAAATAAAGTGCAAGTATTTAAAAGCAAGACTAAAATTAAAAGGCAATTAAGTAAATAACGCAAACTTAAATCTAACTAAGGCAAACTTAAAACGCAACTAAAACTAAATCTTAAACTAGGGCAAATAAACTTAAAGTGCGATTAAGGAAAAAGGCGGGGAAAAATAAAAAGGCAGAAAACTAAAAACTGAAATTCCCTATCCGGAATAAATCCCCTATTCGGAATATTAGGCCTATTCGGAATATGTCACCTATTCGGAATAATTACCCTATTCGGAAAGTTGGTCTATTCGGAATGTTGTTCTTATGCGGAAAGTCCTTGCTATTCGGAATAAAGTCCCTACTCGGAATAATAGGCCTATTCGGAATATTGTCACCTATTCGGAATATCCTCCTATGCGGAATATTAGCTCTATTCGGAATATCAAGTCTATTCGGAATAATACTCCCTATTCGGAATATTGTCACCTATTCGGAATGTGAGCCTTACTCGGAATAAATTGCTATTCGGAAGTCCTATTCGGAATATCCAGACCCTATGCGGAAAACCAAGGCTATTCGGAATATTCACCTTATGCGGAATATCAAATATTCCGCATGGACAAGCTTAGCAAAAACCTCTATACGGAATAAAGATTATTCCGCATAGAACACTCAGAGAACCCTTTACTCGGAATAAATGAAAATCAGTAATTGGACAGAAATAATAGCGAAGAACACGGACAAAGAATGAAGCATGAATTTAGATAAAACAAAGCTAAAATAAACGCAAGATCAAATCAAACATGTGAATGAACAACTAATAATCATAAACAATCAATCCAAACAACAAATCAAACAATAAAGATCAAGATAATCAAAACCCACTTTAATCAAATCAACAAAAATAAAGAACTTGAACATAAACAAATCAACACAAGGATTAAGAAAGGAAGAATGAGATTAACAAGATAAAGATAAAGCTTGACAAGAATTAAAAAGAAAAACTTACTTGAATTAAATGGTAATTAAGGTGCAAGACAAGGTAATTAAATGACAAGTATTTAAATGTGCATAAAATAAAGGTGGAAGAGCTAATTTGTCAAGTTAGCCAACAAAATGGAAAATTAACAATCCTAATCTATATATAGGGGAGGATTAGGAAGCTTCCTCCCCTCCTTCATTTCTTGTTAATTGCGGGATTAAGTCCCTCCTTCATTTAATCTTCATTAATTGCGTCATTAGTCCTTTTCTTCTAATCTTTCTTTTAAATTTGGATTTTAAGGACTTGTGGCTCGGGATATCTTTTGAACTCGTCTTTAATTTCTTCAATAAAATAGACTTGAGTTTCTCGGCTTTTGATAAACTTCCGTCTTTTGACTTTTTCTTCGATAAATCTTCAGAATTGGTCTTGGACTTCCGTTCTTTTTCCTCTCTTGACTTCTCGACTCCGTCTTTCATCTTTTTCTTCAATAAAAGTCGTGAATGCCCGTGAATTCCCGTGTTTTCTCCACTTTTCATAATTTCATCCTAAATTACAACAAAAACACAAACCACGCATAATTCCGACATAAAAGACATAAAATACACGTTTAGGTCCGGTTATTCTTGTAATTAAGTGGTAGAAAAGATGGGTGTTTACACACCTATCAATGGACATAGGCTTAAGCACTACTTTGGTGGGGAAATTCCTTCAATGGTTGCCCTCGACCAAGTCACCTTCCCCAATGATAATTAGCATTGAGGGGATCGAGTCGAGCTCATGACTCGGTAATAAAAAACGAGGTGCCTCGTGGGGGAGATCCCATGCTTATCTTTATGCTCACTATTCACTAATAAGGGGACTTGTACCTTTTCAACTCGTTGTCTCGTGGTTGTTTGTGATTGTGTTATCTAGATCATCATCATCATCATCTACGATTGAAGACTCTCGTGTTCGTTTACGTGAGCCTCCATCGTTCGTTTGAAGAAGTTTTTCACGAATCCATGACATATCCTTTATTGTTCTAACAATTATCTTTTAGCATACTTAATAAACGGCTTTAGATATATTGTTGATCACCCTTTCCATGCTAGATCCTAAGCATTCGACTCTTCGTATCTAGTATGGGGGTGCTCCACCTTTAGACTCGAAACATTGAGGACAATGTTTACTTTTAGTATGGGGGGTGAATAGGTACTTGCTTTGCTACGCCCTCACGCTTTCCAATTTTCAATGTTTTGTTTTGCTAATAAGGCTAAAAATGGCCAAATTTTAAAAATTTTCTTAGTTTTTCATAAGTGTTTTTAAGACACGAATGTATATTTTCCGTTGGGTAGAATAAGAGTTAACTTTTGACTTGATGGGCATTTGGAGCCATTTACATTCCTTAACCCGCTCAATTCAAGTTTTGCTAGACTTTTATATAGGGAGCTTTAAAATGCGAAAGTCTTAATTCATTCGGGTTAAGAACAAGAACTTTTCGCAAGTTCCTATAATTGATTCTAGAAAGTCACTTATCAAGGGAACTTTAAAACGCATTCTCTAAACTTGAAAAAGTCCAAGAAAGTGCAAGATCCTATAGGTGGCTTGAAAACCCAAAACTTTGATTTGATATAGTCGTAATGAAAGCTAATCCAAATTTGGCTTAATTTTGACTTGCATGGCTAAGTATTCACGAGTCTCTTTAATTAGAGGTCTTTATATAGTGAAGAACGAGAAATGATAGAGTTAGACAAGTGATCATGCTAAACGTAGAACATGAAAATGTTCTTTCAAAAACTCATATGTTTTTAATTGTGGCTTTTTCTTCCCATAAGATCAATGCATTAGGAATAAATCATAATTGCAATAAGTAACGTCGTACGATTTGAAAGGTTACTTAGCCTCTAGCGCAAGATCGTTTAAAAGTTGCTCGGGGTTGAATAGAGTTCATAGCCAAGGCATAACTTATTGAAGCGGGACGCGAAGATTGGCGATTATCCAAAAAGGCCCTAACAAGGCATGAGGAGCTCTATTTTTGCTAAAAGATCCAAAGATGATGTGAAGTATCATTATTCCTAAATCAATATGAAGGATCGAGACACACGACGAGAAGCAATTACTCCCCTAAAGATCATGGAGAAAGTCTATCCAAAAAGACCCTAACAAGGTATGAGGATAAATATATCCAAGTCCGAAAAGGAGGCGGATCGTTGTATATCAAAATCCAAAGTAAAGATTGAAGAAAAATGATGAAGTCGTGGTCCAATATGAAGAATCTCTCAAAAACGTCAAGTGAAGAAATTCCAAATATATGAAGAGAAGACCATAATTTCAAGAACGTCTTCCCAAGATTTGAAGTATGAAGTACATGCCAAATATCGGTCCGAGAAAGGTCTCAAATCGTGAAACGAGTTATGCCAAGATATGAACTTAAGGAGATACACGAGAAGCCGTTTTAAAAGATTTTGTCCTTCGGCTAACTATTGATCAAATCGTGCTACTTTGCTTTCGGACTAATAACTACTCAAATAAGTCAATATGAATCACTTGTGATCCATGACAAATAGATAAAAAATGCTAGTAACCCATTTCCTTTTATAATAACTAGGATTGCGGGGAGAAAAAGTATTACACAATTTGGACGTATGAGTAGTGTTAGCATTGTGACTTGTACCAACAATGATCTTGTTTTTGCACTTAGCATGGAATGTATGACAATCAAGGATGACGAAGTTTACTCTAAGGGACATTTGTGATGAAAATCATATGTTATGTCTTTACACATCTTTGTAGTATGTTGCAAGTCTTTTACTCTTCAATAAAGGTTAATAAAATTGAACTTTGGTGATGCTTAGATACTTTATTCTAGCATTGCATAAGGGCACGGCAATGGCTTAGTATGGGGGAGTGATGAGATGGCATTTATACATGATCTCATCGTTCTTTTCGGGCTTTAAATGCATAAAAATGTCATAAAAATACCATATATATGCTTGTGTTTGTTTACTTGTGTATTTTAGGTATGGATATCGTGAAAAAGACAAAAGATCACAAGTTACAAGGAAAAACGGACACGAGAAACGAAGCCGTACAAAGAACCGGGCCCTAATCATGGAATTCTCAACAAATACCCTTGAAGACTTGAAGACAAACAAGATTGATCCTCATTTATTGAAGAAATGACACTTAAAACCCTTGTATATTCATAATTACAAGTTTGGTCCCTTAAGTTTGCCAAAATTACACAAAAGGTCCTTCAACTTTGAAGAAATGGCAAGAATAGTCCCTCAACAAATCAAAATTGCCAATAATGGTCCCTCATGAAGTCAAAGATACAATGAAGACCTTTGAAGATCAAGAATGTCCAAGATCAGCCCTTGAAATATCTCAAAATGTCAAAAACAACCCTTGTTAACCTTTTGGAAAAGTATTGTGCCAAAACTGCCAAAGTGTGAAACTATTTAACAAAGGGAATACGTTTTATGGCCTGAAATACTTGTTTTAAACTTTTTTCCAAAACACAAGGGCTAAAGCTGTGCACTTGAAACATTTAAATCAAAAATGCGCCAAACACACAACTTTCCCCCAAAATCGGATCAAAAGAACTACTGTTTACCCTTCTTCACCCCCAGTTTTTACTCCACTTAAACTTAGGGTAAAAATCAATTCCCTTTGCACATGTGTGATTCACACATGCAGAAACCTATCCCACACCAAAAACCCTTAATCCCACTCACTATGGACCCTACCCCCAATTCCCTTTCCACCAATCAGAATACAACTTGGCCTCCAAGTTATGTGATGTGTCCAAATCAACAGCTATGATTCATTGCTTCATCACAAAGCTAAAATGAACATCCAGGATCACTTTGGACAGCTCACACCAAGGATTCGTCTAGAAGAACCAAGGGCATAATAGGGAATTCAGTTCTAGGGTTTGTAAAACCCGCATGCTTTTACCATGAATAGTGCCCTTAAGATCGTACGTCCTAGATTAAAACTTACCCTATTTAGTATTGATCACATTCATGTGCTAATAATCAAGCAAGTGCATACGTGTATGACATGATAAGTATCGATTACGTACAAACTCATGATAACCGGTTAATAGATATTTCACGTGAACATAATTAAATCATGATCACCATTTTAAAACACGAACTAAAATAATTACGTAAGTACTTAATTACGAGTGTAAATAATACGATAAACTACATGATAAAATAAACAGAAACACTTTAAACACGAACACGTTTAACCACGAACGAACACGAAACATCGGGACACGAGAAAAGGTACGGGAACCCCATGTGGGGCCCCATACCCACGGCACACATAACAAGGTGGGCTAAGCCCATGGACTTTTACAAGAAAAGGGGGTGTTATGGTAACTTTTCATTTCATTTTACATTTCAAGCAAAATAAACATTTAACCTAAAAAGGTTTTCTCTCCTCCCTTTTTGTCCTCTTTGTGCCGCCACCCTAAGACCATCATAGGTGGTTGATTGGTTGATTTTGATCTTGAAAACTATTGCTATAAACCGTGTTTGTTCATCCTCTTGTATATCATTCTAAACCTTTCTTTTTAATTCTTTTTAAATCTTTGATTTTTTTCATGAACATGTTATTGTTATTCTTATTAAAACATGATAATTAAACATAGATCTAACATGTTTTGGGGTTAATTAAAATCAAAGGTTGTTATATGAGGGTGTTTGTTTTCGGCCGCCTAGTATAACCAACCCGAGGGGGGTTCGGTTTGCTTTTAGCCGCCACCACCAAGACCATTTTGGTCTTGGTTGGTGCATGTGGGACCCACGGCAGCAAGGGGACACAAGTACCCCGAGTTGGCTCGGGGTACGGTGTCGAGTTCATGCCCGATTCATGGTTCGTTGGTTAAATCATGATTTATGCTACATGTTAATATTATGAATTATGAACTTAGGATATAAATTATTTAATAACATGAGATATTAATTAAACCATGACTTAGGTTATTTTTAATTAGTAATTTAGCATGATATTAATTTAACCTAAGTATTTTTATGTTATAAGTTATAATTAATTAATTATTTAAAACATGCTTATAACTAATTAATTTAGACATGACTTAGGTTATATTATTAATACATATTAATATACATTTTAACCTAAGTAATTTATTCCATTTTAATTAAAACATGTTATACTTTAATTAAAATGCTTAACCTATAGTTTAATTAAATGCATGAAATAATAATTAAACTATACACTATATCATATGACTTAAGAAATAAGCTTATAAACACTTAGACTTATATTTTAGCTTATGCAACCAGCTTAATTCTAATTATGGAAACTTCTATTTATAGAAACTTAATTAAATAAGGCAACTAATCTATTAATGGAAACATTCTATATATGGAAATCTATCTATTTCAGGCAGCTAATCTAATCATGGAAACCTTCTATATATGGAAACTTATTTAATTAAGGCAGCTGATCTATTTTTGGAAACTTTTTATTTTTAGAAACTAATCTATTTTAAGCAGTGAATTCTATTTTAGGAAACTTTCTATTTTTGAAAACTTTCTATTTTTGGAAACTTTCTATTTTTGGTAACTTTCTATTTTTGGAAACTTTCTATTTTTGGAAACTTTCTATTTTTGGAAACCTGCTATTTTTGGAAAGTTACTTATTATTACACAGTAAGTATAATAATACATGAATTACCAGTAATACTTTATCAGATTAATCAGAGTACAAGGTAAACACAGATAGGGCTTTAAACAGTAAACCATGACCTAAAACATACAAAGTAAGCTAAGATGAGACATAAAACCCAGTACGTAATCAGTGATTCGATACTTATACACGTGTGTATTCATGTAGCGTTAGTGATCCAGAAGTAGGAGTCTTTCTTCCGTTCATTCACTGGACTTGAGGTACGGATTCCTGTCCTTTCAGTATGGACATTCTTTCCTTATTAGGATTTCCCCGTATGCAGCCAACTGTTTTCCCCAGTATTTGTTTTATTGTTTTGAACTGCTTATGTTTAATTAGCATAATCTATAGCCATATACAAGCATGACCAGTTTCACCTAGTTATGGAGGTACCATAACCATAACATTAGAGGCACCAATGTTATGACTTCCCCACGGCGGAGTGATTGCTCGTGGTGTCCCTTTCAGTTTTGGCCATATTATTATATCATGTGGGGCGTATGGGTGCATCCTAGTTACATGTTTTATTCAGTATTTCATGGTGAATGTGGTGTGTGCCTTGCATCCTTCACAAGGAGTTGATCCCTCCTACTCAGACCAGTATATTAATTAGAGGCATCCCCTCTAATCAGCATGATGAGGTCACCCCTCTAAGTATTCATGCACGTGACCTTTTCATGATCTATATGGGCTATGGTATATATGTTAAAACAGTTTTCATAAGATAAACATAAGGCTTTTCAAACTATAAAACCAGTTTTCTCAATACTTAACTAGTCTACTCAGAACTTAGTCTTCCGCTATTATATGTTACATGCTTATCCTATTTCATGCTATATTGTACATCCGTGCACTGAGCGTCTTGCTCAGCCGTTTTCCTTTTCATGTTCCCAAAACGGCAGGTACTCAGGGACGCTCGTAGATCTCAAACGTACGTGCATATGGACTGGAAGCTTTACTGTCTTCCTTTACTTTATGCATTTCGTTTACTTTAATACAGCTTGCAATGGACATTGTTTTGTCCTTTCCTTTTACATTATTTATGTTTGTGTGTGATGAGCTCTACTTTGGGTTTACCGATGTTTGATTCCGGTATTTCCCTTTTATGGTCAAATAATGCTTAGACATTTATCCTTGTATGCTTTGATGACACGCCATGATTATGCGTAAGATTCCATTTCCAAAATGGGGTGTTACAATTATGGTATCAGAGCCAAGGCTTCGACCTGTAGGCTCTCAAATATGACCTGTGATTAGTGGGTAGTCACTACGGTCTTCCTAGAACTGACAGTTGTTTTCATGCATTCATCATTTTTAAGCATACATATATATGTCATTGTTACAGGGTTTTTGACTAAGTAATGGTTGGTACAGGACTGGCCCTATTTAGTCGCATGTGTTTTATCGAAACTTTTAGATTTGGGACCGACCCATAGGCGTCCCCTCGATATGTCTTTTGTTTTGAGTGAACTGACCAGAGGCGTTCACTCTCGAGCATCAAAAGTTTTCATAAAACTGCATCATGCATTCATACAAAAATTTTCTTGCATAAAATTTTTCTCGTGAAATTTTTGGTATAAAATTTTTTTGTTTCATGTATATATATAATTTATATTTTATGTTTTGAACTGTTAATCATATGTTTTATGTTATACTATCAGATGGTTCTCACACGCGAGCAAGAGCAGCTCAATATTGCAATTCAGGCTGCCATGCAAGCCTTGCTTCCTCAACTGAGGAATGACATCCGTGCTGAAGTCCAAGCTGCCAACAATCAGCAGCAGCAGAATCAGGCACCTCCTCCTCCTCCTCCAGTGACACTAGCAGTGTGGCTGGAAAGATTCAACAAGCTCTGTCCTAGAGCTTTTGAAAAGACTGATAGCCCCAGCGATGCTGAAAGCTGGTTGACTCATATCGAGAAGATTTTCAATGCTATGGGCTGTGACCCCGCATACAAGGCGAGATTGGCATGCTACCGGTTTGAAGGCGATGTACTCAGCTGGTGGCTAGCCTTGACGCAGTCGGAAGGAGGTGATGATTGGGTCACTGGTTTGACATGGGCCCAATTCAAGGAGAGAGTGATGGAGCAGTTCTTTCCCAAGGCAGAGCAGGACAAGCTCAAGCGAGAGTACCATGGGATACGACAGAGAGCGGGCGAGAATAGCAACGAATTCATGCAGCGCTTTCTTCGCTTAGCTGGTTTCCTGGGAGCAGCAGCTGGTACTCCTGAGGACCAGGCACACCACTTTAGGTGGGCACTTCGCACCTCGGTCGCGAACAATCTGGTGTGTGCTACGTTCAATACAGTAGCACAAGTGGCCGACGCAGCAAGGAAGCTAGAGATGCTGCAGGAGCGAGATGAGTTCGGGGAAGCTGAAAGACCCGACAAGAGGTAAACATTTCGTATTCAAACGGTAACCAAACCGCATCCTATATTTATATGTTCAATAATCATCTCTTAAACTTTATCTTCCAGGCAGAAAACTGGGGACCGGTCTCAGCCGGCTACTCAGCAGCAGCCTCATCAGCCCAAAGGAAACGGTCACACTAACGACCGTTCTGTTGTGGAAAGGCGTAGCGGTAATGATAATTACCGTAACAACGCTGGACACTCCAACAACCGCAGGTCCTACTATTTACGCATCTTCTTATGATTTCATGTTATATCTCTCATGTTGACACTATATTAACCTCTACCAGGAACCACGGTAACGGGAAGGACCAGAACCACAGGGGTTCGCAGCCTAACCGTTCAGCTATCACTGGCCCTCAGCAAGCAAGGATTCCTGCTGGAGGATTCACTCATCCTCTTTGCAATACTTGCCATCGCAGACACCCTGGCCCATGTCGTCGTGATTCTGTCGCGTGCTTCAAGTGCGGTCTCCCTGGCCATCGTATGAGAGATTGCCGTAAGGGTGAGATGGAGGGTACCTCGGGTCATGCTGATAATAAGCCGCCTCCTACCACTGGGCGTGTCTACACGACATCTCGCGATCAGACAAACAAATCTACAGGTACCATTACTGGAATTTTGTATATGTACGGCCAAGCCGCATGTGTTCTTTTTGACACGGGTGCCACTCACTCAGTTATTTCCACTACATATGCTAAGAACATCAGGACACTTCCCTTGCCATTAGAAAATAGACTTACCATTTCCACGCCTTTGAGGGACTCTGTATTAATAACTCATGTATACAAGAGTCTTCCTCTAGAATTTGATGATAAAGTTCGTGCAGTAGATGCACTTCCCCTAGACATGATTGAGTTCGATATGATTCTCGGCATGGACTGGCTATCCAAGCACCATGCTACCATAGACTGCCACTCATATCGGGTGATCTTCGGCGACATTAATGCACCAGAGTACATTCATAACGGGTTCATACCCGGACGGTCTGTACAAGTCATATCTACCTTGCAAGCACGTGCACTACTGTCACATGGCTGTGAGGGTTATTTAGCTACGGTTCACGACATGGATGCTGAATCCCCATCGATTCAGGATCAACCAGTAGTTTCGGAATTTCAAGACGTCTTCCCAGCTGAACTCCCCGGCATACCACCTGCACGAGAAGTGGAGTTCAACATCGACCTTGTTCCAGGAGCTGAACCAATCTCTAAGGCTCCGTATCGTATGGCTCCCATAGAGCTAAAGGAACTGAAGGACCAACTGTATGAACTTCTTGAGCGAGGGTTCATTAGACCAAGCGCATCTCCATAGGGCGCACCGGTCTTGTTCGTTAAGAAGAAGGACGGCAGCATGCGACTTTGCATAGACTACCGTGAACTTAATAAGATTACCATCCGCAATAGATATCCACTGCCATGTATAGATGATCTGTTTGACCAACTTCAAGGAGCCAAACACTTCTCAAAGATCGATCTAAGGTCAGGCTACCATCAGCTAAGGGTTAAAGAGCAGGATATTGCCAAGACTGCTTTTCGTACCCGCTATGGCCATTATGAGTTTGTAGTCATGCCATTCGGCCTGAGTAATGCTCCAGCAGTATTCATGGATCTGATGAACAGAATCTTCCATGAATTCCTTGATAAGTTTGTCATTGTATTCATCGATGACATCCTGATTTTCTCAAAGTCCACGGAGGAACACGAAGACCATCTTCGTACGGTACTACAGATTCTTCGTCAGAAGCAGTTGTATGCGAAATTCTCCAAGTGTGAGTTCTGGTTAAACAAAGTGGCATTCTTAGGTCACATTGTATCAGCAGAAGGGATCACTATGGACCCAACGAAGGTTGAGGCTATCACTAAATGGCCAAGACCAACGTCAGCGACAGAAGTCCGCAGTTTCTTGGGCTTAGCTGGATATTATCGCAGATTCGTGGAGAACTTTTCCTGTTTGGCACTACCTCTCACCAAACTGATGCGAAAAGGAGAGAAATTCGTCTAGACGGAAGAACGAGAGAAGAGCTTCGAAGACCTAAAGCAGAAGTTAGTATCTGCACCTATTCTTACTCTCCCATCTGGTACAGGTGGATTTCAGATCTACATCGATGCATCGGGGAAGGGACTGGGCTGTGTTCTCATGCAACATGGGAAAGTGATCGCGTATGCTTCACGACAGCTTAAGCCCTATGAAGAAAACTACCCTACGCATGACCTGGAACTTGCTGCAGTGGTGTTCGCATTGAAAATATGGAGGCACTACTTATACGGAGAATCATGCGACATTTTCACGGATCACAAGAGCTTGAAGTATATCTTCACTCAACGTGAATTGAACATGAGACAAAGGAGATGGTTGGAACTGCTGAAGGATTATGATATTAACCTACAGTATCATCCCGGAAAGGCTAATGTAGTAGCAGATGCACTCAGCAGAAAGTCCGGAATGATCAACAGCATTGAAATCAAGGAAGAAAACATAAGAGACTTGGAGCGGCTGGACATCGAAATCATGGTACGTGGGCAGCACGGATACTGGGCGAATCTTAGAGTAGAACCCGAGTTACTGTCTAGGATCAAGGAAGCTCAGAAGGATGATGGAGAAATATGGGCGATAATTCAGAATTTGGAGAAGCAGACAGAATTCAGAATGGACGCAGACGGTATCGTTTGGCAGGGCATGAGACTTTGTGTTCCTGACAATCAAGAACTCCGGGAAGCATTGTTAGCTGAAGCTCACAGCTCCCCATTTTCTATACATCCTGGGTCGACAAAAATGTACCATGACATCAGACAGTACTTTTGGTGGAGTGGTATGAAACAGGATGTAGCCACTTATGTCTCCAAATGTCTTACCTGCCAGCAGGTTAAGATTGAGCATCAGCGATCGGGCGGTCTCCTTCAACCATTGGATATTCCAGAGTGGAAGTGGGACAAAATCACCATGGATTTTGTTACCGGTCTTCCGCCTACCAAGAAGAAGCACGATGCCATTTGGGCCATCGTCAATCGACTCACCAAATCAGCTCATTTCTTACCGATACGCAAGGAAGATCCGGTAAGTAAACTCGCAGATATTTACAGAAGGGAGATCATGAGACTCCACGGTGCTCCCTCCAGCATCGTCTCAGACAGAGATCCTCGTTTCACTTCGCGATTTTAGAAAGGTCTGCAAAACGCTTGGGGTACACAACTTAAGCTGAGTACGGCGTTTCATCCTCAAACGGACGGACAGTCGGAGCGAACGATTCAGACATTGGAAGATATGTTAAGGTCGTGTGCGTTGGAATGGACAGGTGATTGGGACGATTACATCTGTTTGGTCGAGTTTGCATACAACAACAGCTGGCACGCAAGTATCAAATGTGCTCCTTTCGAAATGTTGTATGGCAGGAAGTGTCGCGCTCCAATCTGCTGGGATCAAGTGGGAGAGCGAACACTCGAAGGACCAGAAATTATAGAAATGACCAATGAGAAGATCGAAGTAGCTAAGTAGAAGCTGCAGGAAGCACGGTCACGTCAGAAGAGTTACGCTGATAAGCATCGTAGGGACATACATTTTAATGTGGGAGACCACGTCTTCCTCAAGGTTTTGCCGGCGCGTGGTGTTAAACGGTTCGGGATCAAAGGGAAACTCAGTCCTCGTTTCATCGGACCGTTTGATATCATTGAACGAATCGGTGAAGTATCTTGCCGATTGGCGTTACCTCCTCAGCTTTCGCACGTGCATAACGTGTTTCATGTGACCTTACTCAGAGGGTACAAGTATCATCCCCTTCACATGGTTCAGTATCCACTGGAACAGATACGTGAAGATCTCACTTTTATAGAGGAACCCGAACGAGTTCTTGACAGGCAAGAACGAGTCATGAGAAGGAAGACGATTCCATTCGTCAAAATTCTTTGGAGGGACCATACCGAGCGGGAAGCCACTTGGGAAACGGAGGAGTCCATCCGGGCTTCTTACCCTCACTTCATATTTTGAGTTCGGGTATGTTACTTCTTTCCAGTTTACTTTATCTATAATTCGGGGACGAATTATTCTTTTTAGGGGGGAAGAATTGTAAAACCCGCATGCTTTTACCATGAATAGTGCCCTTAAGATCGTACGTCCTAGATTAAAACTTACCCTATTTAGTATTGATCACATTCATGTGCTAATAATCAAGCAAGTGCATACGTGTATGACATGATAAGTATCGATTACGTACAAACTCATGATAAACAGTTAATAGATATTTCACGTGAACATAATTAAATCATGATCACCATTTTAAAACACGAACTAAAATAATTACGTAAGTACTTAATTACGAGTGTAAATAATATGATAAACTACATGATAAAATAAACAGAAACACTTTAAACACGAACATGTTTAACCACGAACGAACACGAAACATCGGGACACGAGAAAAGGTATGGGAACCCCATGTGGGGCCCCATACCCACGGCACACATAACAAGGTGGGCTAAGCCCATGGACTTTTACAAGAAAAGGGGGGGGTTATGGTAACTTTTCATTTCATTTTACATTTCAAGCAAAATAAACATTTAACCTAAAAAGGTTTTCTCTCCTCCCTTTTTGTCCTCTTTGTGCCGCCACCCTAAGACCACCATAGGTGGTTGATTGGTTGATTTTGATCTTGAAAACCATTGCTATAAACCGTGTTTGTTCATCCTCTTCCAAGCTACGTATTGGTATATCATTCTAAACCTTTCTTTTTAATTCTTTTTAAATCTTTGATCTTTTTCATGAACATGTTATTGTTATTCTTATTAAAACATGATAATTAAATATAGATCTAACATGTTTTGGGGTTAATTAAAATCAAAGGTTGTTATATGAGGGTGTTTGTTTTCGGCCGCCTAGTATAACCAACCCAAGGGGGGTTCGGTTTGCTTTTAGCCGCCACCACCAAGACCATTTTGGTCTTGGTTGGTGCATGTGGGACCCACGGCAGCAAGGGGACACAAGTACCCCGAGTTGGCTCGGGGTACGGTGTCGAGTTCATGCCCGATTCATGGTTCGTTGGTTAAATCATGATTTATGCTACATGTTAATATTATGAATTATGAACTTAGGATATAAATTAATTAATAACATGAGATATTAATTAAACCATGACTTAGGTTATTTTTAATTAGTAATTTAGCATGATATTAATTTAACCTAAGTATTTTTATGTTATAAGTTATAATTAATTAATTATTTAAAACATGCTTATAACTAATTAATTTAGACATGACTTAGGTTATATTATTAATACATATTAATATACATTTTAACCTAAGTAATTTATTCCATTTTAATTAAAACATGTTATACTTTAATTAAAATGCTTAACCTATAGTTTAATTAAAATGCATGAAATAATAATTAAACTATACACTATATCATATGACTTAAGAAATAAGCTTATAAACACTTAGACATATATTTTAGCTTATGCAACCAGCTTAATTCTAATTATGGAAACTTCTATTTATAGAAACTTAATTAAATAAGGCAACTAATCTATTAATGGAAACATTATATATATGGAAATCTATCTATTTCAGGCAGCTAATCTAATCATGGAAACCTTCTATATATGGAAACTTATTTAATTAAGGCAACTGATCTATTTTTAGAAACTTTCTATTTTTAGAAACTAATCTATTTTAAGCAGTGAATTCTATTTTAGGAAACTTTCTATTTTTGGAAACTTTCTATTTTTTGAAACTTTCTATTTTTGGTAACTTTCTATTTTTGGAAACTTTCTATTTTTGGAAACTTTCTATTTTTGGAAACCTGCTATTTTTGGAAAGTTACTTATTATTACACAGTAAGTATAATAATACATGAATTACCAGTAATACTTTATCAGATTAATCAGAGTACAAGGTAAACACAGATAGGGCTTTAAACAGTAAACCATGACCTAAAACATACAAAGTAAGCTAAGATGAGACATAAAACCCAGTACGTAATCAGTGATTCGATACTTATACACGTGTGTATTCATGTAGCGTTAGTGATCCAGAAGTAGGAGTCTTTCTTCCGTTCATTCACTGGAATTGAGGTACGGATTCCCGTCCTTTCAGTATGGACATTCTTTCCTTATTAGGATTTCCCCGTATGCAGCCAACTGTTTTCCCCAGTATTTGTTTTATTGTTTTGAACTGCTTATGTTTAATTAGCATAATCTATAGCCATATACAAGCATGACCAGTTTCACCTAGTTATGGAGGTACCATAACCATAACATTGGAGGCACCAATGTTATGACTTCCCCACGGCGGAGTGATTGCTCGTGGCGTCCCTTTCAGTTTTGGCCATATTATTATATCATGTGGGGCGTATGGGTGCATCCTAGTTACATGTTTTATTCAGTATTTCATGGTGAATGTGGTGTGTGCCTTGCATCCTTCACAAGGAGTTCATCCCTCCTACTCAGACCAGTATATTAATTAGAGGCATCCCCTCTAATCAGCATGATGAGGTCACCCCTCTAAGTATTCATGCACGTGACCTTTTCATGATCTATATGGGCTATGGTATATATATGTTAAAACAGTTTTCATAAGATAAACATAAGGCTTTTCAAACTATAAAACCAGTTTTCTCAATACTTAACCAGTCTACTCAGAACTTAGTCTTCCGTTGTTATATGTTACATGCTTATCCTATTTCAAGCTATATTGTACATCCGTGCATTGAGCGTCTTGCTCAGCCGTTTTCCTTTTCATGTTCCCAAAACGGCAGGTACTCAGGGACGCTCGTAGATCTCAAACGTACGTGCATATGGACTGGAAGCTTTACTGTCTTCCTTTACTTTATGCATTTCCTTTACTTTAATATAGCTTGCAATGGACATTGTTTTGTCCTTTCCTTTTACAGTATTTATGTTTGTGTGTGATGAGCTCTACTTTGGGGTTACCGATGTTTGATTCTGGTATTTCCCTTTTATGGTCAAATAATGCTTAGACATTTATCCTTGTATGCTTTGATGACACGCCATGATTATGCGTAAGATTCCATTTCCAAAATGGGGTGTTACAGGGTTTGTGAATAGTGTTTAGCCAGGCATTTGCCTATAGAAGGAGACCTCAACATGTGAGAGTCCCTTTGTTCAAGATTTTAGCTTTTAATCTTTGTAATTCCTTTTTATGAAATAAAGTTTGAATTTCTTAAAATTTTGAGTTTTAATCTGTTATTTATAAAAGTTTGGTGTTTTAGAAGCTAAAATCTGAGTTCCATTATCTTGTTTGAAGGTTTTTGAGGCAAGGTTTTAAGTGATAAAGCTTGTGCATCAAAAATCTGAAGTTGGCATTATTTTTGATCTCACTTTATGGTTTGTTCATCTTAGCAGCTTGGAAGCTGGTACTTGTTCTGCTAGTACCTAAGCTCAAACAATCCAGGGCCTGGATGTAGGTCTTGGAGGTTTGCATCTTCTTTCCTTTTCATTTTCTCTTTAAGTTCCTGATTATTTTGTGATTTTTGTGGATTTATGCTTGAATCTGTGTTATTGTGGTTGATTATTGTTGATTTGGCTTGGTTTGATGTTATTGAGGTGTTATTGATCTGATTTATGGGTTGAATCTTCATTAGCCTTTGAAAATTTGTGAAATCAAGTTTTAAAAGGGTGTTTGGGATTACTGCATAAGTTGGGATTGTGGCTTGTTAAGTGCTTGTGTGTTGTTAGCAAGTGTTGGTATCTGTTGTTTGGGTGATATTGTTCATCTGTTTGCAGGTTTTGAGGTTTTGAACACATTGATTCTTGAATTGGCTATAAAATCTTCATAACTTGGTTAAATTGGCTAGGATTTTGAGGACACCTAGATCTAGGCTAGGGCTAGGGCTAACAAGTGCTAAATCATAGTTAATCACACCAGGGTAGAAGGATTTGAGGCTTGAAATTGGATCAAGTGTCAAGTATATCAGCAAAACTTGTCTGCATATTGTTCTTTGTTCATCAGAAACATTTTGTGCTTTGATCTTGCTATTTACTTTGATTCAGTGTTTAATTCTTGTTGCTTTGTGTTTATTCTAAGTTTACATAGCTTGTGTATGCATCCTGTTAAGTTTGGTTGGCTTATTTTGCTTAAATCTGCTTATTAAGTGCTTAACTGCTTATTTGCATATCTGGTGCATATCTGGTAACTGTTTAGCTTATTGTGGCTTATTGTGTGGATCATTTTGTGATTTTATTGTTGCTATTGACTCCTTGTGATTCACTGATCACAAGGGTGCCTTTGTTTCCAATTCAATCAAACCAAAACTCTCAAATAAGCTTGGTCAAATAGTCAAAGCAGTGGGAACTCCTTTCCCCTGCTGGTTGCCACTGATAGTGTTAAATTGGTGTCAGCTTATCAATAAGCTATAATAGCTTATTCCAACCTGCAACAACTTTGTTTTTGTAATAGGTGCTCATATTTTGACCCATTTGTTCACACTGGAGCATTTGGGTGGTTGACTTTTAGGTTTGACTAGAAAACCAACTCCTTTGACTTTTACATAAGTTCATTTGTGCTTATTCTGGCTTATTGGTTGTGCTTATTGGATTTTTGTTGATTGATATTGCTTATTGAGTCCATTTGAAAGCTTTTGCAAGTTGAATCAAGACCTGAGGTGCATTATTTCTCAAAAACGACTATTTTGTCGTTTTGTGGATTTTTGCTTTTCTATTTTCTGGCTTATTGAGTGAGCTTTTTGGAAATTTCTTTTGACAGATCTCTTAAGCATCCTAAAAGAGGGTTGTGTGTCAAATTAGAGCTTATGGCATTAGCTTATGGCTTAATGGGCTGAAAAGCCCAATAAGAATAAGCTTGGTGTTTAATAAGTTGTGATAAGCTCATACTCAGCTTTTGGGCCTTTAGAGTTTTGTTCTTAGAATTGAATTTTAAGTCAGATAGGGCTTTTCCAAGTCAATTGGGCCAAGTTTGACTTTTTGGGCCCAAAAGCCCATTTGTGTTGACTGAATTTGGATTTGGCCCATTTGAGGGCCCATTAGGGGTGTTTTGGTAATTTCACTTTGATTTTCTGATTATTTAGGTTAAAATAAACTAGTTTGCAAGTTTTTAGAATTTTTTATAATTTTTGGATTTTTAATATTGTTTTATTATTATTTTATTATTATTTTTAAAATTTCACATTTTCCAACTTTTTACATTTTTCTTAGGTTTAATACATTAAAATAGGAATTTAGCAACTTTTAGAATAATTTTATCACTTATAGATTAATTTTTATAATTATTTTAAGTTTTAATAGTTTTTAAACCATTTTAAATAGTTTTTTATTCTTTTTAAAATTTCTAAAAATAGTTTTTAATCTTTTTAGGTCATTTTAGAGGTTTATCAATTGAAAAATCTTTATTTGGGCTTTTTGATAATTTATTTGATTTTTAGGGCTTTAATTAGCATTTAAAAATTGAATATTTAATTATTTAAAAGGTTTAAAAAAGTTTTGATCATTGGTAAACTCTTAGTTTATTATTCTTCATTTTTGTTGAACTTTTGGTAATTTTTAGAATTTATTTTTATTTTTGTGGTTTTTAAGGTTCTACGTTTTAACTTTCTAGTAGTGATTTTTTGTTAATTTTTATTTTTACGTCTTCGTCATTTTCTTTTCTCATCCCCCTTCTAAACCAATCATTAATCACAAACTTTTACAAGTTTTTCACAACACATATACCTCCTTGGGAAACTAACTTGGAATCCATAAGGGTCATTAGTGTTGATTTTCCTAAATCATCACTCGATACTTACCGCTCATATACGCTCTTTTGTTTTCCTAAACAAAAGGTGTATTTTACCACAATCAGTCTTTACTTTGTATGTTTATAGTTTTCTATCTCTTTAATAAAGGCCAACGTGGATTGATTTTGATGAAAAATGTAAACGTGCTTTGTAACTAATGCATTGCATGAGGACATTGCAATGGTCAAGTGTAGGAGATTTGATAGGTGTGTAAACACCCATCCTTTTTATCACTTAATTACAATAATAACCGGGCCAAAACGTGTATTTTATGTCTTTTATGTCGGAATTATGCGTGGTTTGTGTTTTTGTTGTGATTTAGGACGAAAAGGTGAAAAGTGGAGAAAACACGGGCATTCACGGGCTTTTATTGGAGAAAAAGATTAAAGACAAAGTCAAGAAGTCAAGAGTGCAAAAAGAACGGAAGTCCAAGACCAATTCTGAAGATTTATCGAAGAAAAAGTCAAAATACGGAAGTTTACTAAAGCCGAAGAACTCGAATCTTATTTATGAATAAAATTAAAGACGAGTTTAAAGAAATCCCGAGCCAAAAGTCATTAAAGTCCAAGATTAACAAAAGATTAAGAAGAGAAGGACTTAAGTGTGCAATTAAGGAAAAGAGGAAAGAGGAAGGAAGCTTCCTAAGCACTCCTTAATCTCCCCTATATATAGTTTAAGATCATTTCATTTTACTCTTGTTGGCTAGAGTGACACTAGTTCTTCCATCTTTAATTTTTGCACATTTACTTTTCATGTCAATTTAAATACATTCTCTTGCACTTTTAATACCTTTTAATTCCAAGTAAGTGTTCTTTATTTTTCTTGTTTTAATCTCTCATCTACCTTTCTTTCCATGCTTTAATCTTATTGTTTACATGCTTTTTGTGTTGCTTATTTGATTAAAGGTTATGTTTTTATGCTTTTGATTATTTTGGATTATTGATTCTTATAGCTTATTTGTTTTAATCTTTAAGTTGCTAAAGTTTTTATAAAAGTTATTTTTATATAAAGTTTGTTTTCGCATACCTTTTTCATTTTGTGTTTTCAAAAGTCTTTAAATTGTAGCTTATTAGCTTTTTCTTACACGTATTTGCTTAGGATTTTAGTCTAGTGCTTATTTGATTAATAGCTTATTAGTTGTGCTTATTTTGCCTTCTTTTTTACCATATTCCGATCTAACCAATCGGAAAAGGGTTTGATATTCCGACCAGCACTCTTGTTGCTTGGTCGGAAAAGGGTTTAGGATTCCTACTAGGATTCCGATTGAGTATTCCGATCAAGGGTGAGTTTGGTATTCCGATCAGGTCTAGGTGACAGCATTTCGATTGGGAGTCCACTCCTTATTCCGATCAGGGTGATTATTGGGTTATTCCGATCAGGGTTTGGGCTTTGACATTCCGATTTGGGGTATTGTTTGGTTATTCCGATTAGGCAATTGGTGACAGCATTCCGATTGGCAATTCCGATCAACATTCCGATCAGAGAGGTAAAAGTATTCCGATCATCATTCCGATTGGAGGAATTTTGGATTATTCCGATCGGGTTTTCCGATCAGCATTCCGACGAGGAGGTAAGTAGGAATTCCGATAAGGGATTCCGACGGTAGGTTTGTTTTATATTTCGTCTTGTTTAATTTTTTAAGTTTACATTTTAATACTTTGTCAAATTTTAATTCTCGTCACGCTTTAGTTTCAAGTTATTTAATTTCTCGTTATTTACTTTTCAAAGTTTTAATTTCTCGCCATTTATTTTAAAATAGTTTTAGATTTATTTTACACGTCATTTAGTTTTAAGTCTTGCACATTTATTTTAAAACAACCAAAAATATTTATTTCACCAAAAACAATAGAGTCGTACTTTGAACCGGAAATCAATTCGTTAAGATACCGAGAACACGAACTTTAATTTTTATACGGGGTGTCAAAAGCCTTGTATTATCCTTCCTTTATGGGGATTGGTTGGATTGGTGTTGCGACGGCATGACACTCCGATGCCGGCACGACTGAATTGTAGATGGTGACAATTCCCCTTTCGACCGAGAATTTGATCATGCCGTGTGCTGTGGACGGGACTGTCCGTATGGCCAGGATTCCTGGTCTTCCGATAATACCATTGTATGGAGAATGTGACCGTATCACCATAAAGTTCATCCACGCGGTAGTCGAATGCTCCTTATCTCCAATGGTTACCAGCAAACGTAATTGTCCTATCGGCCAAATAGTATCCCCGCTGAAGCCAATGAGCGGAGACGTGGCCGACATTAATTGGCATTTGATTTCTGGTCGCAACTGCACGAAGCATGTTCATAGAGCACTTCCGCCGATGATCCCCCATCCACGTACATACGACGAACATTGTAAGTTCTAATGCTCACCTCAATCGTGAGAGATGCGTCCGCCACGTTGCTCGCCGTGATAGGAGGGAATGAGATTTCCTTACCGCGTGAAATTTTTTGACTAATTTTCTGCTTCGTACTACGCTGCCATGATTGAACCATGTATACGGTCGTAAGCTTGTACTTTTGGAGATATTTTTTGTCGTTCTTTTTGTTATCCTTCCCGTCCTTCCAATCCTTAACTAGATGTTTGAGTTTGCCTGATTTGATCAGTGACTCGATATGCTTCTTGAGCTGAATGCACTCGTCTGTGCCATGGCCTTTGTCATTGTGGAATTCGCAGAAGCAATTTCCTTGACGACGGTCAACCAGTGTTGTCATTGGGGGAGGCCTTGGAAAATTTGCTCCTTCCGTTAGTAAGATGTCTCGGTAAGTCATCTTTAGAGGGGTGAACTTGTCGTCCGGCCGCCCTCCTTTTGTCTGGTTCTTATAATCCAAGCTCCTTCCATTATCGTGATTGCCTTGACCCCCCGATTGTCTCCTGGGTTGATCGTTCGATTGATAACTCTGGTTCCCCTTTGTGGGGTAGGCCACAGCGACAGCGGTTTCGCCTTCCACAAAGTTTCTAACCCTTTCCATGAGTTCGTCAAACTTCTCCGGACGTTTATCGTTGAGGCGCCAACTCCTTGTCCCTTATGACGTGCATATAATCGGAGATTTTGAGAACTTCTGGACAAGCTTTTGTACGGGTACACTCGTTATTGAAACGCTCCATGAAGTCTTCTGTAGATTCTCCAGGCCTCTGTTTGACCGTTTCCAGTGAGACCGGATCTCTATTATACTTCTTTCGCTGAGTATAATTGTTTTTAAACGTTGTGCGCAGTTCATCAAAGCTGTTGATGCTTCGGTGGGGAAGTTTTTCAAACCAGTCGCGGACATTGCCAATCAAGGTTGAATTAAACATCTGGCACCATATAGGCATCGACCATCGTTCAGTTTTAGCCTGTGTGTCAAACACCTTTAGGTGGTCATCCGCGTCACCGGATCCGTCATAGGTTTTGACACACGCCGGCATGCGGCACTTCTTTTCCTCGGAGTAATCTCGTATGCGAAGAGTGAAGGCGTCCTCCCTCTCGCTACACTATGGAAGGGAGAGGTCTTCTTCCTCCTCGGCATGATAATAGGGGTCTCCATAGCGTCCTTCATCTTCTGATGGTTCAGGAGGAGAATACCTCAGTCGGCGACGTCTGGGATGGTGGTCATCCGAATCAGATCCCGAAGGATCGTGATAAGGTGGTCGTGCCCCACCTTTCGATTGACTCCGATAGCCGATTTTGTGAGAGGAGGTAGGAGTTTTCTTCCCACCCGATTCTATTCTACGCCACACACTAGTGCGGAAGTTATTATTAGGAGGAGTTTCTAACTCCGCGCGTCCTATAGACCCGTCGAAGTTATCTTCACCCCCTGGGAATCTTGAAATACTTGCATGATTCGATCTCCTATAAGCTCGAACACATTCCGTGGTCGAGGTTGTTCCTTCAAAGGAGGTTGCTCTTGGGTCCGAGGCTTTCTCTGTATTTTTTGTGTTTTTGCAGGGGTACCGCGCTCGTCGTTGTTGAAGTTGAGTCTAGCTTGGAGATTCCTTCCCAGATTCATCCTTGCCGTGATGGCCAAGATGATTCTTTCGAGGTTTTGCGTAAGTACGCAAGATCCTCATCATCAAGTGACTCGACTTCCATCTCCGCCTCGACCGCTAGTGGTTTTTGCACCTCCTTGTTGGGAGCGTTAGGTGCTGACCCCGGGTAGGGGTTGTTCAAAGTGAGGGTTGGTGGTAGGGTATTGGTAATCGTGCCTGCCCCACCAGGGTATTGAAACAATGTGTTTCGGTTGTTTGACCCTCCTGTTTGTCCACCTGGAGGCGGGGTTGGGGTGACTGGAACGTCACCTCCGGACTTTCGGTTCCCAGGGTTCGTGTTCCTTGGGTTTCTCTAAGTATGTCCCTTCGTCATTGGTAGAGTTCAGTTTAGTGTAGGGCCCCACGGATGGCGCCAAATTGTTGATACAAAATTTGGATGATCCTAACTTGACCCGAATTAGGCTTAATTCGGGTGCTTGGGCTCCGGCTCCTGCACCAAGTAAACTTGGGGTGGGGATCCTGCACACTAAAAGCAACACGTTGTTAGGCTTACCGTGGGAATGTGTCCCACGATTAGACTCCAGCGTGAGAGTAACTAATCGGTTTAGGGTTGGTAATCAGATGAGATGTGAGAGTGTGAAGAATACGATACCTTTGTGGAACCTCTAAGGGTTCCTTATATAGGTGGTAAAACCCTAGTGGACTGTTACCAATGCTTTGGCCCCAAGCAAAGGATAAGTACCATAATTAGCTTGATTGTTATCTTCTAATTATGGTTAGTGTATATCCTCTACTTTAGGGCAAATCCCAATCCTAATTAGACTGTGGTTCTGTCTAACCATGTACCGGCTGTGCCGGGCCGTGGGCCACACACATCTATGCGGCCACTGTTCATTCGAAGCCCATAAGCTCAAATAACATTAATCCAACCCATTCATGATGGGCCGGATACGGGTAGTACGTGTGGGCCTGGTTCATGGCCTGGTTGAGGACTATACGTCATCAAACAAAATAAACCGAAAAACAAACTGATGAACACCGCCAATTTATTTTTAAATGTTGCAAAACTAACATCGAAACTATTCAACATGCTACAAACCTATCCTACGCTTCTTGTGATTTACGACTTCTTCTATAAAAGGCTTAATCTATAAAATACTTAAAAAACGTTCAACGATTTCTCTAATAAAAGATTATATGATGATGATGGGAAGGTTTCTGAATTACGAGCCCGATATTGATACGTCTTTTAGATATCTACGATTTTATAAAAGTTATTGAAATTTAATAGTATATAATTTTCAAAAATATAATATTTTCAAAACACATCTTTAAGCTAACCAGCAAGTTTAGAAGCTACGATAGAGTTTAATTGTATACTTCCCACAAGTGTTTTAAAACCCGGTTCAACCCGACCCATTGAACCGGGAACCGGACTGGCAACCGATCCGTTGTATGTCGGGTTTTTACTGAAATTCAAACCGGATTGAACTGGAGGGTTTTGGTCGACCCGGGTTGAACCATCGAATCAGCGACCAGGCGGTGCAACCTCATGAAAGAAAAGAGAGGATGTAACTGGAGAAGTTATAGGAAATTTTGATATAATCTTGTTACTATTAGACCTTCAAGTCTTATTATAGATCGACTGATGATCGTTTTGAGTTCTTGCAAGTTGGCTGACACTAACAAGATCACAAGATTTGGTCTACGCTCGTACTGACAGAAAATGGCGACCACCATGTTGATGTAGATGTGTATATATTTGGAGAGGACTAAAAATAGCGACCATCATGTCCAACTGAAAATGGCGACCATCATGTTGATGTGGATGTGTATATCTGAATGAATAAAAGCGCTATCTTGAGTTGAATGAGAAAAAAAAATCAAAACCATAATGTTGGTATAAGTGTAAGTAAAGACAAAGAGCCACTATACATCTACTCATCTAGTCTACTTCACGACTTTTCATGCCATATACTAGTCAGCTATAGTAATATGTTTAAGAAAAAATTTCATGTTTGGTCCCTATTGTTTACACCAAAAAACAAGTCTGGTCCCTATCTCAAATTAAGTCCACCGATAGTCCCTATCGTTTATATTTTGGATTAAAATTCGTCCCTATCTTGTATGGGTGTTAATTTTGTCCGTTAAGTGTAATAATTAGAAGGGTATTTGTGTCTTTTCTATTTTATCCATAAAATCATTATTTTTTTTTCTTTCTTATCTCTCTCCCTCTCTCACTGTCTATCTCTCTCTCTCCTGCAAACATCTCTCACATCTGTTTATCTCACATCTCTCCTCCATTGATTAAATTGAAATTAACAAAAATCCACCATCTTCATAAATTTTAGCTTTTGGGTTGTTTGAGGGTGCTTCAAGATTTGCCGGTTTTTTTTGATCTGGGTTGTCAACCACGCCGCCACCACCACAAAACTCGCCACCCGGTCTGAACCATTCCAACACCAATTCTATAATACTATATCTGAATCATTCCATCTTCATTTCCACCCATCTTTACACCCACGATTATATGGGTGCCATATTTTTCAGCAACCAAGCGCACCCTCCTTGCTAACAGCAGTCCTAAACGCTTCGCTATGCCTGCTGTTAACCCCAAACAACATTTAAGGCTTTCTGCTATCCCAAATGCAACCTTATCAGCATACTGCAATCCCAAACACCCCTGGTAGACTTTATCAGCAGGTCCAAACACCCATATTCTGCTGCTGCAACAAAACCCGATGGCTGCTGCCATTAAATCCACCACGTTTGTGGTGGTCTCTGACGATAACTACATACAAACGCCCCCTCCTTCTGTTGGTATTCTATTTAACCAAACGCAGCTGCTGTTGGAGCTGTTGAACCAAACGCACCCTGTTGTTGGGAAAGACAAACACACCTGCTAGTGTGTTGACGACAAATCTGTTGTGAGGTCAAGAAGATTGATGGCTAGGAATATGATGGTGATGTGTGACGGCTGCAAATGGTGATGGTGGTATGAAGATGCCACAAGAAGGGTGTGGTGATCACAGATCCACCACGAAGATGGTGTTGCTGCTGCGTGGTTTTGAATACCATAATGGGTGGTGACATAGAGATAAGTTGGTGGCGGTGGTTGATGTTGTAAGTGGCGGCAGCTATACACCCCTAATTAAAACAATCCATCTCTTTGGCCAGAATATATGAATTGAACCTTTCTGTTCGATTTTATTTCTGGGTTTGTAAATGATTTTTATATTAGAAACCCACGAATCCTTTTCCGATTTGATTGTGGATTAGGAATCTATGATTTATTTGTGATAGAATGTTTGGTGGTGATGTGTAAATGTGATTTTTGTTAGATAAGGTGGGTGGAAGGTTTTATGAGAGAGAGACAAAACAAGTATAGGACCAGAACAAATGTTTAACATAAATGAAAAGACGAAATTGCCCCTCCAATAAATAGATTTAACAGCCAAAACTAACCTCCATTCAAGATAGGGATGAATTTTGATCCAAAATGTAAACGATAGGGACTATCGGTGGACTTAATTTGAGATAGGGACCAGACTTGATTTTTGGTGTAAACGATAGGGACCAAACATGAAATTTTTTCTATGTTTAAATTTGATATTGCGTATGTTGTGTATAATGGTTACATACACAAAATGCATTACACTTTTCTGTCTTAGACATAATAAATATTAATATTTTACTTGTGATATAAAACTGGTTCAACCCGGCGGTTCAATCGGTTGAACCGGTAACCCGGTGAACCGATAAATAGACCAGGTCAACTAAAAAACCGGGTTTAAAAACATTGCTTCCTACACCTAATTTAATAGCTAAACATGTCAACAATTTAACGCACATTATCTTCAAAAATTGTGATATTTTTAATATAACCATCAACTAAGGTTATAAATAAGTGGCGTCGAGTCTATGGTTTTCAATGCTCGAGCTGGGTGCATTTAGTCATATACGATCGTAAGTATCAATCACGAGCATGAGCTCGTTTTGAAGTACCTATTCAAAAACTTTAGATAATAGCTATCAATATTTATATTCAGGTGTATGAAACTGTTAGAAATATAGAAAATTTTTAGCAATTTTGTAGAATTTTTTTTATCTATACTAAGTAATGATAATTTATCATAGAAACACAGGTTATCAGTTTGATCACAGAATCCACCGGGTGTTCGACCGTCAGATTAACTCGATCGAGTCACCGGGTGACGAGTCCAACGACCGTGTCACTAGGTCACGTTTTAACTAACAGATCAAGCCGATCAAGTTACTGAATCGTGATTCCCCTATCCAATCAATTAATATGATTAGAGGTGGCAAAACGGACGACGGGTAAAATGAACGACGGATTAAACGAATGGTGTGCTAAATGGCCTCGGGCAAACGAACGAGCTAAACAGACGCATGTGAAAACGGAAAAAGACATACATAGCGAGTACTAGGGGTGAGCATATGGACTGAGAACCGAACCGGAACCGACCTAGCCCGAACCAAATTTTAGAACCGCGGTTCGGTTCTCAATTCTTAAATATTTTGATTTTCAGTTCTCGGTTTGGTTCGGTTCCGAACCGCGGCTCCCGGTTCCGGAACCGAAGAACCGCCCAACTTTTAAATATATGAGATTTTTCAGAAAAGTTAGGAGCTGTTTAGTTGTGGAAAATTTTTCATAATTTTCTGTTTCTAATTTTCTAGAAAAGAAAAGACTTTTCTTTTCTAGAAAAGAGTTGAAAATTTTGAAAACTTGTTTAGATAATATTTTTCATTTTCTAAAAATATAAACAATGTTTAAACGAAACTATTTTCAACCATTTTTTTCATGATCAACTTTTTTTTCACGTTTTTGCTAGTTTTTTTTTTTTACGTTTTCGTCTGTTTTTTCCCGTCTTCTTTTTTCATATTTTCGTAATTTTTTTTACGTTTTAATTAGTTTTTTTACTTTTTATCAGTATTATTACGTTTTAGTGTATAAATTTACGTTTTCGTCAGTATATTTACGTTTTCGTCAGTTGTTAAACATAAGATCCAAGCTAACAAGAGGTGATCCGGAGGTCGGGGAGGATAAAAGTAATGTTTAGACATTTTAGAGAGAGAAAGTAAAGCTTGAAATGTAGTGTGTGTATTTAGAGAGAGAAGTGAAATACACAAAATAAGAAGAATCCTCACCCCTCCATGGAAGTATGGAGGGGTATATATAGGCCAAGCAAGAGGTTACTTTGACAACATGTCAATAGTAGTCCCTCCTTGTTTTGCCTATCTGAATAAAATGTAATTCCGTAAATGGCTCTCACATTTTAAGGCTAACAATCTTCCCCCAATGTGGAGACATACGGAATTACTTACAATGTTCCTAACAAGTAAAAATACAACAAAAATAAAGTCTTCCAAGGCGCTTCCAATGCTGAGGATGTCTTTTAATTCTTCTGGTCTTCATAACTTGTACCTCAGCTTGAATCCTCTTTGTCTTTGCTTGTTGTGGAACAATTGTAATATGCATGATTTGGATTAACTTCCCCCCAATTCATGCAGCATGTATTTAAAAAACTTTCTTCATAGACTTCTTTTTGACGAAGTTTCTGAATCAGCTTCCCCCCAAACCAATATATGTATCTTAAGCAGATTCTGACACTTTGATGTAGTTTGAACCATCTTCTAGCTCATCGGTTTAAGTGCACAGCGGAAATTTGTAGAAGAACCACACCAAATAATACTGCTTCTATATTGTTTCCTGTCGTTTAGGTTTTGGTGATAATCCGTTTGGGGTAACATGCATGAAATCAGCAACAATTCTTCTCACGCCTGCAGAATACTTCATAAAAATCATATAAAGTGAAGTAGATACCATTCCATGTACACTACTTCCCCTTGGAAGTTGATCCGATTACTTCAAAGTACACGATCTTCCCCCATGATGATTTCGAACTCTCGGAAGCATCATTATCGTGGACGTCCATATACTCGAGAAGTTCTTAGTCTTAAGCAAATGTCTTGAAAAGTTTTGAAAATCATTGAGAAACTTTGAAAATTTTGCTTAGACTATGAAGTACCATTGTCGTTGTGAAGCTCATAAATATCCCGTGAGAATTGATTGCTGATTCCATCTCTCTCTGTCTAACTTACCAACCTCGAATTCATTTGGCTATTTGTTGTGACCACATGTGAAGTAAAGCTGATATTCCAAACTTGAAACTGAAGTACAATCCCCCAAATTTGTTACTTAAGCTTGCACTTATGTCGATTGAAGAACGGTGCAGAAAACAAGTCTCTTATACCTCTTGAAGTTATCCACACGAGCAACTGCGTGTGACACACAAAAATGATAGTAATCCATGTCGTCGACCATCCACCCCTTGACAGTGGAAACTAGATAATTCAAGTCTCAATCATAAGTTTATCGTCCAAGCAAGTCACCAATCGATAGACTGGGTTTGAAGAAAAGGGGTAGAAAAATAGAAGGAAGGCTCGATGATGAAATAAGTAGACGCCTTCATGAAATCCCACTTCAACTTCAAATATAGAATACCAAATCCACTTCGTGATCACTTGTCTTTGTAGAACCAAAACTAGCCTTGTCGTTAAAGTGAATCTTACATCGGATCGTTTTAGCGTTAAGTGTTTTGTTTGCTTTGGTGTTGTGTTTTGTGAATGTCGTTATCTAGAACAAATTCTGAAATGAATTATCATTAAGGGACAAAATTTGTCTAGATAACTTGTCATTGAAGCTCAACGTCAGTCACATGGCCAACTGATGCGCGGATCGACCTCCGCGGTGAGGTCGTTGAAATTTTTTCGAAAATATTAGGTTTAAAACCTATATTTTTCTTTGTCGTTTAAGCACTTTCGATCGAGACATAACAATACCCGACTTATCAATAAAATTATCGTAATAGCCCGGTAAATACTAGTCCGCTCCGCTATCAATATGACCCAATCCAAAACTGATTTTGCCGAGTGTAACCAAAACTTTCATTTGAATTGTCGTTTGGTAACAATTACAGATTTTTTTGGATAAAATAAGTATCACTCAGCCCAAATGACACGAGTCCAACTTCAATATACCAATTCCAAATCACGGATAAAGGCCCAGTATCAATAAGTGAGATACCCGGTCCAGTTCAAATACCTAAAAATTAGGTATAAGTAAACGAGATTTCACCCTAAACCATCGAAATCACAAAACAAATCTAATCTCATTTTTTTTTCACCCACATCGTATCATCCGCCCCCCTTTCTTCCATCGTACTCTCCGCCTCAAATCAGATCAAGACTTCATCATCCTTCAATCATCTTACTCACCACATCAATGATAATCAAGCCCACAAATCATTTATCACACGAATCACCATCAACACCTAGAAACCAACTTCGAAACCCTGTTAATCATTCCTTTCGGATGATACTCAAACAGTTGAAGACCTTTGTTTTAATACATCGTCATTCAAAGATTCAAGATAGAAATTACGTCTAAGATCTGTGATAGGTCTCGGGTAGGTTTAATTATGGTGCATGTTTTAATTTTTGTGAATCGAAACAAAGTGTTGTTTTTAACATAATTGTTATAACACAACTCTTTATATTCGAATATAAATGATGGGTTGGACCATACAAGCTAAGATCTATGATGATGGATTTATTTTCGTGTATAGGATCTTAATAGATCTATGTATTGCATGTGCAAACACGAAAAATAATGAGTCTGAGATCCTTTTAAATTGTTTTCTGTTTTGATTTTAGAGTCAGATTCGAGTCGTAGATGGGATAGGTGTCGACGGGTTTAGGATAGATGATGTTGGTGTTGGGGAGAAATAAGGTTGGATTGAATGTATGTGATGATGGGATATAGGTTAGCACGAGTCGGTTTTGTTATTGACAGGTCTCGGTTTAATTTTTTTTTTTTCTGGTTTGGTCAATATCTTGCAATGTTTTTATAGAAAAAAGTCCCATCATATCGCAATTGTTAGAATTTCCATCGCAATACATCGATGCACCCCATCGCAATGTTGCATTAACTCTCCATCTCAATGACCAAACACTCATCGCAATACTATCCTGAAATCCATCGCAATATTGGGAAACTTTTGGCGGCATAACGACATAGATGCCATTGCGATGAGTCAAACCACCATCGCAATGTGTCCCATCGGAATGGGTCCCATCGCAATGAGTCAGTCGAACCCATCGTAATGTGTCAAAAAGAAACCCCATCGGAATAAATCCGAAAAAGAAGCCATCGGAATGAATCTGAGTATCCATCGGAATATGCCATCTGAAAGTGCATCGCAAAAGGTTTTGACCCACATTTTGGTACCCAAAAAAAATGAAACTAGACCATGCGAATTTTGTCCTTTCCCCAAGAAGCAGTATAGATCTAATAAATGTGAAAAAAAAAGGACAAAGGAAATACACGGGTACCAAAAAATGATGGACACAAATGATGAAACTTTACTATACACAGATTTCGAAACATAGAGATTGACGAACCATAATAACAAATCACAATATTAGGCAAATAATATTATGACGAAAGAAGCAAGATGTAATCAGATAAAAGTTGAAACACAGAAAATGTACGAACCATAAATCTGATTACGCAACACGAACACCAACCATGAATCAAAATAGAACGAATCTGATAACATGACACAAACACAAACACATAACACCCCCGGTTAGCTCTGATACCAATTGTTAAACATAAGATCCAAGCTAACAAGAGGTGATCCGGAGGTCGGGGAGGATAAAAGTAATGTTTAGACATTTTAGAGAGAGAAAGTAAAGCTTGAAATGTAGTGTGTGTATTTAGAGAGAGAAGTGAAATACACAAAATAAGAAGAATCCTCACCCCTCCATGGAAGTATGGAGGGGTATATATAGGCCAAGCAAGAGGTTACTTTGACAACATGTCAATAGTAGTCCCTCCTTGTTTTGCCTATCTGAATAAAATGTAATTCCGTAAATGGCTCTCACATTTTAAGGCTAACATCAGTAAATTTACGTTTTCGTCAGTAATTTTACGTTTTTTTCTATAAATTTACGTTTTCGTCAGTAAATTTACGTTTTCGTCAGAAAATTTACGTTTTCGTCAGTAAATTTACGTTTTCGTCAGAAAATTTACGTTTTCGTCAATAAATTTACGTTTCCGTCTGTAAATTTACGTTCTCGTCTGTAAATTTAGGTTTTCGTCAGAAAATTTACGTTTTCGTTAAAAATTTACGTTTTCGTCAGTAATTTTACGTTCTCGTAAATTTAAGTTTTCGTCAGTAACTTTACGTTTTCGTCTGTAAATTTACTTTTTTGTCAGAAAATTTACGTTTTCGCCAGTAAATTTACGTTTTCGTCTGTAAATTTAAATTTTCGTCAGTAAATTTACGTTTTCGTCAAAAATTTACGTTTTCGTTAGTAAATTTACGTTTTCGTCAGTAAATTTACGTTTTCGTCAGTAAGTATACGTTTTCGTCTGTAAATTCACGTTTTCGTCAGTAAATTTACTTTTTTGTCAGAAAAATTAAATTTACGTTTTCGTCTGTAAATTTACGTTTTCGTCAGTAAATTTACTTTTTTGTCAGAAAAATTAAAATTTACGTTTTTGTCAGAAAAAGTAAATTAATAGACGAAAACATAAATTTACTGACGAAAACGTAAATTTAAAGACGCAAACGTAAATTTTCGGACTAAAACGTAAATTTTCTGAAAAAAACGTAAAATTACTGACGAAAACGTAAAATTACTAACGAAAACGTAAATTTACTGATGAAAATATAAATTTACTGACGAAAACGTAAATTTACTGACGAAAACGTAAATTTACAGACGAAAACCTAAATTTACTGACGAAAACGTAAATTTTCTGACGAAAACGTAAATTTTCTGACGAAAACGTAAAATTACTGACGAAAACGTAAAATTACTGACGAAAACGTAAATTTACAGACGAAAACGTAAATTTACAGATTAAAACGTAAATTTTCTGACGAAAACGTAAATTTACTGACGAAAACGTAAAGTTACAGACGAAATCATAAATTTACAGACGAAAACGTAAATTTACTGACGAAAACGTAAATTTTCTGACGAAAACGTTAAAATAATGATAAACGGTGAATACTGAATAGAGTAACGTGTTATTGAAATGGGTTAAATAAAACAATGGTGGGTATGAGGTGAAAATTTAGAAAAGGATAAAATAGAGTTTTCTAATTTTCTATATAAATTTAGAAAATGAAAATTTTGTAATTTTTGAAAAATATTGAAAAATGATGTTGCTAAACAGGTTTTCTATTTTTCACTTTTCAAATGAAAATTTTTCTAGAAAAGTGGAAAAAAAATTTTCAACTAAACAGCCCCTTAGTTTCTTTACCTGATATAGACATATAGTACATATATCCATCATTATTTTTAATAGTTATCATCATGACGCTTCTGTTAATGAAAAAGAAAGTCTTAATCTAAGGTTAAAATGGATAAAAAGGTATATCTATAATCTACGTTTCTTCAATATACTCAGTAACGTTACCAACAAATATAAGATGGATTATTAGAAGTAATTAACTGAGCCTATAAGCACATATTGGTTATCTATGGTTTAAACACTAAAGAGTGAAATTACCCTCATAAATGTATAGATTATACAAGTATAGTTTTCAAATATAGCATGCGCATGTGCGTTTATTTCTGCTCGGTTTAAATGATACTAAGAATAGGGGGAGTGGTGGTGCCATACTAACTCAGCGTCACCTTATTTTTTTAACAACTCACTCAAACTCCTCACAGTAGGTAATGACACTCATCCAAACTCAATACAATTTACTTTTTATACCTATTTTTTTATTATTTAAACACACATCACTTACAAAAAAAACACCCAATAATAAACCTAAAAAAAAATAAAAAAATCTGGGCCAACAAAAACAAACGCTGGGTGAGTCTGCCCATTTTTTTGCTTGGTGCGACTAAGTCGGACGCGACTTCTAGGCAAGGACCGTGTATATACTCCCAGTCCCTTCAGCATTACATGATCCTAAACGGAGATAGCAACTTAACCAACTTGCAGATTTAATCCTTACATGTAAACCAACGAAGATGTGTGAGACATTATTGAGTTTTTAGATGTTTTTTATAAATTTTCGGTTTCAATCGGGTTAAACCGGAAATACTCGAACCGGACCCGAGAACCGAAACGGAATCGAACATGCTCTTCGGTTCGATTCTCAGTTCCTAAAATATATGATTTTTGGTCTCGGTTCTCGCTGTTCCGGAACCAAGCTCACCTTTTAACGAAAACACTAACAAAAAGAACACGAGTCCCAAACACCCCTTTCCAATTAATAACTTTCTTCCGGTCGTCATTTCACATTTACAACAGCAGACAATGGTCACTTGTTCTTCTTCCTAGGTACCTTCTTAGCCCCTTTGTTCATCATCTTAATTTGCTATATTCTTTTTATTTATTTATTTATTTATTTATGATTTCTAATTATTATTTGCAATTCCAAACACCCCCAGATGTTATATTCTTCAATTCTACAATATTCATCAGAAATCCATCACCACGAATTAAGCTTTTTTTAAATAAGCAATCCCATAAACCCTCATAACAAGTTTTGACTTTTACTGTTTGGATGGATGAAGAGAATATGCGTATTTCAAATTCATTACTATTTTTGTATGATTTAAATCCTATAAAATTATCCTTAGATTTGAAATAGCTTGTTTCAAAACCTGATTCTATGCTTCTAGGCGCAGCCTAAGGATAAGGCCGTAAAGGGGTTGGGAGTTCCGTTAGGTAAGCTGAAGATCTTTCGGGGTTAATCGGGTGGGGTTTACTATCTTGTATCGAAAAAAGAAGTCAAACCATTATTACAGTATGTTTTTTTCAATTAGTTTGATGTCCAGTCTTACTCTCCTCCAACAAAAACTTGGTTTTGTTTGAGTTAATTATTGTTTTCATTATGTTATACGACAATCACTATAAAGGTGACTCGGGTTGGGTTTACCTTGAAAAAAGGAAGTCAAAACATTATTACGTTTTTTTTAAATAGTTTGACATTGTTAAGAATATCCCTTCTTACTATCTCCTTCAACACGAACTTGGTTTTGTTCGATTGAATTAATTTTACATTATCTTATACAACAATCACTATAAAATCACAATGTCAAAACACGTTTTTAACTTCAATTTTGCCTCAGGTGATATTGCAGAAGCACACACGCTCATCTTAAGAATGAGGAGGAAAATCAAGAAATATCGCGCAATACATGATACTTCTTCATTCAGCCGTTTTCCAGACGAAATGGTTCTCGAAATTTTAGACAAATTAATCGATCTGAAGATCTTATGCCTTTGCAAACTTGTTTGCAAACGTTTCAAACGGATAGTCACTCAAGTCAACACCATTTCTTTCACTGCGCTGACTAATCCTATTGTTGAGAGTTACAATCAGAAATCTAATGACTCCATTACTGTTGCTTCGCCAGGGCCCTTTTGGTCAGCGTATATCTCTTTGTTGAAGTTTCCGAGAGTGAAATCTGTGCATATCCAACTTCCTTCTTCCATTGATAGTTGTTTTTTATTTAAGTGGAAGATTAAGTTTGGAAACAGATTCGACTCATTTTTATTTCTGTCACCGAGTTATATTTACAATAAGAAGGAATTGTATGTTAATGAAAATGGTCAGGATGAAGAAAGTGACTTAATTAAGAAAGTAGGTATTGCGGAGCGGTGCTTGTGTGATGTGAGGAAAAAGATTCGGCTGCTCAAAGCTCATATTATCAATTTCCCATTGCTGGAAAAGGTTTCCATTACGGAATCAGATAATAGGGGAAAAGTTTCTTTTGGCGGGGGCAAAATTGCTGATGTGAGGAACTCTAAATTCGCACCTTCTGAAACTGTGGAACAGGACCCAAACCTTTTGGATTTTCCTAGTAGGTTGAGTGGATGTTATGTCCCTTTGTTGGAATTGCCAGTTTCAGGGTACGTCATGAAGGGGGTAACTCTCATGTTATTCTTGACGGGTGATCTGCCAGATGACATTGACAGTTTTATGAAGAGTGATGATAATGATGATGTTGAAGATAAAGAAGAAGCGGCGTATAGTGAAGCTATAATGCAGATTTTAAAGAAGCATAGGGGTCGAATAGAGAGGCTGGGGTAACTGTGAAGTGGGGGTTCAGTCATTTACTTGTAAGTTCTGATTTTAACAGGTTTTCTTAATGATTGTTATCTAATTTTGTTTAGATTCTTGATGATTGGGTCATCTTTTACAAGTTATGCAGTTTGACTTGTTTATAGTTTTGTTAGATTGAATTTAGTTACAAAAGGCTGAGATGGGTCTTAGTTATTGTTAAGGCCGTTTCAAGTTACTATTCCAATTTATCGGGTAAAACCTTTTCCCCAATAGCGTAGCCCTAATTAGTCAGGCTTTACATTTTGAAGTGATTAATCATGCACCCTCTGTAGTTACTGAGATTGAAGCTGGATTGTGGCATTTTACACCTAGATGTTCATAGGAACAATAAGGCATCAAGTAAAAGCCTATGTAGAACAACATAAGAAGTGATCTGGCGTACTTGAATGATTTATGCATATATGGTTTAACAAGTAAACAACCAAAAAGTTTATTGTATAAAAACTTCTAATTACTAATATCTCTAATAAGTTCATATATAGCGTTTAGTCATCCCCAACAGTCATAATATTTATGGAGTTAGAACATGTTTACTTGTCGTGTAAATCAAGCATAGCCTCCAGTTATCTATTCCGTTAGGAAATAGGAACCACAATTTCAAGAATGAAAGGGAACAGAGGTTATCTTACATCTACCTCCACTTTAAAATTTAAAATAGGAACTCGAACAATTAACGAAATTGGGGTGGATGCATCATTTCTTTATTCTGTGTAGGAAATTGCTAAACACCTGGTGAATGATGATGATGTTTATAAAGCATCATCTCGTTAGGTGTTTGAAGTTTTTTGAACTTTTTGGGTCTCTTTTGCTTTTGCGGGCCTTTTTAACGTCTCATGTGAATGACAGGTTCTTTAGCACAGAGAGAGTCGATCAACTGTCAGAGGCAAGTGAACGTAGAAAGAAGGTTTAGTAGTAATTCTTGAATTTTGAATGCAATCGGATGTTATGTTAAATAGTTCCTGCTGTAAGTAAACGGTTGTTCTATCTGTGTCAGAAGTTATGCATGTTTAATGTTTAGAAGCAGGAAGTTCTAATGCTCGTTTATTAATTTGTTTTTGAAATATTTTAATTCAGAAAAAAAAGTGAGTTTAAATTAAAAATAATTAAAAGGGATGAATGTGATTATTCAGTTGGTATCATTTTTTTTACTGGTCTCAAATGAAGTCATCTCAAGGTATGGAAACTTTGCACTGCTTGGGAGTCAATTCGTCCTCAAGGCAAGAGGTCATATGGTTTCACATGGTTTGGTTCTCATTGTGCATTCCTGACACGCATTCTACTTATTGTGGCTCATAAACTGAAGACACAAGACAAGTTGAGGCGATGGGATGTTGGCGACTCTGTCGACTTAAATATGTTCATTGTCCCTTGTGTAAGATAACTCGGGATTCGCATGAGCGCTTGTTTTTTGAATGTTCATTTTTCATTGAAGGCATGGTGTCATGTTACGACTAAAGCTGGGTTACAAAATTGGACGGTGTTACCTATGGCTGGTCCCTATCTCGTCTGCGCATTCTTTGGTTAGTGTGGTCTCCCCACTTGTGTTCGTGGCTTGCCCCTTCTTTTGTGGCAAGAAAGGAATAATCGCATTCTCTAAAGACACAAGGAGGAGCAAGTGTGAAGTTATTTTCCACACTGAGATTAAGCTTGTTTCCTTGCGGTTCAAAAGAGTTTCGAACGTCATGAAGACCGTGCAACGTTGGAACATGCCCATTTATATCACGTAGATGCTTGCCTTAAATCGCTTGGTGTTTTTCTTTTGTCATGGGCTATTTCTTTTATTGCCAAGTGGTCTAGGTTTAGTCCCTCTTTTTTCTGTTTAGTGGCTGTTGTTTTGAGCGTGTTGGAAACAATGACATTTCGCTCTTGCAAAGTGGTCTATAGAGGTTCAACTCCACTCTATCAAGTAATTAACCTTTTATGCATCTATTCGATTTCCATTGTAATCCCAATGGATTCTCCAGAACCTCTCGTGCTTAAATTCCACTGGAGTCGTCTAGTTCTGCGGATCATTATGGATTGCTCCAAAGGTTGATGTTATCTAGGCATCCCTGGGTCTGAATGTCTCCTTGATCATTGCATCTAAATATGTCAATATGGGTAGATGTGATTCTTCAACAATGTCCATTCCGTGAACAGTTGTTAATTCAACTTGTACGTTTCTCATGACACTAGTTGTGCTGCTTGGACATTGACCTACAATGTTGCACCCACCATAACTAATGGCTAATGCATGTAGGATACGATTAGATGCGGAAATGTACATATGTTGTTGAACTAATACTACTCACAAAGTACTATAGTTTTTAATTTGACAGCCTGTTATTTCAAAAGCCCCGTTCAGTTAGTCACACAACTACACAAGTGATCATGTGAATGCCTGTTTTTTCAAAAGCTTATCTCAACTATAAAAAAGAATTAGAAAAAGAAAGACCAATGGATCATAAGCCAGTTCAGTTAGTCATAAAAGTGACCATGTGAATGATTGTTTTATTTGCCTAACTCGAGCAGATCCAATAGCTCCACAATGTGTCTCAACTGGATTTGCTACGAATCGTAACTCGTTTCTGAGCTCACATCTCTGCGTAATAACTCGTTTCCGAGCTCGCATCTCTAGGTAATGGCTCGGTACTTTCCTGAGCTGAGGAATAGAAAGGAAGAAGGGAATACTTGTTATTACCAGAACCGCTCACTCTTGAATGATGCAAGAAGGCTAGCTGCAAATAAGGACGTGACCGCCCTTAAATAGCTTTCTACATCAGAGGTGGACAAGTTCATGGCCTAGTGGAACAGTAACAAAGTGTTCAGTGAAGATTAGGAGAAAAGACTTCCAATCACTCGACATGCGCCAGCTAAGCAAAGACGGGTATGGGAAACCCAGGAGAGAAGCAGAACCGACCCCTGCTCCAGTTGAGACGGAATTTGTAGCAAAACCAAAGGCAAAGCAACCAAAAGAAGATCCTACTAATGTTTCTGTTCCACCACCAGTCGCTGAGAAGGAAAAAGACAACAAACAGACAAAGGAGGCAAACAATAGAGTAAAGGGTAAAAAGGAGAAAATGGTAGTTGAAGAAGACAAAAGTTTTCGGTTTGAAAAGAAAAACCAGCTAAATAATAGAAGTTGATGAGTCGAAGCTCAAGGAGATCACAAAGAAGAAAACGAGCCATGTACTACCTGCAGTCAAAAACCACTAATATATCTAACGATGACAGCTCATGCATTAAAAGCTATGGTAACTCTTTCTAAACCATATATCAAGTTCACGGTCTGCAAATACAGCTAAAAAACAACAAACCAAAACAGAAATCGACATTACTTCCAAACCAAAAGTACCCCTTTTTGTCCCCTTTACTAGACCCATTTGTCTATGCATACAAGGTGTAACCGACTGCTAAAAGCACAGTAAGAACCGCAGCAGCACCTGCAGCATAGTAATACATGTAACTGTTTGAGTTCTTATGTTTAAGTATCACCTTTTTGCTTCTGCTTCTGCTTCTCACTTTTAAGATACTCCTTGAATAACATTTTCCTTGACTCAAATGCATCCAAGCGCTGCTTCAATGCATCTATCCGCCGTTCTAATGCATTAACAAGCCGCCACATTGCATCAGTACGTCGTTCCAATGGTTCAACCCGTGGTTTAAACAGACTAGCCAGGCCTCGCAATTGATTAGACAGTCCCTCAAACTCAGCGCGCCCTTCCAGTCTTTCAGCCCATGTTGAACAGAAATCCACTACTCTCGCCAATAAATCCGCGCGATCTGCTATTTGGTTTAGTTTTTCCCCTACTGTAGTTATGTGTTCTACATCATCACGCTGCAGCAAAAATGCATCCTTCGCCCGTGAGATTTCATATTTCATAAATTCATGGTACCCCTGTTTGGTGAATGGAAAGAATGCGGCCAATGATGCCTGCATGAAGAGTTTATATTGAAAACAAAGTTATTATAAAAAGTAAAAAAAGGAGTCAAGGTAGGTTAGTTTTAAACAAAGACCTGTTGGTGATCAGTAAGGCAGATTTGAGGTGGATAAAGAAGTATTGCATCCTGAGATGAGCATAAGGTTTTGCATTGGGGGCACTGTTGATAGAACAAAGGTATTCAGACTAGTAAAATTGAATGAATACGATATTATCGGGTTCAAACATACATACCTTCCCACTGGAGGAGCTTTGAAGAAGCCATTTCTTGATACATGAGAATCCATACGTATGTCCACAAGGAAGACAACTGCAATACAAAATTGCAATCAAGTAAACAATCACGAAGGTATTTGTTTGGTAAGTAGAATAAGAGTAGTTGTAAAACTGGTATTTGAAGTGTTAATAAAAAGGGCAGAAATCGTGAAACGATTAAAGTTTTACCACCCATATAACCAAAGACCCCCAAAAATTCTGAAGCTTTCTCTTGTTTGGATTTGGAAATTGGAATAGGTGCATAAAAAAGCTAAAACTAGTTTGCTGCATAAAAAAGCTATAACTAGAAGCTGCTCTAATGTGTTTTTAGCCTTGCAGAAACAAATCAAGATATAATAAGAAGCAAATCACGACAGTATTGGGTGTTTTGAACACACAAAAGAAAAGGTAAACTAAGTTTATATAAGCCCACAAAAGTCTCAAAATAAAGTGGAAAATTGAAATGTAAGCCAAAATGAAATAAGCCAAGAAGTCCATATATAAGCAGAACAAACGCCCGCTCGGTTTATATGTTGGCTTATTTGATTTCGGCTTACATTTCATAAGCCCCAATTATCTAGCTCATTCGAGACTAATGAGCCCACAAAATAAGGTGGAAAATTGAAATGTAAGCGGAAATAAATAAGGTCATAAGCCAATAAGTCCATATATAAGTCTGGAAATAAGCACATAAGTATGGAAATAAGCCAGAAAATCAGGGGCTTATGAAATATAAGCCGAAAGCAAATAAGTCCGTATATAAGCCGAAAGCAAATAAGCCAATAAGTCCATATATAAGCCGAAAAAAAGGCCCGCTCGGTTTATAAGTGGGCTTATTTGATTTCGGCTTATATTTCATAAGCCCCAATTTTGTGGCTCATGTGAGACTTATGGGGCCCACAAAATAAGGGCGTATGAAATGTAAGGCAGAATGAAATAAGGTCATTTGCCGAAACAAAACACCCAGTTACATAAGGTCTTATTTGATTTCGGCTTATATTTCATAAGCCCCAATCTTCCGTCTTATTTTGAGACTAGTGGGCTTTACATAAGTTTATTATGATATGATAAACTTAAATAAGCACATAAGTCTGGAAAAAAGCCAGAAAATGGAGGGCTTATGAAATATAAGCCAGAAAGCAAATAAGCCAATAAGTCCATATATAAGCCGAAACAAACACCCTCGATTTTATGTGGGCTTAATTTTGTGGGTCATTTGAAACCCACAAAATAAGGGCGTATGAAATGTAAGCGGAAATGAAATAAGCTGATAAGCCGAAAAAAAAAACACCCTTTTATATATAAAAAGCAAGAAAGAATACGAAATTTGATGTTTGCCGTGAGTAGTTGAAGGTTGGTAACAGATGGCACACTCGTCAAAACGACATCGATTCTTTAGACGAATGATACCATCATCGACACACACTACCCCATCAACTCGAACACCATCAGGGCCCACCCAGCTGGTCACAAACGGTGACCTCATTTCCTCCAGTTGTTCAGCTACTTCCTCTTCTTCTTCATCGAATACCTCATCTGGGGCCATCAAATTCTTCCAGAAAGTCACAGATGACTCCTCCATTTTTCTCTTTTTCTTTTTCCACTGATACTATGAATCAAGAACCTATCCTATTTTTATATAGGATTCCGAAACTTCTATTTGGTTTTGGGCATATGTTTCAAAAGCTCATTTATTTGAGCTTATATTTGATTTTGGGCTATAATCGGTTGACAATCGGACAACCCTTTTTCAAAAGTTAACATTTACTATTTTACTTTACTCAATCAATCAATCACAACCAGACATTTTTATCATGTACAAAAAAACTCATTTTTTAAAAATTAAATATCTCACAAACCATTCATAATTACGTAAAACAAAACACATCATCGCGACGAAAATTAAATCATCTATCTATCGAGGGGCACATGTATATAATTTCAACGAACTTTTTTCGACTTTTTTTCTTAGGTCACGTCTGAGAGAATCATATAGGATTCGTCACGAAACATATATGATTTTCAGAAAATCATATATGATTCATATCACGAATCATATATGATTTTCTGAAAATCATATATGATTCGTGACGAATCATGTATGATTAGTGACGAATCATATATGATTCTCTCATACGTGACTTAAAAAAAAAATAGAAAAAAGTTCGTCGAAAGTATATACATGTGCCCCTCAATAGAAAGATAATTTAATTCTCGTTGCAATGGTGTATTTTTTTTCGTTTGACGATTTACCGTTTGTGAGATATTTAATTTTTAAAAAAGTGATAGGAAGTGAGTTTTTTTTAAATGAGTGATTATAATTGGTTAAATAAGTCTATGCTAATTTATGGGTTTATATAAATCTTAACTCTAGGAGTCTCCAAAGAAGTATCGAAAATCTTTTATATAATAAATGAATTTGAATTTTTAGCAATTTTAATCAAAATAGAGGTTATAAAAAAACACTCCGACCAATCAAATGGTTTGATTTCTACACATAAACAAAATTAAGTGATTTAATTGGTGAAAAAAGTTAAAATTAAATTTAGTTTAGTCAAAATTAGAAATTTTGATGAAAGAATTTGATGAAAAGAAAAAGGGGGAAATTGTAAATGCAAATATCGCACTAAAACGATATTTGCGTTTTATTCATACTTAACGTTTTGTTAACGACAAAACATCAAACACATTTTTATGTTTGAAATATAAGCAACATATAAGTTACTTTAATTCCATGAACTTATATATACCAAGGTTTTGTAAATTCTACATAACTTATATAAATATAAAATGAAAATGAAAAATAGACAAATATGTTGACCTTGACTTTTTTTGTCAGATATATAAAGTCAAACTATGCAAGATTTGATTCTTACTTGTGATCTTGGACAAACATTTATGAGACAACAAAAGTCAGACCTGTCAGACCCCGATGGACCCTTTGGTGAAGGGCCCGATGGGTTCCGTAGGGTATCGGTGTTTACCTATAAATAGCAACCTTCTAATCTATCTTGTCTATTCTCTTCTATCTAATCTCTCTATAATCTCAGTACATTCTAACCTTCTAATCTATCTTGTCTATTCTCTTCTTGCTTGTAAATTTAGATCTTTGTTCATATCAAGATCGGTCACGAGAAATCTCAACTCTAAGCTTTGATCCTTCAAGACTTTACCTTGCGTGAATATGTTAAGTGTTACCTACACAATCATCATTGTTGTACCCATTCAGCCATCTACTTGTGTAATAATGTGGTCGTTGTTGTAAGCCACAAAGTGAATAAGTGTATAAAGCGTTGTTGTGCCTATGTAAAGAACGAGACATCTTAGATTAGGTGTCATTAAAGATTGTAAGCTTAAGTGTGAAGGTTTCTCCATTGGTGTAAAGGAGATTCATTTACTAGTGAAGTAGAACTCTAGAGGAGTGAAAGTATGTGCAAGATAAATGAGATCTTGCTAGGCCGAATCACTGTAAATCATTGTGCATTATGGTGTTGGGAATAAAATTAGCTAAGTCACTGGGACGCTGACAAGAGTAACTTGGACGCTGACAAGAGTAAACGAGGCGCTGACAGATGAGCACTGACAAGAAGTAATCAAGCGTTGACAAGAAGATGTTCAACCAATGATTGGAATACTTAGTCTACACGTTTTATATTTGAAGTAAAGATATGATCAATATTGTATTTTCTATAATTATCTTTACCTAGAATAGTTGATAGGTAGACCTTTGTACACGACTCCTTATGTTATAAAAGGAGGTCGTAGGGTTCATAGTTATATATTAGTTTTATAATAAGTTTTCACAAGTTTTTACAACTTTCATTGTACGCAAGTTTCATTATCAATCAAGAGTGGAAGTTTGATTTACATTGTTTGTTTGTTCTTTGTTCTAAGTGTTAATTCCGCATAACACTTATATTGTTTAATACACAAAGTTTCTCTAAGTGTTAATCTTGATTCAGTCTCGTTTAACACAAAGCTAATCGATCTAAGTTTGGGATCAACAAGTGGTATCAGAGCTTGTTGAGGAACTTTGATCTAAAAGAACAGTAAACCCTAAATCACCAGAAACCCTAGAATCAAACAAGATGTCTACCACAGAATCTTCATCCTCGTAAAATCACAACCTCAAAATCCCTATGCTCGACCCTGACAACTTTGAACAATGGAAGTTCAACTTTGAACAATATCTTCAAGTTCATGACCATACTCTTTGGGAAGTTATTGAATATGGCAATCAGTTTGATAAAGCAGCTAGGATTGTTGCTTCCATTGCAGCAAGAACTACAGTTGGTTCAACTGGTGCAGATCTTGATGAAAGACCTGAAGATGGAAGAGCTATCTCAGTTGCTGACACATACAATGTTGGTTCACCAAGCCTTAAACCTGCTGGTATTGATTTGGATACAATATGTGCCTACATTGCTGCATTCCCCAATGGTTCCTTAGTTACTTATGAGGACCTTGAGCAAATCAGTGATGCTGACTTGGAAGAGATGGATATCAAGTGGAATATGGCACTTGCAAGCATAAGGGCTAATAGATGGAACAGGAGGTTTGGAAGAAAGATGACCTTTAACGCTAAAGACACAGCTGGATTTGACAAATCCAAGGTTAAGTGCTATAACTGCCGTAGGATGGGACACTTCATGAGGGAGTGCAGATCTCCAAGAAGATCTGATGCTGGAAAGAATTCAACCCAAATCATCAAGGTTGAAGATGCTAAGCCAAAGGCTATGGTCGCCATGCAAGATATTGACGGTGTTGGATGGGACTGGAGCTTTATGGCAAAGGATGTGGTAGAGAATCAGGCTTTGATTGCTGAAAAGGAAGAAGAAGAGCATGCTCACTTTGCTATCATGGCCAACTCCTCATCTTCATCAAATAATGAGGTATATGATGATGCTTTTTTTAGTAAAAGGTGCAGGTTAAACACTAAAAAACTTAACAAAGAAAATTTGAAGTTAAAATCAAATGTTATAAATATAATGTTAGCCTCAAAATATTGAGTCAAACAAGAATGCTCGGTCATATGTTTATTATGTATCGTATATTAGAACGTTGTAATAGGTAGTAGATTAGTCGTGTTATACGGGCTTAACTTTAGGCTAAAGTTCATTCATAATTAACTAAAGCCCAAAAGGAAAGCCCGACCCATTAGAATATAGTCCATAAACAAGCCCGCATGTGGGTGGACTATATATACCCTTCCTAGCATGTTAGGAAGGGTGTTGGTCATTTTCATTATTTTCTCTAATCTAATCCTCCAAAAGTTCCAACCATTCTCTCTCTTTTCTCTCTCTACTTTCTCTCTCTAGATCTCATCTTTCTTCTAACTTTCTTTCTTGTTTAATCACCTTATTTATGAGACAACATTTGGTATCAATCGCCATGGGGTAGTTTTGTGATTCGTTGTTGAGATTCTACTTAGTTCGTGTGATTTAAACATAAAATCATCTCGGATTCAAGTTTTTTCTTGTGCTTTCCGTGCTCTAAATCTTGCTATGTATATCTCTACATCTTTCATATGTGTGGTAAGGATTTGGTTGTTGTGGTTTTCTTATTATCACAGACTTGTTGTAAAAATCTCAAGTTTTTACCTTAAGTTTCGGAAGTGTTCTCACATTGCGATAAGGGCTTCAGTATTCCGATCACAAAAGCCTTAGGGTTTCTACGTTGTGATCACACATTGCGATCAAGCATTGCGATCACGCATTGCGATCTCACATTGCGATCAAGCATTGCGATCATGCATTGCGATCACACATTGCGATCAAGCATTGCGATCACACACTGCGATCAAGCATTGCGATCACACATTGCGATCACGCATTGCGATCACACATTGCGATCACGCATACGATCACTCATATTCCGATGACTATTCCGATGACTATTCCGATGGATATTTTGTTCGAGTATTTTTCAGACTTAGCCACTATCTAGACTAGTCCCGGAACATAGTTTACACAAAGATTAAAAAAAAGACTTTTTTGGCGGGAAAACCCAAGTAAATTTATTTTTTCCTAGACCATTTTTAGGCCATTTAAGCTTTAATTTCAATTTTTTGCGAAGCGAAAAAATTTTCGACCCAAAAATTGGACCAAAATTCAAATTTTTAGGCCAAATTTCAAATTTTTAGGTTTTATTTTTCATTAAAATTTTCATTTTTCAAAATTTTTCCCTACTAGTTATTGGCTATTTCTATCTCGTTTTCAAAATTTGGTAATTCAAATTTTTTCGATTTACCGTTTTGTCGGACTGAGGAATTTATTGTCGGACTGAGAAAAAATCGGAATTTTTGGAATTTCAAACTCAACACAATCACACCATATCTACTTAAGATCCGAACTCATTTCCTCAACTGAAACACCCATTATGGATTCTACATCAACGAATGGAGACACTCACAACAGCATGGTCCCGAGTACCAATGTATTGACGTCTTCATATTCAGACAGAGAAGAACGAGAGATGCAACTTCAAGAACAAGTCCTTAAACAACGTTGTATGCAAGCTTTCAGTGATCTTAAAACGAATCTAAAACGTCTTGAAAGAGAGACCTTCTCGTACAATCCTTTGTATATGCGTGCTTTTCATTGCTTCTTCAGAAATGACCATCGCACATTCACTTATGAGTTAAGAGACCACTTGAAAACTCTTGAGAATGAATTACTCAACAAAAACCTTCATGAGACGAATTCCAAGAAATACCTCAAAACACTCAGAACACCGTTTCAACCATTCTTTGCTTCAAAGCTATTCAAGAATCCAAATTTTGATTCAGAAGTTCGAGATGCACAAGAGCACTTCAAAGACTACACTACAATGGAAGCAAAATGATTCAGAGACTTGATTTTTGGAAACATGGAATCAATTGAGAGGCTTATGGATGAACGCTTACTTCATGAAAAAGACATGATCAATAAGATGCATGACAAAAGGCTGAAAACCCAAGAGTGCACGATTGCAAAGATTCATGTAGTGGATACGGGTCCAATTTCAACTGTAAGTAACGAGACAGTATCGAGTAATGCAACTGACAGCTGCAGATCAGGAAACACAACGCATGGTGCGCAGAATGATCATAACATTTATGGGAAAGAAAGCAGCCACTCTGGCAAACAAATCATTGACTATGAGAATGACATCAATCATACACCTTCCTATGATAATGGATCTGTTTTCGATTCTGAGCCATTGGAAGAGGTACACAATGCTGAATTTAATGTGTTTCCAATACCAATACGCATGAGCATAGTGATCAAACAACAACCCTTATTGACACATGTATGACGGAAAAGGTTGATAGCAATACCACACCCGATTCATCAGACATGTGCAATAATGAGTTTGAGGATGATCAACATGCAAATGAGTATGATGATGAAGAGCGTGTCACGCTTGCTAATTTAATTGCTAGTTTACAAAAAAATCTCAATGAAACTAGAAAGAGTCAAATGCTATTAAAGAAAGCAAACGCTACGCTCACTCAAAATTTTGTAGAATGCAAAGCTGCTCTAATTAAATCTAATGAGACCCTTGAAAGTTATAGAGCTGAGCTTTTTCAAAAGATCAAAGAGTTTGAGGGTTACAAGGGTAGTGCGTTAAAAGTCAAAAGGACGATCTTGAAAAGAAATACAACGAAACTCTTGAGTTATTAACCAAAGAGAAACGTCAATTTAATGTTTTATTAATGGATGAACGTCAAAAAACGTACCTTGCTACCACCAAAGTTAACGAACTTGAACAACGGCTTTCGATGGATAACACCGAGACTGCTAAAATTCTTGATGTTAAGAAACAAGAGGTTGAAACGTTAAAACAAGATTTCAAAAGTCGACATGAAAAAGATACTGAAAAAGTAACGGAACTAGAAAAACAAGTCGAATTTTTGAAGAAAATTGTTTATAAAACGCATGACTCTATTCAAACCGTAAGAATGATAGCACCTCCGTCGATGTTTAAGGGTCAAGCTAGCTTTGCATGTCCTGATTACCTTGCCCAAGCTCAAGCTGCGAACCCCCACCTTTATATGGATGAGTCCGAATGGACCGATCCTGAATGTCCTCTTGGTAATGATGAGACATCCCTTTGGGAAGAGGAGAGTAGATCACCGGTCAATAAAGAGTTTGTGAAACCATACAATTATGCTTATGAGAATAGTCTATATGGTCTTTTCACTACACAAAAACAGAAGTCTCATGAGGAATTATTTCTTGAATGCAAACAACAAAGAATTCAATGGAAGAAAGCTTTTGCCACTAAGAGGAAAACTAATGTTTTTAAATATATTAACTATTTGCCTCTTGATGCTTCTAAAAGCAAAAGTAGAAAAACACTTGGTTTTCTTAAACACCACATTGATAATGTTCAATCAATTGTTGAAAGCGATTGGGAAAAACGTCAAAAGGATAAGTGGAAAACAGAAATTTCTCACGACATAACTGTGCTTGTGAAAGAACTTTTAATACCAAATACGAAGATAATAAAAGAACATGTTCTTGAGTTTGAAAAATTGATTCGGTCTGAAATGTTTGATGATTTGAAATATGTTGAGTCTCTTGAAAAAGAAATTGATGAACTTCAAAAAGACAAATCAGATTTTTTAAACGAATATGATCTACTCTTAGAAGAATGTCTCTCCAAAGATATTTTGTGCGTTACTCTTCAATCTTGTGCTGATATCGATGAATATTCTGATGTTGCATGTAAATATCTTGATAAGATCAGAGAATGTGAGCGTCTTGAAACTGAGCTTTCGAAACATAAAGAAAATGTTGATAAAAAGGCTTTTGAGTTACTTCAACACAAAACTGATTTCCTTCAAAAACATTGTCATTCTCTTGAACTTGCTTTGCAAAAAGACACCAGAAAAGGTCCTAATGATAATAACTTGCAAGTAAAAATTTCCGCCTTGTGTCATGAAATGAACGAAAAGAGTATGGAAATTACAGACTTGAAAGCTCAGTTGCAAGAAAAGGACATAGAGATAGACGAGTTGAAGAAACTTGTTGCCAAAATGGGTGGGAAAACTATGGAACGTAAAGTTGTGAAACCTGTTGTTCGACAACCCAATGCCTACAAGGATTCAAATCCATCTATCTTAGGAAAACCGACTCCTTTCTCCAATTCTTCTCATGTAAAATCTAGGTTAACCCCTAAGAATGATGTGCAAAAAAGTGTTCCAAAACCATCCATTTCACCCTATGTTCCTCCATTTAGAAAGCACACTGTTGCTAAACCCAACCATGTGAATGCACCTAGCATTCTAGGACTCCTCTAAAACGTGTGACATTCGCGTCCACAAAGGAATCTGTAGGTTCAAATGACCTCGTTCATACCAAAAACCTAGAGGATGCTAAACAAAAAGGGAAGATTTAGAAAGACAAACCCGTGTATTCAAAACCTAGTTCACCAAAGAGTTCAATACACTCCTAATGGTAGTCAACCAAAACCTAGGATCCCTCACCAGCAATCTAGGAATTGGAAACCATCACTGAATAGTCGTGTTTCGAACACTACGCCTGAACGATTTAGAAAACCAAGGAATACAAGTACTTTCATGAATCCCAAATTCCCTGTATGCCCTACTTGCAAAAAGGTCATTCACAATGGAAATCATGACCATTGCATTCTGCAATACCTCTATGAGCTCAAATCTCGTTCTTTTGAACGGAGATCGAATACAGAATCCCATAAGACAACAAGGAGAAACAAACCCATCGCAAAGAAAACCAACCACACCAAATCTGAAACGTGGATTCAAAAAGGACATAGTTTCTCTCCAAAGAAGTCTTCCGTTGTGCAAGAGAAAACTACTCCTAAATCTAGTCTTCAGTGGAAACTAACGGGTCGGATCTTCATGGAAGTTGGTCTTAAGTGGATTCTAATAGAGAAGAGTGATGAAACCTGCGCTAGCACGAATGCGAATGCTTTGACTGTAGAAAAGGAATTTGTTACTCCTAACAATAGTATTTGTGCAAACTCTTCTTCTGTCATTGCAGGTACAACAACTGATTCTGAACCCACTTCTTCTTCTTCAAAGGGTTCCAATTCTGTACATTCGATATCACCTTCTTCTGCTGTACAAAATTCTATTTTGGATTATTTTCTAAAAACTTGAGAAAAATACAAAAATAAAATAAAACGTAAATATCCATAAAAAACCAAATAAAAAAATGGAAAAACCTTTCAAAATACCAAAAATATTCTTCTCGACATGTCTTTCAGTATCGATAATATGGACGTGCCTAGAAATGTCGCTCAATAACGACACGGGTGTGTACATAAAGCTCGAATGAAAGTTGTAAATATTTTTCAAAACATGTCATTTCAATGATTTATAATTAGCTCAGATTGTGACTCATGCTTCAAAGAAAGGAAAGTTGATCATGGTTGATAACTTATCCTCAACAACGGGAAACTTAAATTTCTTGGTCATGAGCTCTCCTTAAAAACATTTAAAGTTTTAAGCTCATGTAAACGACTTATAGTTAAATGTCAGACTGTAACTCAAAATTCAAATAAAGGAAAGTGTATATTTAAAGATAAACTTATCCTAACAAACGGGTAGTGCAATCTATATTGGGTTGAGCTTGTTACAAAACATTCAACGTTTTGAGCTCAACACTATGGCTTGTAATCGCTTTCAGATTGCAACCCGGATCGATATTCACGGGGGAGTGTACGATTTAGTGCGCTTACCCTCAGCAAAAGAAGAGAAATCTTCTTACACTTGAGTGGGTTTGTCAAGACATTCAAAGTCTATGAACTCAAGTTTATACTTTAGAAAAACCATAACGCCAAAAAGAATGGATTTTTCAAAAAGCGTTGAACACAATTTTTTCAAGAGTTTTTCAATGATTATTCAAAATCTTTCAAAAATTATGTGTTCAACAACTCCTATCCTCAAAAAGTGAAATGTGGATCACATCTTCACAATGAAAATTCAATTGGATCAATTTTTGAGGGGGAGCATTTCAACCTCATGCAAAGATTGACACATCTTTCTACCGAAGATTTTCAAGACTATTTTTCAAAATATATTTTAATCAAATTTGGTATCTCTAATATCAAAAGATTTAATATATTAGAGATAGGGGGGGAGAAAATGTGATTAAAATGTGATCTTATATATAGACTCAAGCACTTTAACTCTTACCCACATGTGCAAAATGTCTACTTAAATTCTTTCGCATTTCTATGCACATGTGTAGGGGGAGCCTTTCTGAAACGACAAAACTATCAAGGAGTTAAATGGTTTTCAAACATCTTGTTAGACATTTGAAGTGGTTTTCATGGTTACGATCAAATACCCACAACATCTTTAATCCACGATGTTATTGGTGTCAAAAGGGTGGTTAGGTTTAAGTCCTATGATCCAACCAGAACCGGAGGGATCTTCCCAGGGACAATCCAATAGATTATTAGAAGTCCTTAAGAAAGATGGAGTAGAATGTGAACGTAGCTGAATGTCGACTAAGTACTAATGCTAGCACTGGAACTATCACAACAAGGTGCTATTAATGATGTCTTGGTAAGCATTGAAGGGGTTAAAGAATGAAAAAGAAATGTAAGGATAAAGGGTATAAAGAAATTAGCCCTCCATACAACTTAGGCAGAAACCGGGTCAACACATCATGAAGACAACTCATCATGGACCCAGTGATGTAAAGCACAACCCTTTCCTAGCTACTCAGGCTTCTCTCAAAAGAAGTTTGTTTTATTGTCACGGAGAACAACATGACTTCTATTAGCTTTCTCATTTCGAGATAGTTGATATTGATTAGGTGGCATCTGCTCCAGCCTCCGACCACTAAAAGTGCACAAATCGAGTCTAGAGCCTAGAGATCAATCAAATCTCATTAGGACACACGGAATGAAGATAAAGAGAGTCCTACGCTATATCCTTGCGATATTGCTAGAACACTCAGAGTGATACTACTTAGTATTCACAATGATGAGTGGAAATCCTTCCAATGTTAACATCAAACAGCACTGCGGTAGGTCATATGTAAGATTCTTTATGAATTAAACATGTGTAAAACTGAAAAGCAACAGTGGTTTGATTCTGAATTGATTCAAACTTGTTTCTGGTTTCTACGCAATATCTTTATGGTCTTTCCAGAACATTCAGAGTGATATTCATTAATATTCACAGTGACGAATTGAAATCCTTCTAGCGTCAACCTCAAACAGCGCTACAGTAGGTGACTTGTGAGATTCTTATGAATCAAGCTTGTGTCAACTGGAAAGCAACAATGGTAAGATTCTTTATGAATCACACTTGTTCCAGGAATTTGAATTGACGACTTTAATCAAGCGGATATTTATCCAATTCATTCACTCTTTATGTTCGTAGTCTTGTTTTGAGACGGTCGAGTAAAGAGAACGACGAGTACAGCCGCGAAACCCTGTCAAGGAGATTCTTAATTGAATCTACCTATCACAGGTACGGTATTTAATATCGTATAACGGTCTTCACCGACCTGTGGTAAAACGCTACCGATTTAGGACGAATGTCAAAGCCATTCAGTCCGTGTCTATGTTTGTCTCGAGAAGGTGGCGTCACGGTGTACTCAGCAAAATTAAAGATTCAAAACCACATACTCATGCCTAAAGACATATTAAACAATTAATAGTGTGAGCATGTGGATGAAGACACAAGATCGCAAGATGGCAAAGATAAGTCAAGGATGATTTGAAGATCTCAAGATTAAAGACAAAGTCGAAAGACAACGACAAAGGCTCAAAGATCACAACATGAAGAAACAAGACTACTATTACACGTTCAAGACTCATTTATGGCGAGATTAGTAATCTCTAAAAATCTCCAAATGACAAAGGGTAACGACCTCTCTTAAAGGGTAATGACCTCTCGTTGGGGGAGATTGTTAGCCTCAAAATATTGAGTCAAACAAGAATGCTCGGTCATATGTTTATTATGTATCGTATATTAGAACTTTGTAATAGTAGTAGATTAGTCGTGTTATACGGGCTTAACTTTAGGCTAATGTTCATTCATAAGTAACTAAAGCCCAAAAGGAAAGCCCGACCCATTAGAATATAGTCCATAAATAAGCCCGCATGTAGCTGGTCTATATATACCCTTCCTAGCATGTTAGGAAGGATGTTGGTCATTTTCATTATTCTCTCTAATCTAATCCTCCAAAAGTTCCAACCATTCTCTCTTTTTTATCTCTCTACTTTCTCTCTCTAGATTTCATCTTTCTTCTACCTTTCTTTCTTGTTTAATCACCTTATTTATGGAACAACATATAAGCACTAGACTTGCAAACTATCAAATGGCACTTGTACAATCTGTAGGGACGATTGAAAAATATAAGAAAATGGAATTTGATCTAAAAGATAAAATTAATATTTTAACTAGAGATCTGAATGTCAGTAATGAAGATAGAGAGTCTTTAATGAAATGTAGGGATGACTTGCAACTTCAGTTAAGTGCAGCCATTAAAGATAAAGAAAATATAGGGCTTAAAATTGAAAATTTTGATAAAGCTAGTCAAACCCTAGAAAAATGTGTCAGTGAACAAAGAGACCCTAGGGACAAGTCTGGGATTAGGATAAATGAGTATGTTGTTGTTCCATCACCTGCTGGGAACGTCTATGGTGTCCAGAGAATGGATCTCTCTTGGACTGGTATCCCAAAACTCCAAGAAGAGGAATTTATTCCTCCACCTAGAGTGCTTTCCCCAGTTGAGGAATATCAACAAAAGGTGACTGATCTTGAAAAATGGAAAGCAGCCAACCCATTTCTTTTTTGTTAAGGGTGGAATGCTTAGTGAGAGTCCATTTGTACCTACAACTATTACTGTGACCAACCCCACCACTGGAAAAACCATTGACCTTGGCTCAACAATTAAGAGAAAACCTAGTGTTAAATATGCTGAAATGTATAGAAAACCTAAGTCACCCCAAAGGCAAGCTAGTGTTAATGGAACAGAATTCTTTCAATCTAGACCTAAGGCTATGTCTAGAAAGGCTTGTTTCAAATGTGGAAGTTTTTCTCATTTGGCCTATAAGTGTGTCAGTGGCTCTAAATCCACCACTAACAATAGGTCAACCATGGTCAAACCCAGACCTTCTGTCCAAACAAGTCCATAGGCCATTAGACCAGCTCCCTTCTTTTCTAAAGGGACTAATACTCATGGACAAAGGCCCTTTCAAAAGACCAACACTTGGTCTAACAGACAATGGGTTCCTGTAGCAAACCCTAATTTGGACGCTCATATGAACAAATTCAGCGCTGATAGGAACAAATTCAACACTGACAGCTCCAAGTTTGGTATGAAAATCCCACAACTAGTTGCTGTTAGACCTTGTGTTAGACCAAGTAACAATAGGTATTTACAACCTAAGGGAAAGGGGTCTAAGGCTTCATCTAGTTTTACATGGAGACCTAAACAAGACCAAAGCCCTAATTCAGATGGAATTTCTATGACCTGCAACAGATTTAATTATCTTTCAAAGGTCATTACTAAACCAATTGGGGTAAATTGGGTGTTCAGGCCACCAAGGGATGAACAAGGGTTGTTACAAGGAATAAGTCAGTTCTTGTTAAACAACCAAATGAATCCAAGTCTGCACAGGCTTAGGTTCCCAAAGAAAACTAATTTGTTTTCTTTATGTACAGGGCATTCAAAAGCAAGTCAATGATCATGGGTATTGGGACAGTGGATGCTCTAGGCACATGACGGGGAAGGAAGATTATTTGACAGATTTTATCCCCATTAAAGATGGTGACAAAGTGTACTTTGGCGGAGGATATGGTAACATCTATGGCAAAGGCAATCTTATCACCAATAATTTGCATTTTGAAAACGTTTTTCTGGTAAAGGAACTTGATTATAACTTATTTAGTATGTCACAAGTTTGTGACAACAAAAATAAATTTCTTTTTGCTGATACTGAATGCTTGGTGTTGAGTAAGAATTTTAAGATTCCTGATGAGCAGTTTATTGAGTATAGAACACCTAGGCGTAAGGATATTTATAATGTTAATCTAAAAGGGATTAAGATGAAGAAAAATCTGTCATGTCTTTATGCTAAAGCATCAGTTGATGAAAGTAATTTATGGCACAGAAGGTTAGGGCACATTAACTTTAAGAACATTAATAGACTTGTGAGACATGATCTTGTTGATGGTTTGCCTTCAAAGGCTTTTCACAATGATCACTCTTGTGTTGCATGTCTTAAAGGCAAACAACATAAGGTCTCCTTTAAGTCTAAAAGTGTGCACTCTAGTTCTAAACAACTTCACTTGCTACACATGGACTTATTTGGCCCAACCAATATAGAAAGCCTGAATGGTAAATCTTACTGTTTTGTTATCACTGATGATTATTCTAGGTTTACTTGGACTTTCTTTTTGGCCTTAAAGAGTGATACTGCTAAGACTTTAATTAACTTCATCACACAAATTGAGAAGAAAACAGGTAATGAGGTTCAAAATCTTAGAAGTGACAATGGTGGTGAGTTTAGGAATAATCTTTTAGATGCCTTTTGTGTCAATAAGGGAATCTCTAGGGAGTTTAGCATAGCTAGAAAACCACAGTAGAATGGTTTAGCTAAAATAAAGAATAGAACTCTAATAGAAGCAGCTAGGACCATGTTAGCAGATGCTAAGTTTCCCATTGCTTTTTTGGCTGAGGCTGTGAACACGGCTTGCTATGTTCAAAATAGAGCCTTGGTTAACAAATTCCACAATAAGACACCTTATGAGCTATTTTGGAAAAGGAAGCCTAATATAGACTTTCTTAAACCCTTTGGATGTCATGTAGTAATCTTAGATTATGCCTTAGGAAAATTTAATGCTAAAGGTGATGAAGGATATTTTGTGGGTTATTCTATGAATAGCAGAGGGTATAAGGTTTACAACAAGAAGGAAAAACGCATTCTTGAAAAAGTGCATGTTAAGTTCTTAGAAAGTAAGCCTAGTGATCCTGAGAATGGACCAGATTGGTTATTTGATTTGGAACCATTATCCAGGTCCTTGAATTATATGCCTGTTACTAATCCAGACATTGTGGAGAAGGATCCAAATGTTTTGGAAGAACCTATTGTTGAAATTTCAGGTACACAGGTTGCTAAAGAAGAAGGATCACATGCAGATGAGCCAACTCCCATATTTGATTATGTTACCATACCTATATGGATTGATGAGTTTGTGCAAGCATCTACTGCTGCTGGAAACGAGGAAGAAGGGCCACAAGAAAAACCAGTTGATGATTCATGCATGCATCTTCAGACGCTGACAAAGCAAATTCAGACACTGACACGTTGAATTCAGACGCTGACAGCCTGTTTGGAAATTTATTCTCTTCCTCCAACAGAAATATGTTTGAATATGTTGAAGATCCCATACCCAATCAAGATGTCAATTCAAGTGGGGATGGGAGTGGCAATGAAGATGATATTGGTAACATGGAGTCAACTATACATGACAACTCACTATTTGGGGGAGGAATACTTATAAAGGTGGCCAAAGATCATCCTCCTTCCCAAATAATTGGTGATATTAAGACTCCTGTCCAAACAAGGAAGACTCACCAGACTCAAGGTGGATTCATAGCTAATATTCACCAGAAGGAAGATACCCCTCTTGTGCAAGCATGTTTTTTTTCCTGTTTTCTGTCACAAAAGGAACCCAAGAAGATTTTTGAAGCTCTTAAAGAACCAAGCTGGGTTGAAGCAATGTAGGATAAGCTTCACCAGTCTGCAATTCAAGATGTGTGGGAGCTAGTAGACTATCCAAGGTATGTCAGACCTATTGGGACACGTTGGGTTATAAGGAATAAAAAGGATGAAAGAGGGATTGTGGTCAGAAACAAGGCACGTTTAGTTTCTCAGGGCTATACACAAGAAGAAGGGATAGACTATGAAGAGGTTTTTGCACCTGTTGCAAGAATTGAAGCAATAAGGATTTTCCTAGCCTATGCTTCTTGCATGGGTTTCACAGTTTACCAAATGGATGTGAAAAGTGCTTTCTTATATGTCACAATTGAGGAGGAAGTGTATGTTATGCAACCTCCAGGTTTTGAAGATTCAGAACATCCAGACAAGGTGTATAGAGTCAAGAAAGCAATTTATGGACTTCATCAAGCCCCGAGAGCATGGTATGGTACATTATCCACTTACCTTGTGGAAAATGGGTTTAAGAGGGGCACCATAGACTAGATACTATTTACCAAGAAGATTGACAAGGATTTTCTTCTTGTCCAGGTCTGTGTGGATGATATTATCTTTGGATCATCAAATCCAAAGATAAGTGAACACTTTTCCAAGCTCATGACAGACAAATTCAAGATTAGTGCAATGGAAGAGATGAACTTCTTTCTAGGTTTACAAGTACAACAGAAAGAAGATGGTATCTTTATCTCTCAAGATAAGTATGTGGCTGAGATCTTGAAGAAGTTTGGTTTTTCTCCTCATGAAAAATGGGCTAGCACACCCATGGATAGGTAACACCCTTGGGCAAAGACTGGAGATGGAAAAGATGTGGATGTCAGGTATTATAGATCAATGCTTGGTTCATTGATGTATCTTACAGCCTCTAGACCAGATATCATTTTTGCTGTGTGTGCATGTGCACGCCATCAAGTGACTCCTAAAGAATGTCATCTTCATGCTGTTAAAAGGATCTTCAGATATCTTAGGTGAAATCCCACCTTGGGATTAAGCTATCCTATAGATTCTCCATTGGAGCTTATTGGCTACTCAGTCAGTGATTATGGAGGTGATAAGTTTGATAGGAAATCCATAACTGGTGGATGCCAATTTCTTGGGAGCAGACTCATATCTTGGCAATGCAAGAAACAAACAGTGGTGGAAAATTCTACAACTGAAGCAAAGTATGTAGCTGCAGTTGCTTGTTGTGGACAAGTGCTATGGATACAAAACCAGCTGTTGGATTATGTATATAATTTTGTGCATACCAAGATATTTGTAGATAATAACAGTACATTATGCATTATTAAGAATCCTGTACATCATTCTAAAACAAAACACATAGAAATTAGGCATCATTTTATAAGAGATTGTTTTGAAAAAGGTTTAATACATCCAGATAGGGTAGACACAGCAGAAAAAGTGGCTGATCTTTTAACTAAACCTATTGATGTGGGGACGTTCCAGTACTTGGTAACAAGTATTGTAATGATCAATCTCACCTAAATGTGTTTTTGAAATCATTATATAGTATGTACAGGATGTGCATTGTTATTTATCTTTGTAAAGTATTAGATTTTCCACTTTATGTGTCTAACGCTGAAAGAGGTTATTTGAACGCTGACAAGTGTAAAAATGGTCGCTGACGGCAACATGTTAGTTTTGTGGTTTTTGATCTAATCATGCAGACCTTATGAGCATTGTAAAATCGAATACAGAGTTGCTTATGGATCTTTGGAGCTTACAAGGAATGTGTCAAAGTTTATCTATGATGGTTGGAATGTTTACATTCCTATCTTGAAATAAATTTTTGTCATACACTCTTTCTTTTGCAACTATGTATATCCTAGTTTAAGGGGAGGTTTCGGGAACCTTTAGGTTTTTGGGTATTCTTAGAATACTCTTATCAGAATTCTAGATTGTGTCCACTGGTGAGTAAGAATTAGAATTTCTAGTTCTTGAGACACTGTAGCATGCAAAGTTGATATACTGTGCACGTTGCCAAGACGTTTTAGCCTAGAATTAGGATTGGTCAGTTGGGAGACTTGGTTAACATTTTAATTGGGCTTACTTGGGAATTTACAAAGAGTTTATATGAGATTACTTCATTGTTAAGAACTTTGGTTAGCAAGGGACACTTGAGGAAAATCATGTCTATCTTGCTTATGCAAGTGTGCATGATTGGACAATGCTTGCCACCCTATAGTCATTTTCAGTATAAGAGTTATCTTCACTAGGGTAAACTTCTTTGTTAAGGACTTTTTATTTTTTATTATTTTTATTTTTGGCCACTGACATAGTTTACTTCCAACTTTGATAAGACCAATTTGAACGTTGACATGGAAAAATTTCAACGCTGACAAGAATATAGTCGTTACACGCTGATGTTTACTTTTTGACCGTTGAAAAAACATTGGGGTCAACCCAGTTGTTATTTTTGACGAAAATATGGGCCGTAATTTTAGCGAGTTGGTAACTTTTAATTAACGAATGAGATAAGTTATATATTTTTCAAGATTGTGATGATTACTTTTTTGAATATAACTACCTCATATTTTAACCAATCGTGTGTTTATACCTCTCCTATAATTTGGCTCTTTCTTTCAAACAGGGTAACTACTATTTCTTGTCTGCTAAAATTCTCAAACCTTCATACCTCCATTGTTAACATATCACAGTTTTCTCAAATCATTATTAATGGCACCAATGTTTAAACCTGCTGATGAGACTGAAATTATACATAGTCTCATCGTCCAAATAGGGCTTAAAATGCATTAAATATCATCAAAATACCCCTATATATGCTTGTATTTGTGTCTTGTGTATTTTAGGTACGGATATCGTGAAATCAACAAATGATCACAAGAATGAAGCAATAAAAAACACGGGAAATGAAGTAGCACAAAGAACCGGGCCCAAATCATGGATTATCAAAAATTGACCTTGAAGAATTGAAGATTGGCAAGATTGGTCCCTCAAGAATAGAAGACTTGTCATTTTATACCCCTGTAAATCCTCAAAATTACTTGTGGGTCCCTAAAATATCAAGTATTTACAAGTTTAGTCCTTGGAATATGAAGAAATTACAAGAGAGGTCCTTATACAAAGTTTACAAAACCCTTGTGCCATATTTGACAATTGGATCAAACTTATAACAAAGGAAAAAGGAGTTTGTGCCTGTTTATTACTAAGTGAAGAAAATGGGGTAGATGAGCGGCCATGACTGACCAGACAAGAAACATCTCCCCTCCAATACCCACACGCCACCTCACCCACCTTCGCCCAGTCACCCATCCCACGTCACCCCACTTAAACTTATTTAATAAAACCACAATTAGTGGGGGAAACATATAATTCAAAAACTAAACACCCCTTAACTTATTAAAACCAACACCTGCTATTCCCCAATCTCATAAACCCTAAACACCAATCCAACTCAAATCATAGGGGTTTAAGCTAATTTTATCCAGAATGCTAATTTACCCTATCCTAACCAAAACCCACTTCACAAAACTCTCTCCCACTCACCCAAATGGTCCCCACGTCCTTCCCCCGCTCCTCCATATTTGGTAATAAACAAATCTCAACAGGGAATCAACAGCTTTCATCCATTTCATGCTCCCAAAGGGCCATATAAATGGCTAGGATCATCAAAGCAAGCTGTCAATCACATGTATCCAATTGACCAAGAATTCAGTCAACAATCCAAGGGTATTTTCGGATTTCTTCAAATTAGGGTTTAAGGCTTTACATTATTTTTATTCCTGTTCTAGAATAGTCTTAGGACTATTATAAATAGAGTATGCGACCTGTGCATACCTCTTGTTCCAGATTTTTGTACTATTTGAATTTTAAGTAACGAAAATGAAAAAAGTTTAATTTGCATAATCTGAGTTCCCATTGTTCTATTTGTTTAAGTGATATTCTTGAAAGTATTTTTGGATGAAAAAGTTTTCATGTTTATCAAAAATAAGTTTCAAGAAAATCTGTTTGAAAAACCATTTTTTTCTTATAAGCTTAAATAGATAAGCTAGCTTAATCAATAAGCCAGACTTATACTCTTATAAGCCTTTGATTATCCAGGTCACTTTTCTTGTTTTTTATCTTAGCAGGTACAAATTTAGCATATTGAAGGTGGTGGCTTTTTGTTTTGAAATCCATCATCATTTTCTACTCATACCAACAAGCCACTTTCTGAACTTTGTCAGCTCAAGCCCGGGCTTGATGAAAAAGGCAAAGCTGCCTTGGTGATCCCTGGATGTAGGGTCACAAGGTATAGATCCTGTTTTTCTATACTTGCTTGAAAAAGTTTTGAGTTATGATGATTAGATTGTTAGGATGTTAGGATGGTAGGCAAATGCTAAATATTGTATGCTTGTTAGTTTAAAACAGGTTAGGGATGATTTGAATGGATTTGGGTGCATGTTTGAGTAGATTTCTTGTTAATTTTAGAGTTTCAGTTTTTAAGGGGTGTTTGGATTCAGGTTTTAGAATTAGGTTGTGAGAAGCTTATGGTTTAAAATCAATTCAAATCCACTTGCCTTGGTAGTTTTATACATATTCAGTTTGATGTGTTGGATTTAGTACCTTTTGGGAAAGTTTTGAATGCAAGTCTTGAACAAAACCTAGCAAAAAAATTCATTTAGCATCATAACTGCTTGTTTTTGTGTAGATTTTGTCTCCAAATCTTAGTGCTTGTTAGGTTATAGGCTATTATAGGAGTTGTGACTGATTTGGGCTAGTTTGTGAGTGACTTGAGTGAGTTTCGGCCAACCAAAACTCACCCAAGTGCACAACACACCAACAAAACGACCAACAACCCCCCTATATTATAGCAGTGACTGAAATTGGGTCTTTTCTGCTTGATTTTGCTAAGTGCCATATTGTTTTTATCTTTTTGTTGACTCCCCACAACCCAACTGGTTGTGGGGGTGCCTCAGTTCCCACTGTTAGTGTTAAAAGTTCCCACTGCTACACAAACAGACAAAAACAGCCCACATGTCATTGTCATATTCTTAAAATTTTGTCTTTAGTGGGTCAAAATAGGATTTAGAACTTGATTTTTGTTTTGTAATTTTTCTTATTTTATTTTTGATTTTGTGTTTAGTTTATTTTTTAGTTACTGTTCATTTGGTATTTTTTAGGTTAAATAGCATTTTAAATTACTTTTTAAGTTTCTGATTTTTGTCTTTTAGTGTAAAATTGTAAGATTTTTTAGTTTTAAAAATTTTCTTATATTTAGAAAAACATTTTAAGGTTTTTAGTCCAAAAATATTTTACTGTTCACTTTTTAATTAATTTTTAAATTTTATTTAATTTAATTAGAGTTTTAATTGAATAATGTTTTGTCTTTAGTGGAAAATATTTGATTTTTTAAACTTTTTCATTTTTCTACTGTTCGTTAGTGTAATTTAGGATTTTTAAAATTGTAAAATAATTTTTAGCTTTATTTCATTATTTTTAATCATTATTTTAGTTTAAAAATTGTTTTTAGAGTTTTAAAAATAGAAAAATAGTATTTAAAATTTAGGAAAAATACTTTTTAGTTTTTAAATAATATAAGTGAGTTATTTGTCTAATAAAATAATATTTTGGGCTTTTTCTTAATTATATTTAATTTTAGGGCTTTAATTAGCATTAAAAATTGAATATTTAATTAATAAAAGGTTTAAAAATATATTTATTGGATTTTTATCCTTATTTATATTATTTTGAACTTATTTTTCATTTTTAATTTGTTTTTAGCTTAAAATTTTTAAATTTTCACGTTTTACGTACTTACGTTCGCATTTTTACGTCATTCGTCGTAGTTTAGTTGTAATCGTAGCTCCTCTTTGTTTTTCTTTCTTTTCTCATCTAGAAACGACACTACCCCAAACTTTTGATTTTACATAATTGGCACATTAATCCACACACCTCCTCGAGAACGAACCCGCATTTGTTCGGTTTCGCGTTTTTCCTAAAACATGCAACTTAATACTTGCCCGCATTATACGCTCTTTTTCCTAAAAGACGTATTTCTACGACTATCAAAATGGCGCCGCTGCCTGGGAGGTGTTTTTAGTGTGCCATTATTAGTATCGTTTTTTTGTGAGTGGTGCGTTTTTTCTTTTCACATTTTGGAAAGCGTGAATATCGTACATACTCATTTTTGTTATTTTTCCTTATTATATTATAGTATCCAAATAAATTGTGTTTAGTTTTCCTAAATTAAACACACAACAATCACTTTACTATATTGTAGATATATTGGTTTTCGTTTTTATTGTGAATATTATTACTATATTGTACTTACGTAGAACAATAAAAATACAAGTACTCCAAAAGCGTGAAAACGCAACCTTGATTCGGGATTTCATCACTCGATCATTGTATTCGAATCCAAAGCAAAAGTAAAAGGCAAAACAGATAAATAATTTCGTGAGGCTCAATTTCAATTAACACAAACTATAAGGTGGGTATAAGGCGGTTGTATTTCACGACCTAAGGGAAAAAGGCTCTTAAGTGCTTAGCGCCGCCTCGTTTCCCCCGCTTGCTTGTGCGTGTTTTGAGAAAAAGGGCTAATCGAGGGTTTGCCAACCAAAGTATTATCTACGTATATATATTTGCTTGTTTTCAAGATTAAACCCTCTTGAACGTTTTGGTGTTCCACCAACGTTCTAAAGTCATCGAAGGCGTTCACTCCACGTGATCGTTTTCATTCCTTGAGGCTTCTTTAATCGAGAAAGTCTATTCGAGGAGAGATTTGTAGATTTGAGTCTACGTAATACAACAAAAATCCAAAAAATTAAAAAATCAAAAATCAAAAATATTCTTCTTACCCATATCCATTAATTCTATTTCTAACCCTCTAGTGTTTAATTCTCGTAACACCGTTCTCGTTGCATCGTGTCAAATAATGGTGGATATTATTCGTGTCCATATTGTGGAGGCCCGCCCGATGGTGCCAATTATTTTTTTTGCGAGGTTATTGGAGATCGAGGGGGTTATATCTATAACCCCGCTCCACGTCATCTTGGTAACAATTTTCAATCTTACGACCAAGGTCACCCATCGTCTTCGTTTTATTCGTCGTATGATCCGTCTTTTAATTACAATGATGAGTCTATTGATAATGCCTTTAATGATTTTATGAGACGAAATAATGAGAAATTAACGATGGTGGAAGAAAAATTGACAAGCCTTAAGGAAACTTGTAATAAACGAATGGCAACCCAAAGGGACACTTTCAAAAAAATGGAAAACGATTATGACACCCTTTTTGAAGAGCAACAATGTTTGTATGACCAAAATCAAGAGATGTGGAAAGGATACGTGGATAACATTAAGGAAAATCATGCTAATGAGAGAGATAAAATTCTTTTAATGTTCGAGGGCTTAGTGGAAAAAATTAATTCTTTGTCAAAAAACACCAATCCTAATCCGAGGGAGAGGTTCAAGTTATTTCGACTCCTAAGACTCGTACGTCTCGTATTGATCCCAATCTCTCGAATTTTAGAGTCGTGCAACCTTCATCGTCTTACAAAAACGTAGAGGAAACGAAAACGTCATCCAACGAAGTTTTGAAAAATGTTTTTGAAAATAAACCAAAGGAAAAACTCGTCGGATAGTTGGGAGTATTAAATCTTGTACCTTCTAAACCTAATTTTTCTAATGAGGATGAAATTATTGAGGATTTTCTAAATCAATATACACTTAATTTTGACAAAGAAATTCCATTAAATGATTTTAAAAAAGAAAAATGTGAAAAGGTTTTAAAGGAAATCGTTGAACCCTCGTTTTTACAAGATGAACGAAAATTAATTCCGAAGGGACGTGTTAGTAGTTTTGCTAAAATGTTTGAAAACCCACGTTCGATCCCTTCGAAGGACAAAGTTGAAACCGTCAAGGCAAAATCGTCACGAGACGAGCCTTTTACTCCTAATCCCACATCGAGTGAGATTTTGGATTTATCATGTGAGAAGTCCGCCGATGGCCTTGCTGAGGTCGAAACGACAAAGGCAAAATCTTCAATCGAAGAGCCTTCTTTTCCTAGTTTCACGACGGTTGAAGCTAGCGACTCGATTATCGACAATTTTATTGCTCAACCTCTTCCACGAGGAAGAGAAGACGTTCTTGATCCCGATGGTGATTTTTCCGAGATCAAACGTATTCTTGATGATCCGCCTTCTATTTTCGAGTTTGATGAGGACCGTTGCGTTAGCCCAGAGGGGGATGTTTTATTAATCGATTCACGTTTTAAAAATTCGAATCCTCCTTCCGCCTTCAAGATAAATGTGGAAATTTTAAGTGTGCCTAGAATTGTTTTAGAAACACTGATAGGTGTGTAAACACCCATCCTTTTACCACTTAATTCGGACTAAAACGAGACCAAAACACGTATTTAATATCATTTGTTTGGAATTATGCGTGGTTTTTGTGTTTATTGTGTTTTCAGAGCTAACCGGATAAATATTAAAGAAAACATGGGATTGCACGGGTTTTATCAAGGAAAAAGACTCAAGATAAAGTCTATTGTCCAAGAGATGCAAAAGATTTGAAGTCACTGGGCCTATTCGAAGATTTATCGAAGAAAAGGACTAAAGACGGAAGATTTTCATAAGTCGAAGAAACTCGAGTCTATTTAACGAAGAAATTAAAAGACGAGTTGGATTTAATCGACGACAAATCCCGAATTAGAATCGGAAACGTCAACTTTTCTGAAAAGACGAGAAGACAAGAAGAAAGGGAGAAAGCCCACTCACCAACCAACCACTAGGAGTATAAATAGATACTCCCTTCACACAATTAGGGAGTTAGTTCATTTTTTCTTTTTCCAGTTCTTGTTGGTTCGTTCCTTAACCAACTCCATTAGGGAGTTTGGTGATTTTTCTTCTTTTCTTTCAATCTTGTAAGTGTGAATCAATACTCTTGTTACTTTTTCATTAATTAATCTATTCCATCTTTTCATTCATCTTGTTCATCTCCATTCTTATTGCAAGTTTTTAAGTTTCTTATTTGATTCAAGTTTGATTTCAAAAAGTTGTTGATTTAGTGTTTTTATTGGTGGGATTTATTACTTAAGGTATTTAAATGATTCGTGTTTAATTTGGTAAAACCTTTTTGAGTATTTTGGTGTTTAGATTGAAAATCGTTTTGTGCCTGTTGTTACTGTTCTTCGCTACCCAGAATATTCCGAACAAGACCAACTTTCCGAACAGACAAGTTTTTATCTCCCTTATTCGGAATCCTGGATATTCCGGATAGGGGTATTTACATTTCCTTTACTCGGAATACTTTATATTCCGAATAGCCTTTATATTCCGCATAAGGCCAGTTTTTCCGAATAGCTTACTTTTTCCGCATAGGCCAGTTTTTCCGAATAGGGTACCATTTTTCCGCATAGGACTTTTATTCCGCGTAATGATTTATTCCGAATTGGGCATACTTTCCGAATGGGCTTAACTTTCCGCATAGAGCAACATTTTCCGCATAGAGGATTTTCCGAATAGAGAATTTTCCGCATAACTGATACTTTCCGCATAGAGCTTCACTTTCCGCATAGATGTGTTTTTCCGAGTAAGTCCATTTTTCCGCATAGGCCTTGACATTCCGCATAGGGTATTTTTCTGTAAGGGTATTTTTCCAGTATTAATTCAAGTTTTGTTTTTTATTTGTTGCTTGTTCTAAGTTTATTTCATTACCATTTTATTCACTTACCTGTTTAGTAGAATAGAAAACCAAATCCACTTTTTGTCACCAAGAACAATCATTCCACTTTTAACTGAGATCAATTCGAGAGGATTCCGAGAAATATTTTGAACCCATTGCAAAAACCTTGTATCAAATGGCGCCGCTGCCGGCTCCTCTCGCTAAGATCAAAAGTTTTTTGTGAGAACTTGGATTTTGGGATCCGTTCCCCGTGAACGTTACTTTTTCACAAAAATTTTCAAAAATACTAAAAAAATATAAAATTTTCAAAAAAAATCCTAAAAACTAAAAAACATAAAAACCAAAAATATTTTTCCCTTGTTTGTCTTTGTTCGTTCTTTTGCAGGTGTATGCGCACTCGATCCACGTCTTATCAAGAGCCCGAGCCTCTCGATAACTTAGACATGGCTGGTGTACAAAACAACAATAACATACCACCTCCGAACAACAATAATAACAACAACAACCCGCCTTTCAACAACATGAACAATAACAACAACAATGAGCACCTTCCGGATAATCGCCCAATGATTGAATTGCTACAAGCTCATGTCGATGGCAACACGGATCCAATTGTCATCCCTCCAATTGCCGCCAACAATTTCGAGCTCAAGTCAGGCTTTATCCAGATGGTCTCCGCTCAGCCATTCTTGGGACGAACCATTGATGATCCACACGACCACATCAAGAGATTTCTACAACTCACTAACACGGTCAAGTTCAATGGAGTTCCACAAGAAGTGATAAGGTTACAACTTTTTCCCTTTTCTTTAGAGGGACAAGCCCGGCATTGGCTTGCTAAGGAACCGTCACAGAGTATTCTCTCGTGGACGGATTTGGAAACAAAGTTTATCAATTAATTTTTTCCACCCTCTCGTACTACCGCTTTGCGGAATGAGATTATAAACTTTGAACAAAAGTACGATGAGTCGTTCAGTGAATCTTGGGATCGTTTTAAAGACCTTTTAAGAAAATGCCCACAACATGGTTTCACCAAAGTACATCAAATTAATACTTTTTACAATGGTTTAAGCATGAGTGACCAAGATTCACTGAACAGTGCCTAAGGGGTAATTTATTGGCTAAGACTTCCAATGCTGCTTGGGACATCATTGAGAATAAATCTCGTGTGCAAACCAAGAGTGTTAGGACCAATGTTGCTAGTGCTAGCACTAATGACAGCGACAGGCGATTAGACAAAATCACTACTCTTCTTGAATCGCTTGTCACACATACCGTCAGCAACAACAACAGCAACAACGCCAAAAACGCTCAAGTGAACGCTGTCAGCCAACCTTGTGAGATATGCGGTGGTCCCCACTCTTACACAACTTGTACCGCCACCCAAGATTATCCTGCTGAGAATGTGAATGCGACATATGGCACCTATCCTCAACCCGCTTATCAAGCAAAACCCCAAGGTGACCGTAACTTGCTTAGCTATCGCAGCAACAACTATCTTTCACCACCTGGTTTCCCTCCTGCCAACCCAAACCAACAACAAAACCTTAATCGCCCTCCTCAACAACAACAACAACCTCGACAACCATACATCCCACCTCACAAGCAGCAACAACCACCTCAAAGAAACAATCAAGTCTACCAACAACCTGCTTACCAACCACCTGCATACAATGCTCCTCCCAACCAACCCACCGCTCTTCACCAAGAAGTGGAAACTTATATGAGGACTAACGATGCGATAGTGGGAAATCTTCAGAGAGAAGTGCTCAACCTGAAAGCCGACTTGGTCAAGCAAGGAAATGATTTGAGAGCAGATATGAGAAATACGTTGGATAGCCAAACTAATGATCTGAGGAACATGATGGCTAGTTTCTTCCAAAGTAGTCAACCCTCTTCTTCGGGTACTCTTCCGAGTAACACCGTTGCAAATCCAAGAGGGGAGATGAAAGCAATCACCACTCGAAGTGGCAAAGGTACCAAGGAACCCGAGCTTCCTATACCTCCACCGGTGGTTGTGACTAAGGAGAACGAGTCGCCTGCTCCTATTCCTCCTCCTTCTCCTTCCCCAATTTCTCCACCTCTTCTTTCTACCCCTCCTCCACCCGTGGTTGTGAGTGATCCTATACTCCCAAAGCCTTCCTCTTTTTCCAATATACCTTATCCTTCTAGGTTGAGGAAAGAGAAGCAAAAGAGCAAGGATGATATTCAGGTTTCGAATTTCCTTAAAATGTTCAAATAACTGAATTTCAATATCTCCTTCGCTGAGGCTCTCGCTCACATGCCCAAATATGCAAAAATGTTTAAAGATCTTTTGAGCGACAAGGAAAAGCTCCTCGACATTGCCAACAACCAACTTAATGAGAACTGTTCTGCAGTGCTCTTAAGGAAATTGCCAACCAAGCTTGGTGATCCGGGTCGTTTTCTTATCCCTTGCAATTTCCCGGGAGTAGAGAATTGCATGGCCCTAGCCAATCTAGGTGCCAGTATTAATCTCATGCCTCTAAGTGTTTGGAAGCAATTATCTCTCCCAGAGCTAGTCCCCACCAAAATGACTTTGGAATTGGCTAACCGTACGGTTGCTTATCCAGTGGGGATAGCCGAAGACGTCATTGTAGGAGTCGACAAATTCACCTTCCCTGCTGATTTTGTTGTCGTCGACTACGAGATGGACCCTCGTGTACCACTGATTGTTGGTCGTCCATTCCTTAGGACCGGTCGCACTCTTATTGATGTTGAAGCCGGTGAGCTTATCATGAGAGTGGGTGACGATAAAGTTGTCTTCAACATGGGAAAGTTGTCCAAACAACCTTATTCATATGAGAGTGTTAATTGTATTGACGTTCTCGATGAGGCTTGTGAAGAACACTTTAATGATGCTTGCAAAAGTATTCCTACCTCTCTTCCCAATGTTGAGACCGTGTCCTCCATTGATTCATCGTTGTCTCTATTTGGAGATAGTGATTTATTCTGGAACAATCTTGAAGATGCCATGGGAGATGTGAATTTAGCTACTAACGATTCTCCCACCGAGGGGGATGAAGACATGAATTTCTTTGACAATCTTCTCACCGAAGACAATCCTTCGCCTCCATCTCCCACGGTCATTGCTATCGATACTCCGACTTTGAAAAAGCCTCCCGTCGAAAATCCTCCGGATTTGGAACTTAAGGAGTTGCCGCCACATCTCGAGTACATGTTGCTTGACGACAACAAGAAGTCGCCCGTCATTATTGCAAAGGATTTGAAAGATGAAGAGAAGACTCGCCTCGTTGCCGTGCTGAAAGCTCATACGAAGGCTATTGCTTGGAAAATCTCGGATATTCGTGGAATTGATCCTCACTTCTGCACGCACAAAATTCTCATGGAGGACGACTATAAGCCCACAATTCAAAGCCAACGAAGGGTGAATCCAAAAATACATGAAGTCATCAAAACCGAGGTTATCAAACTTCTTGATGCGGGTATGATTTACCCTATTTCGGATTCACCATGGGTTAGTCCAATCCATTGTGTGCCCAAGAAGGGCGGAATGACCGTTGTTCCCAATGAACACAACGAGTTGATTCCCACTCGTCTCGTTACTGGGTGGAGAGTTTGTATAGACTACCGTAAACTCAATGATGCCACGAGAAAGGATCATTTCCCTCTACCTTTCATGGACCAAATGCTTGAACGATTAGCCGGTAATGACTATTACTGCTTTCTCGATGGTTTCTCGGGTTATTTTCAAATACCCATCGATCCCCAAGATCAAGAGAAGACTACATTCACTTGTCCCTATGGCACCTTCGCTTACAAAAGAATGCCTTTTGGCTTATGTAATGCGCCCGGGACTTTCCAAAGGTGCATGTTAGCTATCTTCCATGACATGGTTGAACAAACCATGGAAGTCTTCATGGATGATTTCTCGGTCTTCGGGGATTCCTTCTCTGCTTGCCTTGCCAATTTAGAACGTATGCTAAAGCGGTGCGAAGACATTCGCCTTGTTATAAATTGGGAAAAATGCCATTTTATGGTAAAAGAAGGCGTCGTGCTTGGACATAAGATCTCGAAAGCCGGTCTTGAAGTTGACCGTGCTAAAGTCGATGTTATCGCAAAGTTGCCTCCACCTTCAACTGTGAAGGGTGTGAGAAGTTTCCTGGGTCATGCGGGCTTCTACCGTCGATTCATCAAAGATTTCTCTCAAATCGCTCGCCCGATGACCCACCTCTTGGAAAAAGATACTCCTTTTATCTTCTCCAAAGAGTGCCTTGAAGCCTTCAACTCGCTTAAGGATAAGCTAACTAAGGCACCCGTCTTGGTTACCCCTAATTGGGAGCTGCCCTTTGAGTTGATGTGCGATGCTAGTGATTTTGCTATTGGAGCGGTTCTTGGACAAAGAGTGAACAAACACTTCCAACCGATCCATTACGCTAGCAAGACAATGACAGGGGCACAATTGCATTATACGACAACAGAAAAAGAGCTTTTAGCTGTTGTCTATGCTTTTGAAAAATTCCGCCCCTATCTTGTCCTTTCCACCACCATCGTGTATACCGATCATTCCGCGCTGAAGTACTTGTTGACAAAGCAAGATTCCAAACCAAGACTTCTTCGCTGGGTTTTGCTGCTCCAGGAATTTAAAATCGAAATTCGCGATAAAAAAGGAGCAGAAAACTTAGCCGCGGACCATCTTAGTAGACTTGAAGATCCATACCAAGGGGATCATCCGACCAAAGAAATCAATGATTCTTTTCCCTTGGAGACCTTAATGTCTATAAACTCGAAGCCGAATGAAACCCCGTGGTTTGCGGACTTTGCAAATTACTTAGCGGGTGGAATTCTCAAGGAAGGGTTGACGTCCCAGCAAAAGAAGAAGTTCTTCACCGACATTAAGACTTACTTTTGGGACGACCCTTACCTATTCAAACAATGTGCCGACCTGATTATCCGCCGATGTGTTGACGGACCGGCAGCGTCTGAAATCCTTGATGCTTGCCACAAAGGACCCACCGGTGGTCACTTTGGTCCCAACTACACCGCAAAGAAAGTGTTTGATTCGGGATTTTATTGGCCCTCCATATACCGTGACGCTCATGATATGGTCAAACGATGTGATGTTTGCCAAAAGCAAGGCAAAATCACACATAAAGATGAGATGCCTCAGAATTTTATTCAAGAGTGTGAAATTTTTGATGTTTGGGGTATCGACTTTATGGGGCCATTCCCTTCGTCTAAAGGAAACAAATACATCCTTGTAGCCGTTGACTACGTTTCAAAGTGGGTTGAGGCCAAAGCTCTACCTACTAATGACGCAAGGGTAGTTTGTAACTTTTTGAAAGCTTTATTCGCTAGATTCGGTGTGCCTCGCGCCATTATTAGTGATCGTGGGACTCATTTCTGCAATGACCAATTTGCTAGAGTCATGGCTAAGTACAGTGTAAATCATCGTCTTTCCACAGCCTACCACCCACAAACTAATGGCCAGGCTGAAATATCTAACCGAGGACTAAAGCGAATTTTGGAAAGAACCGTGGGAGAGCATCGTGCCGCATGGGCTGACCAACTCGATGATGCTTTGTGGGCTTTCCGTACTGCTTACAAGACCCCGATCGGCTGTACGCCTTATCGTCTTGTGTACGGGAAAGCGTGCCACCTCCCCATTGAGTTGGAGCACAAGGCCTATTGGGCCTTGAAGTGGGCTAATTTTGATATCAACAAAGCCGGTGACCTACGCAAGATCCAACTCAATGAGCTGAATGAACTCCGTAATGAGGCTTATGAAAATTCTTTGATCTATAAGGAACGAACTAAGCTCATTCACGACTCCAAGATCAAAAACCGAGAGTTCCATGTTGGAGACAAAGTCTTACTTTTTAACTCTCGGTTGAAAATCTTCTCGGGAAAGCTCAAATCTCGTTGGTCCGGCCCATTCACCATTGCCCAAATTTTTCCATATGGTACTCTCGAGCTCGCTCAACCTGATGGATCAAATTTTAAGGTGAATGGCCAACGAGTGAAGTTATACTTTGGTGAGGACACCTCTCAGGAGGTGATTCCATCCTCACCACGTTCCCCATGAACTGAATTTGGGTCGAGTCAGGCTCGTGACTCGGTTATCAAAAACAAGCGCTCCTCGGGAGGCAGCCCGAGTATTTATCCCTTTAACCCCCTAAGTGTAGGGGAGGACCTATTTTGGTCGTTTGTGTTTGTGTGGTGATGTGCTTACAGGGATAACTGCAATCTTGGAAATCTTCGAAGAACTGTGCTCCCGTGTTATCCGAAACCCGGTTCTATCTCTCAACTATCGTGATTCAATTTTCTTCATACTCACATTTGAAATTGATCACTTTAGTCGTCTCTTCCTTAACTCGAGTTAACCAACGTGCACAATGTCATAAGTGTAGGGGAGACTTTTCCCACCTGCTTAAACATTGAGGACAATGTTTATCTTAAGTGTAGGGGGGACTTCTATCGAAGTTTTAAGTGGACTTTTCCATGAAAATGCCTTCATTTAACCAGAAAATCCTATTTTTCAACATTTTTCAAATTTTTTATTAACTTTGGCCATTTAGTCGTAAATTTTAAATTTTTATCATTGCTTTCATATGTATATATCCCGCAATAAAGTCAAAAATGTTAATAAAGTGTTGTAGCTAGTTTAGATATCTTTGACATATTAGGCCCGTTGCGTTTATTTTGACTCAACCCGAATAGACTTATCCAAGTTTATTCTAGCTAGTATCCTTAACCATGTAGACCTTAATCGGTTTATTAGGCTAAGTGTCCACGAGTCTCATTATTTGAGATTTTAAATTGTGGAGGACGAGAAATGATAGAGTCAATTATAAGTCGGTATTCTTGCACAAGCTCACTTGGTGTAATTATTTGCCTATTCTCCCATCACTTGCTAATAATTTATCTGCAATAAGTAAGGTCTTACGATTTGAAAAGTTACTTAGCTTCTAGCCCAAGATCGTTTAAAAGTTGCTCGGTAATGATAAGAGTTCATAGCCAAGGCATAACTTATGAAGCGGGGCACGAAGATTGGCGAGTCCGAAAAGGCCCTAACAAGGCATGAGGATTCAATTTTATTGCTGAAGATCCAAAGTGATGTGAAAAGCATTATTCCTAAAGTCAATATGAAGGATCAAGACTCACGACGAAAAGCAATCAACTCCCATAAAGATCATGGAGAAGTCTATCCGAAAAGACCCTAACAAGGTATGAGGATAAATAGATCCAAGTCCGAAAAGGAGGCGGATCGTTGTATCTCAAAATCCCAATTAGAGATTGAAGAAATAATCATGAAGTCGTGGTCAACAAAGTTGGAGTACCCCTCAAAAGTCTCCAAGTGAAGAAACTCTATTATGATGAGAAGACCATTATCTCAAGAACGTCTCTCGAAGATATGAAGTATGAAGTACATGCCAAATATCGGCCCGAGAAAGGTCTCAAATCGTGAACCAAGTTATGCCAAGATATGAACTTTTTGATATCCCAAGAAGCAGTTTTAAGAGATTTTGTCCTTTAGCTAACTATTGATCAAATCGTCCTACTTTGCTTTCAGCCTTAATAAACTATCGAAATAAGTCCAAAAATGCATCTTCATGATCATTCTAAGACAAAAATAAAATATAAGAGATACAATTAGGAATAAGGGAGTTTAAGCATTTAATTAAGCCATGTGTGTAAGTGTTTGATTTACTAACTTATAATAACAATGATCTCGTTTTTAAGCTTAGTTTGGGGAACGTGAAACTTGAGGGTGACAAATCTTCGCAACACCAAAGCCCTAATGTAAGTCCTTGATTCCTTTACAAGTTATTTCCATTCTTTTTGTTTATCTTAAAGTTTTTATTTCTCTTAGTAATTTGATTCTTATTTAGTAGTATTTGAATAAGGCCAAGGTTGATTAATTATGAGAAAAGTGTAAAGTTGCTTTATCACTAAGCATTGCATGAGGGCATGGCAATGGTTAAGTGTAGGGGATTTGATAGGTGTGTAAACACCCATCCTTTTACCACTTAATTCGGACTAAAACGAGACCAAAACACGTATTTAATATCATTTGTTTGGAATTATGCGTGGTTTTTGTGTTTATTGTGTTTTCAGAGCTAACCGGATAAATATTAAAGAAAACATGGGATTGCACGGGTTTTATCAAGGAAAAAGACTCAAGATAAAGTCTATTGTCCAAGAGATGCAAAAGATTTGAAGTCACTGGGCCTATTCGAAGATTTATCGAAGAAAAGGACTAAAGACGGAAGATTTTCATAAGTCGAAGAAACTCGAGTCTATTTAACGAAGAAATTAAAAGACGAGTTGGATTTAATCGACGACAAATCCCGAATCAGAATCGGAAACGTCAACTTTTCTGAAAAGACGAGAAGACAAGAAGAAAGGGAGAAAGCCCACTCACCAACCAACCACTAGGAGTATAAATAGATACTCCCTTCACACAATTAGGGAGTTAGTTCATTTTTTCTTTTTCCAGTTCTTGTTGGTTCGTTCCTTAACCAACTCCATTAGGGAGTTTGGTGATTTTTCTTCTTTTCTTTCAATCTTGTAAGTGTGAATCAATACTCTTGTTACTTTTTCATTAATTAATCTATTCCATCTTTTCATTCATCTTGTTCATCTCCATTCTTATTGCAAGTTTTTAAGTTTCTTATTTGATTCAAGTTTGATTTCAAAAAGTTGTTGATTTAGTGTTTTTATTGGTGGGATTTATTACTTAAGGTATTTAAATGATTCGTGTTTAATTTGGTAAAACCTTTTTGAGTATTTTGGTGTTTAGATTGAAAATCGTTTTGTGCCTGTTGTTACTGTTCTTCGCTACCCAGAATATTCCGAACAAGACCAACTTTCCGAACAGACAAGTTTTTATCTCCCTTATTCGGAATCCTGGATATTCTGGATAGGGGTATTTACATTTCCTTTACTCGGAATACTTTATATTCCGAATAGCCTTTATATTCCGCATAAGGCCAGTTTTTCCGAATAGCTTACTTTTTCCGCATAGGCCAGTTTTTCCGAATAGGGTACCATTTTTCCGCATAGGACTTTTATTCCGCGTAATGATTTATTCCGAATTGGGCATACTTTCCGAATGGGCTTAACTTTCCGCATAGAGCAACATTTTCCGCATAGAGGATTTTCCGAATAGAGAATTTTCCGCATAACTGATACTTTCCGCATAGAGCTTCACTTTCCGCATAGATGTGTTTTTCCGAGTAAGTCCATTTTTCCGCATAGGCCTTGACATTCCGCATAGGGTATTTTTCTGTAAGGGTATTTTTCCAGTATTAATTCAAGTTTTGTTTTTTATTTGTTGCTTGTTCTAAGTTTATTTCATTACCATTTTATTCACTTACCTGTTTAGTAGAATAGAAAACCAAATCCACTTTTTGTCACCAAGAACAATCATTCCACTTTTAACTGAGATCAATTCGAGAGGATTCCGAGAAATATTTTGAACCCATTGCAAAAACCTTGTATCAAATGGCGCCGCTGCCGGCTCCTCTCGTTAAGATCAAAAGTTTTTTGTGAGAACTTGGATTTTGGGATCCGTTCCCCGTGAATGTTACTTTTTCACAAAATTTTCAAAAATAAAAAAAAATATAAAATTTTCAAAAAAAATCCTAAAAACTAAAAAACATAAAAACCAAAAATATTTTTCCCTTGTTTGTCTTTGTTCGTTCTTTTGCAGGTGTATGCGCACTCGATCCACGTCTTATCAAGAGCCCGAGCCTCTCGATAACTTAGACATGGCTGGTGTACAAAACAACAATAACATACCACCTCCGAACAACAATAATAACAACAACAACCCGCCTTTCAACAACATGAACAATAACAACAACAATGAGCACCTTCCGGATAATCGCCCAATGATTGAATTGCTACAAGCTCATGTCGATGGCAACACGGATCCAATTGTCATCCCTCCAATTGCCGCCAACAATTTCGAGCTCAAGTCAGGCTTTATCCAGATGGTCTCCGCTCAGCCATTCTTGGGACGAACCATTGATGATCCACACGACCACATCAAGAGATTTCTACAACTCACTAACACGGTCAAGTTCAATGGAGTTCCACAAGAAGTGATAAGGTTACAACTTTTTCCCTTTTCTTTAGAGGGACAAGCCCGGCATTGGCTTGCTAAGGAACCGCCACAGAGTATTCTCTCGTGGACGGATTTGGAAACAAAGTTTATCAATTACTTTTTTCCACCCTCTCGTACTACCGCTTTGCGGAATGAGATTATAAACTTTGAACAAAAGTACGATGAGCCGTTCAGTGAATCTTGGGATCGTTTTAAAGACCTTTTAAGAAAATGCCCACAACATGGTTTCACCAAAGTACATCAAATTAATACTTTTTACAATGGTTTAAGCATGAGTGACCAAGATTCACTGAACAGTGCCTCAGGGGGTAATTTATTGGCTAAGACTTCCAATGCTGCTTGGGACATCATTGAGAATAAATCTCGTGTGCAAACCAAGAGTGTTAGGACCAATGTTGCTAGTGCTAGCACTAATGACAGCGACAGGCGATTAGACAAAATCACTACTCTTCTTGAATCGCTTGTCACACATACCGTCAGCAACAACAACAGCAACAACGCCAAAAACGCTCAAGTGAACGCTGTCAGCCAACCTTGTGAGATATGCGGTGGTCCCCACTCTTACACAACTTGTACCGCCACCCAAGATTATCCTGCTGAGAATGTGAATGCGACATATGGCACCTATCCTCAACCCGCTTATCAAGCAAAACCCCAAGGTGACCGTAACTTGCTTAGCTATCGCAGCAACAACTATCTTTCACCACCTGGTTTCCCTCCTGCCAACCCAAACCAACAACAAAACCTTAATCGCCCTCCTCAACAACAACAACAACAACCTCGACAACCATACATCCCACCTCACAAGCAGCAACAACCACCTCAAAGAAACAATCAAGTCTACCAACAACCTGCTTACCAACCACCTGCATACAATGCTCCTCCCAACCAACCCACCGCTCTTCACCAAGAAGTGGAAACTTATATGAGGACTAACGATGCGATAGTGGGAAATCTTCAGAGAGAAGTGCTCAACCTGAAAGCCGACTTGGTCAAGCAAGGAAATGATTTGAGAGAAGATATGAGAAATACGTTGGATAGCCAAACTAATGATCTGAGGAACATGATGGCTAGTTTCTTCCAAAGTAGTCAACCCTCTTCTTCGGGTACTCTTCCGAGTAACACCGTTGCAAATCCAAGAGGGGAGATGAAAGCAATCACCACTCGAAGTGGCAAAGGTACCAAGGAACCCGAGCTTCCTATACCTCCACCGGTGGTTGTGACTAAGGAGAACGAGTCGCTTGCTCCTATTCCTCCTCCTTCTCCTTCCCCAATTTCTCCACCTCTTCTTTCTACCCCTCCTCCACCCGTGGTTGTGAGTGATCCTATACTCCCAAAGCCTTCCTCTTCTTCCAATATACCTTATCCTTCTAGGTTGAGGAAAGAGAAGCAAAAGAGCAAGGATGATATTCAGGTTTCGAATTTCCTTAAAATGTTCAAACAACTGAATTTCAATATCTCCTTCGCTGAGGCTCTCGCTCACATGCCCAAATATGCAAAAACGTTTAAAGATCTTTTGAGCGACAAGGAAAAGCTCCTCGACATTGCCAACACCCAACTTAATGAGAACTGTTCTGCAGTGCTCTTAAGGAAATTGCCAACCAAGCTTGGTGATCCGGGTCGTTTTCTTATCCCTTGCAATTTCCCGGGAGTAGAGAATTGCATGGCCCTAGCCGATCTAGGTGCCAGTATTAATCTCATGCCTCTAAGTGTTTGGAAGCAATTATCTCTCCCAGAGCTAGTCCCCACCAAAATGACTTTGGAATTGGCTAACCGTACGGTTGCTTATCCAGTGGGGATAGCCGAAGACGTCATTGTAGGAGTCGACAAATTCACCTTCCCTGCTGATTTTGTTGTCGTCGACTACGAGATGGACCCTCGTGTACCACTGATTGTTGGTCGTCCATTCCTTAGGACCGGTCGCACTCTTATTGATGTTGAAGCCGGTGAGCTTATCATGAGAGTGGGTGACGATAAAGTTGTCTTCAACATGGGAAAGTTGTCCAAACAACCTTATTCATATGAGAGTGTTAATTGTATTGACGTTCTCGATGAGGCTTGTGAAGAACACTTTAATGATGCTTGCAAAAGTATTCCTACCTCTCTTCCCAATGTTGAGACCGTGTCCTCCATTGATTCATCGTTGTCTCTATTTGGAGATAGTGATTTATTCTGGAACAATCTTGAAGATGCCATGGGAGATGTGATTTAGCTACTAACGATTCTCCCACCGAGGGGGATGAAGACATGAATTTCTTTGACAATCTTCTCACCGAAGACAATCCTTCGCCTCCATCTCCCACGGTCATTGCTATCGATACTCCGACTTTGAAAAAGCCTCCCGTCGAAAATCCTCCGGATTTGGAACTTAAGGAGTTGCCGCCACATCTCGAGTACGTGTTCCTTGACGACAACAAGAAGTCGCCCGTCATTATTGCAAAGGATTTGAAAGATGAAGAGAAGACTCGCCTCGTTGCCGTGCTGAAAGCTCATACGAAGGCTATTGCTTGGAAAATCTCGGATATTCGTGGAATTGATCCTCACTTCTGCACGCACAAAATTCTCATGGAGGACGACTATAAGCCCACAATTCAAAGCCAACGAAGGGTGAATCCAAAAATACATGAAGTCATCAAAACCGAGGTTATCAAACTTCTTGATGCGGGTATGATTTACCCTATTTCGGATTCACCATGGGTTAGTCCAATCCATTGTGTGCCCAAGAAGGGCGGAATGACCGTTGTTCCCAATGAACACAACGAGTTGATTCCCACTCGTCTCGTTACTGGGTGGAGAGTTTGTATAGACTACCGCAAACTCAATGATGCCACGAGAAAGGATCATTTCCCTCTACCTTTCATGGACCAAATTCTTGAACGATTAGCCGGTAATGACTATTACTGCTTTCTCGATGGTTTCTCGGGTTATTTTCAAATACCCATCGATCCCCAAGATCAAGAGAAGACTACATTCACTTGTCCCTATGGCACCTTCGCTTACAAAAGAATGCCTTTTGGCTTATGTAATGCGCCCGGGACTTTCCAAAGGTGCATGTTAGCTATCTTCCATGACATGGTTGAACAAACCATGGAAGTCTTCATGGATGGTTTCAGAGCTAACCGGATAAATATTAAAGAAAACATGGGATTGCACGGGTTTTATCAAGGAAAAAGACTCAAGATAAAGTCTATTGTCCAAGAGATGCAAAAGATTTGAAGTCACTGGGCCTATTCGAAGATTTATCGAAGAAAAGGACTAAAGACGGAAGATTTTCATAAGTCGAAGAAACTCGAGTCTATTTAACGAAGAAATTAAAAGACGAGTTGGATTTAATCGACGACAAATCCCGAATCAGAATCGGAAACGTCAACTTTTCTGAAAAGACGAGAAGACAAGAAGAAAGGGAGAAAGCCCACTCACCAACCAACCACTAGGAGTATAAATAGACACTCCCTTCACACAATTAGGGAGTTAGTTCATTTTTTCTTTTTCCAGTTCTTGTTGGTTCGTTCCTTAACCAACTCCATTAGGGAGTTTGGTGATTTTTCTTCTTTTCTTTCAATCTTGTAAGTGTGAATCAATACTCTTGTTACTTTTTCATTAATTAATCTATTCCATCTTTTCATTCATCTTGTTCATCTCCATTCTTATTGCAAGTTTTTAAGTTTCTTATTTGATTCAAGTTTGATTTCAAAAAGTTGTTGATTTAGTGTTTTTATTGGTGGGATTTACTACTTAAGGTATTTAAATGATTCGTGTTTAATTTGGTAAAACCTTTTTGAGTATTTTGGTGTTTAGATTGAAAATCGTTTTGTGCCTGTTGTTACTATTCTTCGCTACCCAGAATATTCCGAACAAGACCAACTTTCCGAACAGACAAGTTTTTATCTCCCTTATTCGGAATCCTGGATATTCCGGATAGGGGTATTTACATTTCCTTTACTCGGAATACTTTATATTCCGAATAGCCTTTATATTCCGCATAAGGCCAGTTTTTCCGAATAGCTTACTTTTTCCGCATAGGCCAGTTTTTCCGAATAGGGTACCATTTTTCCGCATAGGACTTTTATTCCGCGTAATGATTTATTCCGAATTGGGCATACTTTCCGAATGGGCTTAACTTTCCGCATAGAGCAACATTTTCCGCATAGAGGATTTTCCGAATAGAGAATTTTCCGCATAACTGATACTTTCCGCATAGAGCTTCACTTTCCGCATAGATGTGTTTTTCCGAGTAAGTCCATTTTTACGCATAGGCCTTGACATTCCGCATAGGGTATTTTTCTGTAAGGGTATTTTTCCAGTATTAATTCAAGTTTTGTTTTTTATTTGTTGCTTGTTCTAAGTTTATTTCATTACCATTTTATTCACTTACCTGTTTAGTAGAATAGAAAACCAAATCCACTTTTTGTCACCAAGAACAATCATTCCACTTTTAACTGAGATCAATTCGAGAGGATTCCGAGAAATATTTTGAACCCATTGCAAAAACCTTGTATCAAACACCAAATATTTTCAATTTAATCAACTTGGGTTTTCGTAACAAAGAGTTAAAAAATGAAAAAGGGAATGATTTTAAAATTGATTTGAGAAATTTTCCAAAGTTAACTCCGTCATCACCTCGCTTAATTGAGCTTGCTACAAACACGTCTACTTCTTTTGACGACGTCTTGTGTGGATCTAGTATGGGGGAAGCCCCATTTGTTCCCTCACACTTCTCCACCGAGGACGAGATTTTTGATCCCGGTATCACGTTTAAGATAAAATCTCGGTCTTTTATCGAAGTAGTCACTAGAAAATCTTTCTACACTTACGGTGAGAGTTTACCTCGAGTAACTCGATTTGTTTGCCCACCCAATGTCCCACCTTTCACTTCTCATTCTATTTTCTTGTGTCCCATAGGGACGATGTTACTTGAAGTCGTGTTGTTTCGTTTATCATCCGAAAACGAAGACACGATCTTTGATCCCGGTATAAAGGCTTTGCCTTTATGATCGGTTGCTTTTGGGCCTTGATTACATGTAAGTCCCACCAAAAATGACCAAACCATGATTATCCCTAAATGATCACATTTATGGGGATTCGAGTCGAGCTTTTGACTCGGTTATCAAAAACAAGGTGCCTCGTGGGGGATTCTCATGCTTATCCTTGTACATATTATCGCTTTCTTAGATTAATGTAGCGAGGGGACTTGTGCTCTTCCAACCTTTGTTTCGTGGTTGTTTGTAATTGTGATTTATTAGGTTCATCGTCATCATTGAAGCCTCTCGTGTTCGTTTTACGGATCACTCGAGCTTCGATGGTTGCCTTTGGAGATTCCGATATCCGATGATATCCTTTTATGTTCTAAAGTTTATCTTATTAGCATAATTCATAAACGGCTTTTAGGATATTCATTTTACCCTTTCCATGCTCGACATTAAGCATTCGACTTCGTCTCTAGTATGGGGGTGTTTTCACCCCTAGACTCGAAACATTGAGGACAATGTTTAGTTTTAGTATGGGGGGGGGGGGGGTGAGTAGATACTTCACCTTGCTTACGTCACCACGCAATCCAAAATTTCATCTTTTTGTTATCGTTTTGTTACAAAATAAGGCTAAAAATGGCCAAATTTTAAAATTTTTCTAGTTTTTCATAAGTGTTTAAGACACGAATGTAGGTTTTCCGATGGTGAGAATAAGTGTAATTTTTGACTCGACCGTGCGTGTTGAGCACTTAGCTTTGATTCCTTAACTTTTTAGGCTAAGTCTCTTAAATGAGGACGAGAAATGATAGAGTTATTTATAAGTCTCGTAATCGTCACGATCTCATGTGTAGTAATTATTAGCTTATTCTCCCCACGCTTTTGATAATAAATTGTTAATAAATATTGATTTAGCGGTTTAGTCACTATTGTTGGTTTCTAATTTGTTTTAGTAGCTTCCATGTAATTAAATTGGGAAAACATTAAGGTATCGCCAGCGTCACGGTTTTGAAGTATTGGCACCCGAATAATCAAAAGCGTCACCCAATAATAAGATTTCAAGTGCTCACCTAAATTAAGCAAAAATTTGAAGCTCACAAGGCCGAAAAATCTATGCCCAAATTGAAAGTGAATCAAGCCTTAATCTTCGAAGCTTTAAAGATCCAAAATTCGCTTTAGCGTGAGGATATACGTCTTTGGCTAATAAAACCACCGATGAGGCGGATAATAAAAGGAAAGGCAAGACCGAAGTCATAATAAAAGCTTCATGGCGAAGTTGAATAAAAGATAGAGGTAAACCAAAGATAATAAGGCCCTTCCGTTAGGGGGCGTATAAAAGTCTTGGTAATAAGTCTCATGTTCAAAACCGTTATAAAACCGTGTTTATCGATCCTTCTTGTTGACTTAATTTTTTGACATCGTTGTCTATTAGGATGAATTATTAATTTAATGATTTTGGTTACACCGTTAAGACTCTATTTTTGGACTTAATCTCTATTCACACATAAGTCAATGATGTATCCTCGTGATCATTAAGACAAAAATAAAATATACGAGATACCAAGTAGGAATAAGGGAGTTTAGGTTCGTAATTAACACTCATGAGATATGATCGTGTTGCTAACTTATAATAACAATGATCTCGTTACACGCTTAGCATGGAATTGGGTGAAAATCGAGGACGACGAAATTATTTCTAACGAAGCATTCACGTGTTCTTATTCTTTGACCCTAAAAGTCACTTTATCGTGATGAAAACAATACATTATGTCTAAATCATGTGTAGTAGTTTATTTAAGTTTACGTTTTTAATAAATGTCATCATAAAATGAATTTTGGAAGTGCTATGATACTTAATTCTAGCATTGCGTGGGGACACGGCAATGGTTTAGTATGGGGGAGTGATGAGACTGCAATATACATAGTCTCATCGTCCAAATAGGGCTTAAAATGCATTAAATATCATCAAAATACCCCTATATATGCTTGTATTTGTGTCTTGTGTATTTAGGTACGGATATCGTGAAATCAACAAATGATCACAAGAATGAAGCAATAACAAACACGGGAAATGAAGTCGCACAAAGAACCGGGCCCAAATCATGGATTTTCCAAAATTAACCTTGAAGAATTGAAGATTGGCAAGATTGGTCCCTCAAGAATTGAAGACTTGTCATTTTATACCCCTGTAAATCCTCAAAATTACTTGTGGGTCCCTAAAATATCAAGTATTTACAATTTTAGTCCTTGGAATATGAATAAATTACAAGAGAGGTCCTTATACAAAGTTTACAAAACCCTTGTGCCATATTTGACAATTGGATCAAACTTATAACAAAGGAAAAAGGAGTTTGTGCCTGTTTATTACTAAGTGAAGAAAATGGGGTAGATGAGGGGCCATAACTGACCAGACAAGAAACATCTCCCCTCCAATACCCACACGCCACCTCATCTACCTTTGCCCAGTCACCCATCCTACGTCACCCCACTTAAACTTATTTAATAAAACCACAATTAGTGGGGGAAACATATAATTCAAAAACTAAACACCCCTTAACTGATTAAAACCAACACCTGCTATTCCCCAATCTCATAAACCCTAAACACCAATCCAACTCAAATCATAGGGGTTTAAGCTAATTTTATCCATAATGCTAATTTACCCCATCCTAACCAAAACCCACTTCACAAAACTCTCTCCCACTCACCCAAATGGTCCCCACGTCCTTCCCATGCTCCTCCATATTTGGTAATAAACGAATCTCAACAGGGAATCAACAACTTTCATCCATTTCATGCTCCCAAAGGGCCATATAAACGGCTAGGATCATCAAAGCAATCTGTCAATCACATGTATCCAATTGACCAAGAATTCAGTCAACAATCCAAGGGCATTTTCGGATTTCTTCAAATTAGGGTTTAAGGCTTTACATTATTTTTATTCCTGTTCTAGAATAGTCTTAGGACTAGTATAAATAGAGTATGCGACCTGTGCATACCTCTTGTTCTAGATTTTTGTACTATTTGAATTTTAAGTAATGAAAATGAAAAAAGTTTAATTTGCATAATCTGAGTTCCCATTGTTCTATTTGTTTAAGTGATATTCTTGAAAGTATTTTTGGATGAAAAAGTTTTCATGTTTATCAAAAATAAGTTTCAAGAAAATCTGTTTGAAAAACCATTTTTTTCTTATAAGCTTAAAGAGATAAGCTAGCTTAATCAATAAGCTAGACTTATACTCTTATAAGCCTTTGATTATCCAGGTCACTTTTCTTGTTTTTTATCTTAGCAGGTACAAATTTAGCATATTGAAGGTGGTGGCTTTTTCTTTTGAAATCCATCATCATTTTCTACTCATACCAACAAGCCACTTTCTGAACTTTGTCAGCTCAAGCCCGGGCTTGATGGAAAAGGCAAAGCTGCCTTGGTGATCCCTGGATGTAGGGTCACAAGGTATAGATCCTGTTTTTCTATACTTGCTTAAAAAAGTTTTGAGTTATGATGATTAGATTGTTAGGATGTTAGGATGGTAGGCAAATGCTAAATATTGTATGCTTGTTAGTTTAAAACAGGTTAGGGATGATTTGAATGGATTTGGGTGCATGTTTGAGTAGATTTCTTGTTAATTTTCAAGTTTCAGTTTTTAAGGGGTGTTTGGATTCAGGTTTTAGAATCAGGTTGTGAGAAGCTTATGGTTTAAAATCAATTCAAATCCACTTGCCTTGGTTGTTTTATACATATTCAGTTTGATGTGTTGGATTTAGTACCTTTTGGGAAAGTTTTGAATGCAAGTCTTGAACAAAACCTAGCAAAAAAATTCATTTAGCATCATAACTGCTTGTTTTTGTGTAGATTTTGTCTCCAAATCTTACTGCTTGTTAGGTTATAGGCTATTATAGGAGTTGTGACTGATTTGGGCTAGTTTGTGAGTGACTTGAGTGAGTTTTGGCCAACCAAAACTCACCCAAGTGCACAACACACCAGCAAAACGACCAACAACCCCCCTATATTATAACAGTGACTGAAATTGGGTCTTTTCTGCTTGATTTTGCTAAGTGCCATATTGTTTTTATCTTTTTGTTGACTCCCCACAACCCAACTGGTTGTGGGGGTGCCTTAGTTTGCCTACAAAACCAAGTATCCAACAAGATCTAGTCACAAAAGTGCCCAGACCCGTTTTTTGTGAAGGCAGTGGGAATTTAGTTCCCACTGTTAGTGTTAAAAGTTCCCACTGCTACACAAACAGACAAAAACAGCCCACATATCATTGTCAGATTCTTAAAATTTTGTCTTTAGTGGGTCAAAATAGGATTTAGAACTTGATTTTTGTTTTGTAATTTTTCTTATTTTATTTTTGATTTTTCTGTTTAACTTATTTTTTAGTTACTGTTCATTTGGTATTTTTTAGGTTAAATAGCATTTTAAATTACTTTTTAAGTTTTTGATTTTTGTCTTTTAGTGTAAAATTGTAAGATTTTTCAGTTTTAAAAATTTTCTTATATTTAGAAAAACATTTTAAGGTTTTTAGTCTAAAAATATTTTACTGTTCACTTTTTAATTAATTTTTTAAATTTTATTTAATTTAATTAGGGTTTTAATTGTATACTGTTTTGTCTTTTAGTGGTAAATATTTGATTTTTCAAAATTTTTCATTTTTCTACTATTCATTAGTGTAATTTAGGATTTTTAAAATTGTAAAATAATTTTTAGCTTTATTTCATTATTTTTAATAATTATTTTAGTTTAAAAATTGTTTTTAGAGTTTTAAAAATAGAAAAATAGTATTTAAAATTTAGGAAAAATACTTTTTAGTTTTTTAATAATATAAGTGAGTTATTTGTCTAATAAAATAATATTTTGGGCTTTTTTTTTAATTATATTTAATTTTAGGGCTTTAATTAGCATTAAAAATTGAATATTTAATTAATAAAAGGTTTAAAAATATATTTATTGGATTTTTATCCTTATTTATATTATTTTGAACTTATTTTTCATTTTTAGTTTGTTTTTAGCTTAAAATTTTTAAATTTTCACGTTTTACGTACTTACGTTCGCGTTTTACGTCATTCGTCGTAGTTTAGTTGTAATCGTAGCTCGTCTTTGTTTTTCTTTCTTTTCTCATCTAGAAACGATACTACCCCAAACTTTTGATTTTACATAATTGGCACATTAGTCCACACACCTCCTCGAGAACGAACCCGCATTTGTTCGGTTTCGCGTTTTTCCTAAAACGTGCAACTTGATACTTGCCCGCATTATACGCTCTTTTTCCTAAAAGACGTATTTCTACGACTATCACCTGCTAATGTGGAATTGGGGTTCAGAAGCCAACACAACATGGTGGCTTATTTGGTAGAGGATAATACTTTACACCCCCAATACACTCGGATGATTAGGTATTTGAAGGCTTCTTCTCTAAGGTATGCGCTTTCTCATACTCCACTTGTCCCTATCACACACATCAAGCAATTTTGGAACACTGTTAGTTCCATTACAATTGATGGAGTGATTACATTGATTGGTACTGTTCATGGGGTTCAATGGGTTGTTACTGAAGCTCTCATTCGTCAAGCGTTACGTCTTGATGATGCTGATGGTATAAAAACCCTTCGCTTAGCAGAGCTAGAGCAAGGGCTTCGAGGCTTGGGTTATGCTTTGGCCCCAGTTGGGGTTATAAAAAAATATTCTAAACAACAATTTCCCCCAGCCTGAAGTACCTGATACATGTCATCCTTCAATTTTTGAGTCCCAAATGCTCTTTTTTCAATGAAATCAATCGAACCATCGGTTGTGCTCTTGTTTGTATTGCAAATGGGCAAAAGTTTAATTTTTTAAAAATGATTTTTGATGGCATGTGTCACAACAAGGGTAACAAGATGACTCTTTCTTACCCAAGGTTTTTACAAATGGTTTTTGATGAACAAAGGTATTGCCGTAGGGACCATACCATTTTTTATGAGGTCCCTACTCAAAAGAAAACTGTGTTTGGCAACATGAATACCCCACCTTTTAGAGACCTTCCCCTTACCCCAGCCATGCTAGCTGTCATTCAGGCAGCTACACAACAAGACCCACTACCAGAACATCCTACATCACCCCAACACATGGACCTTGACCCCCAACCCTCAGGCGCTGACACTCATAATGTGGGCGCTGACACAGCCAACCTAAACTCTGACACCAATATTCCCCAAACCCAAACAGACCCCTACACCGAAACAGACCCCCATTCCACTTCCTCTTTAGAACCCCATGACTATAGGTTTGAGAAATGCCAAAGGACTACTAGAGTGTTCTCTTCTAGTGGTCCTAGCCATGTAGCAGAGAGAACCACCACCACAAGTGTGGTTGGTGACATGGGTGGGGCTGGGACTATTGATATTGGCTTAGAAGCAGGTCAAGATAGTCCCAACATCATTAAGACCACATCTATGCACAATGAATCTCTTTTGGGGGGTCAAATCCCCATGATAGAGGAGGACAAACTGGAACCTTTATCAGCAATCAAATTGACGATGGTTTGCATACGCTTGCAAAATCAAAATGCAGACCTTGTATAAGTTGTCACATGTCAAGGCCTTGAACTCAAGTCATTGAGGGAGAGTATAGTTATTTTGGAGGCTGTCAATACTAGATGGAGGCAGGAGGATTCTTCCAAAGGGGGGGGGGGGATGAACATGTACACATGAGTGACAAGGACTCACAAGAAGGTGGTTCTTATGGGAGTGTGGATATAGCTGAGGCATTGACAAGTTTGAAGGAGAAACCATCTATTGATGTTTCTTTGGTTACTCCCAAGAAGCTTTCATTTGTAGAGATGATGAAGCAATTCACAGAGTCAGCCGCTGACACTCAAGATTTGAACACTGACAAGAACAAATCAGACACTGACAGACTTGTAGGCAAGACTGGTGTATCCCAACCACCAGTTATCATCAAAGATATTTCTACTCAGGTAACATCAATCACTTTACCAACTATTAGCGCTTTGGATAAGGGTAAAGGGGTTATGGAAGAGGTACAAGTACTTAAGGATGCAGCTCAGGTACATTTTGATTTTGTTTTGGCTGCATAACTTGAGGAACAGGATAGGGTAGAGACTGCCATTGAAAGGGTTAAGGATGGTATTGATGATGAGAGTTCTGGTTCTAGTGTAATGATAATTGAAGAACCAGAAAGGTTGGAGTATGGGGAGGATGAATTGTCTAGGGAAAAGCTTAGGGATTTGAAGATGAAGGTAGATTTTGATATGCCTGAAGTAGTAGATATGTATTTTGCATGGGAATCTTCAATTGCAGAGAAACCAAACATGTCACTTACTGGACAAATTTGGGGTTTGGAGATTCTGTTGAGAGTTCAAGAGGATTACAAGGTGATCTTGAAGCATAAGGCTAGTAAGGTACTTTCTGAGCTCAAAAGGGATAGAAGAGAGCTCTATTATATGCTTCTTAGGTGTCATCAAGGAGGATGGATCTATAAGAGATTGAAGAGGCTGTCCTTTGAAGAATTAGAGTTTTATGCATATCCTATTTGGGAACGTGTTTGTGAGGCAAATACTATCAGACTTCTTTCTGATGAAAGGAAAGAAGAAATTGAAGAAAACATGTAGATAAAGAGGGCTTCCATTGTGCCAAGGCCAGTGAAGAAGGGAATTCCTATTGAATTTCCAGTACTTGATTGATTAAATCCAAGTGAAGCTGTGATAAGAAAGAGTATAAAGCTTTCACCTTTGGAGGCTTTAAATGTTGCAAAAGTGTTACCTTTGGATTTTAGAAACCCAATAATCAAGTATGAAGAAGATGCAAGGGTTTCTGGGTGATCACCAGATATGGTGACAAGGTACATACTTTTACTTCTTTGATTTCATTGTTTACAAGTATGGATAGAGAAGACTTGGTAGATTTGTGGAAGTTGATGAAGACCAAGTATGAAGCTGAAGAGCCTTCTTCAGCAAATGGAATAAAGATTTGGAAAACATTCAAAAAAATGATTGCTCCAGATGAAGCTGATCCAATATGGTTGGATCTGGATGATATTAGTGGTTTGAAGTGGCGTCTACATTCAGCTGCTGGTGTATACCATCTTAGCACCTCAAAGTTTTCAGAATATCTTTTGGTTGATGTTGAATATCCTATGTCTAAGGATGTTTTGAAGATGATGGTATCTACATAGTTAGAGGTTGACTATACTAGTGATGTTAGCAAAGATTTAATTAGATTCGTTCATTTTCTAATTAAAAGATAGTTTGTATTTGTAAGAATCCTCTTTGTACTTAACTTTTATTCAGAAATTTTATTACTAGAGTAGATATCAAGTTTAGGGGAGGATTGTTGGGAATAAAATTAGCTAAGTCACTGGGACGCTGACAAGAGTAACTTGGACGCTGACAAGAGTAAACGAGGCACTGACAGATGAGCACTGACAAGAAGTATTCAAGCGCTGACAAGAAGATGTTCAACCACTGATAGGAATACTTAGTCTACACATTTTATATTTGAAGTAAAGATATGATCAATATTGTATTTTCTATAATTATCTTTACCTAGAATAGTTGATAGGTAGACCTTTGTACACGACTCCTTATGTTATAAAAGGATGTCGTAAGGTTCATAGTTATATATTAGTTTTTTAATAAGTTTTCATAAGTTTTTACGACTTTCATTGTATGCAAGTTTCATTATCAATCAAGAGTGAAAGTTGGATTTACATTGTTTGTTTGTTCTTTATTCTAAGTGTTAATTCCGCATAACACTTAAATTGTTTAATACACAAAGTTTCTCTAAGTGTTAATCTTGATTCAATCTCGTTTAACACAAAGCTAATCGATCTAAGTTTGGGATCTAATTGGATGTGGAGTCCAATAAGGATTAAGTAGAACTCTCGAGGAGTGAAAGTAGGGGAAAGATAAATGGGATCTTGCTAGGCCGAATCACTGTAAATCATTGTGCATTGTGGTTTGTTTCTCTATTACTTCAAGTAATTTACTTTACTAATTCACACTTCGTCTATATCCATTCACGATCACGAAAAAGTTTCTAAATAATTTAAAATTAATCGGTAAAAACTATTCACCCCCTTCTAGTTTTTTACAATTGGAATCAAGAGCTACATACTCAATATCTTTAAAGTATATTGTAATTTAAAACTTGAATCGATCCATGGATACTGAAAATTATAAATAAGGGCAATTTATGCAAAGACCATCACTCTTTGAAACCGATGGTTTTATTTAATCGAAAAACCGTTTTGAAACTTATGTGAAATCTAAGGATATAGACCTTTGGTATATAATAATTGAAGGTGATTATGCACCAACGGTTAGAAATCTCACTACTAACCAATTTAAATCGGTTTCACGCGAAAAGCAGACTGATGATCAAAAGAAAATGGTGGCAAATAATAATGACGCCAAAATGATGCTTTACAATGCTCTACCTAAAAAGGAGTATGAAAGAATTTTTATGTGTCAAACCGCCAAATAAATTTGGCACTGACGTATAGTCACACATCAAAGTAACTCGCAAGTCAAGGATAATAAATTAACAAAAAGTTAAATCAAAATAAATAAACTTACTAAAAATGAAAAAAATAAAAATTTAATAAAAATATGTCAAAATAGATGTTGAATTAAAGAGCACGAAATTTTAAAAAATATGGTGAAATTAAATTATTAAAAAAATAAATAGTTAAAAAAGTATTTGAATTTATAAATAAAAGTTTTTTAGAAGTTTATTACAAAAATTTTAAAAGAAGTTCGTTAAAAGGAAGATGAGTGGATGAGACCAATCTAACAAAGAATGATCTAATGGCTTTGTTAACTTTACAATCTTTCCAAGTTTTAGTGTATTTGTATTGTGTGTTTCTTCTTATGTCAACATGTACAAAGATGGGGGACCTTTTCTATCATTCCTCATTTCTTCTTCTGGACCCTTGTTGGACTACTTATGGATGTTGGGCTATTGCTTGGTTCATGGGCCTATGTGACTGTTGTTCCTTTCTGTGTTTATTGTTTCCTCTCTCTCTCTCTCTCTCTCTCTCTCTCTCTCTCTCTATATATATATATATATATATATATATATATATATATATATATATATATATATATATATATATATAGGGGGACTTTATTTACAGAACCCATCTTAGTGACAGAACTTGCAGAACTCTTGTTTTTGAAGGCAAACATGTATGTTTGAAGGAGTACATGTATGTTTTTAAAAGCGGACATGTATGTTTTTGAATCGATGCAATAATACATGCATGCGCGCTTACAAAAATGTATGTTTATGAATGCGTACACATACATGCATACACGCCCTCAAACATGTATGTTTTTTGATATCTTTTTTTTAATTTTGTTTAATTTTGACAAAAAGAACTTTAATTATGCTTCGCGAATACAAATATTCTCTAAAACCCATACATGTTTTCCTTCAAAAACAAGAGTTCTGCAAGTTCTGTCACTAAGATGGGTTCTGTAAATAAAGTTACACTATATATATATATATATATATATATATATATATATATATATATATATATATATATATATATATATATATATATATATATATATATATATATATATATATATATATATATATATAGCCGTCATAGGCTCTCTTAGGAGGTTTTCATCTTGTAATTTCATATTGTGTTTTTAGAGTGATTATTGTAAGTGAGGGAGATCGGATCAACCTAGTTGGGATGATATCAAACATTTCTATTGTAATCGTTCGATTAGCACTCATTTGAGGATTGATCTTTATCTTTCTGTTTTGTACTTGATAATCAATAATTCACCAAGTGGTGGTTGGTTGGGTAAAAAATTTGTTTCTATATCTTTGATATTGTGCTTTAACATGGATTTTTTTTAGGAAAAGTATTACTTTTGGATTTTTTTTATTTTTTTTGGTGCAAATCTTAGGAAAGAATTTGCTCTTGTGATTTTTTATTTTTTTGTATTTTATGTTTTTGATTTTTTTTATGTTTTTGATTTTTTTTAACAATAAAAATAATTTCAAAAGTGAACGAATCCCAAAATCCAAATCGTCTCACGAAAAATCGTCAATCGTAACGAGATCGATGCGGCAGCGGCACCAATTTAATAACCGTTTTTTAGAAAGTTATTTAATGTATTTATCGTTCCACAAATCGACTCGAATTGAAATCTAATTTATCACAAGACTTATCGTTTTTGGTTAATAGTACTTGTTTGGAATCTATGTCTAATTTAAACTTAAAGGGGAATATTATTTTAGTCTAAGGAGTATATAAAAATAAAAGCGCAAATAGTTCACATAAAATTATTCTAAAATGCAAGACAATTACACTACAAGTTAAATCTAAGATGCAACAAATCCATATTATAATTCAAAATATTAATTAATCTAAATGTAAAATTAGTTTAAATGCAAACACGTAATAACAAGTAAAAATGACAAAAAAATGAAATCACAAAGACAAACTTAAAAATAAAGCGTAAAGCTTTAACCTTTTTAGCTTATTAATCTTTTAGATGATAAAGCTTGAAGCTTTATATACTAATAAGCTTAATAATCACAAAAGGTGTAAACTTTATACTAAAAGTAAGCTTATCTAAATGAAAACTATTTTTTAAACCTTTAAATCTATTTTTTAAAACAATAATAATATTTAAAACTAATTAAACCGATTTTTATAAAAAAATATATTTTTTTAAAAACAATTTAAACTATATTAATCTAATTATTTAAACTAAAACGGTTAAGCAAGAAATTTAAAAAGGAGAGAACTTTGGTACCCGTGGTCCGAATAACGCTCTAAACAAAACATATCATAAACAACAAAATATGGCCCGTAAAGTACACGGCCTCCCAAAAGCAACAAATACGACCAGTAAAGTACACAACCAACCAAATCAAACTTAGTCTAAGCGTAACCCGGCCCGTAAAGTGCACGGCCAACCAAATTAAACTCGAACCAAATTTATTAAACCATAAGCTCTTTACCAAACGTGATGAATCGATTCGCCAAGATCACAATAACATAAGAGGTTAGAATAACAAGAAATTATTAATATTTAATGAAGAGATTCAAACAAAACTAATAGATCTAGAATATTTTTTAAGTTTTATAAAAATATATTATTTCTTTAAACTAAAAATTAATAGATCTACACTTTTTTATCAAATACCTAATAGATCTAAACTAATTTTTTAGATTTTATGAAAATACTTTAAATTTTAAGCTACAAACTAATAGATCTACAATATTAAAAAGTAAATCTAATGATGAAAATAAATTTAACTAAATTAATTAACTACTTGCAATTAAGTAAAGATGTAAACTAAATATTATAAAAGTACTAATTAAAAGCTAGCTTATTAATAAGTTGTAAGCCTATGCTTAGAACTTATGTGATTTAAAAGCTTGAAAGCTAATTAAATAAATTCACCCACAATAAGCTAGATCTAGGAATATAAGCCCACAATAATCTTGAAATAAGATGACTTGTCTCAAACTTATATATAAGTCTTAACTTATTTGGAAAAAGTGATGAAAAACTAATCCAAAATAATAAGCTAGATTATTGAAAATAAAAGAAAAGAAAGGTAGAATGAGAATAAGCTAATAAGAGAATAAGCTAAAACATAAACTTTTATTAATAAAAAGTGCTTAATAATAAGCTAGTACCAAAGTTGAAGGAAATACAAAAAGCTTGAGAGAAAAAATAAACTACAACTATATGAAAACTAACTAACTACCTCTTTACAATGACAATGAGCGGGTATATATAATACAAGATGTCCAGAGGGGTAGTTTCGTCATTTCAGGAGGTATTCATCTTTTCCTTCTTTAAATTGAGGGGTAATTTGGTCTTTTTATTTCCTTTTATTCCTTGGAGGCTAAGTTTATGGGATCGCATGCCTTCACCTTATGATCATAAGCCTAACACACGCTCAACTTGTACTGACATGCGCCATATGCCACGTGTCATCCCCTGATTGTTCTGAAAAGCTGAGTCAACTGCCACCTCATCATTCTCTGCCACCTCTGTCATTCTCTGCCACCTCTGTCATTATCTGCCACCTCGTACCAGCACTAATGCACCGGATCAATCAGAACTCCGTAGTTAAGCGTGCTTGGGCGCGTGTAGTATTAGCTTGGGTGACCCGCTGGGAAGTCCTCGTGTTGCACCAGCACTAAAAAATTCATAGAAAATAAACCGTGAGGAGGTACGACGCGAGGTCGGGACCGTTGGCTTCGTAATTTTGTGCTCTTCCATGTGGTTTATTAGTGAATGACTTTGGAGAATGGCAAAAATAGTCCTAGTTGTTAAAACTTCATTAAATCTTCATCTTTAGCCCTCCAAGCTTCATTCTTTTGGCACTTTTGGTCCTTTGACTATATCTTTGACTTTTTCTTCGATAAATGCCCGTGAAATCCCGTGTTTTCTTCATTTATGATCTTTTATACCTATTTCACACAAAAACACAAAACCACGCATAATTCCAAATTTTACGATAATAAATGCACATTTAGGTTTGGTTTTCCTTGTTTTAAGTGGTAAAAGGATAAGTGTTTTCACACTTATTAAATCCCTTACACTTGACCATTGCAATGTCCCCATGCAATGCCTTAAATTAAGGCAAAAGTTTACATTTTTCATCATAATTAATCAATCTTGGCCTTTATTACGATCTACTACTACTACTACTATAATAAAAGAAAACTTAAAACGATAAAAGATTAAACCTTTATTAAAAGATAAAACAATTTCCAATTATTCATTAATTTTTGAAATTATCTGATGGAAGAAACTCGTAAAGAAATCTAAGACTTAAATTAGGGCTTTGGGTGTCATGAATATTTATCACCCTCAAGTTTCATGTTCCCATACCAAGCATAAAAACGAGATCATTGTTATTACAAGTTAGTAAAACTAAAACTTACTCATGTGGTTTAATTATTCACTTAGACCCCCTTTTCCATACGGTGTATCTCTTATATCTTATTTTTGTCTTGAATGAACAGGAGGATGCATTTTTGACTTATTTCGATAGTTTATTAAGGCTGAAATAAAGTAGGACGATTTAATCAATAGTTAGCTAAAGGAAAAAAATCTTTAAAACGGTTTCTTGAAATCTCATAAAGTTCGTATCTTGGCATAACTCGTTTCACAATTTGATACCTTTCTCGGACCGATATTTGGCATGTACTTCAAACTTCAAATCTTGAGAGACGATCTTGAAATTATGGTATTCTCTTCATTTTGGTATACATCTTCATTTGGAGTGAGAGATGCTTCAAACGTTCACCACGACTTCTTCATTTATCCTTGTCTTTATTTAGGATTTTGATATACAACGATCCACCTCCTTTTCGAAACTGGATCTATTTATCCTCATGCCTTGCGAGGGCCTTTTTGGATAGACTTATCCATGATCTTTATGCGAGTAATTGCTTCTCGTCGTGTGTCTTGATCCTTCATACTGATTTAGATTAATTATCTTCACATCATCTTAGGATCTTTAGCAAAAAAAAAATGAACCCTCATGCCTTGCGAGGGCCTTTTTGGATTCGGGTATCCTCATGCCTTGTTAGGGACTTTTTGGATATGCCAATCTCCGCGTCCCGTTTCAATAAGTTATGCCTTGGCTATGAACTCTAATTAATCACGAGCAACTTTTAAACGATTTTGGGCTAGAAGCTAAGTAATTTTTCAAATCGTACGACCTTATTTATTGTAATTATTTATTGACAAGTGATGGGAGAAAAAGCTTATAATTAACTCACATAAGTTCATGAAAGAATATAAAACTTATAATTGACTCTATCATTTCTCGTTCTCCACAATTTAAAATCTCAAGGAATGAGACTCGTAGATGCTTAGCCTAATAAACCAATTAAGGTCCATATGGTTAAGGATACTAGCTAGAGTAAACTCAAATAAGTAAACTCGGGTTGAGTCAAAATATTCACGACGGGCCTAATATATCAAAGACGTCTAAACTTGTTAAAACCATTTTATTTATTTATTTATTTATTTTGACTTTATTCTAGAAATGGAATATATACATATGATTAAAGAAAATAATGATAAGAGAGGAAAATACTACTAGGCCAAAATATATCAAAAAATTTGAAAAAAATCGAAAAATTAAATTTTCTAGTTAAATGAGGACATATTCATGGAAAAGCCCACTTAAACTTCGATAGAAGTCTCCCTACACTTAATATAAAATTGTCTTCAATGTTTAAGCACGTAGAAGTAAACTCCCCTACACTTAGGACATTGTGCACTTTGTTTAAATTTTGCTAAGGAAGAGACAACTAAAGTGATTACATTTATTCAACTTATTTATATACAAGTACGAATCACAATAGTTAGGATAGAACCGGTATCCATGGTAACACGGGATCACGGTTCTTCAAAGTGTGACACCCCGGGTAGGGTCAAAATATGCGGAAATATCCACGGAGATGTCACTAGGGTGGATCGATAGCATATAGTCCATAGAGCATAAGATAAAAAGTTAGTCAAATTAGATTACATGTTTATTTAAACAAATCAATAAAATTTGTCTTAAACATGGTGAAGAGTGATTGTTTGTGTTTCCCAAATAGAACCCCTGACGAGTCATACAATGCAGATTACTAAGATGCTGGAGACCATGCACACACCACGTACTAACTTCATATTCCTGTGCAAAAACATACTAAAGGGGGTCAACATAAAGTTGGTGAATTTACAGATTTTAAAAATTTATTTGTTTGGACATACATTAAGCATAGAAGTGACAATGCACAAAGCATTCTCACTAAAATGTAGATAACATTTGTTTATTATTAGAAACTGAAGCTTAACCTCCGTAGTCCTCAACTGATGAGGACGTAGTGTCTTACAAAAAGACACCCATTCCAGTTCCAACATGGTATACGTGTGTTGTCCCGTCCAAGGCACAGTGAACATGACTCACCCAGACGGGGATGGTCAATCCCTAATAGATCTATTTATAACATTCGGACGATTTACAACAATTTAACAGTTTCAATAATAATCAATCATAGTCAAGTTTATACAATCCAATTGTGTCCATTATGTGTTTGCATATTTTCTTTCCCAAAAGGGAAAGTTTTATCAAAAGTTTATATGGGGCTGTAAACTCACCTGGGAGTAGGCAATTGCTGTTTAATACGAATATCCAATTAAAGCTCACGCCAAAGTTATGCCTAATCAGATAGTACAGTTTTAATAGATAGTACAAAGAACATATATGTATGCTTATACAGATTTTATTCAGTTCATTTATGCTACGGTATTTATCTAAATAACCGTAGTTCAAGTAGCATCAATATTCATTTAAACTTATTTATATAAGTTTCATTTCTAAGTAAACATAAAATGTTCAACTATTAATATCAGTTAGAATACATGTATTTATAATAATCATTTAACTTATAATTAAGTTTCTTAGTTAAGTAGACATAAAATGTTCTACTTAAAATATTAGTTTACGTTTTCCGTTCAAGTATTATAATAACTCATTTACTACTAGGTTTCATTATTATGTAAACACAAAAATCCTACTTAATATTAGTTCACGTTCGTAGTTCATGTATTATAATCATTCATTTAGACTTATTATTAAGTTTCTTATTTTAAGTAAACGTAAAGTGTTTTACTTATATATTAGAATTCAATTTGTTCAATGTTGTCACACCCCACCATGGCGGAATATGAGGCGCGACGTATGGATATCATCACAACAATAGCGTGTTTATAGAGATAACTAAATGAAATGGAAATATCATAAATGGTGACACAATGTCATGAAGATATCTCAAACAATGCAGGCGTCTAGGTAAGTAGGTAACAGGCCTACCTCTTACCAAAGACATACAATTAACAAATAACAAACATATAGGTATCCACAAAGTATCACTTATTCAAACATAAATAAAGACTAAGAGGAAAGGGGGTTCCTCCAAATGCAATCCTAAGCCTCCTAGCTAGCCACTCCTATTCTCACGCTTAACCACATTCTCACCTGAAAGAGACACTAAAACACGTCAACATAAAGTTGGTGAGAGTCATAGGTTTAGACTCCAACTCCAAATCAGTTATAAGCTGTGAATAATAACCATAACCCAAAGAACATATGGACAATGTGTTACAATTATGAATTAACAACTACCATTCAAGATTAACCATACAATCACAATTCCAAGGCTCTAAGCCTTACCAATAACCACAATTTCCAAGGCTCCCAGCCTTACCAATAACCATGGTCCCATAGGCGCCCATACACCTATGAACCAATCCCAAGGCCCCACCTTGTCAACATCCCCTTGGTACCAAGTCAAACCACAATAACTTGGGACGGTATGTGTCCCCCCGATCCAAATCATAAACACAATCAAGAATCACATAATGTACACACAAGTCCATCACAAACCTTAAAAACATTCACAAATTCTTTACAAAACCACACAGTGTCTCTTCCATCCCATCTGGAAGTCAAATCATTTAAACTCATAAAAACATGGGACTATGAAACTCACCTGAACAAGCTTCTCCAAGTACTCGCGTTTTAGCAAAATCTAAACACATAAATGTATACAATCAAGACATGAACCACATACCAAAATGGCTCTTCAATCTATGATGGATATCTAAAATTCTCCTACAATTTAACCCCGTTTATATGTCATAAGCATCTCATTACATCCCTCTATAAAGCCCTTAACTTAGTTTAGTTCATAACTCGCGCCGTTAACATTTAACCCAAAACAGTCCCGTTTTTCATACCTTAAACTATGGGTCGAACACCTCGTTAACCAAACTAAAATCCTCTGTAAAAGAAACCCTATGCCCTTACATGTGTTAGCTAACTCTACTATTTGGCCGCAACCTTGAAGATACTGTTAAGGCCTCCATATATATATATATATATATATATATATATATATATATATATATATATATATATATATATATATATATATATATATATATATATATATATATATATATATATATATATATATATATATATATATATATATATATATATATATATATATATATATATATATATATATATATATATATATATACTTTTACCTATCCAGAATTTACTGATTTTGAACATATGAAAATTTCGATATGATCAGAGGGTCTTAACCTACTCCATATTCTTAGCCCCAATGCAGATACTTCCTATAATATATAAACCAACTCCCATGTTCATTTGAAGGTTCAAATGTAACCCTAAGCACCCCAAACAATTCAAAACATAAAATAAAAACATGCTGATCCAAAAACTATTTTGACACCCGACTGATGTAACATGTTTTTGACCAACTTCCCTACCCCCAATTTAGTTATTTTTTCTTGATTTTGAAAGCCAACTCAATTACCTTTCCAGGGGTACCAAGATCACAAATTAAAAGTGTCTAGAACTCTAGATATGATCAAAACAATGACAGAAAAATTCTGCTCAGTTTTTAAAAACGAATTTAACACAATTAACCTAATTAATTACCATCACCATATATATTTATGAACCCTAATTATTCTAATCATGTTTATATCATTAATTTACAGATTTCATAATTAACCTAGCCCTAGATCCATCATGTATTGATTAAGAAAACATTAAAAACAATTCAATTGAAAAGAGAATTGAAGGTTTTACCTTAGAATTTTTAGAAGACAAGATAATTATGGAAAACCCTAAAAATCACCATTGATCCCGACTTGAAGGTGATATCCAGAGATTTTATGAATGTTTTTGGTTAATAAAAAGTATTTATATAGTTTCCTAACAAGTCCTTGGCCTATTACAAAAGTCTGGTTCCCTTTTTTCCTTTTTTTCCTTTTTCTTTTTCTTTCTTGTATCCCAAACCGACTTATACACCAGTAATTTCGTTTTTTTCCTTTTTTTATTATTAATAATTGTATTAATAATAGTACCTTAATTTCCCTTAATTTATTTCAGCTCTTAAAGCCTCCAAAACCTCAAAACCGTAAAACTAGTCAATTCTACGCGAATACCGTAAAATACGTAAAATATACAGTTTTATAAAAACTCTTAGAATATGAAATAAACTATATAACTAAGTTCTAAATGACTTAAAACCATCCCGAAAAATACTCCCGTGACTAAATACCTCTTCCGAGACCCCTAAATGCAAAACCCTAAACCGTAAAAATACGATTTTCTATAATACATATACGTATACGTAAAACCACTAAATAACACCATCTCATTTCATAGTCACTACCTTGTGAGCTCATGAACATGAAATAACCGTTTCTCGATTTAATTATGAGTACCATATACCCATAAACGATATCCAAACCTCACTCTAAACATACAAAATAAACACATAAGCACATAAAAGCACATATTTGCCCAAAACACCCTAAACTATAATCTAAGTGAAGAACCCCAAAACCATGGTTGTCACATCACCCCCTCCTAATAGAAATCTCGTCCTGAGATTTACTTCTTAGGATCAAACACACAAACAACAATCACATGAGGATACTTGTTCTAAATGAACTTCTCTCATTTCCATGGGTACTTTAGTTCAAGTTTCAAAATACCACATATACAAACCAAAAATAATTAAACTCATTCTCAAACTCTTGATCCCACGGCCAATAAATCTCACAAATGACCCTTTGATAAAACTAAGACTCTTATTAACACAAATCCCGAACAACCGTACATGAAAATATGCATTCTCAAACAACATTTATCAATCTTAATACATGAAATATATCATGTATACCACTCAATTCCCCCAGGCAATTCTATACTCATAAGCTACTAGTTCGATCTTTCCAAAGATCATAAATGGACCTACAAAACTCTACATCAACTTTTCCATTTTACCAAAACATACCACCCGTTACTATGGGTGAAACTTCCTACATAACTTTATCACTAAACTCTAGTGGTTTCCTCCTTTTCACAAACACCATTTCCACATTAGTAGTCTCTTTCACCAATTTTAGTCCACCATAAGGTCAACTCACCATATCCTTTCTATAGTGCCACAAATGGCATTCATCGACTTCTAGTATGATAACTATCATTATATGAAAACTCAGACATCGCTAACGAGTTTCCCACCTCCCTCTAAATCAATCACTCATGCCCTCAGTGTAACTCCTAATATTTTATAAATCTCTCACTTGCTCATCCTTTTCCAATTAGCTGCATATACTCCTATTCAATCATTTTCATCAACTCCCTTCAGTCCGTACCCCAAACTACTTAAAATTTACAATTCATTACACAAGTGACCCATGATGGTATTTCACATATTCATTAGTTCATCACAACAAGGCTCTTCCAATCCAAATCAGCTTATGATCTATACATATCACCAAAAGGACGGTTATCTCAGTTAGTCTATCAACTGCCATCCAAACTCATGCTTCAACTACTTCCATTAAATTTGGATAGCTCATTATTAGCACCTATATACTTCTTTCTCACCTTTCTCCATGAAATATTTTTTTTCTTGATACTCAACACTTCCTTAATACCTACGCAATGTCTTACCTTCAAGGTCATAGTGCTCCTCATCTTGTCTCAGTTAGACCAAACCCGTCGTCTCTCATGACACATCACATCTATAACTCCTCATCCGTTCGATTATCGATACTAAGCCTTCCAATCAAACAATACAGGCCAGTGCCATTTGCTTTCCACACTACAAAAATATTAGCATGCTTAGTGCCTTAGTTTACTCATTAGGCTTTACCAAAGTTTAACCTTCGCTTCCTATCTCGACCTCTTTCATTCATGATTTGCATCTGTCCAAACTTCCTTCTTCTTCCTTAGCTCATGGCATACATCACGATGTTATTCTTCCCTTCTTTCAAATCATCTATACCTCAAAATTTTCCAGCTAGCTTCACTTGTTTTCCTCACGACCAGTTCTCCTACTCCCTCCTAATAGGAACAGACTAGAGTTTCATGTGATTCCATGCGGAACACACTCTCATCTTATACCCACATTAGTTTCCATTTGTCTACTAAGCCATATTTTGAATTCTTATTCAAATCTCATACTTCTACTTTGATCTTGCACCCAACATGAGGTACTTTCAATCACCATTTTCTAGGAATACTTGGTTCTCTCCTTCCATGGTTCTCCCTATTCCTACACTACCCTGTCAAACAGAAATTCCATACTTCATTCCTCAAATCTATGGAAATCACTAGTGCATTGGATAATGCATAGCTGTCTCTCCCAAAGATCTTTCATAACACATCACAAAACCGACTCTCTAATCACTTCTCAACGAACTTATTCAGCTCAGCTTCACTACTCATCCCTCGATATTGATTTCCATAAAAATTCTATCCGCGTAATCCCTCGACTCCCTTGTTACTTCCACGAGTTCTTAATCTCCCATGTTATATATTCAATTCATCACGATCCACTGGTTCAGCTCTTTGTAGCTCAACTCCGGTACTCGATTTGTCCTTCTTCGTCACGAACCATACAGAGATACCCATCATAGTGCTTATCACCTTTCCAGTCCTTGCAACTTCTGTGACTCCTTCCAAAACTCTTGCTTCTTTATAGTAGCCGACACGTAGTCCTTTCAGCTCCTTGCTTCACGATGTAGCTCTTCACGCACTCCTTCTCGTCTCTATGATGTTACCTAGGAACTTCACACTACGCAGTATCTTCTAACTTCAACTCATCTACCACAATATTTCTAAAGGTACTTTAACCCCTCAATGGCTCACTCTTCCTTACTTGTTGTACTCCACTGTTAATCAGCCTCCTACCAATCATTCTTTCACATTCCTGTTTTCCTTCACGTGTCTACTACTACCTTGCCTCCATAACTATACCAATCCCTTGCGTGTTATTTGTCCAACCTTTCCATTAGTATAAACTTTCTACTCTACCCTCACATCCGCTAGTAATTTCATCAATCTCCTAATGGTACTTCAACCAACTTCTCATAGCATGATATCTCGTTCCCACTACCAGTCAACTAACTTTACTTACTCTCTTATTCCCGTAACCAATCTAAGTTCCAAAACTCCACAAATCTTAAACATTCCTTCAACACAACCTTTAAACCAAAATACATCTCTCCATTCTAATATCTAACCATAAGTAATACTACCCAACTCTATTCTCTCATCTTAACGTTCCCACAACCGCATAACTAAATCAACCATGACGTGTACCAAAAGAATTCCAAACAATCGTGTCCCAAAATAAAATAAAGGGTAAAACGAACCCTAGCCAAAACAACCGAAAACAAATCAATGTAATCCGAAAGATCAATGGAGTGTGCCAACAACGAAAAATTTAGACTCGTCACGATTAGTATTACCAAATTTCGATACCTTAGAAAATTTTAAACTTTCTCCCCAATTAGTTACTTCTCATAAGAACCAAACTCCAATACTACTAAAATCAATCATACTCATTTTTAACCATAAACTCATCTTTTATCTTCATTATTTTATCAAAGATATCAACTAGTTAGTATACTACAATCTTATTCTAACCATTATCTTGTTTGCTCATATTAAACATAGTTCACTTGTTATTATGAAACCAATACATGTTTATAAAATACAATGTTTTTTTATTCTATATTATTATTATTATTATTATTATTATTATCATTATTTTTTTTTATTATAAACCATCATTTTATTAGAAACAAAAAGGAATTTACAACAAATTGGATGGGAGTCGAGATACTATCTGCGCTCCCACCCCTTTAGCAATGGCAAAACCTATTCTATGGAAAATATGGACAGCAGTTCGCGCTCCAATGTCTTGAGCCTTAGAAAATCTCTAGATCCGCTTCAGCAACGCAATGCATCTTCCTGTAAATCCCCTAAAGAAGAAAAAGAGAAAGGAAGAAACCCATATCCGAGAGCTGCACACTTAGCCAAATACTTGCATCGTTTACGTTGTGCAGCATCAATCATAGCTCGGCCAGGTACAAAGTCATTCATCCCCGTACGAGTCAAAGGAGAAGAACTAGCCAGATAAACACACACATCTTTACCTCCATCCTAAGAATAAAACAAAATATCTGCCGGACGTAAGGTATTATCAAGTCCTCCATCTAATCCAATATTAGCTTCCTTTCCGACAGATATCCCTGAACGATAGCATATATCAGCAAGAGTATCACGTACCAAGAGTATCCCTGAACGATAGCATATATCATCTAATCCAATATTAGCTTCCTTTCTAACAGATATCCCTGAACGATAGCATATATCATTGAAACTAGGATTTTTAGTCCAATTAATTAAGTGAATGTTCGTTTTTTCCTCGATTCGACTCGAATTTGATTTCCGGTTTAACGTATCGACTTAACTTTGTTTTTGGTAAAATCTATTTTTTTGGTATTTTTAAACTAATTTAAAAACTATTTAATTTAAAAGAAATCTATTTTAATGAACTATTTAAGCTAATAATTTGAATACAAAATTTAACTAATTAATAAAACTTAAAAACTTTTAATTAAGTCTATTTAAACTAATTAATTTTAAACTAAAACTTTTAAAACAAATCTAATTTATATTAACTAAAATTTTAAAAATGAATTTAAACAAAAATTCGAGCTATTAATAAAATAAACTATTTTTTTAATAAAAGTAAAATGAAATCTAATTTAGAATTTATAAAAGTAATTAAAAATTGAAACTATTTTTTTTCTTTTTATATTTATTTTTAAAACTGATTAAAGTAAATATTAAATAAACTTTAAATTGATTTAAACTAATTTATTAAAAACTGCCAACAATTAAACTTCCTATATTAATTAAATGATAGGAAACAAAACACAAATAAGTATGTAGAGCAGTTGGTTGGGACGTTTGTCTACTAGACGAGAGGTCCTGGGTTCGAGTCCCAGCAGACCTAAAATTTTGTAAATATTTTGATACTTTTTTGGAACTTTGATTTGGACAGAATAATACCTCAGACCGGTTGGGTCTGAGATAAGCAGTTAAATACAGCAATTTAAACAACAAATAAGCCAAGCCAATTAAAAGCAAACAAGCAGATAAGCCGAAAAGCCAAAATAAGCAATACAGTCAAAATAAGCAATATCTAAACAACAAAAATAAATCTGAATCTAATAAGCTGGCTAAACCAAATAAGCATATAGACTAAGCAATAAGCAGGTAATAATTAAGCAAGTACAAAGTAGAAAAACTGAAAATTCTAAATAAGCAAGCCAAAATAAGTAGGTTCAAAAGCTAATCTAAACAAAAACAACCAGACAAATACTACACACAATAAGCAAATTCAATTAACTAAACAAGCTAAACAAACTCTTAAAACAATAAGCAGGACTGAAAACCAAACAAGCATATTATCAACACCATTAATCTAAGCAGAATCCAAAATACCTCAACACAGAAACCTAATATCAATTAAGCAGAATCCAAACACCTCAACACCGAAACCTAATATCAATTAAGCAGAATTCAAACACAACCGAAAACTACAAAGCAGATTAATCTAAAAATTTAAACAACACTTAAGCAGATAAATCATATAAACTAAAACAAACAAAAAAAATAAAATAATAAAAAGAGATTAAAAAGGAACCTTGTGATGTTAACCGTTGCGACGAAGAGCGGCGCTGAGCCGTCTTTGTGAACAAACCGATCAAACACTGCCTTCGAATCACTTCTTTCGTCTCGATCAAACCATTCGAACAAACAGCTTCTTCGCACCGAGTAGTAACCGACGCAACAAATAACTCTCGAACCAGATTACTTTAACCGAACAGAAACTGCTATAATGATTTCCCAGTGGGGGAAATCAATTTTTTACTTTCCTTTATATATATATATATATATATATATATATATATATATATATATATATATATATATATATATATATATATATATATATATATATATATATATATATATATATATATATATATATATATATATATATATATATATATATATATATATATATATATATATATATATATATATATGTTTTAATTCATAATAACAATAGACGAACAGTAATATAAAAAAACAGTAGATTAAAAGGAAATTAAATAGAACAAAATTAAATAGAGATGAGAATAATTAAAACAAAACTTTCATTAATTTAAACCAAGCTTACAAATACTAGAATTAAAAATACAAGATTAAAATCCTAATCTATTTTTCTGAAAATTAAAAATATAAAGAAAAAGCACTTGATTACATGATAGATGGGGGTTTTTATAAGGGAACCCCGAACCTTCTAGGTCATCCTTGGTGCCCACGGCTTGCAATCCTAGCCCTCCATATCTTCTTTCTTCTTTCTCTCTTGATCATGCGGCTAAGATTCATCCTTGTGCACACGGATTGCCACCATGGCACAAGGATGTGTTTGTTGTGCTAGTTTTCAGCCTAAGTGGCTTCTTCTCATTGGTGGGTTGGTGAGGAAGTTTTGTCCCAGCCAATCAAAGGGTAGAACGGGGCCACGTCAGTGATATGGGAGAGGACCACAATAGTGCTATACCCCCAAAACCATGGGGATTTAATTCCTTTGGGTGTGAATTACCCAATAAGGGTAAAAGCCCTCGTTTTTTGATTGGTTAATTTTTAACAGTAAAATTAGGGTTTGCGAGGGAAGAGGTGCGAATTTTGGGGGAAGAAGGAGGTGGAGTGGTGAGAGATTTTACTTCGTTTGTAACGAAGGTATGTGAGGGTAACAATAAAAATCTGTTTTATTTATTAAGTGTGGTGGGGTGAATAAATATAATGGGATTACACGTGTGTGTGAATTGTGAATGGGTTTGGGGAATTGAGATAGATATTTGACCGGTTGTGTTGACCAACCATTTCACCAAATGAAAACATAACATCCGTTCCATTGTTCCTTTGTTTAGTGTATTTGGGCTTTGGCCCAATACTTCTTCATCCGTCCCATAACTTTGCACTTGTATTGGGCTTTTGATTGGGCTTTTGACCAAATAACAATAAATGTTTTCCAATTTTGGGCTTTTGGGCCCAATATCCATATGTGGGACCCACTTGGCCCGTTTTCTCGATAAATGATGAAATCCGCTAAAGTTGAGCTCGATTCCGACTTTCTTGATCATTTCTTCAAAATTAAGTATGCTTTGTCAGTTTTCGTGATCTTTGGCACACTTTTGGTCTTTGACTTCGTCTTTGTCTCTTTCTTGGATCCTTCTTTGACATTTGACCGTGAAATCCCGTGTTTTATCTTCTTTTGATCATCTATACCTATTTAAACACAAGAATACAAAACCACGCGTAATTCCGACATTTAAGATGTAAAACACATGATTAGGTCTTGATTTTACTTGATTTTAGTGGCAAAAGGATAAGTGTTTACACACTTATTAAATCCCCTACACTTGACCATTGCAATGACCTCATGCAATGCATTATTTCAAAGCATATAGTTACATTTTTCTCATTATTAACCCATCTTGACCTTTATTATTATTACTACAGCTACTACGACGAAAAGATAATACTTTAAATGATTTATTACTAGGAAATTATTTGATGGAGAAAACTTGTAAAGAAATCTAAGACTTTAATTAGGGCTTTGGTGTCGTGAATATAAATCACCCTCAAGTTTCACGTTCCCCATACCAAGCTTAAAAACGAGATCATTGTTATTACAAGTTAGCACAACTAACACTTACTAATGTGGTTTAGTTAATCACTTAGACCCCCTTATTCCTACGATGTATCTCTTGTATTTTATTTTTGTCTTGAATGATCACGAGGATGCATTTTTGACTTATTTCGATAATTTATTAAGGCCGAAAATAAAGTGGGACGATTTAATCAATAGTTAGCTAAAGGACAAAATCTTTTAAAACTGCTTCTCGAAACCTCAAAAAGTTCATATCTTGGCATAACTCGTTTCACGATTTGAGACCTTTCTCAGACCGATATTTGGCTTGTACTTCAAACTTCAAATCTTGAGAGACGATCTTGAAATTATGGTCTTCTCTTCATTTTGGTATACATCTTCATAAGGAGTGAAAGATGCTTCAAACGTTGACCACGACTTCTTCATTTATCCTCTTCTTTATTTAGGATTTTGATATACAACGATCCGCCTCCTTTTCATACTTGGATCTATTTATCCTCATACCTTGTTAGGGTCTTTTTGGATAGACTTCTCCATGATCTTTAGGGGAGTAATTGCTTCTCGTCGTGTGTCTTGATCCTTCATATTGATTTGGATTAATGATCTTCACATCATCTTAGGATCTTTAGCAAAAAGTGAAACCTCATGCCTTGTGAGGGCCTTTTTGGACTCGGGTACCCTCATGCCTTGTTAGGGCCTTTTTGGATAAGCCAATCTTCGCGTCCCGCTTCAATAAGTTATGCCTTGGCTATGAACTCTAATTAATACCGAGCAACTTTTAAACGATCTTGTGCTAGAAGCTAAGTAACCTTTTAAATCGTACAACCTTATTTATTGCAAATATATTTATTAACAAGCGATGGGAGAAAAAGCTCATAACTAACTCACATAAGTTAATGAAAGAATACCGAACTTATAATTAACTCTATCATCTCTCGTTCTCCACAATTTAAAATCTCAAGGAATGAGACTCGTAGATGCTTAGCCTAATAAACCAATTAAGGTCCATATGGTTAAGGATGCTAGCTAGAGTAAACTTAGATAAGTATACTCGGGTTGAGTCAAAATATTCACGACGGGCCTAATATATTAAAGATATCTAAACTTGTTAAAACCATTTTATTTATTTATTTCACTTTTGGCTTTATTCTTGGAATGGAAATTATTGCGATAATAAATAAAAATACTACTAGGCCAAAATAGGTCAAAAATTTGAAAAACGTTGAATTTTTTTTAAATTTTCCGGTTAAATGGGGTCAAATTCATGGAAAAGCCCACTAAAATTCGATAGAAGTCCCCCCTACACTTAATATAAACATTGTCCTCAATGTTTAAGCATGTGGGTGAATAAACTCCCCTACACTTAGGACATTGAGTACGTTGTTTAAAATCGAGCTAAGGAAGGGACAACTAAAGTGATTACCTTTATTCGTTTTATTTATATACAAGTATGAATCACAATAGTTTTGATAGAACCGGGTACATGGGAACACGGGATCACGGGTCGCGTCAAAAGTACCAAAAGTGGTTCATCAAAGCACATCTCCCTGCACACAATCACCACACACAAACAACCTACTTGGCTCCCCCCTACACTTATTGGTGGAAAATGGATGAAGGTGAAAAAGGGTGGAAAGGATGGTAAAGGTAAAAATCTAACCTAGTTATACGATGCTTGATTTATTTATCACGAGTCTCTAGCTCGACTCGATTTCCCGAATTAATTCAAGGGAAATGTGGAGAGGGATGGAATCATCTCGTGAGAGATGTCCTCTCCATAGTACAACTTAACCCGTTGGCCATTCACCTTAAAGTTAGGCCCATTTGGTTAGGATAACTCAATGGTGCCATAAGGGAAGACTTGGGCCACGGTGAATGGACCGGACCAACGGCTCTTAAGTTTACCCGAAAAGATTTTCAACTGAGAGTTAAAGAGTAAAACTTGATCACCAACATGGAACTCTCGGTTTTTAATCTTGGAATCATGAATGAGCTTAGTCTTCTCTTTGTAGATTAATGAATTTTCATAAGCCTCATTCCTAAGTTCATTGAGTTCATTGAGTTGGATTTTCCTATGATCATCGGCTTTGTTAATGTCAAAATTAGCCCATTTAAAGGCCCAATAATCCTTATGATCTAACTCAATGGGGAGGTGGCACGCCTTTCCGTACACAAGGCGATAAGGAGTACAACCTATAGGTGTCTTATAAGCGGTACGGAAAGCCCACAAAGCATCATCTAATTTATCAGCCCATGAGGCACGATGCTCTCCCATGGTTCGCTCTAAGATTCTCTTAAGACCACAGTTAGAAACCTCGGCTTGTCCATTAGTTTGAGGATGATACGCGGTGGAAAGTCGGTGATTGACACCATACTTAGCCATGACTCGTGCGAATTGATCATTGCAAAAATGAGTCCCGCGATCACTAATAATAGCACGAGGCACACCGAATCGAGCAAACAATTGTTTCAAGAAGTTAACAACCACCCTCGCATCGTTAGTAGGTAAAGCCTTTGCTTCAACCCATTTGGATACGTAGTCAACGGCTACGAGGATGTACTTGTTTCCCTTCGATGATGGAAACGGCCCCATAAAGTCGATGCCCCATACGTCAAAGATTTCACATTCTTGGATGAAATTTTGAGGCATCTCATCTTTATGTGTGATCTTGCCTTGTCTTTGGCAAGCATCACAATGTTTAACCATTTCATGTGCATCATGATAAATGGAGGGCCAACAGAATCCGGAGTCGAACACTTTTTTAGCGGTGTAATTAGGACCAAAGTGACCACCGGTAGGTCCTTTATGGCAAGCTTCAAGGATTTGTAAAGCCGCCGGCCCATCAACACATCTACGAATGATTAAATCCGCACATTGCTTGAAAAGATAAGGGTCGTCCCAATAGTACGTTTTAACGTCCTTGAAGAATTTTTTCTTTTGTTGGGACGATAACCCTTCGATAAGAACACCACCCGCCAAATAGTTTGCAATGTCCGCAAACCATGGGGTATCATCAAGATTGGAATTAATAGACATTAAGGTCTCAAGGGGAAAGGATTCATTAATCTCTTGATTTGGAGATTCCCCTTGATAAGGATCCTCAAGTCTACTAAGGTGATCCGTGGCTAGGTTTTCCGCTCCTTTTTTATCACGAATTTCGATTTTAAATTCTTGTAGGAGCAAAACCCAACGAAGGAGTCTCGGTTTAGCATCTTGCTTGGTCAACAAGTATTTCAAGGCGGAATGGTCGGTATAAACAATGGTGGTGGAAAGCACAAGATAGGGGCGGAATTTCTCAAAAGCATATACTACAGCTAAAAGCTCTTTTTCGGTAGTGGTATAATGCAATTGAGCCCCCGTCATTGTCTTACTAGCATAATGAATGGGTTGGAAATGTTTGTTAACTCGTTGACCTAAAACCGCTCCTACCGCGAAATCACTAGCATCGCACATAAGCTCGAAAGGTAACTCCCAATTTGGAAAGACTAAGACCGGTGCCTTAGTTAATTTACCTTTAAGAAGTTCGAAAGAGTCGAGACATTCTTGAGAGAAGATGAAAGGAGCATCCTTTTCTAAGAGATGAGTCATTGGACGAGCTATTTTCGAGAAATCTTGGATGAAACGTCGATAAAATCCCGCATGGCCTAAAAAACTTCGAACTCCTTTGACGGTGGTAGGTGGAGGTAACTTAGCAATGACGTCAACTTTAGCACGGTCGACTTCGATACCGGCTTTGGAAATTTTATGACCGAGGACGATGCCTTCTTTTACCATGAAATGGCATTTTTCCCAATTAAGAACGAGACGAGTGTCTTCACACCGTTGGAGCATACGTTCTAAATTAGCAAGGCAAGAAGAGAAAGAATCACCATAGACTGAGAAATCGTCCATAAAGACTTCCATAGTTTCTTCAACCATGTCATGAAATATCGCCATCATACACCTTTGGAAAGTCCCGGGAGCATTGCATAAGCCGAAAGGCATTCTTTTGTAAGCAAATGTTCCATAGGGACAAGTGAATGTGGTTTTCTCTTGGTCTTTTGGATCGATAGGGATTTGAAAATATCCGGAAAAGCTATCTAAGAAACAATAGAAATCATTACCCGCTAAACGCTCGAGCATTTGATCCATGAAAGGAAGAGGGAAATGATCCTTACGAGTGGCATCATTGAGCTTACGATAGTCGATGCAAACTCGCCAACCCATTACAAGTCGAGTAGGAATCAACTCGTTGTTTTCGTTGGGAACAACGGTGATTCCGCCTTTCTTAGGCACACAATGGACGGGACTAACCCATGGCGAATCCGAGATAGGGTAAATCATTCCGGCATCGAGAAGTTTGATAACTTCTTTCTTAATGACTTCATGAATTTTTGGATTAACCCTTCTTTGATTTTGGATTGCGGGTTTAAAGTCATCTTCCATGAGAATTTTATGAGTACAAAAATTAGGATCAATTCCGCAAATGTCGGAGATTTTCCAAGCAATTGCTTTCTTATGATTCTTAAGCACATCGATAAGTCAGGATTTTTCATCTTCTTTTAATTCCTTAGCAATAATGACGGGCAACTTATTATCCTCCTCTAAGAAAACGTACTCTAGATGAGACGGCAAATCCTTAAGCTCTAAATCCGGCAGATTGTCAATGGAAGGCTTGGTCAAAGTAGGATCATCGTTTGTAACTTCTTTGGGAGTATGTGGAGTAATATTATCCTCATTGAGAAGTCTCTCAATAGTACAAATGTCTTCATCCCAATTGGTGGGAGAATTATCATAGTTAATCTCGAGAGGACCCAAGCTAGCTTCAAACTCATCTAAGTCACTTTCTCCAAATGGAGTCAATGAAGGAGCAATAGAAGCTACGGTCTCAACATGATGTAAAGGAGAAATCCCGCTCTTACAAGCCTCGTGAAAATGTTCTTCGCATGCTTCGTCGAGCACATCGATGAAATTCACGGATTCGGGCTCATTGGGAAGTTTGGAAAGTTTACCCATGTTAAAGACGATTTTGTCATCCCCGACCCTCATGATAAGTTCACCCGCGGCTACATCATTTAATGTACGCCCGGTTCTCAAGAAGGGTCGTCCCACAATTAAGGGAACACGGGGATCCATTTCATAGTCGACTACGACGAAATCGGCGGGGAAAGTGAATTTGTCGACTCCTACAAAAACATCCTCGGCTATCCTCACCGGATAAGCAACCGTACGGTTAGCTAATTCCAATGTCATACGAGTGGGGAATAGCTCGGGTAAAGATAATTGTTTCCACACGGACAATGGCATAAGATTGATACTCGCTCCGAGATCCGCCAAGGCCATACAATTCTCAACACCCAGAAAATTACAAGGAATAAGGAATCGACCGGGATCTCCTAACTTAACCGGTAATTTTCTCAAAAGAACCGCGGAACAATTCTCATTCAATTGGGTGTTGGCAATATCAAGCAACTTTTCCTTATCACTTAAAAGATCCTTAAACATCTTAGCGTACTTAGGCATGTGAGCGAGCGCCTCGGTAAAGGTGATATTAAAATTGAATTGTTTGAACATTTTTAGGAAGTTTGAAACTTGGATATCATCCTTATTCTTCAATTTCTCTTTCCGCAACCTTGAGGGATAAGGTATATTGGTTTGAGATGAAGGCTTTGGAGTGTATTGCTCACTAACATCCTTTGGAGGAGGAGGAGGAGGAGGAGTAGAAATAGAAGGTGAAGGAACCGGTTTTGGAACCGAAGGTGTGGTAGAAAATTTGGGTATCGGTGGAACATAAGGTGTAGACGAATGCATAACGGGAGGTATGTCACAAGTGGAAGAAGAAGGAGGTTGTGTCGAAGAAGAAGGAATCTCGGGTCCTTGGTTAGGTGGGGAAGGTTCTACGGTGGTCTTACCGCTCCTAGTAGTGATAGCATTAACATTAGCCCTAGGATTGGTCACGGTGTTCGAGGGAAGGGTACCTTGGGGACGAAAGGTTTGAATCATAGTCAAAAATTTCTTATCGGTCGATTCTTGCATCTCTCTCATCATTCGTTCATGGTCGGATAATTTTTGTAAAACCAAGTCCATTTGAGGATTATGCATGTTCATTTGATTATAACCTTGATTAGGAAAACCTTGGTTTTGATATTGATTAGAACCTTGATTAAATCCTTGATTTTGAAAACTTTGGTTATTATATCCTTGATTATTTAACCCTTGGTTTTGCCTTTGAAAATTCCCTTGATTTTGATTAAAACCCCGTTGATTAGTATTTCCTTGAAAATTACCCCGTTGAGGACCTTGGTTCCTATTTTGGGCGGGTGGGGGTGGTCTTTGTGGTGCTATAAAACCCGGGGGAGCCAAATAGTTATTAGACTTGTAAGACAAATGGTTAACATCAACATTTGGTTTGAATTGAATCCGATCAATTTCATTGTTATTATAAGCATAAACTTCTTGTTGATCATTGTAAACCTTGTCACAATTAAAGTATGAATGTGGTCCACCGCAAGTCTCACACGTTTCACTTTTTTCTTTCACGGCATGCACATGTGTAGTGAGGGCGTCGGTTCTTAGAGCGAGTTTTTCAACAAGTGAAGTAAGTTTATTAATTTGATCATTCACCTCATTATTACTCGTACTAGCACTTGCCATATTAGCCCTAACACTTTTGGTTTTCACTTTTGCCTTGTTCTCAATAATGGCCCAAGCCTCGTTCAAGGTTTTCACAAGAATATTGCCCCCCGCGACACTATTAAGTGAGTCTTGGTCGTTTAGAGTTAAACCATTATAAAACGTGTTGATTTGATGCACTTTAGTAAAACCGTGTTGCGGACATTTTCTCAAAAGATCTTTAAAACGATCCCAAGACTCACTAAACGTTTCCCCATATTGTTGCTCAAAGTTGATTATTTCACTCCTTAAGGACGTGGTCCGTGATGGTGGGAAAAAGTAGTTAATGAACTTGGTCTCTAAGTCGATCCATGTGGTAATACTTTGGGATGGTTCCTTATCAAGCCAAATCCGGGCTTGTCCCTCGAGGGAAAAAGGAAAAAGTTGGAGGCGAACGGCCTCTTAGGGCACCCCATTGTATTTGACGGTATTAGCTAATTGGATGAAACGTTTGATATGAGCGTGTGGGTCATCATTAGTACGGCCTAAAAATGGTGTAGCGGAAACCATTTGAATAAAACCCGATTTAAGTTCGAAATGATTAGCTCCAATATTCGGCACCACAATCGCGTCATCGTTTCCTTCAACGTGAGATTGTAGAATCTCAATCATTGGTCGATTATCCGTTGCCATCGTATTGTCGAAAGCTCGATTCTCGGGATCGGCTTTAATGACGGTCTTTTTGTTTTTCTTCTTCTTCTTTCTAGAAGAATTAGAAGTATTTGGTACACCAATCGGTATGTATGTATGCGCGCGAGTGCGCATACAATTAAAACTTTGGAATGAGGTAGGTGACCTCGGTCGACTTTGAGAGGAAAAGGATTTTCCCTCTCGATGAGCAATATGAAAAGGTTACAAAAATATATACGTAAATACTACTTGAGTTGGCAAACCAATAATCGGTCGTCCCTCTCAATATACGCACAAGCAACCGGGGAAACGAGGTGGCACAAAGCACTTAAAAACCTTTTTCCTTAGACGGCCTTTTATAGCGCGTCGCCTTATACCCACCTTATAGTTTGTATATATCGAGTTCAAACGTCTTACTAGTATTTATCTATTTTGCCCTTTTTTTTTCTCGTTATGGATTCGAATACAATAGTTAGGTGATGAAATCCCAACTAAGGCCTTATTTGATAAGTAGGTAATTTTATTGTGCTACGTAATATATTATAATAAAATGAAAAATCTTTTTGTATTTTTTTAGAAAAATATATATTCACAAGAAAAATCGAAAGAAATCGAAATAAAAATTAACACTAATACTAATATTTTTGGTGTAATACTTTTAGGAAAAAGTATTACTTTTGATTTTTAAAAATTTTTTTTTGGTGCAATTCTTAGGAAAGAAATTGCTTTTGTGATTTTTTTAATTTTTTGTATTTTTAAGTTTTTGATTTTTTTTAGATTTTTGATTTTTTGTTGCAAGAAACATAATGTTCAAAGAATGAACGGATCCCAAAATGCAAACGTCTTCACGAAAAATCGTCAATCGTACGAGCGAAGCGGCAGCGGCGCCAATTTGAAACTAGGATTTTTAGTCCAGTTAATTAAGTGAATGTTCGTTTTTTCCTCGATTCGACTCGAATTTGATTTCCGGTTTAACGTATCGACTTAAATTTGTTTTTGGTAAAATCTATTTTTTTGGTATTTTTAAACTAATTTAAAAACTATTTAATTTAAAAGAAATCTATTTTAATGAACTATTTAAGCTAATAATTTGAAAATTTTTTTTAACTAATTAATAAAACTTAAAAACTTTTAATTAAGTCTATTTAAACTAATTAATTTTAAACTAAAACTTTTAAAACAAATCTAATTTATATTAACTAAAATTTTAAAAATGAATTTAAACAAAAATGCGAGCTATTAATAAAATAAACTATTTTTTTTAATAAAAGTAAAATGAAATCAAATTTAGAATTTATAAAAGTAATTAAAATTAAAACTATTTTTTTTCTTTTTATATTTATTTTTAAAACTAATTAAAGTAAATATTAAATAAACTTTAAATTGATTTAAACTAATTTATTAAAAACTGCCAACAATTAAACTTCCTATATTAATTAAATGATAGGAAACAAAACACAAATAAGTATGTAGAGCAGTTGGTTGGGACGTTTGTCTACTAGACGAGAGGTCCTGGGTTCGAGTCCCAGCAGACCTAAAATTTTGTAAATATTTTGATACTTTTTTGGAACTTTGATTTGGACAGAATAATACCTCAGACCAATTGGGTCTTAGATAAGCAGTTAAATACAGCAATTTAAACAACAAATAAGCCAAGCCAATTAAAAGCAAACAAGCAGATAAGCCGAAAAGCCCAAATAAGCAATACAGTCAAAATAAGCAATATCTAAACAACAAAAATAAATCTGAATCTAATAAGCTGGCTAAACCAAATAAGCATATAGACTAAGCAATAAGCAGGTAATAATTAAGCAAGTACAAAGTAGAAAAACTGAAAATTCTAAATAAGCAAGCCAAAATAAGCAGGTTCAAAAGCTAATCTAAACCAAAACAACCAGACAAATACTACACACAATAAGCAGATTCAATTAACTAAACAAGCTAAACAAACTCTTAAAACAATAAGCAGGACTGAAAACCAAACAAACAGATTATCAACACCATTAATCTAAGCAGAATCCAAAATACCTCAACACAGAAACCTAATATCAATTAAGCAGAATCCAAACACCTCAACACAGAAACCTAATATCAATTAAGCAGAATCCAAACACAACCGAAAACTACAAAGCAGATTAATCTAAAAATTTAAACAATACTTAAGCAGATAAATCATATAAACTAAAACAAACAAAAAAAATAAAATAATAAAAAGAGATTAAAAAGGAACCTTGTGATGTTAACCGTTGCGACGAAGAGCGGCGCTGAGCCGTCTTTGTGAACAAACCGATCAAACACCGCCTTCGAATCACTTCTTTCGTCTCGATCAAACCATTCGAACAAACAGCTTCTTCGCACCGAGTAGTAACCGACGCAACAAATAACTCTCGAACCAGATTACTTTAACCGTACAGAAACTACTATAATGATTTCCTAGTGGGGGAAATCAATTTTTTACTTTCCTTTATATATATATATATATTTTTTTTAATTCATAATAACAATAGACGAACAGTAATATAAAAAAACAGTAGATTAAAAGGAAATTATATAGAACAAAATTAAATAGAGATGAGTATAATTAAAACAAAACTTTCATTAATCTAAACCAAGCTTACAAATACTAGAATTAAAAATACAAGATTAAAATCCTAATCTATTTTTCTGAAAATTAAAAATATAATGAAAAAGCACTTGATTACATGATAGATGGGGGTTTTTATAAGGGAACCCCGAACCTTCTAGGTCATCCTTGGTGCCCACGGCTTGCAATCCTAGCCCTCCATATCTTCTTTCTTCTTTCTCTCTTGATCATGCGGCTAAGATTCATCCTTGTGCACACGGATTGCCACCGTGACACAAGGATGTGTTTGTTGTACTAGTTTTCAGCCTAAGTGGCTTCTTCTCATTGGTGGGTTGGTGAGGAAGTTTTGTCCCAGCCAATCAAAGGGTAGAACGGGGCCACGTCAGTGATATGAGAGAGGACCACAATAGTGCTATACCCCGAAAATTATGGGGATTTAATTCCTTTGGGTGTGAATTACCCAATAAGGGTAAAAGCCCTCTTTTTTTGATTTGTTAATTTTTAAAAGTAAAACTAGGATTTGTGAGGGAAGAGGTGCGAATTTTGGGGGAAGAAGGAGGTGGAGTGGTGAGAGATTTTACTTCGTTTGTAACGAAGGTATGTGAGGGTAACAATAAAAATCTGTTTTATTTATTAAGTGTTGTGGGGTGGGTAAATATAATGGGATTACACGTGTGTGTGAATTGTGAATGGGTTTGGGGAATTGAGATAGATATTTGACCGGTTGTGTTGACCAACCATTTCACCAAATGAATACATAACATCTGTTCCATTGTTCCTTTGTTTAGTGTATTTGGGCTTTGGCCCAATACTTCTTCATCCGTCCCATAACTTTGCACTTGTATTGGGCTTTTGATTGGGCTTTTGACCAAATAACAATAAATGTTTTCCAATTTTGGGCTTTTGGGCCCAATATCCATATGTGGGACCCACTTGGCCCGTTTTCTCGATAAATGATGAAATCCGCTAAAGTTGAGCTCGATTCCGACTTTCTTGATCATTTCTTCAAAATTAAGTCGGCTTTGTCGGTTTTCGTGATCTTTGGCACACTTTTGGTCTTTGACTTTGTCTTTGTCTCTTTCTTGGATCTTTCTTCGACATTTGACCGTGAAATCCCGTGTTTTATCTTCTTTTGATCATTTGTACCTATTTAAACACAAGAACACAAAACCACGCGTAATTCCGACATTTAAGATGTAAAACACATGATTAGGTCTTGATTTTACTTGATTTTAGTGGCAAAAGGATAAGTGTTTACACACTTATTAATCATTATTATTATTATTATTATTATTATTATTACTTTATATAATCCATTTAGGTTGGTTATAACTAAACTACTACACGTTTACAAGGTGTGGTGTTATTATTATCATTACTGTAATAAAATCTCCTTTTTTTACTCTTTCTCTCTTAGTTAAGTTCTTCTAAAATTTTAACTCCACTTAAGCAAATTATTGTAAAATTTCTTTACCCCTTTAAAATATATTATCACATGTTACATAGAAGACTAATCCAATTATTTTCAAGACAACTTTTTTTTATAACTTACTTCTACAAACTAAAAAAATATATGTAAACCACGATACCATACCATACACCTACAAATTATTTTCAAAATCATTTTCCTATAATTAGCCATACTTATTTGCAAGAAAATATAGTAGTTCGCATTATTAAAAATACATACCCGAATGTAGACACACATCCAAAAGACTCAAAACATCGTTGGAACTCCATCAAACTCCAACACCATAAAACACGAACAAACACAAGGTACGTTCAAGTTATAATAACTAGCGAACGACCATATACCATAACTTAACACATAGTAGTATATATACATCCGCATATATATACCTATTAAATCACCCAAAACATACTCGTTACCATACATGTCAGATCAACCAATCACGTCATACACTCGTTTTTTTTCTTTTCATATGAGTAACCACCATCTTACCACAAGGCATAAAACCCATCACTAAAACCAGTCCATATCGTGTGACCCCATAATCACACAACATGACTATAACCCAAAACAATAACACACTAAAAAATATCCATATCGTAGGCAACCGTTACATAAACCCATATACTATACATATACCAATAATCCACATCTCATCATATACAAGCATGTACTAACCCTCTTTCATGCAATCATACTTAGGAACCCATTGAAGTTGTGGTACTTGTATAACTATGTTGGCCACCATAGTTATACAATTACCCTTTCTCCAATGCACTCCCTCCTATGATGACAGTTATAAGAATCAATACAACATATAACACATAAATCCATCTACTCACATAATTTCATAAGCACATAAAATAAGGTCCAAAACTCCATCTTTAAAATAACATAGTCAAACTCTTAGAATACATCAATCCACAGTCTAGCTAAAACAGCATAGACAAAAACCAAAACCAAAACCAAAACATAATCAGTTATAAGTCATGTAGCCCATAAGAGTGGTAACAGGTTAACATCCTTCATATCCACCTACTCCTAGTAACTCGAACCACCACATGATTCTTAGAGAACATGACTTAAACATCAAAAGAGAAATACTATACATTATATACAAGAAAATAACTCATCAACTATTGTGAGAGTAATTCATATACCAAAATAAAAACAATAATTAACAGGTGACTAAGTATGGGCAACTACAGTTCAACTCATACTAGTCAAAATTCACAGAAAATAAAATTTAGGAAAATACAATCAAAACCATACACATAACCCTATGACGCCTATATGCAGGGATCCTTAAGCTATAGACTAGGATAGGCAACCTAATTCTCTATAACCAGTGGCTTTGATACCATTCTGTCACACCCCACCATGGCGGAATATGGGGCACGACGTATGGATATCATCACAAGAATAGCGTGTCTATAGAGATAATAAATGAAATGGAAATATCATAAATGGTGACACAATGTCATGAAGATATCTCAAACAATGCAGGCGTCTAGGTAAGTAGGTAACATGCCTACCTCTTACCAAAGACATACAATTAACAAATAAAAAACATATAGGTATCCACAAAGTATCACTTATTCAAACATAAATAAAGACTAAGAGGAAAGGGGGTTCCTCCAAATGCAATCCTAAGCCTCCTAGCTAGCCACTCCTATTCTCACGCTTAACCACATTCTCACCTGAAAGAGACACTAAAACACGTCAACATAAAGTTGGTGAGAGTCATAGGTTTAGACTCCAACTCCAAATCAGTTATAAGCTGTGAATAATAACCATAAACCAAAGAACATATGGACAATGTGTTACAATTATGAATTAACAACTACCATTCAAGATTAACCATACAATCACAATTCCAAGGCTCCAAGCCTTACCAATAACCACAATTTCCAAGGCTCCTAGCCTTACCAATAACCATGGTCCCATAGGCGCCCATACACCTATGAACCAATCCCAAGGCCCCGCCTTGTCAACATCCCCTTGGTACCAAGTAAAACCACAATAACTGGGACGGTACGTGTCCCCCCAATCCAAATCATAAACACAATCAAGAATGACATAGCAGTTAATCACATAATGTACACACAAGTCCATCACAAACCTTAAAAACATTCACAACATTCTTTACAAAACCACACAGTGTCTCTTCCATCCCATCTGGAAGTCAAATCATTTATACTCATAAAAACATGGGTCTATGAAACTCACCTGAACAAGCTTCTCCAAGTACTCGCGTTCTAGCAAAATCTAAACACGCAAACGTATACAATCAAGACATGAACCACATACCAAAATGGCTCTTCAATCTATGATGGATATCTAAAATTCTCCTACAATTTAACCCCGTTTATATGTCATAAGCATCTCATTACATCCCTCTATAAAGCCCTTAACTTAGCTTAGTTCATAACTCGTGCCGTTAACATTTAACCCAAAATAGTCCCGTTTTTCATACCTTAAACTATGGGCCGAACACCTCCTTTACCAAACTAACATCCTCTGTAAAAGAAACCCTATGCCCTTACATGTGTTAGCTATCTAGAATTTACTGATTTTGAACATATGAAAATTTCGTTATGATCAGAGGGTCTTAACCTACTCCATATTCTTAGCTCTAATGCAGATACTTCCTATAATAAATAAACCAACTCCCATATTCGTTTGAAGGTTCAAATGTAACCCTAAGCACCCCAAACAATTCAAAACATAAAATAACAACATGCTGATCCAAAAACTGTTTTGACACCCGACTGATGTAACCTGTTTTTAACCCACTTCCCGACCCCGAATTTAGTTCTCTTTTCTTGATTTTGAAAGCCAACTCAACTAACTTTCCAGGGGTACGAAGATCGCAAATTAAAAGTGTCTAGAACTCTAGATATGATCAAAACAATGACACAAAAATTCTGCTCAGTTTTTAAAAAACGAATTTAACACAATTAACCTAAATAATTACCATCACCATATATATTTATGAACCCTAATTATTCTAATCATGTTTATATCATTAATTTACAGATTTAATAATTAACCTAGCCCTAGATACATCATGTATTGATTAAGAAAACATTAAAAACAATTTAATTGAAAAGAGAATTGAAGGTTTTACCTTAGAATTTTTAGAAGACAAGAAATTATGGAAAACCCTAAAAATCACCATTGATTCCGACTTGAAGGTGATATCCAAAGATTTTATGAATGTTTTTGGTTAATAAAAAGTATTTATATAGTTTCCTAACAAGTCCTTGGCCTATTACAAAAGTCTGGTTCCCTTTTTTCCTTTTTTCCTTTTTCTTTTTCTTTCTTGTATCCCAAACCGACTTATACACCATTAATTTCGTTTTTTTTCCTTTTTTATTATTAATAACTGTATTAATAATAGTACCTTAATTTCCCTTAATTTATTTCAGCTCTTAAAGCCTCCAAAATCTCAAAACCGTAAAACTAGTCAATTCTTCGCGAATACCGTAAAATACGTAAAATATACAGTTTTATAAAAACTCTTAGAATATGAAATAAACTATATAACTAAGTCCTAAATGACTTAAAACCATCCCGAAAAATACTCCCGTGACTAAATACCTCTTCCGAGACCCCTAAATGCAAAATCATAAACCGTAAAAATACGATTTTCTATAACACATATATGTATACGTAAAACCACTAAATAGCAAGTCCTTGGCCTATTACAAAAGGCTGGTTCCTTTTTTTTCCTTTTTTTCCTTTTTATTTTTCTTTCTTGTATCCCAAACCGACTTATACACCATTAATTTCGTTTTTTCCTTTTTTTATTATTAATAATTGTATTAATAATAGTACCTTAATTTCCCTTAATTTATTTCAGCTCTTAAAGCCTCCAAAACCTCAAAACCGTAAAACTAGTCAATTCTACGCGAATACCGTAAAATACATAAACTATACAGTTTTATAAAAACTCTTAGAATATAAAATAAACTATATAACTAAGTCCTAAATGAATTAAAACCATCCCGAAAAATACTCCCGTGACTAAATACCTCTTCCGAGACCCCTAAATGCAAAACCCTAAACCGTAAAAATACGATTTTCTATAATACATATACGTATACGTAAAACCACTAAATAACACCATCTCATTTCATAGTCACTACCTTGTGAGCTCATGAACATGAAATAACCGTTTCTCGATTTACTTATGAGTACCATATACCCATAAACGATATCCAAACCTCACTCCAAACATACAAAATAAACACATAAGCACATAAAAGCACATATTTGCACAAAACACCCTAAACTATAGTCTAAGTGACGAACCCCAAAACCATGGTTGTCACAAATGTTCATATAGTTTCTATTTTCTAAAAGTATATGAGTTTATGTATGAGTAACACATATTCATAACTGTTTATACAATTATTTCCTAAAGTAAATAAAAATATTTTATTTTTGAAAAATAAATATAATATTTTATTTAACCTTAAGTTTCCATAAATTATTTTAATATTTATAAAATAATTTAAACTTAAGAATTTATACCTTAATTCTTATGGTCTAAGTATTTTAATTATGTTTTTATTATAATTAAAATAGATTTTAGGGTTAGGGCTTGCTAATGTTTCGGAATATGGCAAAACTAGTCCCTCTATATTTTAAAACAAGTATAACTTTTGGATTTAACATATTTAGTACCTAGGGCTTCTTAAGGTCTGGCTTATGGCAGATTTAGTCCTCCTAGTTTTATCTAGGTTTTGTAACTTTACCAAAATTACAAAAACAGCCCCTAGGGCTTCTTTAAGTTTCGGAAAATTACAAGAATAGTCCTTAGGGTTATAAAATGACAAAATAACTTTTAGAACTTTCCAAAATGGTTCCTAGGGTTTAATTTGTCACAGATAGTATTTATTAAACCCTACACTTTTGGGTAATTACATTTTCAGTCCTTGTGTTTACTAGTTTATCAAAACAAGTTTCATAAGTTACAGTTTTAGTCCTTAAGTTTTATAAATTGTCATTTTCATCCAAAAAGTTTTTATAAGTTATATTTTATTATAAAAACTTTTAGTTTTTAACATTCATGATAGTATATGGTCTCATTAAAAGGGCTAAACACCTAATGGGCTATTTTAGTGGGCTTAAATATATCTCAAGTCCACTAATTTATTTAAATGGGCCTTTAAATCATTTCTTGGGCTTAAATACATTTTAAGTTCTTTTAATTAGTTAAATGGGCCTAAGTGAAATCTTAAGTCCATTAAGTTACTAAAATTTATCAAATGGGCTTATTGGGTCCATTAAGTTTTAGATTAACATTTCATGGGCGTAATTAGTCCATTAACTTTACTTTATATTTTATGTATGTTTTAACTTAGGATATTATTATAAGCTTATTAATATTTAGTTTTAAATCTAATTAGATGAATAAAACTTAAAATTTGTTTTATGTGTTATACCAAATTAGATCTAGGTGTGTTATAAGGTTACAAGTATGTCATAAGCCCTAGTAGGAGCTTATATCCCACGGCTAATATTAGTTATAGCTTATTAAGATAAGTCAAGTCTCATTTTAAGGTTGAATGTAATTTATAAGTGTTACAAAAATAAATCTAACTATGTACACATCAAGAAAATAAGTCACAAGTCCAAAATAAGATCTAAACTAAGTCTAGACCTAAAAATCAAACATAGATTCCATGTACACACATATATAGCTCACGGCTATATTTTTAGATCTTGGTATTTGCAAGATGAACACTTTAGCTAGTTTTTAAGTCTTGTAAATACTTACAAAAACACATCATGATTATCTAGGTTACATGCATGTTCACAAGGTTACTATTATTCCAAGAAAACAATGTATAGCCTACAGCTATATTGTTTTCTCCCAATATTCCCGTAATATCTACTAGCTTATTTCATGTGTATCATGTTAAGTTAACACTTATCACTAGATCTAGGTTTATATAAGCATGCATGCACATCTAACCCATTTTAGGTCTTGTGTAACCCACGGCTACATTTACACACATAAATTATATTTGTGATTTTTAACATTCCATTTAACATGTTACATTTCATATTCCATTATTCAAAACTTAGGAAACCAATCATATAGTCACCACTTAATCTAGCCGTGACCTTTAAGGTCATGGTTTTCATGATCTTTAAGTTGCACAAGTTCATTTCATGAGATCTATGGTTATTAGTTAACCAAAGTCCCATAAACAAGATTTGTAACTCATGAAATGTTTAGATTTATAAAAGGTTTCATATGGTCTTTAAATCAAGTTTAAAACGTAACACATAAGTCATAAGTTTCTTATTAAAAGATTTTAAATCATGAACATGATTTGCATTGTAACACCCCATTTTGGAAATGGAATATTACGCATAATCATGGCGTGTCATCAAAGCATACAAGGATAAATGTCTAAGCATTATTCGACCATAAAAGGGAAATACCGGAATCAAACATCGGTATCCCCAAAGTAAAGCTCATCACACACAAACATAAATACTGTAAAACGAAAGGACGAAACAATGTCCATAGCAACTGAATCAAAGTAAAGGAAATGCATAAAGTAAAGAAAGACAGTAAAGCTTCCAATCCATATGCACGTACGTTTGAGATCTACGAGCGTCCCTGAGTACCTGCCGTTTTGGGAACATGAAAAGGAAAACGGCTGAGCAAGATGCTCAGTGCACGGATGTACAATATAGCATGAAATAGGATAAACATGTAACATATAACAGCGGAAGACTAAGTTCTGAGTAAACTGGTTAAGTATTAAGAAAACTGGTTTTATAGTTTGAAAAGCCTTATGTTTATCTTATGAAAACTGGTTTTAACATAAATATACCATAGCCCATATAGGTCATGAAAAGGTCACGAGCATGAATACTTGGAGGGGTGACCTCATCATGCTGATTAGAGGGGATGCCTCTAATCAATATACTGGTTTGGGTAGGAGGGATCAACTCCTTGTGAAGGGTGCAAGGCACACACCACATTCACCATGATAAACTGAATAAAATATGTAACTAGGATGCACCCATACGCCCCACCTGATATAATAATATGACCAAAACTGAAAAGGGACGCCACGAGCAATCACTCCGCCGTGGGGAAGTCATAACATTGGTGCCTCCAATGTTATGGTTATGGTACCTCCATAACTAGGTGAAACTGGTCATGCTTGTATATGGCTATAGATTATGCTAATTAAACATAAGCAATTCAAAACAATAAAACAAATACTGGGAAAACAGTTGGCTGCATATAAGGAAAGAATGTCCATACTGAAAGGACGGGAATCCGTACCTCAAGTCCAGTGAATGAACGGAAGAAAGACTCCTACTTCTGGATCACTAACGCTACATGAATACACACGTGTATAAGTATCGATTCACTGATTACGTACTGGGTTTTATGTCTCATTTTAGCTGACTTGGTATGTTTTAGGTCATGGTTCACTGTTTAGAGCCTTAAACTGTGTTTATCTTGTATTCTGATTAATCCGTTTAAGTATTACTGGTATTTCATGTATTATTATACTTACTGTGTAATGATAAGTAACTTTCCAAAAATAGCAGGTTCCCAAAAATAGAAAGTTTCCAAAAATAGAAAGTTTCCAAAAATAGAAAGTTTCCAAAAATAGAAAGTTACCAAAAATAGAAAGTTTCCAAAAATAGAAAGTTTCCAAAAATAGAAAGTTTCCAAAAATAGAAAGTTTCCAAAAATAGAAAGTTTCCTAAAATAGAATTTACTGCTTAAAATAGATTAGTTTCTAAAAATAGAAAGTTTCCAAAAATAGATCAGCTGCCTTAATTAAATAAGTTTCCATATATAGAAGGTTTCCATAATTAGATTAGCTGCCTGCAATAGATAGATTTCCATATATAGAAGGTTTCCATAATTAGATTAGTTGCCTTATTTAATTAAGTTTCTATAAATAGAAGTTTCCATATTTAGAGTTAAGCTGGTTACATAAGCTAACATATAAGTCTAAGTGTTTATAAGCTTGTTTCTTAAGTCATATGATATAGTATATAGTTTAATTATTATTTCATGTATTTTAATTAAACTATAGGTTAAGCATTTTAAATAAAGTATTACATGTTTTAATTAAAATCAAATGAAATACTTAGGTTAACATATGTATTATTATTATTAATAATATAACCTAAGTCATGTCTAAATTAATTAATTATAGGCATGTTTTAAATAATTAATTAATTATAACTTATAACATCAAATACTTAGGTTAAATTAATATCATGCTAAATTAATAATTAGAATAATCTAAGTCATGATTTAATTAATATCTCATGTGATTAATTAATTTATATCCTAAGTTCATGATTCATAAAAATTAACATGAAGCATAAATCATGATTTAACCAACGAACCATGAATCGGGCATGAACTCGACACCGTACCCCGAGCCAAACTCGGGGCACGTGTGCCCCCTTGCTGCCGTGGGTCCCACATGAGCCAACCAAGACCAAAAATGGTCTTGGTGGTGGCGGCAATAAGCAAACCAAACCCCCCCTCGGGTTTGTTTTGCTAGGCGGCTAAAAACAAACACCCTTTTAAATCATTCTTTGATTTTAATTTATACCAAAACATGTTAGATCAATGTTTAATTATCATGTTTAAATAAGAAAAACAATAACATATTCATGAACATAAACAAAGATTCAAAAGAATTAAAAAGAAGGGTTTAAAAAGGTATACCACTATGTAGCTTGGAAAAGGATGAACAAACACTGATTATAGCAATAGTTTTTAAGATCAAAATCAACCAATCACCCTCCTATGGTGATGCTAAGGTGGCGGCACAAAGAGAGAACAAGGAGGAGGAGAGAAAACTCTTTTAGGGTTTTTTTGTTTATTTCTTGAAAGTGAAAAATGAAAACATATTTTCACCATAACCCCCCCTTTACTTGTAAAAGTCCATGGGCTAAGCCCACCTTGGTATATGTGCCGTGGGTATGGGGGCCCCACATGGGGTACCCGTACCTTTCTCGTGTCCTGATGTTTCGTGTTCGTTCGTGGTTAAACGTGCTCGTGTTTAAAGTGTTTCTGTTTATTTTATCATGTCGTTTATCGTAATCTTAACGCTCGTAACTATATTATATGAATTTACGTAATTATTCTAGTTCGTATTTTAAATGGTGATCATGATTTAATTATGTTCACGTGACATATTTATTAACTGTTTATCATGAGTTCGTACGTAATCGATACTTGTCATGTCATACACGTATGCACTTGCTTGATTACTAGCACATGAATGTGATCATAACTAAATGAGGTAAGTTTTAATCTAGGACGTACGATCTTAAGGGCACTATTCATGGTAAAAGCATGCGGGTTTTACAATTCTTCCCCCCTAAAAAGAATAATTCGTCCCTGAATTATAGATAAAGTAAGCTGAAAAGAAGTAACATACCCGAACTCAAAATATGAAGTGAGGGTAAGAAGCCCGGATAGACTCCTCTGTTTCCCAAGTGGCTTCCCGCTCGGTATGGTCCCTCCAAAGGATTTTGACGAAAGGAATCGTCTTCCTTCTCATGACTCGTTCTTGCCTGTCGAGTACTCGTTCGGGTTCTTCTATAAAAGTGAGATCTTCACGCATCTGTTCCAGTGGATACTGAACCATGTGAAGGGGATGATAATTGTACCCTCTGAGTAGGGACACATGGAACACGTTATGCACGTGCGAAAGCTGAGGAGGTAACGCCAATCGGTAAGATACTTCACCGATTCGTTCAATGATATCAAAAGGTCCGATGAAACGAGGACTGAGTTTTCCTTTGATCCCGAAGCGTTTAACACCACGTGCCGGCGAAACCTTGAGGAAGACGTGATCTCCCACATTAAAATGTATGTCCCTACGATGCTTATCGGCGTAACTCTTCTGACGTGACCGTGCTTCTTGCAACTTCTGTTTAGCTACCTCAATCTTCTCATTGGTCATTTCTATAATCTCTGGTCCTTCGAGTGTTCGCTCTCCCACTTGATCCCAGCAAGTTGGAGCGCGACACTTTCTGCCATACAACATTTCGAAAGGAGCACATTTGATACTTGCGTGCCAGCTGTTGTTGTATGCAAACTCGACCAAACAGATGTAATCGTCCCAATCACCTGTCCATTCCAACGCACACGACCTTAACATATCTTCCATTGTCTGAATTGTTTGCTCCGACTGTCCGTCCGTTTGAGGATGGAAGGCTGTACTCAGCTTAAGTTGTGTACCCCAAGCTTTTTGCAGACCTTTCCAGAATCGCGACGTGAAACGAGGATCTCTGTCTGAGACGATGCTGGAGGGAGTGCCGTGGAGTCTCATGATCTCCCTTCTGTAAGTATCTGCGGGTTTACTTACCGGATCTTCCTTGCGTATCGGTAAGAAATGAGCTGATTTGGTGAGTCGATCAACAATGACCCAAATAGCATCGTGCTTCTTCTTGGTAGGCGGAAGACCGGTAACAAAATCCATGGTGATTTTGTCCCACTTCCACTCTGGAATATCCAACGGTTGAAGGAGACCGCCCGATCGCTGATGTTCGATCTTAACCTGCTGGCAGGTAAGACATTTGGAGACATAAGTGGCTACATCCTGTTTCATACCACTCCACCAAAAGTGCTGTCTGATGTCATGGTACATTTTTGTCGACCCAGGATGTATAGAAAATGGGGAGCTGTGAGCTTCAGCTAACAATGCTTCCCTGAGTTCTTGATTGTCAGGAACACAAAGTCTCGTGCCCTGCCAAACGATACCGTCTGCGTCCATTCTGAATTCTGTCTGCTTCTCCAAATTCTGAATTATCGCCCAAATCTCTCCATCATCCTTCTGCGCTTCCTTGATACTAGTCAGTAACTCAGGTTCTACTCTAAGATTCGCCCAGTATCCGTGCTGCCCACGTACCATGATTTCGATGTCTAGCCGCTCCAAGTCTCTTATGTTTTGTTCCTTGATCTCAATGCCGTTGATCATTCCGGACTTTCTGCTGAGTGCATCTGCTACTACATTAGCTTTCCCGGGATGATACTGTAGGTTAATATCATAATCCTTCAACAGTTCCAACCATCTCCGTTGTCTCATGTTCAATTCTCGCTGTGTGAAGATATACTTCAAGCTCTTGTGATCCGTGAAAATGTCGCATGATTCTCCGTATAAGTAATGCCTCCATATCTTCAATGCGAACACCACTACAGCAAGTTCCAGGTCATGCGTAGGGTAGTTTTCTTCATAGGGCTTAAGCTGCCGTGAAGCATACGCGATCACTTTCCCATGTTGCATGAGAACACAACCCAGTCCCTTCCCCGATGCATCGCTATAGATCTGAAATCCACCTGTACCAGATGGGAGAGTAAGAATAGGTGCAGATACTAACTTCTGCTTTAGGTCTTCGAAGCTCTTCTCTCGATCTTCCGTTCAGACAAATTTCTCTCCTTTTCACATCAGTTTGGTGAGAGGTAGTGCCAAGCGGAAAAGTTCTCCACGAATCTGCGATAATATCCAGCTAAGCCTAAGAAACTGCGGACTTCTGTCGCCGACGTTGGTCTTGGCCATTTAGTGATAGCCTCAACCTTCGCTGGGTCCATAGTGATCCCTTCTGCTGATACAATGTGACCTAAGAATGCCACCTTGTTTAACCAGAACTCACACTTGGAGAATTTCGCATACAGCTGTTTCTGACGAAGAATCTGTAGTACCGTACGAAGATGGTCTTCGTGTTCCTCCGTGGACTTTGAGAAAATCAGGATGTCATCGATGAATACAATGACAAATTTATCAAGGAATTCATGGAAGATTCTGTTCATCAGATCCATGAATACTGCTGGAGCGTTAGTCAGGCCGAATGGCATGACCACAAACTCATAATGGCCGTAGCGGGTAGGAAAAGCAGTCTTAGCAATGTCCTGCTCTTTAACCCTCAGCTGGTGGTATCCTGACCTTAGATCAATCTTTGAGAAGTGTTTGGCTCCTTGAAGTTGGTCAAACAGATCGTCTATACGTGGCAGTGGATATCTATTGCGGATGGTAATCTTATTAAGTTCACGGTAGTCAATGCAAATTCGCATGCTGCCGTCCTTCTTCTTAACGAACAAGACCGGTGCGCCCCATGGAGATGCGCTTGGTCTAATGAACCCTCGTTCAAGAAGTTCCTGCAGTTGGTCCTTCAGTTCTTTTAGCTCTATGGGAGCCATACGATACGGAGCCTTAGAGATTGGCTCAGCTCCTGGAACAAGGTCGATGTTGAACTCCACTTCTCTTGCAGGTGGTATGCCTGGAAGTTCATCTGGGAAGACGTCTTGAAATTCCGAAACTACTGGTTGATCCTGAATCGATGGGGATTCAGCATCCATGTCGTGAACCGTAGCTAGATAACCTTCGCAGCCATGTGACAGTAATACACGTGCTTGCAAGGTAGATATCACTTGTACAGACCGCCCAGGTATGAACTCGTTATGAATGTACTCAGGTGCATTAATGTCGCCGAAGATCACCCGATATGAGTGGCAGTCTATGGTAGCATGGTGCTTGGATAGCCAATCCATGTCGAGAATCATATCGAACTCAATCATGTCTAGGGGAAGTGCATCTACTGCACGAACTTTATCGTCGAACTCTAGAGGAAGACTCTTGTATACATGAGTTATTAATACAGAGTCCCTCAAGGGAGTGGAAATGGTAAGCCTATTTTCTAATGGCAAGGGAAGTGTCCTGATGTTCTTAGCATAAGTAGTGGAAATAACTAAATGAGTGGCACCCGTGTCGAAAAGAACACATGCAGCTTGGCCGTACATATACAAAATTCCAGTAATGGTACCTGTAGATTTGTTTGCCTGATCGCGCGATGTCGTCTAGACACGCCCGGTGGTAGGAGGCAGTTTAGTATCAGCATGACCCGAAGTACCCTCCATTTCACCCTTACGGCAATCTCTCATACGATGGCCAGGGAGGCCGCACTTGTAGCACGCGTCGGAATCACGACGACATGGGCCAGGGTGTCTGCGATGGCAAGTATTGCAAAGAGGATGAGTGAATCCTCCAGCAGGAGTCCTTGCTTGCTGAGGGCCTGCTGATGACAAAACGTGTTAAGAATAAAGTATATGCACGAGTATAGGACGTAAGCGTCATAAGATGTTTACCAGTGTTAGCTGAACGGTTAGGCTGAGAACCCCTGTGGTTCTGGTCCTTCCCGTTACCGTGGTTCCTGGTAGAGGTTGATATAGTGTCAGCATGAGAGATATAACATGAAATCATAATAAGGTGCGTAAATAGTAGGACCTGCTGTTGTTGGAGTGTCCCGTATTGTTACGGTAATTATCATTACCGTTGCGCCTTTCCACAACAGAACGGTCGTTATTGTGACCGTTTCCTTTGGGCTGATGAGGCTGTTGCTGAGTAGCCGGCTGAGACCGGTCCCCAGTTTTCTGCCTGGAAGATACAGTTTAAGAGATGACTAAAGAACATATAATGATAGGATGCGGTCTGGTTAACGCTAGAACACGAAATGTTTTACCTCTTGTCTGGTCTTTCAGCTTCCCTGAACTCATCTCGTTCCTGCAACATCTCAAGCTTCCTTGCTGCGTCGGCCACTTGTGCTACTGTATTGAACGTAGCACATACCAGATTGTTCGCGACCGAGGTGCGAAGTGCCCACCTAAAGTGGTGTGCCTGCTCCTCATGAGTACCAGCTGCTGCTCCTAGAAAACCAGCTAGGCGAAGAAAGCGCTGCATGAATTCGTTGCTATTCTCGCCCGCTCTCTGACGTATCCCATGGTATTCACGCTTGAGTTTGTCCTGCTCTGCCTTAGGAAAGAACTGCTCCATCACTCTCTCCTTGAATTGGGCCCATGTCAAACCAGCGACCCAATCATCACCTCCTTCTGACTGCGTCAAAGCTAGCCACCAGTTGAGTACATCGCCTTCAAACCGGTAGCATGCCAATCTCGCCTTGAAGGCGGGGTCACATCCCATAGCATTGAAGATTTTCTCAATGTGAGTCAACCAGCTTTCAGCATCGCTGGGGCTATCAGTCTTTTCAAAAGCTCTAGGACGGAGCTTGTTAAATCTTTCCAACCATACTGCTAGTGTCACTGGGGGAGGAGGAGGAGGAGGTGCCTGATTCTGCTGCTGCTGATTGTTGGCAGCTTGGACTTCAGCACGAATGTCATTCCTCAGTTGAGGAAGTAAGGCTTGCATGGCAGCTTGAATTGCAGCATTGAGCTGCTCCTGCTCGCGTGTGAGAACCATCTGACAGTATAACATAACATATGATTAACAGTTCAAACATAAAATATAACTTGTATATATACATAAAAAAAAAAAAAAAAATTTATGCTAAAAAATTTCACGAGAAAAATTTATGCAAGAAAATCTTTGTATGAATGCATGATGCGGTTTTATGAAAACTTTTGATGCTCGAGAGTGAACGCCTCTGTCAGTTCACTCAAAATAAAAGACATATCGAGGGGACGCCTATGGGTCGGTCCCAAATCTAAAAGTTTCGATAAAACACATGCGACTAAATAGGGCCAGTCCTGTACCAACCATTACTTAGTCAAAAACCCTGTAACAATGACATGTATATGTATGCTTAAAAATGATGAATGCATGAAAACAACTGTCAGTTCTAGGAAGACCGTAGTGACTACCCACTAATCACAGGTCATATTTGAGAGCCTACAGGTCGAAACCTTGGCTCTGATACCATAATTGTAACACCCCATTTTGGAAATGGAATATTACGCATAATCATGGCGTGTCGTCAAAGCATACAAGGATAAATGTCTAAGCATTATTCGACCATAAAAGGGAAATACCGGAATCAAACATCGGTATCCCCAAAGTAAAGCTCATCACATACAAACATAAATACTGTAAAAGGAAAGGACGAAACAATGTCCATAGCAACTGAATCAAAGTAAAGGAAATGCATAAAGTAAAGAAAGACAGTATAGCTTCCAATCCATATGCACGTACGTTTGAGATCTACGAGCGTCCCTGAGTACCTGCCGTTTTGGGAACATGAAAAGGAAAACGGTTGAGCAAGACGCTCAGTGCACGGATGTACAATATAGCATGAAATAGGATAAACATGTAACATATAACAACGGAAGACTAAGTTCTGAGTAAACTGGTTAAGTATTAAGAAAACTGGTTTTATAGTTTGAAAAGCCTTATGTTTATCTTATGAAAACTGGTTTTAACATAAATATACCATAGCCCATATAGGTCATGAAAAGGTCACGAGCATGAATACTTGGAGGGGTGACCTCATCATGCTGATTAGAGGGGATGCCTCTAATCAATATACGGGTTTGGGTAGGAGGGATCAACTCCTTGTGAAGGGTGCAAGGCACACACCACATTCACCATGATAAACTGAATAAAACATGTAACTAGGATGCACCCATACGCCCCACCTGATATAATAATATGGCCAAAACTGAAAAGGGACGCCACGAGCAATCACTCCACCGTGGGGAAGTCATAACATTGGTGCCTCCAATGTTATGGTTATGGTACCTCCATAACTAGGTGAAACTGGTCATGCTTGTATATGGCTATAGATTATGCTAATTAAACATAAGCAATTCAAAACAATAAAACAAATACTGGGAAAACAGTTGGCTGCATACGGGGAAATCCTAATAAGGAAAGAATGTCCATACTGAAAGGACGGGAATCCGTACCTCAAGTCCAGTGAATGAACGGAAGAAAGACTCCTACTTCTGGATCACTAACGCTACATGAATACACACGTGTATAAGTATCGATTCACTGATTACGTACTGGGTTTTATGTCTCATTTTAGCTGACTTGGTATGTTTTAGGTCATGGTTCACTGTTTAGAGCCTTAAACTGTGTTTATCTTGTATTCTGATTGATCCGTTTAAGTATTACTGGTATTTCATGTATTATTATACTTACTGTGTAATAATAAGTAACTTTCCAAAAATAGCAGGTTCCCAAAAATAGAAAGTTTCCAAAAATAGAAAGTTTCCAAAAATAGAAAGTTTCCAAAAATAGAAAGTTACCAAAAATAGAAAGTTTCCAAAAATAGAAAGTTTCCAAAAATAGAAAGTTTCCAAAAATAGAAAGTTTCCTAAAATAGAATTTACTGCTTAAAATAGATTAGTTTCTAAAAATAGAAAGTTTCCAAAAATAGATCAGCTGCCTTAATTAAATAAGTTTCCATATATAGAAGGTTTCCATAATTAGACTAACTGCCTGAAATAGATAGATTTCCATATATAGAAGGTTTCCATAATTAGATTAGTTGCCTTATTTAATTAAGTTTCTATAAATAGAAGTTTCCATATTTAGAATTAAGCTGGTTACATAAGCTAACATATAAGTCTAAGTGTTTATAAGCTTGTTTCTTAAGTCATATGATATAGTATATAGTTTAATTATTATTTCATGTATTTTAATTAAACTATAGGTTAAGCATTTTAATTAAAGTATAACATGTTTTAATTAAAATGAAATGAAATACTTAGGTTAACATATGTATTATTATTATTAATAATATAACCTAAGTCATGTCTAAATTAATTAATTATAGGCATGTTTTAAATAATTAATTAATTATAACTTATAACATAAAATACTTAGGTTAAATTAATATCATGCTAAATTAATAATTAGAATAACCTAAGTCATAATTTAATTAATATCTCATGTGATTAATTAATTTATATCCTAAGTTCATGATTCATAAAAATTAACATGAAGCATAAATCATGATTTAACCAACGAACCATGAATCGGGCATGAACTCGACACCGTACCTCGAGCCAAACTCGGGGCACGTGTGCCCCCTTGCTGCCGTGGGTCCCACATGAGCCAACCAAGACCAAAAATGGTCTTGGTGGTGGCGGCAATAAGCAAACCAAACCCCCCCTCGGGTTTGTTTTGCTAGGCGGCTAAAAACAAACACCCTTTTAAATCATTCTTTGATTTTAATTTATACCAAAACATGTTAGATCAATGTTTAATTATCATGTTTAAATAAGAAAAACAATAACATATTCATGAACATAAACAAAGATTCAAAAGAATTAAAAAGAAGGGTTTAAAAAGGTATACCACTATGTAGCTTGGAAAAGGATGAACAAACACTGATTATAGCAATAGTTTTTAAGATCAAAATCAACCAATCACCCTCCTATGGTGATGATAAGGTGGCGGCACAAAGAGAGAACAAGGAGGAGGAGAGAAAACTCTTTTAGGGTTTTTGTGTTTATTTCTTGAAAGTGAAAAATGAAAACATATTTTTACCATAACCCCCCCTTTACTTGTAAAAGTCCATGGGCTAAGCCCACCTTGGTATATGTGCCGTGGGTATGGGGGCCCCACATGGGGTACCCGTACCTTTCTCGTGTCCCGATGTTTCGTGTTCGTTCGTGGTTAAACGTGCTCGTGTTTAAAGTGTTTCTGTTTATTTTATCATGTCGTTTATCGTAATCTTAACGCTCGTAACTATATTATATGTATTTACGTAATTATTCTAGTTCGTATTTTAAATGGTGATCATGATTTAATTATGTTCACGTGACATATTTATTAACTGTTTATCATGAGTTCGTACGTAATCGATACTTGTCATGTCATACACGTATGCACTTGCTTGATTACTAGCACATGAATGTGATCATAACTAAATGAGGTAAGTTTTAATCTAGGACGTACGATCTTAAGGGCACTATTCATGGTAAAAGCATGCGGGTTTTACAATAGATATGCCATGACCTATAAGGGTTATAGCTTTATCAAATCTTGATTTTAACATGTTATTTACTTGTGTTTATAGGTGTATGATGATGCATGCATGAAATAATGAAAGAATATGACGTGTATACATTTCTTGCCTAAAAGTACCAAGAATGATCTAGATGAACTAAGAGGTTTGAGATCTACGCAAGGTGATGAAGAAAACCCTAATACAAACCAAGCTGTGGCCTTGATGATTTACCTAGGGCTTGTTTATAGTGATTCCAAGAGAATGATACTACTAATGACTTGTAGTAAAGATAAGACAAAGATCTTGGTGGATTTAATACTTGGTTTTGGATGTATATGGCTTTAAGCCGTATGATTTGAGAGAGAAGGGGGTGAGAGAACAAGATTGGATTGCATGTGTGTGAGAATGTGTGTGTTTCGGCTTAAAGAGGAGAGAGGGAAATGTAATGAAAAAGGCATGATTGCCTAGGTAAGAACACTTGTGCCAAGTGTTGGCTTTTGTGTTTCCTATGAATCCCTTCTCCTTCCACATGCCCTTGGTGCCGTGTAAGGTTATCCAAGAGAGAGGGTGGGCTTGTGTTGGGCTTGTGTTGGGCTTAACACAAAGAGTACATGATCTTGGGCTAGTCCAAGAAGGTTTAGGGATGCCTATAATATGCATACATATATACACGGCTATATATACATGGTCTAGCATATTTTCCAAATTTTCTTAAGTGTTGTTTAATCAAATGAGGGGTATGCATTTTTACTACTTGTTTTATGTACATAGTTTACATAGTCAAACTTATTATAACAAGTATGTATGTAAAAATATATGTACACATTGGACAAGTTCACACATGACTTATAGAAATATAATACATGAGTTTGTGTTTTAAGATTTAATGGGTGAAATTTCATTACATCAAATCATGGTAAAATCGTGGATTTTACAGCACCACCCCGTTATTTTAGCTTTGTCCTCAAAGCTATTAAAAACGTGGTTATCTTTTAAGTAAAAGATGTTCTAAGTAGGATTCGTTTCAGACTCTTTCTCTTAGGTACGGATGGCGGCATGAACGAGAAGTGGTCTACACCTAGGTTACTCTTATACGCCTGATTTGGCATTAATGGAAGCTTCCGTCATTATAGGTGAATAGAAGAGAATGCAAAGAGATTTTTTTAAAATTTTTTTAATCTAGGTTGCACTATTCATTCGATTAAGCAGTAGAAGAGATTACTGCTATGGATGGATAGGAACAATTCAAAGAGATCTTTATTCGAATCGTATTATACATCCGATTGAGCAGTAAAGGAGACTGCTGTTGTGGATGGATAGGGAAGGAATGCAAAGAGATCTTTATCCAGATCGTACTATGCATCCGATTGAGCAGTAAAGGAGATTGCTTCTGTGGATGGATAGGTGCGGGCTTCCCAACGGGTGTTGTAGTCATAACTTTTCTAGATCTGGGAGAGGACCATTGCCGTTGTGGATTTGGTTAGGAGGATAAATCCATTGCAAATTGTTTCTGATATGAGGAGGACACGCCAGCGTGTTTTATACGCTGGGGAAATTGGGGATGTACTATATCTGCATCCTTTTCATGGGTGAGATACAGGTTATATCTCCACACCCGAGGATGAAAAATTAGGGTTTGAAGGTAAAATAAAACATTTTAACTTTAACCCCTCCTTTATCAACAGCTTTAAGAAAAGACTTACGATTTTACCTCAAGCTGGCGGGACACAAACATTAGTTAATAGTACTAAAGTTTCTACCCGACAAAGAGGTTAAGATGGTTGTTGATGGCGACTGCGTAAGAAGTTGCAAAGAATCTGCTTCATTCCCCGCGGGGTTGAGCGAGAGGGGCGCATAAAAGAAGTACCTCAAATGGTGGAAATAGAAGAAGACACCAAGAATAAAGAAGTGCGCGCCTTGTAGGGTGTCGTAACAAGGGTCATGCATTCACTATTACTGGTTCAAAATTTGTACAAATTCTGACTTCTAAAGAGAGGAAATCACATCTCCCAGAGTCTAGTGGGTGATGGTATTGTCGAACTAATTGGACCCAAAGAGGAAAAAGGAATGTCCACAAACATGGGACATTCAACATCTCCTTACGGGGGATGTCGGACATAGTCCTACAAAGTACACCCATTGTGAGTTGGATGTGCTTTTCAGGTTTAGTGCTACCTAAGTGGCGGATATAACCCTACAAAGTACACCCATGGTGAGTTGGATGTGTCTTTCAGGTTTAGGCAGGGGAGAAACAGGTTAGGGAAATGGGGTATTTCTGGACCAAGTACTCTCTGACCTGCTGGTGCTAGAGATGACACTATATCTAGTGTTAACTATATCGGGGTTATGGCTCCTCAGTATAATCAAGGTTTCATCTCCCCAAGGTACACGAACCAATTTTTGGTTGTAACACTCTCATTTTTCGTATTCGTACAGCGGAAGGGTCTTTCAGAGTGTTACGGGATAGCACAATAACTCCAATCATATATAACACATAAAAATGGTTGTACAAGGTTTAACAAACATTCATTCGATAAAAAGGTTTAAAAGTGTACAACAGGTCCCAAATTATACAGGTCATTAAGTTTACAAAACACAGATCGAATGAACATTTTTAATATTAAGTGTGGGCCATCAGAGTCGATCTCCATCCGGATTACCTTCAAGCACCTGAGATAGAAAACATGCAAAAATCATATCAGCGAATGCCGAGTGAATTCATAGAGTTTAATGAAAACCGTTATATAAAAACAATCAATTACAATCATTTAAAATCAGAACACAAGTATAATATCGGAAGTAAGTCCACATATTGCTAGTCAGGCAATATATATCAAGCATACATCTTAAACCGTCCATGAGACCGTAGTCTCTATATTACCATGATAGGTAATATATTCATCGTTAATAGCGTCGTTATCATATATAGGATACATTTTTTTATTTGGATTAGGTAGGATTATTATTAGCCGCATGACATTGTTACCTTACTGTGAAAACAGCGGGCCGCGAACCCGACAAACAATTTGCCCATCTAAGTTAGCGTGTCGTCACAAAAATCACGCTATGGAATCTTCTCATACATAAATTCGCTTACCAATCAGTGTGGTACGACGGGGATCAACCGTCAAGGCGCGAACTGGGGTGATCGTCCCCAAATAGTACTATCAAATGCATAAGCGTCTACCAAAACCCGGTAGTTCACAATTCATGCTAATGGGACTTTAAGTGACATAACCTAACTACTAATAATCCTTTTAGTCTCGAATATAGGGTCATAGCATCATTCGGGTCCATCTCATTAAGCATACAATCGGGACTACTTGTGTTCTATTTTTATAAAAATCTAGCATGTTATCTCCCTCGCGGGTTTACAAATCATTTTATAAAACATTTAAAAGAGTGCGAGGCTATGAACTCACGTTGTTAATGAAAGGCGGATTATCGGCTACGGGCGTGCTTCGGTCACGGAAACCTATATAAATAATAATCGGTCTTAGACTCGGTCCAATGACTTTTATCAAAATAACAATATACATATATATGATTATTGTACATATGATGATGATCAAGTGGGTTTATAAATCCTCATTTACTCATTTTAGTGTTTACGTTTTAGTATCGTCTTACTAGTTCACTAGTTTTACCGATTTTACCTATTTTAAGTTCATTAAGTCTTTTATAAGTTCTTTTACTTGTTTTTACCCATTATATACTTATATGATCAGTATATATACTTTTCATGTTGGGTCCTATTGGGTTAAGCCCAAATAATTCTTTTTACAAGTATTTGTCTTATTAAGTCCAATTATTAGTCTAATAGGTTTATTTAGCTCGTAATTGTCCGTAATTCTTATAGTTCGGGTTTTATCGGTTTTTACTTGTCTTAGTTACTTATACATCAGTATATATCTTTTATAAACTTTACATTAGACGGGTTTGGTCGTCTAAGTTTTATTTGATGAAAAACGTTAATTTCACGGCGATAGCCGAAAAAGTCGTAAAAATCAAGTTTATAGTTTTTTTATTACTTATAAATATTACTTTTACCACCATTTATATATTTTACCCATTTAATTAACCTTTTATACATTTATATAAATAAGTTTTATAAGTTAGTGGGTTTATACTTTACATTTTATAAATTACAAAGTGAGTGCTTATATAATAATAATAAACATTATTTCCAAAATCTGATTTTTAACTTCACATTCACCATTTTTATCATATCTAGAGTTCTACAATGACTTAGAAGCTCATTTTTAGATGACAACTTCTTCATAATATGTGCTAAATATAACTTAGTTATAGCTACTTCCCATTTTGAGTTTAAGTTGCCTTAACAGTCCCTACAAAACTGCTTATTCAGATTGTACCACCTAACTTGTTTTGATCATATCTCACTCATTATTTTGATTCCATTGCATGGCCAACTCTCACATGTGTATAACATCATCTACTTTACTGTAAATAGATCAAACCATGCATTTTTATCAGTTCTTCATTTAGTTATTTACTGTTTTTATACAGCCAACTAATTAGACATGATTTTAGCTTCATTTCTTATGGTTATCATCATTTTTAAGCATGTTTATCAACACTTGATCCCCACACAACATTTTTATCATCATATATACATCATATACATATACAAAATGAAAGAAAATACATTTGTTCTTTACAAAATAATAAGAGAAAAATGTAGAGGATGATCTTCTTTACCAATCCAAGTGGATTTCTTGTTTTAGGAAGGCAAGAACTTGATGAACACAACAAGTATCTCCAAGACCATCAAATAGCAAGATCATATGTTGGAAAATCAGCCCTAGGACACAAGCAAATCACCTCCAAAGTTGGTTATATGGCCACCAAATGATCAAGGTTTCAAGGAAACACCTTAATAGGACTAGTAAACATGTGGTTTGTAGTTAGAAGAGATCAAAGATGGTGTTTGTGGCTTGTTGTGGGACGGCACATAGATGAAGTAGAGAGAGTTTTGAGAGTGAAATGCATGGGTGAAATGGTTAAGTGAAAACCATTTGTTGGTTTTGTTAAGTGGTTGGAAGGTTTAGCTTAAAGTGTAAGCATGAGCTTACACTTGTATAAACAAGTTAAGTTTTGTGCCACCTAAGGGTGGTGAGTCATTTTGGCCGTCCCATGTAAGCTAGTGGGATGGGGCAAAGTGTTTTGTCCCATCTCACTAGTTTACGGGTATTTCTCGATTCTAGTTTTCTCGATTTGCGTGCCCTCGGGTCGTTTTACGAAAAACGTTTTTATAAATTATGAATCACCGTCACAAAACGAATCCAATAAAAATTGTCTCATCAAAAACGGAGTTCGAAAACGTAAATACGTAATCCTAAGGTTTCCGGTTTAGTCGTAAAAGACGCCAAATTATGCACGTAAGCCCAAATTTAAATCCGTAAATTGTGAGTTCGTCAACCAACATAAAAATAAGTTTCAAAATATTATACGAGAAAATATTTAACTACCTGAAAATGTTAGATTTGTCACAGCTTTTCCTCCTAAAAGGGATCAACGTCCTCGTGATCCATTTCATTTGGATGTCCGTTTCTTATTGAAATCGAAGAGGTGCGGATATTTCTTCCACATTTCATCCTCTCGTTCCCAAGTATACTCCGGTCCATGCTTTGAATTCCATCGGATCTTGACAATAGGTATCCGACTTTGTTTCAGTTGCTTTACCTCACAGTCCATAACTTCTACGGGCTCTTCGATAAAATGCAACTTCCCATCTATTCGAACCTTACCTAACGGAATTTTCTCATCACTCACTGCTAGACATTTCTTCAGATTAGATACATGGAATGTGTTGTGAACACCATGAAGTTCTGGGGGTAACTCTAGTTTGTAAGCCACCGGACCTACTCTAGATAGAATCTTAAAGGGTCCAATATAACGGGGATTCAATTTTCCTCGTTTTCCAAATCTTATAACGCCTTTCCATGGCGATACTTTCAACATTACTCGGTCACCCACTTCAAACTCCATTGGCTTCCGCCGCACATCCGCGTAACTTTTCTGTCTACTACGGGCAGTCAACAACCTCTTCTTAATCTGAACTATCATCTCCGTAGTCTCCCGGATCAATTCCGGTCCCGTGAGCTGGGTATCCCCAACTTCACTCCAACATACAGGAGATCTACACTTCCTACCATACAAAGCTTCAAACGGTGCAGCCTTAATACTAGAATGGTAACTATTGTTATATGAAAACTCTGCTAACGATAAATGTTTATCCCAATTCTTACCAAAGTCTAACACACAAGCTCTCAACATATCTTCCAGTGTTTGTATCGTCCTTTCACTCTGCCCATCAGTCTGGGGGTGATAAGCAGTGCTCATGTCGAGATTCGTTCCCAAAGATCTTTGGAGAGATTTCCAAAAATTCGATGCGAATCTAGGATCTCGATCTGAAATGATCGATACAGGCACTCCATGCTTGCATACAACATTATCAAGGTATATTCGAGTCAGCTTCTCCAGTGAGAACTGCTCCTTAACCGGAATGAAGTGTGCTGATTTGGTCAGTCTATCGACAATAACCCAAATCGAATTGTTTCCAGATGATGTTCTAGGAAGCTTGGTGATAAAGTCCATCGTAATTCGCTCCCACTTCCATTCAGGAATCTTTGGTTGTTGAAGTAGTCCTGATGGCTTTTGATGTTCTGCTTTAACTCTAGCACAAGTCAAGCATTGAAGAACATACATAGCTATGTCAGCTTTCATATTCGGCCACCAGTACAACTTCTTCAAATCATGGTACATCTTATCAGATCCCGGATGAATGGAATACTTAGATTTATGGGATTCTAACATAACCAAATCTCTTAAGCCTCCAAACTTAGGTATCCACATACGACCTCTTAAACATTTCACTCCATCAGCTCTAACCTCTAAAGGATCTCCTTCTCCTCGGAACCCTTCATTAACAAAATTCTCCTTCTTACAAGCTTCTATTTGCGCATTTCTAATTTGCTCGGGCAAATTATTGTGCACGGTCAAGACTAGAGAACGCACCCTGATAGGCTCTCTATCTTTCCTACTCAACGCATCAGCAACAACATTGGCTTTTCCTGGGTGATACTTTATATCACAATCATAATCACTTAACAACTCTATCCATCTTCGTTGCCTCATGTTCAACTCTTTCTGGTCGAGAATATACTGTAGGCTTTTGTGATCGGTGAATACCGTACACTTGGTGCCATACAGATAATGTCTCCACAACCTAAGAGCAAAGACTACAGCTCCTAACTCAAGATCATGAGTAGTATAATTCTCCTCATTCTTCCTTAATTGCCTAGAAGCATAAGCTATCACTTTCTCTCTCTGCATCAAAACAGCTCCATAACCTCTAAGAGATGCATCACAATACACAACAAAATCTTCACTCCCTTCGGGTAATGATAAGATTGGTGCACTACATAATTTTTGCTTCAATGTCTGAAATGCTCCATCTTCATCACTTCCCCAAACGAAAGATTTATTCTTCTGAGTAAGCTTAGTCAAGGGTTTAGCTATTAAAGAAAATTCTTTAATGAATCGCCTATAATAGCCAGCTAATCCTAAGAACTGTCGCACTTCCGTTGGCGTTGTCGGTGCAGACCAATTCTTAATAGCTTCAACCTTTGCAGGATCAACATGAATTCCATCTCTGTTAATCACATGACCAAGAAATTGCACAGAATCTAACCAGAAATCACACTTCGAAAACTTAGCATACAACCTTTCATCCTTCAACAACTTCAAAACAATCCTCAAATGTTCTCTATGCTCATCTTCATTCTTGGAATAGATTAGAATATCGTCAATAAACACAATCACAAATTTATCCAAGTAGGGCTTGCACACTCGATTCATTAAATCCATGAAAACCGCAGGTGCGTTAGTTAACCCAAATGGCATTACTTGAAATTCATAGTGTCCATAACGAGTTCTAAATGCAGTTATAGGAATATCTTCTTCACGGACGCGAAGTTGGTGATATCCTGACCGCAAATCTATCTTAGAATACACACTAGATCCTTGCAGTTGATCAAACAAATCATCAATCCTAGGTAAAGGATATCGATTCTTAATTGTCAACTTATTCAGTTCCCTATAATCAATGCACATACGAAAAGATCCATCCTTCTTCTTAACGAACAAGACTGGAGCTCCCCAAGGCGACGAGCTCGGTCGAATAAAACCTTTATCAGACAACTCCTTAAGTTGCTCAGATAACTCCTTTAATTCAGAAGGGGCTAATCGGTAAGGCGCACGTGCCACCGGTGCAGCACCAGGAATTAAATCGATTCGAAACTCTACTTGCCTTATCAGTGGAAGTCCTGGTAATTCTTTAGGAAATACCTCAGGAAATTCACAAATAATAGGTACATCTTCCAATCGTTTCTCCCTAGACTCATTCCCGGTCACTTGAGCTAAGAATAACCCACAACCGTTCCTGATGTACTTTTGGACTTTAATACATGAAACGATTTTCAAACGGGATTCACCTCGACTACCATCAATTACTAACGTCCTATTCCTAAGAGGAATCTTAACCTTCTTCTCTCCACATTAAATAGTAGCATTATTCAACGACAACCAATCCATACCAATAATAATATCGAAACTACCTAATTCTATCATCATCAAATCAATCGGAAAGGAATGGTTCAAGAGATTTAGAGAGCATCCTTCTAATAGCTTATTAGTTTTCACTAATTTACCATCAGCCAATTCCACCTCGTAACTGGTACTTATCTCAACAGGTTCAATATCAATAAGGGCACTAAATTTAGTGGATACAAAGCTCCTATCGGCACCCGAATCGAATAAAGCAACAGCATAATGATTGTTGAGTAAAAACGTACCGGTAACGACATTCGGATCCTCTTTCTTCACCTCAATTGTTCCAAGTTGGTAGATACCACCCTGGGGGTTTCTTCCAGGTACAATCGCTTTCAACTTGGGGCATTCCGATTTCCTATGACCTTCTTCATTACAGTTGAAGCAAATCGTTCCCTTCTTACACCTTTCAACCTTGTGTCCAAGCTTTCCGCAATTTCGGCACTTCCAGCAGTCGCCAGGATGCCTCTTGTTGCCACACTTAGGACATCTATCATCGTTGCGCGGTGCATTGTTGGTAATAGCATTTGCATTCCCCTTTCTCTGGTTCTGACGGCGATTGAAATTCTTTCTATAATCACCTCTATCTACACGCTCACCGTCTCCCTTTCTTTTCTCACCTACACGGGCTTCATCTTCCTTATCCTGAATTATCTGTCCAATGAGTTGGTAAGCCATTCGAACAGCATCATCAATGGTCAGTGGTTTCGATGATGTCACGTCCCCCCGGATATTCCTGGTCAACCCTTTCACATATTGCTCAATTCGGATCTCTTCGGGTTCCACCAATCGAGGACATAGCAAGGCCAACTCATGGAATCGATTCGTGTAACTATCAATGTCCACACCTTTCATTCTCAGATGAATCAACTCTTGTTCTAACCTAATGATCACACTACGAGGACAAAACTCCAAAGTCATCCACTTCTTAATTTCAGCCCAAGGAGTAGCATTAGCAGCATCAAGACCCATGAAAGCAATTCTCCCGTTCCACCAAGTCAACGCACGACCTTTAAGAGTAGCCATAGCAAAAGTCACCTTATCTTCCTCCTTACACTTACTAATCCTAAACACCAATTCAATCTTCTCGATCCACTGGCTTAGTCCTACAGCACCTTCAGTTCCATTAAAAGGTAGAGGTTCACACTTCATGAACGTCACATAAGTACAGCCACCAATTTCAGGTGCATTCGTTCCAAGTCCTCCTATATTTCCTCCAGCATTAGCATTTACAATATTAGCATTCACATTCACATTAGTACCGCCAATTCCACTACCGCCAGCTCCACTACCGCCAGCTCCACTACCGCCAGCTCCACTACCGCCAGCTTCATTTCTAGCATTTGCCATGAATTCAGTCATAGATGCGGTAACCTGCTCCGTAATAATCCTACGTACATCATCCTCAGTCACAGCCTTCTTGGGCGGCATAGTTCTATAATTCCACAATATTAAAGCATTAAGCATTCACCCAACAAAGGATTCATATAATATGGATCGAATTCATAATCAAGATACAAATAAGGCACAATATGGAATTCAAGACAAGATACATATTTCATTCGATCTGAAACAAAAGTATTGTCTTAGTACATCCATATCAAAGTTCTAACACTATATACACTCAAAATTCGTGCCAAGCCTACAACTAACAAGTCGGTTCAGTCAAAGCTACAAACACAAAAGATCTAAAGGTCACTACTAAACACAGACTGGTCTACTGAGAACCGCCAGATGGTCCATCATCCATCGTCTTCTGAATCTTTGTCGGACGATCACTAGACACATCTTCAGCTGGGCGCTTACGGGTTACTCCTCTTTCAACCATGTCAACATAAAATCTACTGTTCCAACCCACAGATATATTCAACTCCTTTTCGGCTTTCTCACGCATCGCACGAGCCACACTCAACTGAATCTCCATAGAATTTACCTTTCTCTTTATATCCACATACTCACGGCTTTCCAATACCGATAATCTCCTAAAAGCCTCATTCAATCCACGCTCTACATCACTCAAATCCAAACTAAGCAATTCTCGCTCTTTCTCGCCAACCTTAGCCTTCGACTCCAAATAAGCAACTTGAGTCTGAACAAAACCTAATCCAACCTCTGTCACACAACTCTTAACACGGGAAGCATCTAGATCACGTCTCAAGGCCCATGGTGCAAGACCATCAATATGAGTAGCCTCTCGAGCACTAGACGACTCTCCTATCTCACATCTACGAGCAGCAATACCATCGGTACCGTCAGGTGCATCGTCATCCTCATCCTCCTCTGATTCAGAATCAGATTCAGACGATTCAGACATTTCATCCCTAGGTAACTCATCCTCAGAATCAGACAAACAAACTGGTGGGGGCAAAGGCTCGCCCTCTGGAACATCATACGGATATATAAGCTCAGCTTCCTCATCGTCATCAACCTCAACATCTATACCTACATCTTCCTCGACTTCCTCGTCGTCAATCTCATTATCTAACTCATCTAACCCAATCTCATTCTCATTCTCAATATCAACATTCTCAATATCCACGTCCTCATTACCCACATTCTCAATCTCATTCTCTACTAAGTCTTCCTGAGGGGCAATCTGATCTCCTAGTCCTAACTCGGGCTCGGGATCCTCAAATGGTTCCTCCTCGTCATCAATATCAAAATCTACTAAGTCTAAATAAGGATCATCTTCTATATTAGGTTCGGGAATAGCATGGTTTTCTACAGGAATATTAGGGTCAGCCATGACAATCTGCATTTATATATATTTATCTCGTATTAGGATAACATACTAGTTAAACAATTACATAATGAAATCACGATATATACATATATATAAATTAAATTATATATATCAAAATATATATCTTCTCAATAAGGCTTGTTGGTAACGTCGGAGATCTCTGGCACCGTTATAGTGAAAATATTTTTCAAATATTTTCTCAAATGTTCATTGTCAAAAGATTTTGAAAAGCTTTGTTCAAAACCTTGGTTTTTAAAAATCTTTTGTTCTCTACAACGAGAGCTCTGGTACCAAACTGTAACACTCTCATTTTCCGTATTGGTACAGCGGAAGGGTCTTTCAGAGTGTTACGGGATAGCACAATAACTCCAATCATAGACAACACATAAAAATGGTTGTACAAGGTTTAACAAACATTCATTCGATAAAAAGGTTTAAAAGTGTACAACAGGTCCCAAATTATACAGGTCATTAAGTTTACAAAACACAGACCGAATGAACATTTTTAATATTAAGTATGGGCCATCAGAGTCGATCTCCATCCGGATTACCTTCAAGCACCTGAGATAGAAAACATGCAAAAATCATATCAGCGAATGCCGAGTGAATTCATAGAGTTTAATGAAAACCGTTATATAAAAACAATCAATTACAATCATTTAAAATCAGAACACAAGTATAATATCAGAAGTAAGTCCACATATTGCTAGTCAGGCAATATATATCAAGCATACATCTTAAACCGTCCATGAGACCGTAGTCTCTATATTACCATGATAGGTAATATATTCATCGTTAATAGCGTCGTTATCATATATAGGATACATTTTTTTATTTGGATTAGGTAGGATTATTATTAGCCGCATGACATTGTTACCTTACTGTGAAAACAGCGGGCCGCGAACCCGACAAACAATTTGCCCATCTAAGTTAGCGTGTCGTCACAAAAATCACGCTATGGAATCTTCTCATACATAAATTCGCTTACCAATCAATGTGGTACGATGGGGATCAACCGTCAAGGCGCGAACTGGGGTGATCGTCCCCAAATAGTACTATCAAATGCATAAGCGTCTACCAAAACCCGGTAGTTCACAATTCATGCTAATGGGACTTTAAGTGACATAACCTAACTACTAATAATCCTTTTAGTCTCGAATATAGGGTCATAGCATCATTCGGGTCCATCTCATTAAGCATACAATCGGGACTACTTGTGTTCTATTTTTATAAAAATCTAGCATGTTATCTCCCTCGCGGGTTTACAAATCATTTTATAAAACATTTAAAAGAGTGCGAGGCTATGAACTCACGTTGTTAATGAAAGGCGGATTATCAGCTACGGGCGTGCTTCGGTCACGGAAACCTATATAAATAATAATCGGTCTTAGACTCGGTCCAATGACTTTTATCAAAATAACAATATACATATATATGATTATTGTACATATGATGATGATCAAGTGGGTTTATAAATCCTCATTTACTCATTTTAGTGTTTACGTTTTAGTATCGTCTTACTAGTTCACTAGTTTTACCGATTTTACCTATTTTAAGTTCATTAAGTCTTTTATAAGTTCTTTTACTTGTTTTTACCCATTATATACTTATATGATCAGTATATATACTTTTCATGTTGGGTCCTATTGGGTTAAGCCCAAATAATTCTTTTTACAAGTATTTGTCTTATTAAGTCCAATTATTAGTCTAATAGGTTTATTTAGCTCGTAATTGTCCGTAATTCTTATAGTTCGGGTTTTATCGGTTTTTACTTGTCTTAGTTACTTATACATCAGTATATATCTTTTATAAACTTTACATTAGACGGGTTTGGTCGTCTAAGTTTTATTTGATGAAAAACGTTAATTTCACGGCGATAGCCGAAAAAGTCGTAAAAATCAAGTTTATAGTTTTTTGTTTACTTATAAATATTACTTTTACCACCATTTATATATTTTACCCATTTAATTAACCTTTTATACATTTATATAAATAAGTTTTATAAGTTAGTGGGTTTATACTTTACATTTTATAAATTACAAAGTGAGTGCTTATATAATAATAATAAACATTATTTCCAAAATCTGATTTTTAACTTCACATTCACCATTTTTATCATATCTAGAGTTCTACAATGACTTAGAAGCTCATTTTTAGATGACAACTTCTTCATAATATGTGCTAAATATAACTTAGTTATAGCTACTGCCCATTGTGAGTTTAAGTTGCCTTAACAGTCCCTACAAAACTGCTTATTCAGATTGTACCACCTAACTTGTTTTGATCATATCTCACTCATTATTTTGATTCCATTGCATGGCCAACTCTCACATGTGTATAACATCATCTACTTTACTGTAAATAGATAAAACCATGCATTTTTATCAGTTCTTCATTTAGTTATCTACTGTTTTTATACAGCCAACTAATTAGACATGATTTTAGCTTCATTTCTTATGGTTATCATCATTTTTAAGCATGTTTATCAACACTTGATCCCCACACAACATTTTTATCATCATATATACATCATATACATATACAAAATGAAAGAAAATACATTTGTTCTTTACAAAATAATAAGAGAAAAATGTAGAGGATGATCTTCTTTACCAATCCAAGTGGATTTCTTGTTTTAGGAAGGCAAGAACTTGATGAACACAACAAGTATCTCCAAGACCATCAAATAGCAAGATCATATGTTGGAAAATCAGCCCTAGGACACAAGCAAATCACCTCCAAAGTTGGTTATATGGCCACCAAATGATCAAGGTTTCAAGGAAACACCTTAATAGGACTAGTAAACATGTGGTTTGTAGTTAGAAGAGATCAAAGATGGTGTTTGTGGCTTGTTGTGGGACGGCACATAGATGAAGTAGAGAGAGTTTTGAGAGTGAAATGCATGGGTGAAATGGTTAAGTGAAAACCATTTGTTGGTTTTGTTAAGTGGTTGGAAGGTTTAGCTTAAAGTGTAAGCATGAGCTTACACTTGTATAAACAAGTTAAGTTTTGTGCCACCTAAGGGTGGTGAGTCATTTTGGCCGTCCCATGTAAGCTAGTGGGATGGGGCAAAGTGTTTTGTCCCATCTCACTAGTTTACGGGTATTTTTCGATTCTAGTTTTCTCGATTTGCGTGCCCTCGGGTCGTTTTACGAAAAACGTTTTTATAAATTATGAATCACCGTCACAAACGAATCCAATAAAAATTGTCTCATCAAAAACGGAGTTCGAAAACGTAAATACGTAATCCTAAGGTTTCCGGTTTAGTCGTAAAAGACGCCAAATTATGCACGTAAGCCCTGATAGGTGTGTAAACACCCATCCTTTTACCACTTAATTCGGGCTAAAACGAGACCAAAACACGTATTTAATATCATTTGTTTGGAATTATGCGTGGTTTTTGTGTTTATTGTGTTTTCAGAGCCGACCGGGTGAATATTAAAGAAAACATGGGATTGCACGGGCTTTACTGAAGGAAAAGACTCAAGATAAAGTCTATTGTCCAAGAGATGCAAAAGATTTGAAGTCACTGGGCCTATTCGAAGATTTATCGAAGAAAAGGACCAAAGATGGAAGATTTATATAAGTCGAAGAAACTCAAGTCCTTTAAACGAAGAAATTAAAAGACGAGTTGAATTTAATCAACGACAAATCCCGAATCAGAATCGAAAACGGAAACTTTTCTGAAAAGACGAAAAGACAAGAAGAACGGGAGAAAGCCCACTCACCAACCAAAGGACAAGGCTATAAATAGCCTTCCCCTCACACATTTTAGACCAGTTTTTAGTTTTCTCTTCTTCCCCATTTTTTTCTTCCTGGTTCGTAGAACACCATCACCACTAGGGTGATTGGTGATTTTTATCTTTGTCTTTCCAATCTTGTAATTTTAATCTTTGGTTTATTTTGTCAAAACATTAATCATTCAATACAAGTTCTTTGTTTAATCTTCCATTTCATCTTGTTCATCTCCATTTTTATCTTCAAGTTCTTAAGTTTTATTTTTCTTGATTTGATCTTCAAAAGTTGTTTGGATTTGTGTTTTTATTAGTGGGATTCGTTGTTTATGGTGTCTAAATGATTTGTGTTTAATTTGGTAAATCCTTTTTAAGTATTTGATTTGATTTTGATTAAAATTGTGTTCCGTGTTCTTCGCATAACCTGCTACTGTATCTGGGTTTCCAGACTTCCGAATCAGCTAAAAAGTTCCGAATGAGTCTTTCATTCAGAAGGTTCCGAATCAAGTATTAGGTTCCGAATAAGTCTTTAAGTTCCGAACCAAGACACCTTCATTCGGAAGTTTCAAACTTCCGAACCAAGCATTAGAGTTCTGAATCAAGAGAAAACTTCCGAATCAACCCTTCATTCGGAAGTTTCCGAATCAACCAGCAAGTTCCGAATCAGTCCTTCATTCGGAAGTTTCAAAACTTCCGAATCAACAACCTTCATTCGGAAGGTTCCGAATGAGCATGTTCCGAATCAGTAAGTTCCGCATGAGCAAGTTCTGAATCAAGGTTTAAAAGTTCCGAATCAAGTATTTCCTTTAGATTACTGTTTTTCTACTTTATTGTTTCTTTATGTTTGTTTGCTTAAATTTCAATTTTAATTTTTAATCTTGATTTTAATCTTAAGTTTAATACAAGTTTTTAGTAATCACCATTAAATTAATTGTCTTTGTTTTAAATTTTCATTTCCACTTTTTATTAGATTAGAAAACCAAACCCTTTTATTTAGTAACCAAGAACAATCATTCCACTTAAGACCAAGATCAATTCGAGAGGATATCGAGAGATAATTGAACCCAGTAAAAATCATTGTATCAAGCCCAAATTTAAATCCGTAAATTGTGAGTTCGTCAACCAACATAAAAATAAGTTTCAAAATATTATACGAGAAAATATTTAACTACCTGAAAATGTTAGATTTGTCACATTGGTCATATAGAATAACTGCGTGATACTTGCTAGTCTATTTATGCTAATGTCGACATTATAGCTATCAAGACTTTCTAGGATCTGATTGATGTAAAACGATGACTTGGAGGGTTTTAAGGAACAACCTCGAATGATGGTGTTTAACTATCTGAACTTTTCCGTCGACTATTCCACCGTATAATGGGAGTCTAGAACTATCGGAGGGATTTCAATTACCTTACTAAATTAAGCAATTGTAACGCCTTGGGTCTACACATGTCTCAAACAAGATAGATGCATATCATTTGTTTAGTAAGAACGTACCAGGTACGATGTTGGAGCCCGGATTTGCTTGGGCATTGCCGGCCATGTACACTTGCGAAGGAGTTCCCTTGTTGTTCTTCTTCTGATTGGCCCACTTGGGAAAATCGGGTCTCACATGCCCAGGGGTTCCACACTCGTAACATACCACAGCTTTCTTCGGTCCGCTACTGCTCACACCAGTGGTGTTTCGGTTTCCCTGCTGCCCACTTCCACTCCCACGTGCATTGGACTTGCCCTTGTTGCTGTTCCCGGGATTGGTATTGGGTCGACTTGGGGTAGCAACATTGGTTTGACAATCGCGAGCAAAATGGCCTTGTTGGCCACACTTGTAGCATCCTTGGCATTGTCCTCCATCAACATGATGGTAGTTGCACTTTGAACACTTAGGCTTGGTCCCTGAGTAGTTCTTGGTGCGGGTTGTGGGAGTAGTGTCATCCGCTTGCCCAACGTTTTGCTTTTTGGAAGGCTGCTGGTGCTGGCTACGAGAGTTTTCATCGGATTTCCTCTTGTTGTCTGTTTGCCTCTCGGACAGATTGCGGGCTCGCTTGTTGATCAACTTAGTCACAAATTCCATAGCACCTTCAACAGTAGTGGGTCGTGAAGCTAGCACACTGTCATGAATGTTGTTAGGGAGTCCGCTGACATACTTTTCAATCTTGTCACTCCTTAGAGGAAACATTCTGGTGCACATCAAGCTTGACTCTTGAAATCTTTGGTTGTACCAAAGGATATCATTGTTATTACACTTGAGATCCCATAGCTCAACTTACAACTTCTTCATTTCTCCTCTAGGACAGTATTTCTCAGTCATTCTCTCCTTGAGGTTGGCCCAAGTGAGAGTATAAGCAGCGTCATGTCCAAGGATAGCGACCATAGATTTCCACCAGGTAAGGGCACTCTCGAGTAGGGTGCACGTAGCAAACTTAACTCTGTTCTCGTCAGCACAACCACTGATGCGGAAGACTGTCTCTAGTCTTTCAAACCACTACATCAATTCAACAACTCCTTCTTTCCCTCGGTAGTATGAGGGTTTACATTTTAAGAAGCCGGGGTAAGAGCAACCCCTGTTGGTGTTGTTTCTGCGTGCATCGAAGTTTGGATCATTATTTTCATTTGGGTCAGCTCCTCTGGCTGCCATGGCTGCTGTGATGCCTTCACTTATCATTTCCCGCAGTTGTGCGGCAGTAACATTTCGAGTAGCTTCTGGGGATTCAGCATTGTCGGCATTGGAAGTGGTTGCATTATTGGTATTTGACCTCGTAATCACCATTTGTCTATAATCATATACAAAATGAGATTATTAGTTAAAACATTAGTACAGTTTTTTGATTATTTGCACGAGGAAACTTATGCACTGATTTCATAACAAATTTGGATAACCTGTCAAGATCTCATAATATAATACATTGCACAACAGATATAATAAAGAAAATGATTACATGTTATTTCCATGAGAAATTTAATAGTCATCTAGCATAACATAATCTAAGTCATAGGCCGGTCGGGCCTAATCGAAAGTAATGATACACACAGTCTTTAAAACATCATACCCCAAAGTTACATGTCCCAAAAGAAAAGAAAAGATAAGTACGGGATTACATCATCAAAAGCTGAAAAAGAGATAAAAGTACAAAGGCCCTATGTCATGATAGCCGGGATGCAACCCGTAAGCTTATCATGACGTATAAGAAGTCTAGTACGTCTATACTAATCCTGCCTGGATGGTCCACTAGATGATGCCGAGGCTGACGGTGCGGATGGAGCTGGTGGGGCTGCAGAATTCCTCCTGGTGTTCCACAAAGTCCGAACTGTCGTTCGGGTCTCCTTGAGCGTACAGAGTGCAGACAGTAGCTGGTTTCGGAGTCTATCGACGACCCCTCGGAGATACGCCATCGCCCCAGTAACCCCATCATGCCAGACAATGGCGAGATCAAAGAAAATGGATAATGATTGCTCCTGAGCGGCAAGAGCAGCATGGGTCTGATGATGCAGACCCTCCATGACCTGAATCCGCTGGTGGAGGCGGTAGTTCTCCTCCAACAACCACTTCAGTGCCTTGTCCGTCCTTTCCTGGATGCCCTTAGCGGTCTTGGATTCTCCCCTCATAGTGCGAAAAAGAGTGTCGATACGATCATAGATGACATCATGGCTTTGTTGACTGACTGCAAACTGGCTGCGGAGGTTGGATATCTCTCGCTCATGGCGTGCAGCCAGTGCAGAGATCTGAGCATGGACGGAATCGACACGTCCTGCCCTGGAGCCTTTCCGGTCTCGTAAGTGGAGACGGGTGCGGGCCCGGAAAAATAGCCCGATGATAAGGATAGAGTCATGGAAGATGGTAGGCTAGGAGAGACCCGGTCCTCCTCCATATAGGTTGGGGCCAGTGTGGCTGATGCTGAGATAGAAAAAGGGTCCTCTGGGAGTACAGCTTCGATAGGCGGGTCATCCTCTGAATCCGAGGCTGACAACCATCCACACTGCGTCGATTGTGGGGATGAACAAACAACTGGAGTAGGAGCTACTACGGGTAGAAGAGTCGAGGATGCAGTAGGCGGAGTCATGATGCTCTGAAATAGTATTATTTTAAGTTTGAAGTGAGTATAAGCTTACAAACAAAGAACAATATTATTTAGATTACATGCTTTATGAAATATATCCCTTTTAAACAATTATTATAATGTTTTAAGGTTACAAATATTAATACTTATATATATGTATTATCATTTAAGTAGTTCATTCATCAATTTGTAAGTCCAGAGTTTGGTTTAATATTACCCATATTCTCATTTCAGTAGTTTACTATGTAGTGTAAATTTTCAAGTTTAACACGTCTAACATTTTTCAAAGCAATAACTCACTAAACAGTATTAATAATCAAGTTTAGTAAATATATACAATTAGTTCACATAGCATAAAATTCCCTAAGATATATATGCTTAACTAATACGGTCCCAAAATAAAATCACAAAAAAAAACTTATAAGTTATAGTCCAGTTTTAAATAAAAGAAAATCATTTTATTTTTATTTTATTTAAAAATTTATCTGGTTCTCTATAACTAATGCTCTGATACCATTCTCCGTGACACCCTGGGTAGGGTCAAAAAATGCGGAAATATCTACGGAGATGTCACTAGGGTGGATCGATAGCTTATAGTCCATACATCATAAGATAAAAAGTTAGTGAAATCAGATTACATGTTTATTTAAACAAATCAATAAAAATTGTCTTAAACATGGTGAAGAGTGATTGTTTGTGTTTCCCAAATAGAACCCCTGACGAGTCCTACAATGCAGAATATTAAGATGCTGGAGACCATGCACACACCACGTACTAACTTCATATTCCTGTGCAAAAACATACTAAAGGGGGTCAACATAAAGTTGGTGAATTTACAGATTTTAACAATTTATTTGTTTGGACATACATTAAGCATAGAAGTGACAATGCACAAAGCGTTCTCACTAAAATATAGATAACATTTGTTTATTATTAGAAACTGAAGCTTAACCTCCGTAGTCCTCAACAGCTGAGGACGTAGTGTCTTACAAAAAGACACCCATTCCAGTTCCAACATGGTATACGTCTGTTGTCCCGGCCAAGGCACAGTGAGCATGACTCACCCAGACGGGGATGGTCAGTCCCTAATAGATCTATTCATAACATTCGGGTGATTTACAACAATTTAACAATTTCAATAATAATCAATCATAGTCAAGTTTATACAATCCAGTTGTGTCCATTATGTGTTTGCATATTTTCTTTCCCAAAAGGGAAAGTTTTATCAAAAGTTTATATGGGGCTGTAAACTCACCTGGGAGTAGGCAATTGCTGTTTAATACGAATATTCAATTAAAGCTCACACCAAAGTTATGCCTAATCAGATAGTACAGTTTTAATAGATAGTACAAAGAACATATATGTATGCATATACAGATTTTATTCAGTTCATTTATGCTACGGTATTTATCTAAATAACCGTAGTTCAAGTAGCATCAATATTGATTTAAACTTATTTATATAAGCTTCATTTCTAAGTAAACATAAAATGTTTAACTATTAATATCAGTTAGCATACATGTATTTATAATAATCATTTAACTTATAATCAAGTTTCTTAGTTAAGTAGACATAAAATGTTCTACTTAAAATATTAGTTTACGTTTTCCGTTCAAGTATTATAATCACTCATTTACTACTAGGTTTCATTATTATGTAAACACAAAAATCCTTCTTAATATTAGTTCACGTTCGTAGTTCATGTTTTATAATCATTCATTTAGACTTATTATTAAGTTTCTTATTTTAAGTAAACGTAAAGTGTTTTACTTATATATTAGCATTCAATTTGTTCAAAGTTCATATAGTTTCTATTTTATAAAAGTATATGAGTTTATGTATGAGTAACACATATTCATAATTGGTTATACAATTATTTCTCAAAGTAAATATAAATATTTTATTTTTGAAAAATAAATATAATATTTTATTTAACCTTAAGTTTCCATAAATTATTTTAATATTTATAAAATAATTTAAACTTAACAATTTATACCTTAATTCTTATGGTCTAAGTATTTTAATTATGATTTTATTATAATTAAAATAGATTTTAGGGTTAGGGCTTGCTAATATTTCGAAATATGGCAAAACTAGTCCCTCTATATTTTTAAACAAGTATAACTTTCGGATTTTACATATTTAGTACCTAGGGCTTGTTAAAGGTCTGGCTTATGGAAGATTCAGTCCCCCTAGTTTTATCTAGGTTTTGTAACTTTACCAAAATTACAAAAACAACCCCTAGGGCTTCTTTAAGTTTCAGCAAATTACAAGAATAGTCCTTAGGGTTATAAAATGACAAAATAACTTCTAGAACTTTCCAAAATGGTCCCTAGGGTTTAATTTGTCACGGATAGTATTTATTAAAACCTAAACTTTTGGGTAATTACATTTTCAGTCCTTGTGTTTACTAGTTTATCAAAACAAGTTTCATAAGTTATTGTTTTAGTCCTTAAGTTTTATAAATTGTCATTTTCATCCAAAAAGTTTTTATAACTTATATTTTATTATAAAAACTTTTATTTTTAACATTTATGACAGCATATGGCTCATTAAATGGGCTAAACACCTAATGGGTTATTTTAGTGGGCTTAAATATATCTCAAGTCCACTAATTTATTTAAATGGGCCTTTAAATCATTTATTGGGCTTAAATACATTTTTAAGTTCTTTTAATTAGTTAAATGGGCCTAAGTGAAATCTTAAGTCCATTAAGTTACTAAAACTTATCAAATGGGCTTATTGGGTCCATTAAGTTTTAGATTAACATTTCATGGGCTTAATTAGTCAATTAACTTTACTTTATATTTTATGTATGTATTAACTTAGGATATTCTTATAAGCTTATTATGAGCTTATTAATATTTAGTTTTAAATCTAAATAGATGAATAAAACTTAAAATTTGTTTTATGTGTTATACCAATTTAGATCTAGGTGTGTTATAAGGTTACAAGTATGTCATAAGCCCTAGTAGGAGCTTATATCCCACGACTAATATTAGTTATAGCTTATTAAGATAAGTCAAGTCTCATTTTAAGGTTGCATGTAATTTATAAGTGTTACAAAATAGATCTAACTATGTACACATTAAGAAAATAAGTCACAAGTCCAAAATAAGATCTAAACTAAGTCTAGACCTAAAAATCAAACACAGATTCCATGTACACACATATATAGCTCACAGCTATATTTTTAGATCTTGGTATTTCTAAGATGAACACTTTAGCTAGTTTCTAAGTCTTGTAAATACTTACAAAAACACATCATGATTATCTAGGTTACATGCATGTTCCCAAGGCTACTATTATTCCAAGAAAACAATGTATAGCCCACGGCTATATTGTTTTCTCCCAATATTCCCATAAGATCTACTAGCTTATTTCATGTGTATCATGTTAAGTTAACACTTATAACTAGATCTAGGTTTATATAAGCATGCATGTACATCTAACCCATTTTAGGTCTTGTGTAACCCACAGCTACATTTACACACATAAATTGTATTCGTGATTATTAACATTCCATTTAACATGTTACATTTCATATTCCATTATTCAAAACTTAGGAAACCAATCATATAGTCACCACTTAATCTAGCCATGAACTTTAAGGTCATGGTTTTCATGATCTTTAAGTTGCACAAGTTCATTTCATGAGATCTATGGTTATTAGTTAACCAAAGTCCCATAACAAGATTTGTAACTCATGAAATGTTTAGATTTATAAAAGGTTTCATATGGTCTTTAAATTAAGTTTAAAACATAACACATAAGTTATAAGTTTCTTATTAAAAGATTTTAAATCATGAACATGATTTGTATAAATATGCCGTGACCTATAAGGGTCATAGCTTTATCAAATCTTGATTTTAACATGTTATTTACTTGTGTTTATAGGTGTATGATGATGCATGCATGAAAGAATGAAAGAATATGATGTGTATACCTTTCTTGCCTAATAGTACCAAGAATGATCTAGATGAACAAAGAGGTTTGAGATCTACTCAAGGTGATGAAGAAAACCCTAATACAAACCAAGCCATGGCCTTGATGATTTAGCTAGGGCTTGTTTATAGTGATTCCAAGAGAATGATACTACTAATGATTTATAGTAAAGATAAGACAAGGACCTTGGTGGATTTAATACTTGGTTTAGGATGTATATGCCTTTAAGCCGTATGATTTGAGAGAGAAGGGCGAGAGAACAAGATTGGATTGCATGTGTGTGAGAATGTGTGTGTTTCAGCTTAAAGAGGAGAGAGGGAAAGGGAATGCAAAAGGCATGATTGCCTAGGTAAGAACACTTGTGCCAAGTGTTGGCTTTTGTGTTTCCCATGCATCACTTCTCCTTCCACATGCCCTTGGTGCCGTGTAAGGCTATCCAAGAGAGAGGGTGGCTTGTGTGGGCTTGTGTTGGGCTTGTGTTGGTCTTAACACAAAGAGTACATGATCTTGGGCTAGTCCAAGAAGGTTTAGGGATGCCTGTAATATGTATACATATATACACGGCTATATATACATGTTGTAGCATATTTTCCAATTTTTGTTAAGTGTTGTTTAATCAAATGAGGGGTATGCATTTTTACTACTTGTTTTATGTACATAGTTTACATAGTCAAACTTATTATAACAAGTGTGTATGTAAAAATATATGTGCACATTGGACAAGTTCACACATGACTTATAGAAATATAATACATGAGTTTGTGTTCTAAGATTTAATGGGTGAAATTTCATTAAATAAAATCATGGTAAAATCATGGATTTTACAGCACCACCCCGTTATTTTAGCTTTGTCCTCAAAGCTATTAAAAACGTGGTTATCTATTAAGTAAAAGATGTTCTAAGTAGGATTCGTTTCAGACTCTTTCTCTTAGGTACGGATGGCGGCATGACCGCAAAGTGGTCTATACCTAGGTCACAGTAATACACCTGATTTGGCATTATTGGAAGCTTGCGTCATTATAGGTGAACAGAAGAGAATGCAAAGAGATTTTTTTTAATCCAGGTTGCACTATTCATCCGATTAAGCAGTAGAAGAGATTACTGCTATGGATGGATAGGAGCAATGTAAAGAGATCTTTATTCGAATCGTATTATACATCCGATTGAGCAGTAAAGGAGACTGCTGCTGTGTATGGATAGGGAAGGAATGCAAAGAGATCTTTATCTAGATCACACTATACATTCGATTGAGCAGTAAAGGAGACTGCTGCTGTGGATGGATAGGGAAGGAATGCAAAGAGATCATTATCTGGATCGCACTATACATCCGATTAAGCAGTAAAGGAGGCTTGCTGCTGTGGATGGATAGGGAAGGAATGTAAAGAGATCTTTATCCGGATCGCACTATGCATCCGATTGAGCAGTAAAGGAGACTGCTGCTGTGGATGGATAGGTGCGGGCTTCCCAACGGGTGTTGTAGTCATACCTTTTCCAGATCTAGGAGAGGACCATTGGCGTTGTGGATTTGGTTAGGATGATAAATCCATTGCAAATGGTTTCTGATATGAGGAGGACACGCCGGCGTGTTTTATACGCTGGGGAAACTGGGGATGTACTATATCTGCATCCTTTTCATGGGTGAGATACAGGTTATATATCCACACCCGAGGATGAAAAATTGGGGGTTGAAGGTAAAATAAAACATTTTAACTTTAACCCCTCCTTTATCAACAGCTTTAAGAAAAGACTTACGATTTTACCTCAAGCTGGCGGGACACAAACATTAGTTAATAGTACTAAAGTTTCTACCCGACAAAGAGGTTAAGATGGTTGTTGATGGTGATTGCGTAAGAAGTTGCAAAGAATCTGCTTCATTTGCCGCGGGGTTGAGCGAGAGGGGCACAAAAAAGAAGTACCTCAAATGATGGAAATAAATGAAAACACCAAGAATAAAGAAGTGCGCGCCTTGCAGGGTGTCGTAACAATGGTCATGCATTCACTATTACTGGTTCAAAATTTGTACAAATTCTGACTTCTAAAGAGAGGAAATCACATCTCCCAGAGTCTAGTGGGTGATGGTATTGTCGAACTAATTGGACCCGAAGAGGAAAAAGGAATGTCCACAAACATGGGACATTCATCATCTCCTTACGGGGGATGTCGGACATAGTCCTACAAAGTACACCCATTGTGAGTTGGATGTGCTTTTCAGGTTTAGTGCTACCTAAGTGGCGGATATAACCCTACAAAGTACACCCATGGCGAGTTGGATGTGTCTTTCAGGTTTAGGCAGGGGAGAAACAGGTTAGGGAAATGGGGTATTTCCGGACCAAGTACTCTCTGACCTGTTGGTGCTAGAGATGACACTATATCTAGTGTTAACTATATCGGGATTATGGCTCCTCAGTATAATCAAGGTTTCATCTCCCAAGGTACACGAACCAATTTTTGGTCATACAGGATAATTGCGTGATACTTGCTAGTCTATTCATGCTAATGTCGACATTATAGCTATCAAGACTTTCTAGGATCTGATTGATGTAAAACGGCGACTTGGAGGGTTTTAAGGAACAACCTCGAATGATCGTGTTTAACTATCATAACTTTTCCGTCGACTATTTCACCGTATAATGGGAGTCTAGAACTATCAGAGGGATTTCCATTACCTTACTAAATTTAGCAATTGTAACGCCTTGGGTCTACACATGTCTCAAACAAGAGAGATGCATATCATTGGTTTAGTAAGAACGTACCAGGTACGATGTTGGAGCTCGGATTTGCTTGGGCATTGCTGGCCATGTACACTTACGAAGGAGTTCCCTTGTTGTCCTTCTTCTGATTGGCCCACTTGGGACCATCGGGTCTCACATGCCCAGGGGTTCCACACTCGTAACATACCACAGCTTTCTTTGGTCCGCTACTGCTCCCACCAGTGGGGTTTCGGTTTCCCTGCTGCCCACTGCTACTCCCACGTGCATTGGACTTGCCCTTGTTGCTATTCCCGGGATTGGTATTGGGTCGACCTGGGGTAGCAACATTGGTTTGACAATCGCGAGCAAAATGGCCTTCTTGGCCACACTTGTAGCATCCTTGGCATTGTCCTCCAGCAACATGATGGTAGTTGCACTTTGAACACTTAGGCTTGGTCCCTGAGTAGTTCTTGGTACGTGTTGTGGGAGTAGTGTCATCCGCTTGCCCAACGTTTTGCTTTTTGGAAGGCTGCTGGTGCTGGCTACGAGAGTTTTCAATGGATTTCCTCTTGTTGTCTGTTTTCCTCTCGGACAGATTGCGGGCTCGCTTGTTGATCAACTCAGTCGCAAATTCCATAGCACCTTCAACAGTAGTGGGTCGTGAAGCTAGCACACTGTCATGAATGTTGTCAGGGAGTTCGCTGACATACTTTTCAATCTTGTCACTCCTTAGAGGAAACATTCTGGTGCATATCAAGCTTAACTCTTGAAATCTTTGGTTGTACCAAAGGATATCATTGTTCTTACACTTGAGATCCTACATCTCGACTTCCAACTTCTTCATTTCTCCTCTAGGACAATATTTCTCAGTCATTCTCTCCTTGAGGTTGGCCCAAGTGAGAGTATAAGCAGCGTCATGTCCAAGGATGGCGACCACAGAGTTCCACCAGGTAAGGGCACTCTCGAGTAGGGTGCACGTAGCAAACTTAACTCTGTTCTCGTCAGCACAACCACTGATGCGGAAGACTGTCTCTAGTCTTTCAAACCACTGCATCAATTCAACAACTCCTTCTTTCCCTCGGTAGTATGAGGGTTTACATTTTAAGAAGTCGGGGTAAGAGCAACCCCTGTTGGTGTTGTTTCTGCGTGCATCGAAGTTTGGATCATTGTTTTCATTTGGGTCAGCTCCTCTGGCTGCCATGGCTGCTGTGATGCCTTCACTTATCATTTCTCGCAGTTGTGCGACAGTGACATTTCGAGTAGCTTCTGGGGATTCAGCATTGTCGGTATTAGAAGTGGTTGCATTATTTGGATTTGACCTCGTAATCACCATTTGACTATAATCATATACAAAATGAGATTATTAGTTCAAACGTTAGTACAGTTTTTGTATTATTTGCACGAGGAAACTTATGCACTGACTTTATAACAAATTTGGATAACTTGTCAAGATCTCATAATATAATACATTTCACAGCAGATATAATAAAGAAAGTGATTACATGTTATTTCCATGAGAAATTTAACAGTCATCTAGCATAACATAATCTAAGTCATAGGCCGGTCGGGCCTAATCCAAAGTAATGATACACACAATCATTAAAACATCATATCCTAAAGTTACATGTCCCAAAAGAAAAGAAAAGATAAGTACGGGATTACATCATCAAAAGCTGAAAAAGAGATAAAAGTACAAAGGCCCTATGTCATGATAGCCCGGATGCAACCCGTAAGCTTATCATGACGTACAAGAAGTCTAGTACGTCTATACTAATCCTGCCTGGATGGTCCACTAGATGATGCCGGGGCTGACGGTGCGGATGGAGCTGGTGGGGCTGCAGAATTCCTCTTGGTGTTCCACAAAGTCCGAACTGTCGTTCGGGTCTCCTTGAGCGTACGGAGTGCAGACAGTAGCTGGTTCCAGAGTCTATCGACGACCCCTCGGAGATAAGCCATCTCCCCAGTAACCCCATCATGCTGGACAGTGGCGAGATCAAAGAAAATGGATAATGATTGCTCCTGAGAGGCAAGAGCAGCATGGGTCTGATGCTGCAGACCCTCCATGACCTGAATGCGCTGGTGGAGGCGGTAGTTCTCCTCCAACAACAACTTCAGTGCCTCGTCCGTCCTTGCATGGATGCCCTTAGCGGTCTGGGAGTCTCCCCTCATAGTGTGAAAAAGAGTGTCGATACGATCATAGATGACATCATGGTTTTGTTGACTGACTGCCAACTGGCTGCGGAGGTCGGATATCTATCGCTCATGGCGTGCAGCCAGTGCAGAGATCTGAGCCTGGACGGAATCGACACGTCCTACCCTGGAGCCTTTCCCGGTCTCGTAAGTGGAGACGGGTGCGGGCCCAAAAAAATATCCCGATGATAAGGATAGAGGCATAGAAGATGGTAGGCTAGGAGGGACCCGGTCCTCCTACATAGAGGTTGGGGCCAGTGTGGCTGATTGTGAGATAGAAAAAGGGTCCTCTGGGAGTACAACTTCGATAGGCGGGTCATCCTCTGAATCCGAGGCTGACAACCATCCACACTGCGTCGATTGTGGGGATGAACAAACAACTGGAGTAGGAGCTACTACGGGTAGAAGAGTCGAGGATGTAGTAGGCGAAGTCATGATGCTCTAAAATAGTATTATTTTAAGTTTGAAGTGAGTATAAGCTTACAAACAAAGAACTATATTATTTATATTACATGCTTTATGAAATATATCCCTTTTAAACAATTATTATAATGTTTTAAGGTTACAAATATTAATACTTATATATATATATATATATATATATATATATATATATGTATTATCATTTAAGTAGTTCATTTATCAATTTGTAAGTGCGGAGTTTGGTTTAATATTACCCATATTCTCATTTCAGTATTTTACTATGTAATGTAAAATTTTCAAGTTTAGCAAGTCTAACATTTTTCATAGCAGTAACTCACTAAACAATATTAATAATCAGGTTTAGTAAATATATAAAATTAGTTCACATAGCATAAAATGCCCTAAGATCTATATGCTTAGCTAATACGGTCCCAAAATAAAGTCCCAAAAAATAAAAAAGTTTTTATAAGTTATAGTCCATTTTTAAATAAAAGAAAAATCATTTTATTTTTATTTTATTTAAAAATTTATCTGGTTCTCTATAACTAATGCTCTGATGCCATTCTCTGTGACACTCCGGGTAGGGTCAAAATATGCAAAAATATCCACGGAGATGTCACTAGGGTGGATCGATAGCATATAGTCCATAGAGCATAAGATAAAAAGTTAGTCAAATCAAATTACATTTTTATTTAAACAAATCAATAAAAATTGTCTTAAACATTGTGAAGAGTGATTGTTTGTGTTTCCCAAATAGAACCCCTGACGAGTTCTACAATGCAGATTACTAAGATGCTGGAGACCATGCACACACCACGTACTAACTTCATATTCCTGTGCAAAAACATACTAACGTGGGTCAACATAAAGTTGGTGAATTTATAGATTTTAACAATTTATTTGTTTAGACATACATTAAGCATAGAAGTGACAACGCACAAAGCATTCTCACTAAAATGTAGATAACATTTGTTTATTATTAGAAACTGAAGCTTAACCTCTGTAGTCCTCAACAGATGAGGACGTAGTGTCTTACAAAAAGACACCCATTCCAGTTCCAACATGGTATACGTCTGTTGTCCCGGCCAAGGAACAGTGAGCATGACTCACCCAGACGGGGATGGTCAATCCCTAATAGATCTATTTATAACATTCAGACGGTTTACAACAATTTAACAGTTTTAATAATAATCAATCATAGTCAAGTTTATACAATCCAGTTGTGTCCATTATGTGTTTGCATATTTTCTTTCCCAAAAGGGAAAGTTTTATCAAAAGTTTATATGGGGCTGTAAACTCAACTGGGAGTAGGCAATTGCTGTTTAATACGAATATCCAATTAAAGCTCACGCCAAAGTTATGCCTAATCAGATAGTACAGTTTTAATAGATAGTACAAAGAACATATATGTATGCTTATACAGATTTTATTCAGTTCATTTATGCTACGGTATTTATCTAAATAACCGTAGTTTAAGTAGCATCAATATTCATTTAAGCTTATTTATATAAGTTTCATTTCTAAGTAAACATAAAATGTTTAACAATTAATATCAGTTAGCATACATGTATTTATAATAATCATTTAACTTATAATTAAGTTTCTTAGTTAAGTAGACATAAAATGTTCTACTCAAAATGTTAGTTTACGTTTTCCGTTCAAGTATTATAATCACTCATTTACTACTAGGTTTCATTATTATGTAAACACAAAAATCCTACTTAATATTAGTTCACGTTCGTAGTTCATGTATTATAATAATTCATTTAGACTTATTATTAAGTTTCTTATTTTAAGTAAACGTAAAGTGTTTAACTTATATATTAGCATTCAATTTGTTCAATGTTCATATAGTTTCTATTTTCTAAAAGTATATGAGTTTATGTATGAGTAACACATATTTATAATTGTTTATACAATTATTTCCTAAAGTAAATATAAATATTTTATTTTTGAAAAATAAATATAATATTTTATTTAACCTTAAGTTTCCATAAATTATTTTAATATTTATAAAATAATTTAAACTTAAGAATTTATACCTTAATTCTTGTGGTCTAAGTATTTTAATTATGTTTTTATTATAATTAAAATAGATTTTAGGGTTAGGGCTTGCTAATGTTTCGGAATATGGCAAAACTAGTCCCTCTATATTTTTAAACAAGTATAACTTTCGGATATTACATATTTAGTACCTAGGGCTTGTTACAGTTCTGGCTTATGGCAGATTTAGTCCCCCTAGTTTTATCTAGGTTTTGTAACTTTACCAAAATTACAAAAACAGCCCCTAGGGCTTCTTTAAGTTTCGACAAATTACAAGAATAGTCCTTAGGGTTATAAAATGACAAAATAACTTTTAGAACTTTCAAAAATGGTCCCTAGGGTTTAATTTGTCACGGATAGTATTTATTAAACCCTAGACTTTTGGGTAATTACATTTTCAGTCCTTGTGTTTACTAGTTTATCAAAACAAGTTTCATAAGTTACGGTTTTAGTCCTTAAGTTTAATAAATTGTCATTTTCATCCAAAAAGTATTGTTAACTTATATTTTATTATAAAAACTTTTATTTTTAACATTCATGATAGTATATGGGCTCATTGAATGGGCTAAACACCTAATGGGCTATTTTAGTGGGCTTAAATATATCTTAAGTCCACTAATTTATTTAAATGGGCTTTTAAATCATTTATTGGGCTTAAATACATTTTTAAGTTCTTTTAATTAGTAAAATGGGCCTAAGTGAAGTCTTAAGTCCATTACGTTACTAAAATTTATCAAATAGGCTTATTGGGACCATTAAGTTTTAGATTAACATTTCATGGGCTTAATTAGTCCATTTACTTTACTTTATATTTTATGTATGTTTTAACTTAGGATATTCTTATAAGCTTATTATGAGCTTATTAATATTTAGTTTTAAATATAAATAGATGAATAAAACTTAAAATTTGTTTTATGTGTTATACCAAATTAGATCTAGGCGTGTTATAAGGTTACAAGTATGTCATAAGCCCTCGTAGGAGCTTATATCCCACGACTAATATTAGTTATAGCTTATTAAGATAAGTCAAGTCTCATTTTAAGGTTGCATGTAATTTATAAGTGTTACAAAAATAGATCTAACTATGTACACATCAAGAAAATAAGTCACAAGTCCAAAATAAGATCTAAACTAAGTCTAGACCTAAAAATCAAACATAGATTCTATGTACACACATATATAGCTCACGGCTATATTTTTAGATCTTGGTATTTCCAAGATGAACACTTTAGCTAGTTTTTAAGTATTGTAAATACTTACAAAAACACATAATGATTATCTAGGTTACATGCATGTTCCCAAGGCTACTATTATTCCAAGAAAACAATGTATAACCCACGGCTATATTTTTTTCTCCCAATATTCCCATAAGATCTACTAGCTTATTTCATGTGTATCATGTTAAGTTAACACTTATCACTAGATCTAGGTTTATATAAGCATGCATGTACATCTAACCCATTTTAGGTCTTGTGTAACCCACGGCTACATTTACACACGTAAATTGTATTTGTGATTATTAATATTCCATTTAACATGTTACATTTCATATTCCATTATTCAAAACTTAGGAAACCAATCATATAGTCACCACTTAATCTAGCCGTGACCTTTAAGGTCATGGTTTTCATGATCTTTAAGTTACACAAGTTCATTTCATGAGATCTATGGTTATTAGTTAACCAAAGTCCCATAAACAAGATTTGTAACTCATGAAATGTTTAGATTTATAAAAGGTTTCATATGGTCTTTAAATCAAGTTTAAAACATAACACATAAGTTATAAGTTTCTTATTAAAAGATTTTAAATCATGAACATGATTTGTATAAATATGCCGTGACCTATAAGGGTCATAGCTTTATCAAATCTTGATTTTAACATGTTATTTACTTGTGTTTATAGGTGTAGGATGATGCATGCATGAAAGAATGAAAGAATATGATGTGTATACCTTTCTTGCCTAAAAGTACCAAGAATGATCTAGATGAACAATGAGGTTTGAGATCTACTCAAGGTGATGAAGAAAACCCTAATACAAACCAAGCCATGGCCTTGATGATTTAGCTAGGGCTTGTTTATAGTGATTCCAAGAGAATGATACTACTAATGATTTATACTAAAGATAAGACAAGGACCTTGGTGGATTTAATACTTGGTTTTGGATGTATATGCCTTTAAGCCGCATGATTTGAGAGAGAAGGGGCGAGAGAACAAGATTGGATTGCATGTGTGTGAGAATGTGTGTGTTTCAGCTTAAAGAGGAGAGAGGGAAAGGGAATGCAAAAGGCATGATTGCCTAGGTAAGAACACTTGTGCCAAGTGTTGGCTTTTGTGTTTCCCATGCATCCCTTCTCTTTCAACATGCCCTTGGTGTCGTGTAAGGCTATCCAAGAGAGAGGGTGGGCTTGTGTGGGCTTGTGTTGGGCTTGTGTTGGGCTTAACACAAAGAGTACATGATCTTGGGCTAGTCCAAGAAGGTTTAGGGATGCCTATAATATGTATACATATATACACAGCTATATATACATGTTGTAGCATATTTTCCAATTTTTGTTAAGTGTTGTTTAATCAAATGAGGGGTATGCATTTTTACTACTTGTTTTATGTACATAGTTTACATAGTCAAACTTATTATAACAAGTATGTATGTAAAAATATATGTGCACATTGGACAAGTTCACACATGACTTATAGAAATATAATACATGAGTTTGTGTTCTAAGATTTAATGGGTAAAATTTCATTACATAAAATCATGGTAAAATCATGGATTTTACAGCACCACCCCGTTATTTTAGCTTTGTACTCAAAGCTATTAAAACGTGGTTATCTTTTAAGTAAAAGATGTTCTAAGTAGGATTCGTTTCAGACTCTTTCTCTTAGGTACGGATGGCGGCATGACCGCGAAGTGGTCTATACCTAGGTTACTCTTATACGCCTGATTTGGCATTATTGGAAGCTTGCGTCATTATAGGTGAACAGAAGAGAATGTAAAGAGATTTTTTTTAATCCAGGTTGCACTATTCATCCGATTAAGCAGTAGAAGAGATTACTGCTATGGATGGATAGGAGCAATGTAAAGAGATCTTTATTCGAATCACATTATACATCCGATTGAGCAGTAAAGGAGACTGCTGCTGTGTATGGATAGGGAAGGAATGCAAAGAGATCTTTATCTAGATCGCACTATACATCCAATTGAGCAGTAAAGGAGACTGCTGCTGTGGATGGATAGGGAAGGAATGCAAAGAGATCATTATCTGGATCGCACTATAAATCCGATTAAGCAGTAAAGGAGACTGCTGCTGTGGATGGATAGGGAAGGAATGTAAAGAGATCTTTATCCGGATCGCACTATGAATCCGATTGAGCAGTAAAGGAGACTGCTGCTGTGGATGGATAGGTGCGGGCTTCCCAACGGGTGTTGTAGTTATAACACCCCCAAATTTATACAATTCAATACAACGGAAGACTCGTTGGTGTTACGGGATAGCACATTACTCACATCATAGACAACACATAAAAATCGCGTCGTTTAATAATAAAAGAATTTCCATTCATAAATATCAAATTTACATAGGTCCCAAGTCATTGTATTTCATACAGGTTTTACAAAGCATTTAAATGGAAATTATTATTTAAGTGCGGGCCATGAATTCTTGTCGTCTTTCCGAGAATTACCTTCAAGTACCTGAGATAAAACATGTTAAAGAAAAGGTCAGCGAAAACGCCGAGTGAATTCATAGATTTTAGTGAAATCCATCAATATAACATCGGTATAAAATTATTGCCGAAAATCATTTTGTACAAATCTCTGTTATAGGCCATAAAATAGCCAAAGTCATTTTATATAAATCCTTATCAAAAATTATAAAATAGGCATTTGCCTTCGAAATCATTATACGAGCCAATGTCGTAAAAACATCATACAATACGTCTTATGACGTTGTATGAAGTTAAATAAAAACCGTTATATGAATATGGTTATGTAAATCTAAAACACAAACATAATATCAATAATATGACCCCGTATTTCTAGTCAGGCAATAAATCGTAATTCGGTGAATATAGCAGTATTTCGTTAAATTGGATTATTATAAGTCGCATGACATTGTTACCTTACTAAAGCAAACAACGGGTAGCTAGCCCGAAACTCAGTTTGCCCATCTAAATTAGCGTGTCGTCACAATAATCACGCTTGTGTAAATCTTCTCATACATAAATTCGCTTACCAATCAATGTGGCACGACAGGGATCAACCGTCAAGGCGCGAACTGGGGTGATCGTCCCCAAATAGTACTATTATATGCATAAGCGTCTACCAAATCCCGGTAGTTCACAATTCATGCTAATGGGACTTTTAGTGACATAACCTAACTTTAATAATCCATTAAATTTCATCTATCAGGTCATTTAATCATTCATCGGGTCCTACAGTCATTCGGGTCCAAATCAATAAACAGACAATCGAGACAAATAGTGTCCTAATTCATAAAAACTAACATGTTATCTCCCTCGCGGGTTCATAAAACATTTCATAAAAATATTTAAAAGAGTGCGAGGATGAACTCACGTTGATGTGGGAAGGCGAGTTATCGGCAATTCGGATGTACGGTACGTGCTTCAATCACGGAAACCTAGACAAATAATACTCGTCTTAGACTCTTGTCCAATGACTTTATAAAAATAACAATTATGTATGCATATGATTATTTTATATATATGATGATCAAGTGGGTTTACATATTCTCATTTACTCATTTTAGTGTTTATGTATTGGTAACTTCTTACTAGTTTACTAGTTTTACCTATTTACGTGTTTTAGGTCCAATAAGCTTATTATAAGCTCATTAACTTGTATTAATTCATTTCATACTTGTATTATCAGTATTTATACTTTACATGTTGGGCCCAAATGGGTTAAGCCCAATAAGTAATTTTTATAAGTGTTTAACTTATTTAGTTAAATTATTAGCCCAAATATGCTAACTTAGCTCGTTAATGTCCGCATGTCATATAGTTCGGGTTTTATTGGTTTTTACTTGTATTAGGTACTTATACATCAGTATATGACTTTTAAAAACTTTACATTAGACGGGTTTGATCGTCTAAGTTTTAATTGACGAAAAACGTTAATTTTACGGTAATAGCAAAAAAAAGTCGTAAAAATCATGTTAATAGTTTTTATAACTTATAAAACTTACCAAACTACCATTTTTATAAAACGTCCATTTATTTATCCTTATACATATTTATATAAATGTAATATATAAGTTAGTGGGTTTTAATTCACATTTTATACTATATTAGTTTGAGTGCTTATATAATACTATTAAACATTAATTCTTCAAAATATGATTTTTAGTTTCATCTTCACCATTTTATCATATCTTGAGTTCTATAAGGAGATAGAAGCTCATTTTTGGATGGCATAAACTTCATATTATGTGCTACAAATAAGTTAGTTATAGCTACTGCTCATTCCATGTCTAACTATCCTTAACAGTCCCTACAAAACAGACTATTCAGATTGGTACACTCATCTTGTTTTGATCATATCTCACTCATCTTGAAGATTCCATTGCATGGCCAACTCTCACATGTGTATGACATCTAACACTTACTGTAAATGGATTCCACCATGCAATTTTATCAGTTCATAACTTGGTTACTTACTGTTTTTATACAGCCAACAATTTAAGCAAGATTTTAGCCTTGTTTCTTATGGTTTTTCATCTTTTTAATCATATTTATCAACACTTGATCCTCACACAACATTTTTATCATCATATATTCATCATATACATATACAATAAGAAATAAAATACATGATCACATAATAAAACTTACAAGAGGATGGGGAGAACAATCTTTATACCACCAAAGTGATGAAATGATGAGTTTTTGATGAACAAGGTTTGGTTCCTTGGTACCAAACCTTCAACTTGGAAAATGAACTCCTTGAGATCTTCATATGCATGAATAACTTCCTGAAAATCAGCCCTTGATCTCCATGTAAACTCCTTGCTAGTTGTTAAAATCACTACCAATCATTATCTTTCAAAGGGTTATCAACATATGTTGAATATAGATGAAGTTTATGGTTAAATTGATGATGATGATGGGTGATTTGGGGTGGTGTTTGGACGTTCACCATGAGAGAGAAAGGATGAGAGAGTGGTTTGCATGTGGTGTGTGTGAAAAATGGTTTGTAGCTAGTAGTTTTGATGTTGGTATTGATTACAAGTTAAGCTAGAGTTAACAAGTGTTACTCATGGCTTATAATTTTGACACCTAATGGTGTTTGTGGAGACTTGTTAAACATCCCATGTGTGGGGGTGGGACAAGTGTATCTTGTCTCATCCCCATTTAATTACGGGTACTCCTCGATTCTAGTTTCCTCGATTTACGTGCCCTCGGGTCGTTTTACAAAAAACGTTTTTATAAATAATGAATCAACGGCACAAAACGAATCTAATAAAAATTGTCTCATCAAAAACGGAGTTTGAAAACGTAAATACGTAATCATAAGGTTTCCGGTTTAGTCGTAAAGGACGTTAAAATAAAATCGTAAGTCCTAATCTCTTCTCGTAAATTTGTGAGTTTATGAACCAACACAAATTTAAAATCTCAAAATAATATTCACGGATAATTTATTTCCTGAAATGTCGGACTGTCACCAAAGACGGTGTATGTAAACGTAAGCACGTAACGTAGAATCCTCCGGTTTAGACGTAGTCGATGCTACTTCAAGACGTAAATCCAAATTTATTCCCAAAAATAAAATAAGTGAGTTTATAATATAACATTAAAATAATATTTTCAAATAATAATTGAGAATAAAATATCAACCATAAATTGACGGATTGTCACAGCATTTACCCCTAAACAGGATCTTTGTCCTCAAAGATCATATTACTACTCGCTTCTTATTGAGTTAAAGCCATGTGGGCATTTCCTCCACATTCGGTCTTTTCTCAAAAAGTGTAATTCATTACAATACGCGAGTTTTATCAAACATAACTATGGGAATAAGATTAGGCTTAATGTTGACTTACTTTCTCTATCCATGATATTCACGGGTTTTTGATGAATGCAACTTTTCGCCGATCTAAACTTCATTAAGGAATAGTCAGATTTTCACTTGATAGGCATTTTATCAAGTTCGATATACGAAACATAATTCACGCAGCTCTTGAAGTCCTAAGGTAGATCCAGCTTATATGCCTTTCAAACCAATCTTTTACATCATCTCAATGGTCCCATTCAACGGGGACTTATATCCCACGATCTTACAGATCATCCATTCATTTTTCCATGGTTAAAATTTTTGGCATAACTTCGCTACCCATCTGGCACTTCAAGATCTACATTTCATATTCACATAACCTCCTGCCCACTACCGGCAGTCAATAATCAAATCCTAATTTCAACAATCATTTCAGGTCTCGCGGGTCGAGTATTTTGTAAGGTTAGGTTCGCCATCATAGGAAACCTTAAACCTAAAATACATGTCCAACTCACAATGGGTGTATGTCGGGTGTCTTCATCCCAACTCCTTCTTACAAATGCTCTAATATATATCCTCACAAGATTCGATCTCGATCCTAACACGATAATTATCAATGAAAATCTCTACAAAGGAAAGCGATTATACGGTTTATTACCAAAGGTCAATTATTCAAGCATAACACAAGACTTCTAGTGTTTTGTATCGTTAATTTGCCTCGTCCCTTCGATTGGGGTGGTAAATAGTAGTCTCATCAAGGTTCGTTCCCAATGACTTTTGAGCAAATCTCTAGAAATTCGATGCGAAGTGAGGATCTTGATTGAGATGATTGATACATCACACTATTTTTACACAACTCTTTTAAATACAAAAGAGTCAATTTCTTCATCAAGAATCTATCATTAACAGGAATGATATTAGCAGATTTGGTCAGTCTGTCGATGATGACCCAAATCGAATCAAATTCAGATGATAACCTTTGCAATAGTTAGACGTTTACTAATGTATGAGGCGATGTCTGCCTTCATAATTTTCCATTAGTACAACTTCTTCAGATAAAGATACATTAGATCAGGATTGATGTAAATAGAATACTTAAACTTATAAGATTCCAACATAACTAAATCTCAAAATCTCCATATTTAGGCAACCACAAGTGGTCTTTAAAACCATTTAACACCATAGGCTTCTCAATTCTAATGGTTCACATTAGTCGCGAACCCCTTTTTTTTAATCTATATTATCCTTTTTACAAGCATCGGCTATTTTTAAATTGTTCGGCAATTTTATTTTGTACCATCATTACTAAGGAACACATCCTAATTGGTTCTTTATCTTTTCTATATAATGTGTTAGTATCTACATTCATCTTTCCTGATGAAATAATTATCATGTCTACTATTTACTCAGAAATTCTTTCTTCACATTTTCTAAGTTTTAGTTTCGTCTCAACTTTCATTTTTATCAGTTTTGCTCAATCCGACGTTTTAAAGCGTCGATAATTATTACAAGTAAATTAATAATAAATATTACGTTTTTATGATACGTAAACGTTAGAAGTTTAAATTTCTTAGTTCGACCAATTATAAAAATGTTCAAAATAAATTTGAATTTAATTGACACGATTTTTGTTGATTTGTCGAAAATAATTATTAAGATTCGTAAATGTTTGAAAAATATTTGGTTATACTTTGGTCAAAATTTTCTTAGTTGAAAAGCAAAAATTGTCGTTTCAAATTTTAAGTCATGGTGTAACGGTTTCCTCAATCCCTCTTAGGTTGTCTTGAGGTATACACAAACATTTACCCCTAAACAGGAGTTTAGTTAAATGATTTGTGTATAAGGGAATAATCCCTAAAAAAATCCTTTGTTAAAACATTTGTCAAAACATATTTCCATTTTATATTAATCACACGGTCAAATAATGTAAAGGATTAAGTCTTTCATTACATGTTAAATATTCAAGGTACAAGTTTTCATTGTTCGGCCAATTTAGGGCAGTCTATAAATAATTATTAACTCATTCTTATTCTAATAAATAAACAAATGATCCTTAATGATTGCAAGCATGAATTTATCAAATTACAGCCTACACATGTGATTCACCAAATTTATGAATGCTACATGTGTATTAGTCAATCCAAACGACATCACGTGAAACTCATAATGTTCATTACAAGTACCGGATGTAGTGATTGGAATAGATAATCTTCTTCGCGGACGTGAAGTTGATAATAACCATTCCGTGGATCAAATCTTTAAAACATACGCTAGAACCTTGTAAATGATCGAACAAATCTTCCATTTCTAGTTATGGATATCGTTTTCGATTGTCAATTTACTCAGTTCACAGTAATATATAAATATAAGAAATGATAACACCATAGCTCTTCATGATGACGAGCTCGGTAGAATAAAATCTTTCTCCGACCACTCTCTTAGTTGTACGGTAATTCTTTTAATTCAGATGATGCTGACGTACAGTGCACACGCTACCAGTGCAGCATCGGGAATATAATCAATACCAAATTCAACTTGCCTTAATGGCGAAAGTCTAGGTAATTCATCAACAAATACTTCCTAAAGTTTCAGATAACGAAAACATCTTTTAATACATTTACTTTAAGTTCTTTCTAGATTACAAGATCTATGACTAGTTCACAACCATTCATGGATAATTTCAAGTCTAAATGCAGGATATGGTCTCCCATCAAGAATTATTTATATAACTTTTGATAATCAACATCTTATCTTTTAGGGGAATTCTACTCGAGTTCCCATCAATTAAGACAATGTCGTCATGTCATAATCAATCAATCCATTCTACTGGCACTATCAACTTTTCAGTTTTATTGCCGTCGATAAGATGTGAACTTCTCAAAAGACTAATAATAACTCATAATCCTTCAAAATTCAAGGATATCTGGAGACATAACTAACCTTAAAAGAGTAAGGTTAACGCATAATCTATGCGAGAGAATTTCAAATCAGATACAGACAAAAACATTTAACGAATATGAATATATCCCATGTTTTCATAATTTGAGTACGCATTCGAAAGCTCCACGGATCGTTACCCAGGTCATTCAAATGAAATCAAATCAAAAGAAATGATAGTAACGTTGATACATCCAGTCGGGTATCAACACTCGATAATCAGATACTTTTCCTAAGAATCTCACAACGGGAGAATTAGATAAGAAAGAATTGTCAATTGTCAAATAAGACAATTTCCACAGATGAGTAAATTCGACTCAGAAGAATAGATGCTACAGGCACATATGTAGGTGTCCCTAACACTATGTCCTTATTTTTCACTTCTTGCAGATCTCATAAATTTTAATCTTTCACAATCTTCAAAGAAAATTTAGTGTTTATTAATCATTTCATGGTGACTACTAATCAGCCTTGCATGGTCACTTCCAAATTGTATGTAGGCGCGCAACTATATACAATTTCAAGATTAACGATGCAATACTCAGTTCGTCAAAATTTTATCATCATGTTTGTAATAAAAACATTTTCATGCTTAATTCTTAAATAAGAATCAAAAATAAATTTACAAAGATTTTCTTTGTTACGAAAACAATTAAGTTTTCCAAGGTGTTTCATAAATAACTTCATTTCGATAACGATTATCTATAAATCTCACTTTAAATAATCCTTATGGTGATGAAAAATCAATTTTTCTCAAGGGATACTATTGTATCTTATAAAACAATGAGTAATCTGCAAAAGAGTGATGAAGAGTTGTTCACCAAGAACTAACTACAATATGATAGGAAATGAGCTTAGCCAAATAATCATGAGGTTCATGACCTCGATGGCACTCAAAAAGAATAATCCACAACGTAACTCAAATCGAGATGAGTACTTGTTCAATGGTTGCATCACTAATGTGAACATTAGGAAGAAGCAAGAAAAGATAGATATCATCGATACATGTAGAATTTAGCAATCAAATGTAGTCTTTTCATTAATCACAAACAAGTCAAAATTGTACCGTAACACATTACGTGTCACTATGTCATACAATTCCAAGAACTCATCCTACCAACTGATGTCTCAGTTAAGTTAGGGATTATTTTTAAAAGATACCACAATGAATACTAATCTACAAGAGTCATTAGGTGTCCCACCTGTCCCGGAAGATCCATCGGTCCCAATTCAGAAGAAGATTTCTTCAATTTATTTGTTGGATACTGGGCATCCTCGTCACTGGACAATGGCCTAGGAACAACCCTTAATACGAACTAACAATCATTTAAAACCTTATAATTCAATCACAGGACTTAACAACTTCCTCTTAACAATTTCTTATTCCATACAAGTTAAATTTTACTTTATTCAAGTTTCAACCAAATCATACTCAATTCAATATCCTACCTCATTCTTCATTTCTTTCAACCTTATTCTTCGACCTTAATAGGGAAATAAAAGCTCAATATGATCAACACTTAATTTCCAATCCTATAGCTCTTACAACAACAATTATCAAATGAGTCACTAGTATGAAGTGACTCACACATTCAATTAGACTCTCGGAAAGGTATTAGTGGCATGAGGCTTTTGGGTAATGGTTCCAATGACAGCCTCAAGTGCAACATTCACCCTTTCGATTTCAAGTTTAAGAATTGGATGACAACGAATCAGATGACATCTTTCTAGGTGGTATCGTTTTGTCAAACTCCACTCTATAAGGAAAGATCGTCATGACATCGATATCAGATTTAATCTCGCCAATTCTTATTTAAGATCATAATCAACTAATATCAACATTTCTACGAATATCAACCATTTTGTTGGGCTCATAAATATCCACAACTTGGTTTAGATCTAGGATAGCTAGAATTACTACGGGAATAACTTCGATTGATTTGCTAAGGGAGTTAGGGTTTCTTGTGACAATCTACGTCGTATAAATACCTCGTATAAATATTAAAATAATCATCAAACAATCATATAATAAAATTACATTATATATATATAATCTAAGTTATATATATATTAAAATAACACTTCTCAGTCTGTCCTTGTCGGTAACTCGGGAATTCTTCGGCAACGTTATAGTCAAAAGATTTTTAGACATTTTTAGGAAAATGTTTATAGTTAAAAGATTTTGAAATGTTTTATTCAAAATCTTGGTTTTAAAAATCTTTCGTTCTCTATAACGAGAGCTCTGGTACCAAACTATAACACCCCCAAATTTATACAATTCAATACAGCGGAAGACTCGTTGGTGTTACGGGATAGCACATTACTCACATCATAGACAACGCATAAAAATCGCGTCGTTTAATAATAAAAGAATTTCCATTCATAAATATCAAATTTACATAGGTCCCAAGTCATTGTATTTCATACAGGTTTACAAAGCATTTGAATGGAAATTATTATTTAAGTGCGGGCCATGAATTCTTGTCGTCTTCCCGAGAATTACCTTCAAGTACCTGAGATAAAACATGTTAAAAGAAAAGGTCAGCGAAAACGCCGAGTGAATTCATAGAGTTTAGTGAAATCCATCAATATAACATCGGTATAAAATTATTGCTGAAAATCATTTTGTACAAATCTCTGTTATAGGCCATAAAATAGCCAAAGTCATTTTATATAAATCCTTATCAAAAATTATAATATAGGCATTTTCCTTCGAAATCATTATACGAGCCAATGTCGTAAAAACATCATACAATACGTCTTATGACGTTGTATGAAGTTAAATAAAAACCGTTATATGAATATGGTTATGTAAAACCAAAACACAAACATAATATCAATAATATGACCCCGTATTGCTAGTCAGGCAATAAATCGTAATTCGGTGCATATAGCAGTATTTCGTTAAATTGGATTATTATAAGCCGCATGACATTGTTACCTTACTAAACCAAACAACGGGTAGCTAGCCCGAAACTCAATTTGCCCATCTAAATTAGAGTGTCGTCACAATAATCACGCTTGTGTAAATCTTCTCATACATAAATTCGCTTACCAATCAATGTGGCACGACAGGGATCAACCGTCAAGGCGCGAACTAGGGTGATCGTCCCCAAATAGTACTATTATATGCATAAGCGTCTACTAAATCCCGGTAGTTCACAATTCATGCTAATGGGACTTTTAGTGACATAAGCTAACTTTAATAATCCATTAAATTTCATCTATCGGGTCATTTAATCATTCATCGGTCATACAATCATTCGGGTCCAAATCAATAAACAGAAAATCGGGACAAATAGTGTCCTAATTCATAAAAACTAACAGGTTATCTCCCTCGTGGGTTCATAAAACATTTCATAAAAATATTTAAAAGAGTGTGAGGCTATGAACTCACGTTGATGTGGGAAGGCGAGTTATCGGCAATTCGGATGTACGGTACGTGCTTCAATCACGGAAACCTAGACAAATAATACTCGTCTTAGACTCTTGTCCAATGACTTTATAAAAATAACAATTATGTATGCATATGATGATTTTATATATATGATGATCAAGTGGGTTTACATATTCTTATTTACTCATTTTAGTGTTTATGTATTGGTAACTTCTTACTAGTTTACTAGTTTTACCTATTTACGTATTTTAGGTCCAATAAGCTTATTATAAGTTCATTAACTTGTATTAATCCATTTCATACTTGTATTATCAGTATTTATACTTTACATGTTGGGCCCAAATGGGTTAAGCCCAATAAGTAATTTTTATAAGTGTTTAACTTATTTAGTTAAATTATTAGTCCAAATATGCTAACTTAGCTCGTTAATGTCCGTATGTCATATAGTTCGGGTTTTATCGGTTTTTACTTGTATTAGGTACTTATACATCAGTATATGACTTTTAAAAACTTTACATTAGACGGGTTTGATCGTCTAAGTTTTAATTGGCGAAAAACGTTAATTTTACGGTAATAGCCGAAAAAGTCGTAAAAATCATGTTTATAGTTTTTATAACTTATAAAACTTACCAAACTACCTTTTTATAAAATGTCCATTTATTTATCCTTATACATATTTATATAAATGTAATATATAAGTTAGTGGATTTTAATTCACATTTTATACTATATTAGTTTGAGTGCTTATATAATACTATTAAACATTAATTCTTCAAAATCTGATTTTTAGTTTCATCTTCACCATTTTTATCATATCTTGAGTTCTATAAGGATATAGAAGCTCATTTTTGGATGGCATATACTTCATATTATGTGCTACAAATAAGTTAGTTATAGCTACTGCTCATTCCATGTCTAACTATCCTTAACAGTCCCTACAAAACAGACTATTCAGATTGGTACACTCATCTTGTTTTGATCATATCTCACTCATCTTGATGATTCCATTGCATGGCCAACTCTCACATGTGCATGACATCTAACACTTACTGTAAATGGATTCCACCATGTAATTTTATCAGTTCATAACTTGGTTACTTACTGTTTTTATACAGCCAACAATTTAAGGAAGATTTTAGCCTTGTTTCTTATGGTTTTTCATCTTTTTAATCATATTTATCAACACTTGATCCCCACACAACATTTTTATCATCATATATTAATCATATACATATACAATAAGAAATAAAATACATGATTACATAATAAAAATAACAAGTGGATGGGGAGAACAATCTTTATACCACCAAAGTGATGAAATGATGAGTTTTTGATGAACAAGGTTTGGTTCCTTGTTACCAAACCTTCAACTTAGAAAATGAACTCCTTGAGATCTTCATATGCATGAATACCTTCCTGAAAATCAGCCCTTGATCTCCATGTAAACTCCTTTCTAGTTGTTAAAATCACCTTCAATCATTATCTTTTCAAAGGGTTATCAACATATGTTGAATATAGATGAAGTTTATGGTTAAATTGATGATGATGATGGGTGATTTGGGGTGGTGTTTGGACGTTCACCATGAGAGAGGAAGGATGAGAGAGTGGTTTGCATGTGGTGTGTGTGAAAAATGGTTTGTAGCTAGTAGTTTTGATGTTGGTATTGCTTACAAGTTAAGCTAGAGTTAACAAGTGTTACTCATGGCTTATAATTTTGACACCTAATGGTGTTTGTGGAGACTTGTAAACCATCCCATGTGTGGGGGTGGGACAAGTTTATCTTGTCTCATCCCCATTTAATTACGGGTACTCCTCGATTCTAGTTTCCTCGATTTACGTTCCCTCGGGTCATTTTACGAAAAACGTTTTTATAAATTATGAATCAACGGCACAAAACGAATCTAATACAAATTGTCTCATCAAAAACGGAGTTCGAAAACGTAAATACGTAATCCTAAGGTTTCCGGTTTAGTCGTAAAGGACGTTAAAATAAAATCGTAAGTCCTAATCTCTTCTCGTAAATTTGTGAGTTTATGAACCAACACAAATTTAAAATCTCAAAATAATATTCACAGATAAATTTATTTCCTGAAATGTCGGACTGTCACCAAAGACGGTGTATGTAAACGTAAGCACGTAACGTAGAATCCTCCGGTTTAGACGTAGTCGATGCTACTTCAAGACGTAAATCCAAATTTCTTCCCAAAAATAAGTGAGTTCATAATATAACATTAAAATAATATTTTCAAATAATAATTGGGAATAAAATATCAACCATAAATTGACGGATTGTCACAGTAGTCATACCTTTTCCAGATCTAGGAGAGGACCATTGGCGTTGTGGATTTGGTTAGGAGAATAAATCCATTGCAAATGGTTTCTGATATGAGGAGGACACGCCGACGTGTTTTATACGCTGGGGAAACTGGGGATGTACTATATCTGCATCCTTTTCGTGGGTGAGATACAGGTTATATCTCCACACCCGAGGATGAAAAATTGGGGGTTGAAGGTAAAATAAAACATTTTAACTTTAACCCCTCCTTTATCAACAGCTTTAAGAAAAGACTTACGATTTTACCTCAAGCTGGCTGGACACAAACATTAGTTAATAGTACTAAAGTTTCTACCCGACAAAGAGGTTAAGATGGTTGTTGATTTCGATTGCGTAAGAAGTTGCAAAGAATCTGCTTCATTCGCCGCGGGGTTGAGCGAGAGGGGCACAGAAAAGAATTACCTCAAATAGTGGAAATAAAAGAAGACACCAAGAATAAAGAAGTGCGCGCCTTGCAGGGTGTCGTAACAATGGTCATGCATTCACTATTACTGGTTTAAAATTTGTAAAAATTCTGACTTCTAAAGAGAGGAAATCACATCTCCCAGAGTCTAGTGGGTGATGGTATTGTCGAAGTAATTAGACTCGAAGAGGAAAAAGGAATGTCCACAAACATGGGACATTCAACATCTCCTTACGGGGGATGTCGGACATAGTCCTACAAAGTACACCCATTGTGAGTTGGATGTGCTTTTCAGGTTTAGTGCTACCTAAGTGGCAGATATAACCCTACAAAGTACACCCATGGTGAGTTGGATGTGTCTTTCAGGTTTAGGCAGGGGAGAAACAGGTTAGGGAAATGGGGTATTTCCCGACCAAGTACTCTCTGACCTGTTGGTGCTAGAGATGACACTATATCTAGTGTTAACTATATCGGGGTTATGGCTCCTCAGTATAATCAAGGTTTCATCTCCCCAAGGTACACGAACCAATTTTTGATCATATAGGATAATTGTGTGATACTTGCTAGTCTATTCATGCTAATGTCGACATTATAGCTATCAAGACTTTCTAGGATCTGATTGATGTAAAACGGTGACTTGGAGGGTTTTAAGGAACAACCTCGAATGACCGTGTTTAACTATCATAACTTTTCCGTCGACTATTCCACCGTATAATGGGAGTCTAGAACTATCGGAGGGATTTCCATTACCTTACTAAATTTAGCAATTGTAACGCCTTGGGTCTACACATGTCTCAAACAAGAGAGATGCATATCATTGGTTTAGTATGAACGTACCAGGTACGATGTTGGAGCCCGGATTTACTTGGGCATTGCCGGCCATGTACACTTGCGAAGGAGTTCCCTTGTTGTCCTTCTTCTGATTGGCCCACTTGGGACCATCGGGTCTCACATGCCCAGGGGTTCCACACTCGTAACATACCACAACTTTCTTCGGTCCGCTACTGCTCCCACCAGTGGGGTTTCGGTTTCCCTGCTGCCCACTGCTACTCCCACGTGCATTGGACTTGCCTTGTTGCTATTCCCGGGATTGGTATTGGGTCGACCTGGGGTAGCAACATTGGTTTGACAATCGCGAGCAAAATGGCCTTGTTGGCCACACTTGTAGCATCCTTGGCATTATCCTACAGCAACATGATGGTAGTTGCACTTTGAACACTTAGGCTTGGTCCCTGAGTTGTTCTTGGTGCGGGTTGTAGGAGTAGTGTCATCCGCTTGCCCAACGTTTTGCTTTTTGGAAGGCTGCTGGTGCTGGCTACGAGAGTTTTCATCGGAATTCCTCTTGTTGTCTGTTTGCCTCTCGGACAGATTGCGGGCTCGCTTGTTGATCAACTCAGTCGCAAATTCCATAGCACCTTCAACAGTAGTGGGTCGTGAAGCTAGGACACTGTCATGAATGTTGTCAGGGAGTCCGCTGACATACTTTTCAATCTTGTCACTCCTTAGAGGAAACATTCTGGTGCATATCAAGCTTAACTCTTGAAATCTTTGGTTGTACCAAAGGATATCATTGTTCTTACACTTGAGATCCTACAGCTCGACATCCAACTTCTTCATTTCTCCTCTAGGACAATATTTCTCAGTCATTCTCTCCTTGAGGTTGGCCCAAGTGAGAGTATAAGCAGCGTCATGTCCAAGGATGGCGACCACAGAGTTCCACCAGGTAAGGGCACTCTCGAGTAGGGTGCACGTAGCAAACTTAACTCTTTTCTCGTCAGCACAACCACTGATGCGGAAGACTGTCTCTAGTCTTTCAAACCACTGCATCAATTCAACAACTCCTTCTTTCCCTCGGTAGTATGAGGGTTTACATTTTAAGAAGTCGGGGTAAGAGAAACCCCTGTTGGTGTTGTTTCTGCGTGCATCGAAGTTTGGATCATTGTTTTCATTTGGGTCAGCTCCTCTTGCTGCCATGGCTGCTGTGATGCCTTCACTTATCATTTCTCGCAGTTGTGCGGCAGTGACATTTCGAGTAGCTTCTGGGGATTCAGCATTGTCAGCATTAGAAGTGGTTGCATTATTTGGATTTGACCTCGTAATCACCATTTGTCTATAATCATATACAAAATGAGATTATTAGTTCAAACGTTAGTACAGTTTTTATATTATTTGCACGAGGAAACTTATGCGCTGACTTTATAACAAATTTGCATAACCTGTCAAGATCTCATAATATAATACATTTCACAGCAGATATAAAAAAGAAAGTGATTACATGTTATTTCCATGAGAAATTTAACAGTCATCTAGCATAACATAATCTAAGTCATAGGCCGGTCGGGCCTAATCCAAAGTAATGATACACACAGTCTTTAAAACATCATATCCCAAAGTTACATGTCCCAAAAGAAAAGAAAAGAGAAGTACGGGATTACATCATCAAAAGCTGAAAAAGAGATAAAAGTACAAAGGCCCTATGTCATGATAGCCGGGATGCAACCCGTAAGCTTATCATGACGTACAAGAAGTCTAGTACGTCTATACTAATCCTGCCTGGATGGTCCACTAGATGATGCCAGGGCTGACGGTGCGGATGGAGCTGGTGGGGATGCAAAATTCCTCCTGGTGTTCCATAAAGTCCGAACTGTCGTTCGGGTCTCCTTGAGCGTACGGAGTGCAGACAGTAGCTGGTTCCGGAGTCTATCGACGACCCCTCGGAGATAAGCCATCTCCCCAGTAACCCCATCATGCTGGACAGTGGCGAGATCAAAGAAAATGGATAATGATTGCTCCTGAGAGGCAAGAGCAGCATGGGTCTGATGCTGCAGACCCTCCATGACCTGAATGCGCTGGTGGAGGCGGTAGTTCTCCTCCAACAACAACTTCAGTGCCTCGTCCGTCCTTGCATGGATGCCCTTAGCGGTCTGGGAGTCTCCCATCATAGTGTGAAAAAGAGTGTCGATACGATCATAGATGACATCATGGTTTTGTTGACTGACTGCCAACTGGCTGCGGAGGTTGGATATCTATCGCTCATGGCGTGCAGCCAGTGCAGAGATCTGAGCCTGGACGGAATCGACACGTCCTGCCCTGGAGACGGGTGCGGGTCCGAAAAAATAGCCCGATGATAAGGATAGAGGCATAGAAGATGGTAGGCTAGGAGGGACCCGGTCCTCCTACATAGAGGTTGGGGCCAGTGTGGCTGATGCTGAGATAGAAAAAGGGTCCTCTGGGAGTACAACTTCGATAGGCGGGTCATCCTCTGAATCTGAGGCTGACAACCATCCACACTGCATCGATTGTGGGGATGAACAAACAACTGGAGTAGGAGCTACTACGGGTAGAAGAGTCGAGGATGCAGTAGGCGGAGTCATGATGCTCTGAAATAGTATTATTTTAAGTTTGAAGTGAGTATAAGCTTACAAACAAAGAACTATATTATTTATATTACATGCTTTATGAAATATATCCCTTTTAAACAATTATTATAATGTTTTAAGGTTACAAATATTAATACTTATATATATATATATATATATATATATATATATATATATATATATATATATATAAATATATATATATATATATATATATGTATTATCATTTAAGTAGTTCATTTATCAATTTGTAAGTGCGGAGTTTGGTTTAATATTACCCATATCCTCATTTCAGTATTTTACTATGTAGTGTAAAATTTTCAAGTTTAGCAAGTCTAACATTTTTCATAGCAGTAACTCACTAAACAATATTAATAATCAGGTTTAGTAAATATATACAATTAGATCACATAGCATAAAATGCCCTAAGATCTATATGCTTAGCTAATACGGTCCCAAAATAAAGTCCCAAAAAATAAAAAAGTTTTTATAAGTTATAGTCCAGTTTTAAATAAAAGAAAAATCATTTTATTTTTATTTTATTTAAAAATTTATCTGGTTCTTTATAACTAATGCTCTGATACCATTCTCTGTGACACTCCGGGTAGGGTCAAAATATGCGAAAATATCCACGGAGATGTCACTAGGGTGGATCGATAACATATAGTCCATAGAGCATAAGATAAAAAGTTAGTCAAATCAGATTACATGTTTATTTAAACAAATCAATAAAAATTGTCTTAAACATGGTGAAGAGTGATTGTTTGTGTTTCCCAAATAGAACCCCTGACGAGTTCTACAATGCAGATTACTAAGATGCTGGAGACCATGCACACACCACGTACTAACTTCATATTCCTGTGCAAAAACATACTAACGGGGGTCAACATAAAGTTGGTGAATTTACAGATTTTAACAATTTATTTGTTTAGACATACATTAAGCATAGAAGTGACAATGCACAAAGCATTCTCACTAAAATGTAGATAACATTTGTTTATTATTAGAAACTGAAGCTTAACCTCCGTAGTCCTCAACAGATGAGGACGTAGTGTCTTACAAAAAGACACCCATTCCAGTTCCAACATGGTATACGTCTGTTGTCCCGGCCAAGGAACAGTGAGCATGACTCACCCAGACGGGGATGGTCAATCCCTAATAGATCTATTTATAACATTCGGGCGATTTACAACAATTTAACAGTTTCAATAATAATCAATCATAGTCAAGTTTATACAATCCAGTTGTGTCCATTATGTGTTTGCATATTTTCTTTCCCAAAAGGGAAAGTTTTATCAAACGTTTATATGGGGCTGTAAACTCAACTGGGAGTAGGCAATTGCTGTTTAATATGAATATCCAATTAAAGCTCATTCCAAAGTTATGCCTAATCAGATAGTACAGTTTTAATAGATAGTACAAAGAACATATATGTATGCTTATACAGATTTTATTCAGTTCATTTATGCTACGGTATTTATCTAAATAACCGTAGTTCAAGTAGCATCAATATTCATTTAAACTTATTTATATAAGTTTCATTTCTAAGTAAACATAAAATGTTTAACAATTAATATCAGTTAGCATACATGTATTTATAATAATCAATTAACTTATAATTAAGTTTCTTAGTTAAGTAGACATAAAATGTTCTACTTAAAATGTTAGTTTACGTTTTCTGTTCAAGTATTATAATCACTCATTTACTACTAGGTTTTATTATTATGTAAACAAAAAAATCCTACATAATATTAGTTCACGTTCGTAGTTCATGTATTATAATCATTCATTTAGACTTATTATTAAGTTTCTTATTTTAAGTAAACGTAAGGTGTTTTACTTATATATTAGCATTCAATTTGTTCAATGTTCATATAGTTTCTATTTTCTATAAGTATATGAGTTTATGTATGAGTAACACATATTCATAATTGTTTATACAATTATTTCCTAAAATAAATATAAATATTTTATTTTTGAAAAATAAATATAATATTTTATTTAACCTTAAGTTTCCATAAATTATTTTAATATTTATAAAATAATTTAAACTTAAGAATTTATACCTTAATTCTTGTGGTCTAAGTATTTTAATTATGTTTTTATTATAATTAAAATAGATTTTAGGGTTAGGGCTTGCTAATGTTTCGGAATATGGCAAAACTAGTCCCTCTATATTTTTAAACAAGTATAACTTTCGGATATTACATATTTAGTACCTAGGGCTTGTTACAGTTCTGGCTTATGGCAGATTTAGTCCCCCTAGTTTTATCTAGGTTTTGTAACTTTACCAAAATTACAAAAACAGCCCCTAGGGCTTCTTTAAGTTTCGACAAATTACAAGAATAGTCCTTAGGGTTATAAAATGACAAAATAACTTTTAGAACTTTCCAAAATGGTCCCTAGGGTTTAATTTGTCACGGATAGTATTTATTAAACTCTAGACTTTTGGGTAATTACATTTTCAGTCCTTGTGTTTACTAGTTTATCAAAACAAGTTTCATAAGTTACGGTTTTAGTCCTTAAGTTTTATAAATTGTCATTTTCATCCAAAACGTTTTGTTAACTTATATTTTATTATAAAAACTTTTATTTTTAACATTCATGATAGTATATGGGCTCATTAAATGGGCTAAACACCTAATGGGCTTTTTTAGTGGGCTTAAATATATCTCAAGTCGACTAATTTATTTAAATGGGCTTTTAAATCATTTATTGGGCTTAAATACATTTTTAAGTTCTTTTAATTAGTTAAATGGGCCTAAGTGAAATCTTAAGTTCATTAAGTTACTAAAATTTATCAAATGGGCTTATTGGGACCATTAAGTTTTAGATTAACATTTCATGGGCTTAATTAGTCCATTAACTTTACTTTATATTTTATGTATGTTTTAACTTAGGATATTCTTATAAGCTTATTATGAGCTTATTAATATTTAGTTTTAAATCTAAATAGATGAATAAAACTTAAAATTTGTTTTATGTGTTATACCAAATTAGATCTAGGTGTGTTATAAGGTTACAAGTATGTCATAAGCCCTCGTAGGAGCTTATATCCCACGACTAATATTAGTTATAGCTTATTAAGATAAGTCAAGTCTCATTTTAAGGTTACATGTGATTTATAAGTGTTACAAAAATAGATCTAACTATGTACACATCAAGAAAATAAGTCACAAGTCCAAAATAAGATCTAAACTAAGTCTAGACCTATAAATCAAACATAGATTCCATGTACACACATATATAGCTCACGGCCATATTTTTAGATCTTGGTATTTCCAAGATGAACACTTTAGCTAGTTTTTAAGTCTTGTAAATACTTACAAAAACACATCATGATTATCTAGGTTACATGCATGTTCCCAAGGCTACTATTATTCCAAGAAAACAATGTATAGCCCACGGCTATATTTTTTTCTCCCAATATTCCCATAAGATCTACTAGCTTATTTCATGTGTATCATGTTAAGTTAACACTTATCACTAGATCTAGGTTTATATAAGCATGCATGTACATCTAACCCATTTTAGGTCTTGTGTAACCCACAGCTACATTTACACACATAAATTGTATTTGTGATTATTAATATTCCATTTAACATGTTACATTTCATATTCCATTATTCAAAACTTAGGAAACCAATCATATAGTCACCACTTAATCTAGCCGTGACCTTTAAGGTCATGGATTTCATGATCTTTAAGTTGCACAAGTTCATTTCATGAGATCTATAGTTATTAGTTAACCAAAGTCTCATAAACAAGATTAGTAACTCATGAAATGTTTAGATTTATAAAAGGTTTCATATGGTCTTTAAATCAAGTTTAAAACATAACACATAAGTCATAAGTTTCTTATTAAAAGATTTTAAATCATGAACATGATTTGCATAAATATGCCGTGACCTATAAGGGTCATATCTTTATCAAATCTTGATTTTAATATGTTATTTACTTGTGTTTATAGGTGTTTGATGATGCATGCATGAAAGAATGAAAGAATATGATGTGTATACCTTTCTTGCCTAAAAGTACCAAGAATGATCTGGATGAACAATGAGGTTTGAGATCTACTCAAGGTGATGAAGAAAACCCTAATATAAACCAAGCCGTGGCCTTGATGATTTAGCTAGGGCTTGTTTATAGTGATTCCAAGAGAATGATACTACTAATGATTTTGTAGTAAAGATAAGACAAGGATCTTGGTGGATTTAACACTTGGTTTTGGATGTATATGGCTTTAAGCCGTATGATTTGAGAGAGAAGAGGGTAAGAGAACAAAATTGGATTACATGTGTGTGAGAATGTGTGTGTTTCGGCATAAAGAGGAGAGAGGGAAAGGGAATGCAAAAGGCATGATTGCCTAGGTAAGAACACTTGTGCCAAGTGTTGGCTTTTGTGTTTCTCATGCATCCCTTCTCCTTCCACATGCCATTGGTGCCGTGTAAGGCTATCCAAGAGAGAGGGTGGGCTTGTGTGGGCTTATGTTAGGCTTGTGTTGGGCTTAACACAAAGAGTACATGATCTTGGGCTAGTCCAAGAAGGTTTAGGTATGCCTATAATATGCATACATATATACACGGCTATATATACATGGTGTAGCATATTTTCCAATTTTTTTAAGAGTTGTTTAATCAAATGAGGGGTATGCATTTTTACTACTTGTTTTATGTACATATTTTACATAGTCAAACTTATTATAACAAGGATGTATGTAAAAATATATTTGCACATTGGACAAGTTCACACATGACTTATAGAAATATAATACATGAGTTTGTGTTCTGAGGTTTAATGGGTGAAATTTCATTACATAAAATCATGGTAAAATCGTGGATTTTACACAAAGCTAGAAAAAGTGGAGCACGAAAGCACACATCCCTACAAAACAACACATCACAAAGAACCTACATGGCTCCCCCTACATTTATTATGGAAAAGGTGAAAAGGTGGAAATGGGCGAAATCATGGAGAAGTCGAAATTTCCAAGGGATGAAAATCTCTCCATGATAAGGGGTGAAACATACTCACTTAAGGAATACCCCAAGAAAGTCCACCGGGGTCAAACACATAATTTCCATCACGAAATGAAACAAACCCCAAAGTGGTAGAATCACACGAGTATGAGACATGTGGGGTATCATCAAATAGGGATCGAAAACCAAAAATGTCTTCTTCGTCATTGTAAAAATTAGGGATGATTTCCTCTTGTGGAAGCATATCATAGACCTCCTCAATAATACAATTATCATCATCACTAAAAGTGATATGTGGAAGAGGATCGATAGTAGAATCAAAAGTGATTGGTGAAGAGGAAAATGTGAACTTGTCAAAAGCCAAGGTGTCAATAGCAATGTCTAAATCAAGCTTTAAATCTCCTTGTGCCTTTTCATCAATACTATGATCACTATTAGGCTCATTATAGAAGACTAACAATATAGGGTCATAGAAATCATCCTCGTGATGGAATTTCTCAAGATCAGGGTATAAAAATCATGACTAAGGAGTAAAGTATCCGAAAAATCATTAGTATCATTAGCATGTTTTTCAAAATTCGGTTTTGGTAAAATAGAAGAATCATCCTCATCCGATCCCGAGGAATAATTAAAAGTATAGTCGAAATCACAAGATAACTCATCCCTATCTACAAACTCCTTAGGTGTAGGACCAATTAAGGATTCTTCTTCTATGGACTCATTCTAAAGTTCTTCACACTCTTCAAAAATTGGTTTATCAAAACATGTCTTACTAAGAGAATTTGAAGAGAGCATAAAGTCATTTGAAGGAGTAGGTGAAGGAGTCATAAAAGAAATGGGGTCATCAATGGGTAATGCAGGATCAAGTACAATCTTAGGAATTTCCTCAAAAAGTGAGGAAAGAGGAGAGCTAAATGTATATGTGGGTGTCAACACCGGAGGGGGAGTAACACTCATGATAATCTCCGGGCCTTGTCTCTCTTTTAGTGGCGGAAATATGGAAGGATCCACAGTGGGAACATCACTACTAGTAGTGGTGCTAGCCTCAACATCAACACTCAAGGACGGCTCAATATTATCTTGAGCTTGATAGGTTATGAGCATGAATTTTATATCGGTTTCCTCTTGCCATTTGCTTAGTAATCTATCATGTTCCTCAAACTTTTGAAGAATTAAGTCCATTTGAGGTTGTGAAATATTCCCTTGATTATAGTTTTGAAAATTGCCTTCATTTTGAAAACCTTCATGATTTGAAAACCCTTTATTTTGAAATTCCCCATAAAACCCGTGATTATAATGTGGTGGGTTACTAGTTGTAGGAAAACTAAGGGAGCCAAAATAAGTATTATTAGCATAGCACATACTTTCCTCATTAGTATAAACTTCCTCATTAGTTTTCTCACAATTAAAATAAGCATGAGGTCCACCACAAGTCGTACACTCCTCGAACATAATCTTATAACGCTCTTCTTGCAATATTTCCCAAATCGGACGATTATCCATGATAGTGTCAAAAGCTCGATTCTCGTGATCGGCTTGAGAAACGTTTGTATTTTTCGCCTTCTTTGAAGGACGAGGTACACCAATCGATATTTGTGCACGCGACCGAGTGCACATACAACTAAACACGAAGAATAAGGGGATTGCCCTTGGTCGACTTTGAAAGGGAAGAGATTATCCCAATCGAGGTTCAATATTAAAAAAACTGCAAGAAAATATATACGTAATACTACTTGGGTGGCAAAACCCTCGATTAGCCTTCCTTCTCAAAATACTCACAAGTGAACGGAGGGAATGAGGTGGCGTGAAGCACTTAAGTACCTAGCTTCCATTAGACGGCCTTTTATAGCACGTCGCCTATCTATTCACTATATAGTTCGTATTTTTCGAATTATTGCTTATCGAAAGTATTTATCTATTTTTGCCTTTATTTTTGTTAGATCGATACACGTATATGGAACCGGAATGCCAACAAATACGGGGTATTGCAAGCAATACTTATGGAAATATTGTTTATTAAGGTTCTTATACGTAATATCTATAGTAAAAAGAAAACCTTTTTGTATTTTTTATTTTTTTAAAATAAAATATATTCACAATAAAAACAAGAGAAATCAAAATAAGAAAAATAACAATAGTACTTAATTTTTTTGGTGTAATACTTTAGGAAAAGTATTTGTTAGCCTTATTTAAAGTGATGGTCATACAATATACCGTTGCGAAGCTCGTGAAAAATACTATTCAACGGTGTTGAGAGTTCTTAGTTATTAATGTTTATGTAACGGGAATTAGTCCCGAACACACAAATGAGGAAGGCCTCCTAAACATTTACTACGTAGTATAAAAGGCCTTACAACCTCATTTGTGTGTGTGTGTTTTCCATTTGTTTAATCTTAAAGAGAGAATGGGTGTTTGTTTCTCTCACTAGGAAAAACACCATCTTTGTTTTGTTTTCCTTCCTTAATCTAATCTTTCTTTTTTAGTTTAATCTTTTCTTAATCTTCATCTATTTTATCATCTTTATTAGTTCTTAATCATCTCCATAATTGTTCTTGATCCAAGTTCGTCATCTCTTCATATTGATACGTAAAGTTCAAGACTTTACGTGTTTGGTTCGTGTGTAATCATCCTACAAGTGGTATCATTCGCCAAGGGATTCGTGGTTAGCGTTTTGGTGGTTTTTATTGGCTTAAAATCCTTCAAAGTTGCGAAAAAGTGACCCATTTCTCGTCCTTGTCCGAGATCCTATATTCTAGGAAAAAAGTGCATAATTCCGCAATATTGTTTTTATTGCGGAATTGGTGGTTTCTGAAAATTGCAAATTCTTGCTAATTTCGGAATCTTTTGCATCATTTCGCAATCGTGGTATTGCGGAATTCTGAGTATTGCGGATTTACGTGTATTGCGGTTTGCATCATTTCGCAATCGTGGTATCGCAGAATTCTGTATATTGCGGAATTAAGTGAATTGCGGAATTATCTTAGGTATTGCGAATTCTGTGTATTGTGGAATTAAGTGAATTGCGGAATTATCTTTGGTATTGCGAATTGTGGTATTGCGGAATTTTGTATATTGCAGAATTATAGGGATATTGCGGAATCTTGGTTAATTGCGGATTTGTCAATTGCGAAATCTTGCACTTTTGCCAATTGCGAATTCTTTGTTTCAGATAATTGCGAAATCATATCCAAACAGTATTGCGAAATTGTGTTGTTTGATTTAATTACGGATTTGTATTCTTTTTAGGATTGCGAATTTGAATCATCTCCAGGTATTGCGAATTCATTGCACTTAATTGAGGAATCTTCATATTGCGAAATCTTTGGAAATTTTTCAAGATTTTCGAAAAACGTGATTTTGAAAATTTCGTACATACTTTTAGTTTTTGGAATCGTGTGCAATTTTGCATTGAAATTTTTGGTTTCTATGAGCTTACTTCTTTAGGGGATTTAACTAATACACCTTTCACTCTATAAGAACTCGTACTTTTTCGGTATTAAATTATTCTTTTATTCGTACTTCTCAATTATAAAATGTTTTACTCGTTCCTCTTTACTTTTTCATATTAAATCCTGAGATCTCGAGAATTTTAATTAAATTGTATTTTAATTATTTTTCTGATCATCGATAATATATTATTCGGAATTATAAAAATTTTATTTTTATTTTTTCCATATTTATTTACTGTAATAACCTGAAATTTAAAATCAACACTTACAACGAGTTCTAATAATATTACCAATATTCGGACCAATATTTATTACCCAAATTTTATTTGTCATGGCATTTTACTAATAATATTAAATTTTCGGTTAACCGAGAAGGTTATTGCTTTAACGTATCAAGAATGTGCCTTTTATTATTTATAGGCAAAGCCTATGTCCGTCATCGACCATAAATATATTTGTTACGACATAGAAATATTTTTATTGTCGTCGTTCTAATCTTTCATTTTATGAGCATTCTTCGTAATTTATGCTAAACTTTTAAATGTCATTTATGTATATGACGCGTTAACGTTTTTTTTAAATAATAAGCCCTCATTTATATATCAAAATATAAATGTTCTCCGAATGTCGTCGTTATTATTTCATATTGAGCGTGTATTTTCCTTGCTCTACTTGTAACTTTTAAATCGCGTAACTTCTAAAATATCGGGTTTCCAAAAAACCCGCATTTACAAATTTTGAAATAAAATTAATGTATAATTTCATCCCATTACACATGCATCACGCCATACACATACATGTTATCAATATTTAGCACAAAACATGATCATTATATATAATAAACTATACTTGAAACTTATGATAGTTAACGTACACACTTGTTTCTTGTTTCTTGTTTCATATAGAAACAATGTATAAACATATGCTATTCACGTAGAAGGAACTTGATAGAAACGTCTAACATTTATTTATATATTCTACCAAGCGAATTAGTCACGGGACACGCGGCATGATAAAAAGTCACCACCAGTACTTCAACATCTACAATTCTAAAAGGAACCAAACGAACTTGAAGCTCAAAATATATGTTCTATGGTTTATGAAAATTACTTGCCGATTACAAATATATTACTTCATCTTTACTGGATCAAAACTACTTCAACTTAAGCTTCATGATGTGTAGAGATATTTTTGCCATTAGTATCTCTAAAAGAATAATATGCAAAGGTTTATCATGTTGATCACTCCTAAAACGTTTTAAGAGATTTTCATAGCACAACTAAACATGAGGAGTGATGGGTGCTCCGTGAAGGTTATTGTTTGCGACTGGGCAAAAGTTTGGTCGTGCCTAGTCTTACCTACACACGACTTTATGGTTCATCAGCCGTGGATTTGAGTTTTGGTTTCATAATCGTTGGTATTCGGTTAGTTTGCCGCGGGTCCGAGTTCGTGTTTTGGTGAGCATACTAAAATTGGTTAGTATGCGTATTCTTTTCGGTCTTTAATCTTGTGTATCATAGCTCCAAATCACTCGTCTCGTATCTCGACGTGGAGCTAAGGTATGGCTTGATATTAACTTACTATTGTTAGTTTGTTTTACTACACGAATGAAATAAAAAGAAAGAACAACCATGGCTTTTGTAATTTGCTAATGAGAATTAAGAATGAAGAATTAACATTCACGTCATTGTCATGCAAATGAATTGCATTATTACATTTTTAGTCCTTGGTTTTTAAAGCTAGATCAAAATGAATGTAGTAAGTAAATAAAGTAACACCTTTAACCCTAGTCTATTTCATTCTTTTCAAAATAAGTCCAAACTATATTTTCTTAGAAATCTTTTGTAAAACTCGTTCACTCTATTACGTTGTGGTTTATATCTCTAAGTCGCGCTACTTTATTTTAGATCGTCGTTGAAGATCTTGGTTTCTCGGGTCATCTTATTTCATCGTTTCACTCTTGTCACTATTATCTCGATCGTTATGCTCGTTTGATATTGCTATCGCTAAGGTGAGTTCATAGCCCCTTTTTACTACTTATACATTGTTTCTAAACGCGGGGTGAGATTTTACATGGTGGAACACATTCATTTAAAACTGTATGCTATCCAGAACTTGTATGCTATCCAGAACTTGTATGCTTTCCAGAACTTGATGATTTCCATCAGATTTTCATTATTATTATTGCTTTTAGTTATAGCCCTTAAGTTTCCTCTCCTGATCGTGAACCGTTAATTTACTTGTGTTGCTAAGCGCGAATGTTGTGGGTGGATCCATCGGGATTGACAATCCCCGTCCCATGTTGTGGTTGTTTAACCATGACGCATTTCATTTGTTTATACATGAGTATTTAGGCTGAATACTCACTAGAGGAACTTACATTGAGTTAAGCTTCGGTTCATGAACTAAATAGCAATAATAATAGTTTCGGACTATGGTTATCGTACGTAACCATTTTCCCTATTTCTTGTTTTACAAATAAATGCTTGTGTTCCACACCTTTACTGCAAAACCTACAAATATCACTCAACTTTATGTTGACGATTTTACATGTTTAATCTCAGGTGTTATTACTTAGCTTTGCTTGGATGGGAGCCCGCAGGATATTATCGCAGCTTGGAGATTTCTGTGTTACTTTTTAAAGTTTGGTTTTGGTAAAAGCTGTCAGAAGTTTAATCTATATTTTTGGTAACAACATGTTACAAAACCATGTTTAAATAATAGATTTTCCGCTTATAAAACTCTGGGACCTTTGTTTAGAAACTTTGATCTTTTTGTGATGTAATGTATAAGTTTTTGTTACGTCAACTTTATGTCAACAATATTTCATTGTTTCTTGTACCATGACGTGGAACCCCTTTGCTGCCTACATGTTTCCTTGCCTGATTTTGGGGGTCTCACAGATTGGTATTAGAGCGATGGTTATAGGGAACTGAGTCGTTTTTCAAAACTTAGTCTATAACCGAAAGTTCAAATATTTCATGTGTCTAGGTGTTAAACACAGAATCTGCCATTGTTGTTCGATATCTGCGTGGGTAACTCTCTATTCCTTATTATTTACTTTTAATTATCGTTGTAGTATTTCATCTCTTGATTACATTTTGAAATATTACATTACCCTATTTACGATAATTACTATCTCTTTTCAAAGCCTTTGTGCTCAATGAATTATCATTGGATATTACTTGATTAAATATGCCCTTACTGTATTTCTTGCGTGACGCGACTGACCTCACATACTCGTTCATTTTGGACCGCTTGTTTTTCTCGACTCACTGTTACATTTTGTCGTATTCTCGTGATACCATTGTTCGGGATTAAATAAGTGTTGTTGTTTTCAATGAAAATTTTGATTTTCATTTTACTACCGTGCGTGTTACTTTCATTGTTAAACTGCTTTAAAATATCTATTTAGATATACAGATTACTTTCCGACCATTTATGACTGGATGTCTTGAAAAATAGGCTATAGACCATTGTGTAGCCCAATGAGTCTCCGAAATAGACTAAAGGACATCATGTGAGTCACACATCTCGAAGCATTCCTTAAACCCGTGTTGAATAATATCGTGAGTTTTCGTAATCTTGATTGACCCTTACGTTATCGTGTTACGCGACACTCGAATATGGATTAAATATTACTTCTTGACCATTCTACACTTCAACTTCGAATTACAACGTTCGTTTGTACCTTGAAAACATCATCAGCATCTTGTAATTCATCTTCTATTATGTGGTGATTGTTAGGAATACGATTCTACTTCTATAAACTTGTATTCTTCCTTTTCATTAACCCTCCTTGCCTCGGGAGTGCAACTCGTTAATGTTCCATTTCTTTCTCGGTATGTCTTGTGATTTTGGAAAATCACGCCGCCAAGAGACCTTCCTGCATTGCATCTTGAAATCGAAGACACGGATGTCATGCACCATTTTTTTATTTCTTAGGTTATCGTTGGTATTCTTGAATTATTTTTATACTATGTTTTCCTATATATGCTTAATTGTACAATTTATTCTCTTTCGTTTTTATGGAATCCACAAGTCTTATGTGTACATTAATTCTGGGTTATTATGAAATTGGATTTAATTTCAAGGTGTGTCGAGAAATATACTTTGTGCCGAAGATTTACAGATAATTTAACGATGTCGAGAAAATAATTTTATAAACTCTCAGACATAAAAATATAATTCTACTTGTTGAGACGTTCGTTTAGGACATAAAATTTGACACGAAAATCTTAAAAATGAGCAAGTTACGCTCATTTGAAAATGTAAAATTTAAGATAATTCTACGTAATTCTAAAATATCACTTGTTGCCAGATTTGGTGCGAGGGCATTTACGTCCCTTTTTGTTCTGTTTCAAGTCTCGAGTAAAACTATAAAATTGTTCAAAACATCGTTTTACACCAAGTAGCATTAGACTTCGAGTCTTAAAAATTTCATTAGCAAGTCAATTGGTCCGGTCAGACCCCAAAAGTTAAAGTTGACTAAAAAGTCAAGGCTGATAGAAATTTTGAAATGTGGTTTTTAGGCGTTTTTGGTTTGTTTGAACTCGTGAAACTTTAACTAATGATAATTTTACCACTATAAACATTGATTGCGTTTGAAAACGTTTAAAAATAGTAACTTTGACTCCGGCCATACATACATATATTTTGAACTTTTGGAACCGAGTGATTTGATAAACCGATGATGAACTATATGTTTCAAAAAAAGATGTGTACATTTTTATGTGTCACTATTTTCGTGTTAAATTCCTAAACTTAAAATAAATACTTTTCGGAGTAATTGTACTATTTGGAACTGATGCTCTACTTTCTTAAAAGCATATTTATGTCAAATAAATTACGATGTAAACTCATATGGATTCCTTTATCTTCTCTTGCATAAATGACTTATTTGTCAATTTATTTTATCTTCTTCTACTTCTATCGTAACACTGATTTGGGTCGAGATTTAAAGCTCTTGTTTTCATATCTTTCGTTATCATTTTGACACGTGTCTCATGGCGATTCTGGCTAAACCTTTTGAAACCTTATCACCTTGTAACCATTTCATCGATTGTCTGATGAACTACTCTTTATTACCCTCATGTAACTCACTCGCTATTTTGTAAGCTATCATCGTGTCACCATATGAATTTAAACCGATATTCTTTACAAATCATTTTAAAAAATGTTTTACTTGGACTTTATAGAATACTTGAATGTTACCTTATAAAAATGAATTGACATTCATTTTACGATGTATTTTCACAAATTATTTTACCTTGGTCTTATAAAGAATTCTTGTGACATTGAGATTGTTGATTCAAAATATCTAGCTGATTTACCTACTTGTGAAAGGTTTCATAAATCAATTTAAATCCTGTTTTACAAATGGCACTATATACATATTTTAAATCATATGACATGTAATACTGGTTTGACGAAGCTGAGCATCGCATTGCTAGTCCTAAATTATGCATGGTCTGATCACCTATGCGTAATTTAGAAGGAGCCATGCAAGGCCGAATAGTAGTCACATTAAATATTTGGTCAAGAACAAACTTTTTACTTATGTTCTTTAAAAGTTAGATAAAATAAAGTTTTGAAAACTTTTACATCTTATGCGAGTAGCACTAGTTCGTGACATACACATATGATCCCTTATCTTTCCTTGAACGAAGTACATGCCTCAGACACATAACTCCTTACTCAACGACCTTTGTTTTACTTGCTACCTCATCTTCTTTCGTGATATAATTCTTGTTACCGCTTGTCTAATTTCTTACCATTGATACCAGACTTGAAAGTTTCACGTTGTTATGCTTCTACATCGATCGACCTTCTCTATTTATTTTGGTAGACCTTCGAAACGTCTATGGACGCGGTTAATGATTTATGACTGGACGTGAACAATGATTTCGTGTATTTGTCATAATGTGTGTTAGATTCTATTGTCTTGAAATTCATTCGTGTAAACCACGTATTGATTTCGCCTCTCATTGCGAATGTTGTTCATCTTACTAGAATTACTCTCAAGTGACTTCTTAAGAATTTTCATTGATTCGAAAAGTTATTGTGTGGCTTTTCTCTTTCGATCATGTATCAACCACTGAGAACTTATTAAGCCATTGTTGGTGACAACAACCACAATCGTGAATTAATCATTTGCTAAATCCTTGTTTCTTATTGTCCTTACCATCGACGCGTCTATTCTATCATGTTCGTTGAGAAATTGGAAAGAATTACGTTTTATCCCCTCGTGCTATTGCTCGTATACAAATTGTTGACTGTTATTTGCTATCTTGTCACCTTTTGAAAATCCGAGCATGCCCTATGTTTATCGCTTGATACCTTAATCACCTACTTGGATTTCTAAAAATTGTTACAAATTTTTAAGAACGTTTTACACATCTTATCAAATGTTTAAATTACCAAAATACCCGTTTCAAGTTTAATGTCGGATCTATACATCCTCTTTGGTAGATTTATAACGAGTGTTTAAAAGGATGTCAAGCTGTATCTTTTAGAGTATTTGATTATATCCTACTTTACTTTCAACCTAATGAATTTATCAATTTAATTTATAATTTCTAAAAATGATTCTAAATAACTTGGAAAATTGATTTTCTCTAATGGTAACGATAAAGCTGAGTTGTTAACAATAATATAGTACAGTCATCCAAAAAACTCTTAAGCTGATCGAAATAATTAATTGAACTGAGTTATTTCTACTTTGAAATCCTTATCAAGAAAATACTCAAGCTGAGTTTGAAAGTAATACAAAATCCTAGACAGGTATTTGTGACAACTTGTAGTTTAAATGTTTATATATAATTTATCTTTCCCTTCCATTTCTCTTGTAATTAGATTGTTACGTTTTAAGATTATCATATTTTACAGTTTATGCAATTTGTGATTATTTGTCGATTATCAATCTTAACTCGTTCTAGCGCACCTTCTCCGTTTAAGCAAATCTTGTGTTCACAGCATCTCTTTATATTTCGTAATAAAGAAAGGTTCTTATTTTCATCCAAATTTGAAAATTTATTTCAAAAGGAGTTAAGGAACTAAAGCGTAGTTGAATTCCAGTTGTTAAGGTTCGTCGTGGTACGGAAGTTACTTGGGAAGAAATGAATCAGTTCTACACTTTGTATCTCCATTTGTTTGCATCTTCTCCCGTCTTCAGTGGAACTCTGAGGGACCAGAGTTCCTCTAGGGGGGTTGACTATAAGAACTCGTACTTTTTTGGTATTAAATTATTCTTTTATTCGTACTTCTCAATTATACAATGTTTTACTCGTTCCTCTTTACTTTTTCATATTAAATCCTGAGATCTCGAGAATTTTAATTAAATTGTATTTTAATTATTTTTCTGATCATTGATAATATATTATTCGGAATTATAAAAATTTTATTTTTATTTTTTCCATATTTATTTACTGTAATAACCTGAAATTTAAAATCAACACTTACACCGAGTTCTAATAATATTACCAATATTCGGGCCAATATTTATTACCCAAATTTTATCTGTCATGGCATTTTACTAATAATATTAAATTTTCGGTTAACTGATGAGATGGCATTTATACATGATCTCATCGTTCTTTTCGGGCTTTAAATGCATTAGAATGTCATAAAATACCATATATATGCTTGTGTTTGTTTACTTGTGTGTTTTAGGTATGGATATCGTGAAAAAGACAAAAGATCACAAGATACAAGGAAAAACGAACACGAGAAACGAAGCCGTGCAAAGAACCGGGCCCTAATCATGGAATCATCATCAAATACCCTTGAAGACTTGAAGACAAAACAAGATTGATCATCATTTATTGAAGAAATGACACTTAAAACCCTTGTATATTAATAATTACAAGTTTGGTCCCTTAAGTTTGTCAAAATTACAAAAAGGTCCTTCAACTCTGAAGAAATGGCAAGAATAGTCCCTCAACAATTTCAAATTGCCATTTATGGTCCCTCATGAAGATTAAGATGCAAGGAAGACCTTTGAAGATCAAATAGTCCAAGATCAGCCCTTAAAGAATCACCAAATGTCAAATTACATCCTTGATAACCTTTTATCAAAAGTTGGTGCCAAAATTGTCAAAGTGGGAAAGTTAATTACAAAGGATATCCAGTTTTAGGGCAGGAAACCTTAAATGCCAAAAATCTGAAAAGAAAAGGACCAAAGTTGACAAGTGAAACATTTAAATCCTAAAAGGGCGCCTAACATGTTACTTTCCCCTAAAAACGGATTGAAGGGATTACTGTTCATCATTCTTACTACCCAGAAATTACTTTCACTTTTACTTGGGTAATTCTCAATTAAACTTGCACACAAGTAATTCACACACTCACAAACCTTTCCCACTCCTAAAAACCTGCATCCCACACATGTGCACCAAACCCCCAATTCCCCAATCCACCAATCACATCATTCCTTAGCCCCTAAGCATCATGACGTGTCCCAATTGAATGGCCAAGATTATTTGCTTCCTCCCAAAGCAAAATAAACGTTCAAGATCAAATGGACAGCTCAAATGCACCAAAAACATCCAAGGGCATAATAGGGATTTTTCTATGCATTAGGGTTTTGTATTTTTGATTCTAGTATGTTCTTAGGCCTCTATAAAAGGAGCTCACAGGTTGTGTGAAGCCCTTTGTTCCAGTTTCTAGTCTCTCACATGTAATTCCTTTTTAAAGAAATAAAAAGTTTGGTTTTTGAAATATTCAAGTGTAATTCCTTTTTTATTGTTTTTAAAAGATTGTGTGTTGTGAGGAGATTGATTCTGAGTTCCACTTTGTTTTATGGTTAAGCAACTTTGATTTTCAAAGTTGTTTAAGGTTTTGAAATTTTGAGAGATTTTAGTAAAATCTGCTCAAAGGTATTTTGGTGTTAAAGGTTAATGATTTTGGTGTTATAGGATTATTAAAACGTTTTTTTAGAAAGTTTGGAAAAGTTTGGTAAGGTTTTAAGAAGTAAAAAGAGAGAAAACAGAATTATACATATATTGTGTTTTGTGTTTTCTTTTGATTTGTTTTGAGCAGGTGTGAAGAAGTGTTGATTCAGTTCTGCTCCAACCCGAGTTGGATTGGAGGAGGATTTTCATCCTCTAGGTTCTTGGATGTAAGAACCTAAGGTAAACTCCTTTTTCTCTTGAAAAGTTCAAAAATAGTAGTTTGTATGATCTTATGTGATTCTGTGCATAAGTGTGTTTGAGGTGATTGATTCATGTTCTTATGTGTGTTAGTACTTGTTTAATGCTATTTGCTTCAGTTTGAAAAGGGTTTATAGTGTTTTTCTTTGAGAAAAACGATTTTCAGAAAGTTTAACTGGTGTTTGGCAATAGGGATTAGCAGGGTGATAATCATAGATTGGCATTTAGTTAGGTGTTAGATGGTTTGAAAAGGATTGAGACAAATTGTTAACTAGTTGGTAAGTGTTATTAGACAATTTGGTAACAATCTTGTGTGGTTTAAAAGGTAAAAGGTTGTCAAAAATCTGTGAATGCCATAAGTTGCTTATTTTCATAAATCTTGTGCTTGATTCTTTGGAATTTGCTAAGTGATAGGGAGGTTTTAAGTTTGTTATTGATTGTGCATGATTGGAAGTTGTTTTGTGCCAATTTTTGGTATCTGAATCTCACTAAATTGCTAGGATTTTGCTAAACAGTCCATTATTCTAGCTTATACATCTCAGCAACTTTCATTAGGCTGATGTGCTTTTGATTTGCTTATTTTCTTGGTTCTAAGTGTTTGAATTTGCTTATTTGTTGACTTCTTGTGTTCCAAAGAACACAAGAGTGCCTTACTGTCCAAAATACCTCACCAAATAAGCTCATAAGGTCAACTCCTTTGGCCTTTTAATCACTTATGAGAAAGCAAGGCAAAAGCCAAACCTGCTTGGTGTTCAAAAGCATTCTGTCACGTTAGTTGCGCCGCAAGACCTACCTATTGCGGCGCAACTGAAGGAGCTACAGATCAAGGTACTCTCGTTTCACTAGTTGCGGCGCAAGACAAAAGCGTTGCGGCGCAACTAAGTGATAAAAAGGGGGGGGGGGTTACACGCCTCGAACCCACGACCTGCCGTTCACAACACCAACAACATAACCAACTGCGCCCTGGGGACTTTGACTGATAAGTTTGTTTTCAAACTTTACTTAACCCGTTTTTGGTTTGTTGCTTATTACAAAAGCCATAGCCCTTTTCATTTTTCCTAGCTTATTCTTTAAGCTTATTTTGCTTAGCTTATTTTTCATAGGAAGTTAATAGGTTTATAGATTTTTCAAAATTAGTTTCATAATTTTCCATTCAATAGATTATTTTTTAGGATTTATTTATTATACGTTTTTTATAAAAGCAATAAAAAATACCAAAAATAGTTTTTATTTTTAGGAAAAATAGTTTTTAGGTTTTATTTAATATATTTGAGGTTTACATCTTATTTTGGTTTCAAAAACATTTATTTTTAATTTTATAATATTTTAAGGTTTTTTATAAACTTTAAGGATTTTTATAAAATTATTAAAAAAGGTTTAGGAGCTATAATTTGTGTTTTTCTCTTAGTTATAATATTTAGGATTTTTATAGATTTTTTTATTTTAAATTTTATAAACTTTTATTTTTTAGTATTATTTTAATAATATTTTATTATTAATTTTTCAAAATTTTATTTTTCCTTCTTTTTCATTTTTCCTAGGTTCTTTGTCATTAATTAGGATCATTTCCATTTTTAGAATAATTTTCTAGCTTTTAGATTTATTTTTATAATTATTTTAAGTTTAATTGGGTTTTAATTATTTTTAATCATTTTTAGAGTTTTAAAAATAGTTTTAATAGGTTTTAATTTTTAGAAAATTACTTTTTAGTCTTATAATAATATAAGTTAAGTATTAGTTCAATAAAATCATATTTTAGACATTTGAATTAGTTAAATTTAATTTTAGGGCTTTAATTAGCATTTAAAATTAATTATTTAATTAATAAAAGGTTTTAAAATATCTTTGTTGGATTTTTATCTTTATTTATATTATTTTAGACTTCTTTTTAGTCTTTTTATTTTTGATACTTTGTTTTTGGTTTTAATAATTTTTAATTTTTGTGGTTTTTCTACGGCTTTACGTTTTCGTTTTTTACGTCATAGTGTAATTTCCAAGAAACCGTCATTCCATCTTCTCAATATTAATCTCAAAGAAATACAAGTTAATTCACAACACCATACCTCCTTGGGAAACGAACTCTTTTCTCTCATTTTATTTGATTGTGGGTCATTAACACTTGATTTTTCTTAAAAGTCATTTGTTCGATACGTACCGCTATTTACGCTCTTTGTTTTCCTAAACAAGAGTCGTATTTTTACTACAATCATTTTTGGCGCCGCTGCCGGGGAGGTGTGTCGTGTCTTAATTTGGAAACTTTTGTTTTTGATATTATCCATAAATAGTATTTGTGTTAAGTGGAACTCCCTTAACACGTATTATCGGTTTTCTCGGTTTTTCTTTGTGAATATTATTAATATATTGTATTAAGTATCACAACCAAAATACAATATCTCCAAAAGTGTGAAAACACAACCTTGATTCGGGATTTCATCACTCGATCATTGTATTCGAATCTCAAACAAAAAGAAAAGGCAAAAATAGATAAATACTTTCGAGAAGCTCGATTTTGAAAAATACGAACTATAAGGTGGGTATAAGGCGGGTATTATAAAATATACCCTAAGGAAAAAGGCTCTTAAGTGCTTCGCGCCGCCTCGTTTCCCCGCTTGCTTGTGAGTATTTTGAGATTGAAGGCTAATCGAGGGTTTTGCCGCCCAAAGTATTATTACGTACACTATATTTGCTTGGTTTCTTTGTGATTAAACCCTCGTGAACAATTTGGTTTTCACCAAAGTTCTAAAGTCATTCGAAGGCGTTCACTCCACGTGATCGTTTTCATTCCTTTGAGGCTTCTTTAATCAAGAGTTTGATTCGAGGAGAGATTTTGTAGATTGTTGTCTACGAAGATACACCAAAATCCAAAAAAAAATTAAATATCATCAAAAACACAAAAAAAAATTTGAAAATCCACAAAACGACCAAAAAGAATCTTCTTTGCTCACCTCCCATTCTTCGTGAAGTTTATGATCACTCGTAATCAAGCTAAACGAGCTCGTAAACGACTTCAAAAACAAGCAAATCAAGAATCGTTGATTGTTGAAGAACCTCCAATTGTTGAACCTATTATAGAACAAGAAGTCGTAATGGCTAATCGTACTATGATGGAGTTGCTACAAGCACCCACCGAGGGTTTTGGAGAGGCAATTGTTATTCCCGCCATCCTTGCGGAGAATTTCGAGATTAAGACGGGTTTAATGTCGATGCTACAAGCAAACAAATTTCGAGGTCATGAGAAAGACAACCCGCATTACCATATTAGGAATTTCAACCGTCTCACCGCCACTAGCAAATTCAAAGATGTTCCACATGACGCCATTAAGATGATGTTGTTTCCATATTCGTTGGATGGACCCGCAAAAATTTGGCTCGAGAAAGAACCGCCAAATTCGATTTTGACATGGGCCGATCTCGTTTCTAAGTTTGTGAACAAGTTTTTTCCACCATCAAAAACAACACACTTAAAAAATGAGATTTCACGATTTGTGCAACGTAACAATGAAAGTTTTTCTATGGCATGGGAACAATTTAAGGAGATGTTACATGAATGTCCTCACCATGATTTTTCGGAATTGCATCAAATTGATACCTTTTATAATGGGCTTAATGATCATGAACGAGATTATTTGAATGCCGCCGCGGGTGGTAATTTTTTGTGCAAGACGACAAATGAGGCTTTACAAATCATTGAAAATCGATCTAAGGTTTATAGCCCTCGTAACACACCGAGTGTTGCCAATATGGGTTCGTCATCGTCGTCACAATCGTCTCGTAGCATTAACGCCTTACATGATGAAGCTAATGAGGAAAATCGGTTTTTTGATAGATTTGCTAATCTAATGTCCCATTGGAAGGCTCAAGAAGCTTCCAATTCCGCTTCGGTTAAAGCGGTTGCTAAGAGTTGTTTATCGTGTGGAGGAGCTCATGATTTATCCGAGTGCATTACCGCGGATGGTAACACTTCGAGTGCTTATGTAGCAACGGGAACTTACAACCAAAACGGCCAAGGTTCCCGCCAAAATCAAGCTCCACCAAATCAAAATGCTAATAATTATCGAAACAACAACCAAGGTAATTACCAAGGCAACACACGCAATTACAACAAAGGGAATTATCAAAGTGGGAATGGACAAATCTCTAATCAAAACCAAAACCGTGATTTTCAAAATACTACACAAGGTTTTCAAAATGCTCACACGAAAAATTTGCAAGGAGAATTTTTGGATTATGCTAAAGCAAATGATGCTAAATTTGATAATATGCAACGTGAGATGATTAGCTTAAGGTCCGAGTTGAAAAACGAGCTTAAAAATGAACTTGCTAATGAACTTAAAACTCATGCTAACAAAATGGAAGGAAATGTCCAACGTCTTCAACAAAACCAACAAAAGATGGAATTAGGACAACATGAGATTAAGCAAGAATTATTGAAAGCGGATGCTAGGCAATCAAAATTTGAGGACCGAATGGCTAAGATGTTCGAAGCAATCATGTGTAAACCCTCTTCTTCGGGTGGTCTTCCTAGTGATACCATTGCAAACCCGAAGGGAGAATTGAAGGTTGTTGCTACACGAAGTGGCAAAACTTTCAAGGAACCAATCTCTCGTCCAAGTACTTCTACGGAGAAGGAAATCGAGAAAGAACCCGAGGTGATGGTCGAAAAGGAGCACATTACAATCCCACGAAGTACCACTCAAACCACACCTACGGTTACACCAATACCAATTGTGGAACCCGAGATTCCAAGGCCGTCGCCTAATGACCAACCCACACCACCTTTACCCTACCCTTCGAGACGAAACAAAGAGAAAGCACAAGAACGGAACAATTATCAATTTGAGCTATTTATGAAAATGTTTCGTGATCTACATTTTAACATAAGTTTTGCCGATGCTTTAATCATGATGCCTCGATTCGCCGCAAACTTCAAAAGTATGCTAAACAACAAAGAAAAGTTACAACAATCGTCTAGTTGTTCATCGGTTTTTCTAAGCCGCATACCACAAAAAGTCGGTGATCCCGGTAAATTTTTGATTCCGTGTGCTATTCAAGATATGGAGGAATGCTACGCCTTGGCCGATCTTGGCGCTAGTATTAATTTAATGCCTCTCGAGATTTTCAAATCGCTTTCGCTTCCGGCTCTTACTCCTTCGAACATGTCCATCGAGATGGCCGATCATTCTACGATTATGGCATGTGGAGTAGCCGAGGACGTTTTCGTTAAAGTCGGAAAGTTTTACTATCCCGTTGACTTTATCGTTGTAGACATTCCTATCGATCGAAAAGTTCCTCTCATTTTGGGTCGTTCATTTTTGGATACATCACGAGCACTTATCGATGTTAATGCTCGGAAAATCACCCTTCGTTTCAATGAAGAAGAACTTGTCATCAATGCAACACAAAACTCCAATCTTTCTCATGTATATTCTATTGCAACTTTAAACCATGGTGACTCGACCAATGTCGTTTGCAAAGAATTTTCACCAAGAGTTTTAGGGAATGTCTCCAAAAACAATTTACCATTTCCTCCGCCGGTGGAGGTTATAAGTGCTAAGCCTACAAAGAAGAAACCATCAATACTTGAATCGAAAAATTCTTCGCCTCATCTCGAACATTCATTCTTGAAAAGTATTGATAAGTTGCCGGTTTCTACGGAAGATCTTTCGGATGATGAATATGTTGACCCCGATGGGGAGGTTTTCTTCGTCGATAAACGTTTTGAGAACTTGCCACCACCAAAACCAAAACGGTTTCAAAATGTGAGAATTTTTAGTGTGACTAACATCGTCTTAGAAACACCGAATATTTTCGACATAATTAAAAAGGGTTTTCATAAGGAGAGTTCAAAAGGAAAAGATCTTAAATGTGATTTAATTGATTTTTCTACAAATCTAACTCCGTCATCACCACGTGATTTGAGTGCTACAAACTCGTCTACTCCTTTTGACGATGTTTTGTGTGGTCTTAGTATGGGGGAAGCCCCTTATGTTCCCTCATCCTTGTCCACCGAGGACGAGATATTCGATCCCGGAATTTCATGTAAAGGGAAATCTCGGTCTTCCACCGATGCAATAAATGGAAACTATATCTATTTGCTTGGTGCGAGTCTACCTCGAGTAGCTCAAACGTTTGTCTTACCAATTGTCTCACCCTTCTACTTCTCTTCTATTTTATTCAAACTCTTTGAGTTTATGGCACATGTTCAAGTGGTGTTAATTTGTTTTCCCAATGGAAACGAGAACGCCATCTTCGACCCCGGTATTTTGCATCATCTAAGGACTTAGTCCTTTATACCGGTTGCTTTTCGGGCCTTGTTTATCATGTAAGCCCCATCAAAAATTGACCACACCATTGATTATCCCTTAATGTTCACATTTTGAGGGGATCGAGTCGAGCTCATGACTCGGTAATCAAAAACGAGGTGCCTCGTGGGGGAGATCCCATGCTTATCTTTATGCTTTATGTTCACTAATAAGGGGACTTGTACCCTTCCAACTCGTTGTCTCGTGGTTGTTTGTGATTGTGTTATCTAGATCATCATCATCATCTACGATTGAAGACTCTCGTGTTCGTTTACGTGAGCCTCCATCGTTCGTTTGAAGAAGTTTTTCACGATTCCATGACATATCCTTTATTGTTCTAACAATTATCTTTTAGCATAATTAATAAACGGCTTTAGATATATTGTTGATCACCCTTTCCATGCTAGATCCTAAGCATTCGATTCTTCGTCTCTAGTATGGGGGTGCTCCACCTTTAGACTCGAAACATTGAGGACAATGTTTACTTTTAGTATGGGGGGGTGAATAGGTACTTGCTTTGCTACGCCCTCACGTTTTCCAATTTTCAATGTTTTGTTTTGCTAATAAGGCTAAAAATGGCCAAATTTTAAAATTTTTTAGTTTTCATAAGTGTTTTTAAGACACGAATGTATATTTTCCGATGGGTAGAATAAGAGTTAATTTTTGACTTGATGGGCATTTAGAGCCATTTACATTCCTTAACCCGCTCAATTCAAGTTTTGCTAGACTTTTATATAGGGAGCTTTAAAACGCGAAAGTCTTAATTCATTCGGGTTAAGAACAAGAACTTTTCGCAAGTTCCTATAATTGATTCTAGAAAGTCACTTATCAAGGGAACTTTAAAACGCATTTTCTAAACTTGAAAAAGTCCAAGAAAGTGCAAGATCCTATAGGTGGCTTGAAAACCCAAAACTTTGATTTGATATAGTCTTAATGAAAGCTAATCCAAATTTGGCTTAATTTTGACTTGCATGGCTAAGTATTCACGAGTCTCTTTAATTAGAGGTCTTTAAATAGTGAAGAACGAGAAATGATAGAGTTAGACAAGTGATCATGCTAAACGTAGAACATGAAAGTGTTCTTTCAAAAACTCATATGTTTTTAATTGTGGCTTTTTCTTCCCATAAGATCAATGCATTAGGAATAAATCATAATTGCAATAAGTAAGGTCGTACGATTTGAAAGGTTACTTAGCCTCTAGCGCAAGATCGTTTAAAAGTTGCTCGGGGTTGAATAGAGTTCATAGCCAAGGCATAACTTATTGAAGCGGGACGCGAAGATTGGCGATCATCCAAAAAGGCCCTAACAAGGCATGAGGAGCTCTATTTTTGCTAAAGATCCAAAGATGATGTGAAGTATCATTGTTCCAAAATCAATATGAAGGATCGAGACACACGACGATAAGCAATTACTCCCCTAAAGAATGGAGAAAGTCTATCCAAAAAGACCCTAACAAGGTATGAGGATAAATATATCCAAGTCCGAAAAGGAGGCGGATCGTTGTATATCAAAATCCAAAGTAAAGATTGAAGAAAAAATGATGAAGTCGTGGTCCTATATGAAGAATCTCTCAAAAACGTCAAGTGAAGAAATTCCAATTATATGAAGAGAAGACCATAATTTCGAGAACGTCTTCCCAAGATTTGAAGTATGAAGTACATGCCAAATATCGGTCCGAGAAAGGTCTCAAATCGTGAAACGAGTTATGCCAAGATATGAACTTAAGGAGATACACGAGAAGCCGTTTTAAAAGATTTTGTCCTTCGGCTAACTATTGATCAAATCGTGCTACTTTGCTTTCGGACTAATAACTACTCAAATAAGTCAATATGAATCACTTGTGATCCATGACAAATAGATAAAAAATGCTAGTAACCCATTTCCTTTTATAAATAACTAGGATTGCGGGGAGAAAAAGTATTACACAATTTGAACGTATGAGTAGTGTTAGCATTGTGACTTGTACCAACAATGATCTTGTTTTTGCACTTAGCATGGAATGTATGACAATCAAGGATGACGAAATTTACTCTAA